>OY978530.1:39784250-40984250 GCA_963854835.1 Megamerina dolium
CACATATATCCTACTCCATGACTACTGCTGCCGTGGATGTAATCGGTTATTACCGGCCTCTGAGTAATGAGTGGTATGATCAGGAGTGTCGCGACGCTACCGCAGAGAAAGACGTCGCCTACAGAAGAGCCCTGTGTGCAGGTGCAACGCGAGCTGTTAAGGAGCGGTACAGAGAGAAAAGGAGTACAAAGAAAGGGTTTTTCAGGCGCAAGAAAAGAGAACAAGAAAGGCGAGAGTGTGAGGAGATAGAGATGTGTACCGACAAGAATGAGACTCGAAAATTCATCGAAAAAATCATGCGCCTGAGTGACGGTTTAAACCCCGGAGCCTCTTCTTGTCGTGATGGAAATGGGAATCTGGAGAAGATTGCCCGATAACCCCGATTACAGATGATGGTGTTGATGTTCCACCACCCGACTATGACGAGGTTGAAACGGCCATTTTAAGGCTAAAGAACAACAAAGCTGCAGGTGCTAATGGCCTGCCTGCCGAGTTGTTTAAGACCGGAGGCGATGAGCTACTCGCCTGCATGCACCAGCTCATAAGCAGAATATAGTCGGATGAAAGCATGCCTGATGATTGGAGGCTCAGTGATCTCTGTCCCGTACATAAAAAAGGAGACTCCACAATTTGCGCCAACTACCGTGGAATAAGTCTCCTGAGCATCGCATACAAGGTCCTATCGAGCGTATTGTGTGAAAGGTTGAAACCTATGCCCAGCAACCTGATTGGACCTTATCAGTGTGGCTTCAGACCTGGTAAATCTACCATCGAACAAATTTTCACACTGCGCCAAATCCTGGAGAAGACCCAAGAAAAACAGATCGACACACAACACCTATTTGTTGATTATAAAGCCGCTTTCGACAGTCCGGTAAGGGATTACCTCTATGCAACAATGTCTGCAACAATGTCTGAGTTCGGTATTCCTGCAAAGCTCATTCGACTTTGTAGAATGACACTACATAACTCCCGTTGTGCATACACAAAGCCCATTCTACAAGCTATTGTCGATTAATATGAGCACGATGTGTGCAGACTGGAACAAAATAATATAACACTGACAAAAATCGAAGTTCACATAAAACGAAGTACTGAAGATCATCAACATCTAGAAGATCGCAATCAATAAAATCAATACAGCAACCTTCAAACCAAAGAGACAAAATGATTCAAAACTGTAATTAATCTGGGTACTACAGTCAGACAACAAATTATAGTCAAGAAGACGCTACCGATATCATTAGAGGTTTCCTACAAATAATTCAGCATATTAAAACATTCAGAAAAATATCGATGAGAGTGTGGATGTACATCCGTTTTGATGTACAAGTGCTATTTGTTTTGTTTATAGTGAGTTAAGGAAATCAATTTGGGCAAAAAATTGATATTTCAAGAGAAGGTTTTCGTTGGATAATTTTTAACAACTTTCGACATGGATTATCTCAACAAGAATGTGTCGATGAGCTCAGTTCTTTGCATGGCGATAAAGCACAGTATATTGCTGATATTGTGAATTCAATCGTGGTCGTAGTTCGGTCGCCGACGAAATCCGTGAAGGTCGTCCAAAAGTTGTTATTGTGCCACAAAACATCGATGCAGTGCATGAACTGATAATGCAAAATTTTCATGTGACTATCTTCAGATAGAGGCATCCTTGTACATTAGTTCCACTTCAATACATTAAATTTTGCATGAACAGTTAGCTGTGAAAAAAATTTGCAGTCATTGGATACCCCATAATTTATCAAAAACTCAAAAAAAAAGGCTCGCCTCAATTGGTGTAAGGAAATGCTTAAAAAGTTCGGCCGTGGTGCTTCAAAAGAGGTGTATAAAATTGTGACAGGTGACGGAAACAAAACAGCAATCGGCCGTGTGGGTGTTCTAAGACGAGCTGGATTTGGCACGTCTTGGAAAATGGTCATTAATTATCGTGCTGCCAGATTTTTACAAAAATATATCTTACAATGTATGCCTTAAAATATATTCGAATAATAATTATATTAATAATATTCGTTCTCCACAAGAGCTTACGTGCAGTCGACAACAACAACAACGACTAACAGGAACAACATCTCCATCAAAAAGACAACTACCATTAGGGCAAGTTAATAGCAAACAAATAATACAAATTTCAATGTACAAAATTCACGTGAAAAAATTATTATTGTATTATTATTATTATTATCATTATTATATTAAATTATTATTATTTCATAATAGAAATAATTCTTATTATTTCATAATAAAAAATAGTTCTTTCTAAGACAATGAGGGATCCCGCGAGCCAAAATATGGACATATGTGCAGTGTGTTCCAATAGTAGGTGTGGTACTTTAGTATTGATTAAAATCGAAACTTTCCCTCCATATATTGCATCATAGTCATCGTGACATTACATGATATTAGTCATGGATCGCTACACGAAAGACAACGGATTGAAATCGTCGAATTTCGGATCAATTGATGGTGCAAACGCTACGATCGATTCACCCAAAATGGGGACGCAATCACCACATTAGTAAAACTGTGCACAACATTGTGAATAAATTTTATCAAACTGGGTCCGTACTGGATGTTCCGAAGCCAACCAGAGTGCGGAATATACGCAGTGCTGAGCATATTGCTGCCGTAAGTGAAAGCGTCGACGAGTCCACCGGAATGTCTATTCGCCATCGTTCGCAACAATTGGTCATTTACACGACCTCCATGCATTGAATTTTGAACTTGGACTTGAAGGTACACCGATATAATGTTCAATTGACGCAACAGCTGTTGCCTCGAGACCATGCACAATGCCGTACATTCGGCGATTGGGCCCTGCAAGTGATTGCTGAAGATGATGATTTTTTCCAAAAAATCATCTTTTAGGACAAGGCTCATTTCCAACTTGGTAACTATGTTAACAAATAAAACTTCCGCATCTGGGGCTCGGAAAATTCACACGTCATTGTTGAGAAGCTAATGCATCGACCGAGAGTCGCTGTTTGTTGCGGTTTATGGGTCGGAGGCATAATCAACCGTATTTTTTTGAAGCTGAGGATGGAAACACCGAAAACATTAATTCCGAGCGGTACCACACTATGTTGGAGAAGTATTATGTACCGGAATTTGAATCTCAGGATCTGGACGGTATATGGTTTCAACAGAATGGCCGCCGTGATTATCCGATTTGACGCTGGTAGACTTTTTTCTGTGTGGTTACTCACATAGACCTTATGTGTCATAATGCAATATGTCATCACGAATATGATCGAAAGAGTGAGATATCTACGGAATAGTCGCGAACATATCCGCGAAATAATTTTCGACACATAATTATGTTGTGTGGCTTTTCGAACAAAATAAAATATTTGGTAAAATTCCGAACTGTTTGCGTTTTATTCACAATCAAAGTACCACACGTCTTAATGTATATTTTGCCTAGCATTAAGGGCTTAATCGTTGTACTCAATAAAATTCGATATTTATTGCATCGCAAAGTCACAATCGAAGAACCCAATAAGAGAACTGGACCTCCTCAGCGCAGCAACTGCCAAAAATATGGACATACTAAGACATATTGTATCCTGCTAGCTGCTTGTGTGATTAGTGGAGATCTTCATAAATCAAAAATATGCCCAAAGTCTAAAGGCGATGCTAGCATGAAAAAATGCAGCAATTGTGGAGGTAATAATTATAGAGGTTGCCCTGTATATACAACCCTAACACTAAATTTCTCCGCTAGCAAACAACCTCTAAAATCAGTTGAGCAAACTCAGATAATCCCAAACAAGAATCAAACCAATTCATACGCTAGCGTGTTAAAACAAAACCCACACCAAGAAGCAATGTAAATAATGAACAGAAACACTCACTGCCCTCCCAACAGCCAAGTACCCTTGAACATTTGCTTCAAACATTAATTCAGAATATGAACCAATTCATGAACTCAATGCAAACAATGATGCAAGAAATGATGAAAAATCAATCGATGTTACTCCAAGCATTGCTATCCAGACCATGAGTTGTCTCAAGATATGCCACTGGAACGTCAACGGCTTAATCCAGCACCGTTTGGAGCTAATTCAATTCCTTGAATCCAACCAGATCGACATAATGATGATATCTGAGACCCATTACACTGACAAAAATTGCTACCGTATACCACATTACAAACTGTACACCACAAATCATCCGCATGGTAAGGTACGCGGAGGAACTGCCATATTGATAAAAAGCAGAATAAAATATCATGTTCTCGAAGATTTCAGTAGCGTCTACTTGCAAGCAACATCTATATGTCTGGAAGAATACATCTCTATACTAGTAATATCTGCGATATACTGTCCCCCAAGATACAGTATTACCGAACAGCAATATAAAGAATTTTTCTCAACTCTTGGTAGCAAATTCTTGGTTGCTGGCGATTTCAACGCCAAACACACTCACTGGGGCTCTCGGCTAATAACTCCAAAACTCCAATAACTCAACGGCTACGATGTATTCTCAAATGGTCAACCGACATATTGGCCGACGGACAAGAGGAAGGTACCCGATCTCATAGACTTTGGAGTCGCCAAAGGTTTGCAGATGGAAAATATCTCCACAGAGCGTAATTATGATCTCTCATCTGATCACTCACCCACGATAATATCTATAAAATCACCAAGCCCATAAAGCAGTTGCGTTAGAAAGAAAATAGACTGGTTGAAATTCAAGAAATATGTAAATTCCCATCTTCCTCTAAGTAGTGTATTAAGAAATGGACACGATGTAGACTCAGCACTCGAAAAATTCAACCAGTTGCTCTCATTTGCTCTCAGCTCAACCACCTGCACAAAGGTATGCAAGCAACCAAACTATAGCCCATACACTCCAGCCGACATTGAATTGCTAGTAAGACAGAAAAGAAGACTCCGAAGGCAATGGCAAGAATTCAGATCACCGAATCTGAAAACACAGCTACAGCACTGCACTCGAAAGTTAAAGCAAGCCCTAAAAAAGAAAAACAACAAAGAGTTAGAAGAGCACATAGCGAAATTAACACCTGGTGAAGCGTCAGACTACTCTTTGTGGAAATCAGCAAAAAACTAAAATCGACCAATTCTCACTGATTCCCCCATCCGTTCGAGTAACGGATGGGGGAATCAGTCCCCATTACCTCTTCACAGTCCTCATTACCAAAATTAACTCCTCAACCTTGCTCAATAACCCTCAAAATTAAAAAAAGGACATATTCAAAGCAATTTATAAAGACTTAAACCCAAAAAAAATCACCTGGTCCAGATCAAATTACCGGTAAAATGATAAAAGAGCTGCCTGCAGCTTCAGTAATTCATCTCATGTACATTTCCAATGCTATCCATCGTATTAAACACTATCCCAAATGCTGGAAAACTTCAAAAATTATTATGATAGCAAAACCAGGAAAAGACCCTACAAAAGTTGCATCATGCAGACCTATCAGCCTCCATCATTAATATAACTCCATTTATAAATCCAACCAACTGATTCCCCAACATCAGTTTGGATTTAGAAAACAGCACGGCACAATAGAGCAAGTCCACCGCATTGTAACTCTGATAAGGAACACTTTTGAAGAAAAAAAGTATTGCTCAGCTGTCTTTCTTGATATTACTCAAGCTTTCGATAAAGTATGGCACGATGGCCTTATTTACAAACTCAAACTACTACTGCCTGCAAATGTCTCCTCATTGCTTAGTAGCTACCTCATGAAAATACAATTTCTCGTACATCACAAGGATTACACAACAAATCCATTGGATATACACGCTGGCGTTCCTCAAGGAAGCGTTTTGGGCCCTTTACTGTATCTCTTATACACTTCAGATATGCCCAAAAATAACTATATATTCATATCGACCTTTGCTGATGATACGGCAATATTGTGCTCTCGCTCTAACCCCATAGAAGCTACTATACTCATGTCGATTCTCTCGAAATCTGGTTAGCAAAA
Source organism: Megamerina dolium (assembly GCA_963854835.1). Classification (NCBI taxonomy): domain Eukaryota; kingdom Metazoa; phylum Arthropoda; class Insecta; order Diptera; family Megamerinidae; genus Megamerina; species Megamerina dolium. Next base: position 39,790,210 of record OY978530.1, read on the forward strand.
TGGCGCGGTATGGTATGCGGATCAATTTGTATGGGTAAAAATTACATATAAGGTGCTAGATTAGTGAGGTAGAAGAGAGTTTTCATCTTACAAGGCCATCCAGTATTAGTAAAATAAGTAAATACTAAAGTGGATGACCAAAAAATATAGAGAAAACATAAAAAGTTACATCAAGCTCAAGTAGTTATAATTATCGTCGTTCTATTTTCAGCCGTATGCCGTAGTTCCAAGAGGACTCTCAACACTTAGGGAATTAGGTTCGGCAGTTCCTCACGGTTCAATTACGGTTGTGAAGCATACCTTCCTTAGTAAAAAGGAAACAACTGTCCCAGTTCATGTACTGGTGTAGATCTTGTGCGTTACATCCATGTGTCGTTCAAAGTTAGTAGTTTAGCCGTTAGGTATTCAGAAAGTGTTGTAGTAAAATAGATTCACAGGAACAGGTCATTTGGCAAAGAAACCCCTACACAAATAAAAGTATATCGCAACGAAACTTAGAAACTAACTGGCTCAACACAGTAACATGAATGGAGTTAATACAATCAAAAATTTAAAAAGTAAAAGTGGAAATTGCTTCACTGCCGTGATGTAGTGAAAAGGGGGAAGGACCATTCCTCCAATTAATTTCGACCGAAGTTCCAAGCAAGATGATTCGGTATGGTGTGACAACTGCAATCCTATTAAGGAAATCTTATTATACCGCACTGTACCGTACCGCGTCTGATTGAGGAGATATTTATGGAGACAATAATACGAGCAGCTGATCTACGATATAATGGCAAGATAATGATATTGATATAATCTTCATGAATACGCCAGCAGTCGGTGCAGCATTCTGAGTTGGAAGGTGTGTCGAGTCGAATGGGTCTTACGGTGTACGAGAGACCCGACGAAGTACCTAGTGTCAATAAACAAAGGCGTCTTTTCTTTGTCTCTCTTGAACCCAGCATTAACACTAGTAATGACGTCAACCTGGAGATATTACAAAGGATCACTTTTACGAATAGGTGTTACTTTGGGCTTAGTAAGCAATTGAGAAGTCGAGCCCACATTGCAATAACATACCAAGAGGATTTAATAATCTTGACGTGATAATAATAATCATGTTAATCATTGTAAAAATCGCGAAATACATATTAATACACAAAAATTATGTTAAAAATAATTCTAATCTAATCGCATAGTACATTATAATTCGTAAAAAATAAAAATAAAAAAATAAATATGAGGCACTTAAAGCCCTAAAGGGCTCATTGGCCGAGCTTCTCTTCCATTACTGTTGTGCGTCTTAAATTTTTGGACAGTATTAGAATGGACCTACTTATTTTAGCCGGTTCCGAACGGCAGAACACTTGTGACATCACTTTTTCTGAGTTTTGTCACAGAGTTCTTTTTAAGAAGCTTTTTCATGGCAAGTTGTTACTGTCGGAAGAATTGCCAATTGCTTGCCGACAGGTGGGTACCGTTTGAAAGAAAAATTTTTTCGATATTAAATTTGTTATGCATCAGTCGGGTATTGAACCACGACCTACAGATCAGAAGGCGAACACACTAACCACTGAGCTACGGCACCCACTAATAATAATAATTCGTACATCCTGATAAAATTGACAAATTTTAAACTAAAACAATTAAAAGACAGGAATTCTATGGAAAGCAATTCATAAAAAAATTGGAATGTATTAAATTTGTATGTATTAAATTTGTAAATTTGTTTGTATTAATAAGAAATCACATTGACAGCAACATCATTTTTAAATAAATAAACTAACCCAGAAATTGTAACACTTAATTAATTCAGTATGCTTTATGTATCGAATAGTGCAAGTCTTGAGCTCCGTAGCTCAAAGAAAAATACACATTTAATAAAAAGTTCCCGGTCGTAACTAAAAATGTAATTCGCTCAGATATATAATTTGAATGTCTTTTGTGTAAAAAAAGAAAGGGGTTTTTGCATCGAATTGTGACTGGCGATCGTGTCTCATCATTTACGGCCGAATATTCATGGCGGAAAGATCATGCTTTGTATTTGGTGGCACCAGCTGGGTGTGGTTTATTATGAGCTCTGAAATCGGGTCAGATATCACAGTGGACCAGTACCGACGACAACTAATGCATTTAAGCCGAGCATTGCCAGAAAAACGGCCACAATACGCCGATAGACACGACAAAGTTATTTTGTAACATGATAATGCTTGGCCACATGTTGCGGCGCCCGTTAAAACGTAGTTAGAAACAGTCAAATGGGAAGTCCTACCCCTCCCAGACATTGCTCTTTTCGATTACAATTGTTCCGATCGATGACACACGGCCTGGAAGAACAGCGCTTCCGTTCTTACAAAGAAGCTAAAAACTCAGTCGATTCATGGATTGACTCTTCGACATGGAATCCGTATGCTGCCAGAGAGATAGGAAAAAATATTGACTAGCTACGGACAATAATTTGAACAATGAATGTATAACCAAGTTTTCATTATAAAATTTCAATTTTCAAAATTAAACCGCACGAACATACTTACATTCCCAATAACTTTACATTTTGGGTACAATAGCATGATTATTTTGAGAAAGTGTTGCGAAACAAATTTTAGCTGATTATCCTAATAATGGGTGAAAATAACTTTTATTTGTTAACGAAATATATTTTGTTTTCTATGGACTTCTATAGGGGATTTGTTCAACTTTGACGTGAAATAATATACAGATTTTTTTTGTTCTGACACATTTCAATCCAGAGAATCATGTAGTTTTGCTAACTTACTCCTTATAAGAAAATTAGAGCGGATTGAGAAAAGTTTGAAATGTACACCCCTAAATCTAAAGCTTACATTGAGAGTAATTAAACATTTTTTACCACCCTAAAAAAAATACAAACAACATAATATACGTGAGAATAAAATGGAATGAAATTGAACTTGATTATCCAACTTTTTCAGTTTGAAAGTCACAGTAGACGTTTAAATGTCAAATTTGTTGAAAAAATACAAATTAAACAAAATAAATAATCGACGCACTGCAGAGCCAGAACTCTTGTTTTCACGGATCAATTGAAGCTATTTTTTTATGATTTTCATTAAATTCTTTTTAATATTCAGCATCAACATTGTTGTCGTCTTCATCGATACTATCATTATTACATCGTTATTATTATTACCATTATCATTACCATCATAATCATCATGTATAATTTATTCAATAACCTGCAAAATGGAAATAATATATGGACATAATTGAACACAAAATGTAGCTATTTTGGGTGCAAATATTCTACATTTTTTATTGTTGATTTCATGCCCACTCGACACTACCATTCTTACTAGTGGAGCAACATAAATATCATTCTTGTGTTGACGAAGTCAGTCACAGCATTACACACCTTTCCATTAATCATTGTCAAAATTAATTTGTGATTCACGTACACAACTTTATCAGCAATTGTTACAGTTGAACAAATTAAATTCTTGATTCCTTCGTCTACTCTTTCTTTTTCGGCAATCAACAAAAATTTTAAGGGTCTGCAACATCTAGTCGTAAACGGTCTAGGATTTTGGAAAATTACGTCTCCCTCCAACATAAACTTGAGATGCATAATTATTGTTAAAACACAAGCATCTACTGCTGTAAGCCTCCAAAGTGCGTGAAATTCACTGGAGAACATGAAATATGTATATGCACATTGTAAAAATGTTGCAACTGTAGTCAAAATCCTCAGCAAGAGGATGTCAAGTGGCTAAAGATTTACAAAAACTTCGCAATAGGAAGATTGCTGATCGCAGAGAATCCATTAGCACAAAGAATAACACCAAAAGTCAGCCCTTAAGAGTTCAAAGTTGCCAAACATACACCAAAGTACTTTCCGTCAATAAAACCGCTCAGAAATCAGAAGATGTCTTGACTTAAATCTTTAAAAAACTAGATGAACGGATATCGTTCAATCAGCTCTTGCTTAATCACATTGGAAAACTCGAGATGGCTGTGAGAGCATGATGGACGAAAACTACTTAAAAATTATGTCTTGGAATGCAAACGAACCCTTAAGCATAAACATGAACTAGAGCTGCTACATTAAGAGAAACTTGATATCCGTTTGATACCTGAAACGCATTTAACTAATTGAATGTTTACCACTTTCCAAGGTTGTAACATGTATTGTCAAATCATCCCCTACAGAATGCGACAGTCGGTAGCGCAATTATAATAAAGAAATCAATAAAGCACTATGAAGATGAAAAAATAAGCTCGGCCGAGATACAGGCAACAATAATTTGCATCAACTTTTCGAAACAAGACATGATCATAACAGCGTTGTAAAGTTCACCTAGGCATAGCATAAAATCAGAAAATTATAAAAGGCTTTTCAAAAGATTCATAATTTGAGGAGACTTTAAAGTTAAACACGTAAGCTGGAGCTCCCGGTTAACAACGACTGAAGGTCGCGAGCTATGGAAAACGGTAACCCATTTAAGTGAAGTTATCTCATTTGGGAATCCTAAGTACTGACCGTCTGATACCAACAAAATACCTGATTTAATAGACTTCTTTGTGGTCAATCAAATACAAAATCACATGAGCTCAGTTGAAGATGGTGCAGATTTGAACTCAGATCATTCATCTATTTTTATGACTATTAATTGTAAATTGAAATTTTATGAGCGTAGTTTTCTTTCAAATAAGTTAAGAGTAGTTGTGGGTAACGCTGTGCTGCGTTGCGTTATTCCGCTTATACCCAGTGTTGAGTTAGAGGCACTGATACACTTTACAGTAACTCAGTAGCGCAATGCTAATGTTAATATCAACATTGCGCTACTGTGTTGATCATAAGCACTTTACATTTTAGTATTGGAAGTGTAACTCAGTAACTCAGTAGCGCAATGCTAATGTTAATATCAACATTGCGCTACTGTGTTGATTATAAGCACTTTACATTTTAGTATTGGAAGTGTTTTTTGTTTTTTATCATTATGCTATCGACAGTAACATTCTGTAAATGTGCCTATCCTATAATCAATATTAATCAATTTGTTTTGTAGTTACGCTGCACGTAAGAAGTAAAAATTACAGCAAAATGCTTATTTAAAAATATAAATTGATTTTAATAGCATATTTATAAAAAAAATTATAATTTAATGGTCATGTACTTCATTTGAAAACCTTAAAATTCATATTTGAAAACATAACGAAACTAACTAAACAAATTAATGGTATGCCGATATTTCATAATTATCATTGCATTTTTGCATATGTACAACCTAACTATACGCATAAGGAGTCGTATCATAACACGGTACAGTGTATCATAACGCAATTGCGTAACGCCTAGTTATGGCTGTTTTAACCTCGTCATGGCCAGTTGGTAAATCGTTAACACCATCATCCGTAATTGGGATAGGGCAATCTCCTCCACTGGCGGAATTATTCGTAACATCGCCATTTAGTAACTTAGAGAATTGTTCCCTCCATACACTCAGTACGCTCTGGACATCCATAACCATATTCCCATTTCCGTCACGGCAGGAAGAAGCTCCGGGATTTAAATCATTAATACATTAGAGAAAAAAAAAAATTTGCGCGTGTAACAGCGTACACGTGATAAAAGTAAAACTTCTTAAAAAATCCAAATCAGCTATTAACACCACCTCGTATGAATTCACCTGGAAAATTTTTGGTAAGTGGTTTAAAGATACCCAAACCTGAAGAGTTTGTGTAAAGATTCAGATCGCTCAAATTAATTTATATATATTGATCCTGTTTTAGACACAAAAACATTTGCATGAAATACATTTTGTTTGTGAGCGGGGGACACACGAGGAGGAGAGAGGAGTTTTTGTTTCAGGTATATAAGACACGCTTTGTCCTTATCATCAGTAATCAGTGTTCGGATTATCCTACAATTGTGGAAAATCGACCACTTTTTCCTCATTTCTACCACAACTACTACAGTACGCTTGTAACTTACCATATTTTATCATATTAGCCATTTTATATATATATATATATATATATATATATACATATATACATATATATATATATATATATATATATATATATATATATATATATATATATATATATATATACATATATATACATATTGTCTACGCCAGAGTTAGACACGTGCACTGTTTGTTTGTCTTCATTTGAATGGGTTGGCAACCCTGTTACTTATATAACATTTCTCTCTTCTGGCCGCCCGTTCTGATTGTTCTTTGTTATTCTCGAAATATATCCCGAAGAAAATAGACAGCCAGTGCGCGCACAAATTTAAATGTCGCTTTATATAGAGAAAACGAAAATTAAATAAATATTGTATATTTAAAAATAGAAAATAATCGCGTGTGTTATAATTCATAATAAATAAACAATACCATCGTACGTAGCATCAGCAGCAGTGCACAAACAACATCCCCACACTTACACACACCACGATCACCTGGAGGAATCAACCATCGTTTGAACGAGTCCGCCTGACATTCACACAATCATTTTTTGTGGTGCCAGATATTCTTGTTAATTTTTGTGTGAGGGATGGGGTGCCAGGTGGACTCGTTCAAACGATGGTTGCTTCCTCCAGGTGATCGTGGTATGTGTGATTGTGTGATAGTTGTAGTGCAATGCTGTTGTTGTTGTTGGTTATTATGTAATAGATGATGATATGTTTTGTGTTTCTTCTGCTGCTACGACGATGTTGTGTTCTTTATTTATTATGATAAATGGATTATAACACACACGATTATTTTCTATTTGTAAATGTACAACATTTATTTAATTAACGTATAAATTAATAAATAGAGGGAGAGATATTTCGCGCGCACTGGCTGTCTATTTTCTTCGGGATATATTTCGAGAATAACAAAGAACAATCAAAACGGGCGGCCAGAAGAGAGAAATGTTATATAAGTAACAGGGTTTCCAACCCATTCAAATGAAGAAAAACAAACAGTGCACGCGTCTAACTCTGGCGTAGACACACACACACATATATATATATATATATATATATATATATATATATATATATATATATACATATATATATATATATATATATATATATATAGATATATATATATATAAATATATATATATATATATATATATATATATATATATATATATATATATATATATATATATATATATATATATATAGTCTGGTGGTGTTTTCGCAAGGTCACGTGTCTAACTGCCTCAACCGGGTGGTGCTAGCGCAATTCTTGTTGAACTAATCGCAAGTCCACTCACTGGCTGTCATGTAGTTTGATCTGAGCGCTATGTGATGATACCTTTATTTGTTAATGAGGGGTAATCATATAGCTTGCTCTGCTTACTATGTGACGGCGCTTTCATTATTATTAATGGGGGCCCTCCATGTGGCGACCACCGGGCAACGTCTTCCTAACACCCGCTGGGAGGCGGCTGAAGTGAGTGGCGAAAATCTCCTCGGTTAGAGGTTGTGCGTTGGGTTTGGGACTCGCCACATAAAAAACCCCCCCAATGAAAAAAACAAATATGCCTCAGATAAGGACTACCGCTTTTGTTGATGACCCCCGCAAACGAAAAAAGGACCACGATTTACGGATATTCACCTGGAATTTCCGGTCCCTTTATAGGGAGGGTGCCTCTATCCAGCTGGTTGATGTCCTCGAAAAATACAGAGCTGACATCACCGCTCTCTAGGAAATGCGATCGACAAGACAGGGCTGCTCCAAAGGAGCAGCCCTATCTTGTTTAACTGTCTGAAAATTCAGCCTCCACCAGAACACCTCCGATAACGGAATGAGGCTGATCGACTTCGCTGCAGCACGAAACATGGTAATTGGTGGTACCAGATTCCAGCATCTCGAAATCCACAAAGCGACATGGCTGTCTCCAGATCAACGTACAAGAAACCAAATTGATCATGTGGTGATTGACGGAAGGCATTCTTCCAGTGTGATGGACGTGAAATCGATCCATGGTGCCAACATCGACGAGGATCACTACCTTGTTGCAGCTAAGGTGGCCACACGCTTATGTGTCGCAAACAACAAGAGAAGTCCCACACAGAGAAAGCTCGACGTCAGTAAGCTGCGATCACCAGAGACAGCAGATGCATTTTCCACTCGACTATCGGATCTGCTTATGCAGAACACTCCCCCACTTGATGATACATGCGCACGGTGGACACATATATCCCACTCCATGACTACTGCTGCCGAGGAGGTAATCGGTTACTACCGGCCTCTGAGGAATGAGTGGTATGATCAGGAGTGTCGCGACGCTACCGCAGAGAAAGACGCCGCCTACAGAAGAGCCCTGCGTGCAGGCGCAACGCGAGCTGTTAAGGAGCGGTACAGAGACAAAAGGAGTGCAGAGAGACGTCTTTTCAGGCGCAATAAAAGAGAACAAAAAAGACGCGAGTGTGAGGAGATAGAGATGTGTACCGACAAGAATGAGACTCGAAAAGTCTTCGAAAAGATCAAGCGCCTGAGTGGAGGTCTAAATCCCGGAGCCTCTTCTTGTCGTGATGGAAATGGGAGTCTGGTTACAGATTTCCAGAGTGTACTGAGTCTATGGAGGGAACACTTCTCCACGTTACTGAATGGCGGTGCTACGAACAATTCCGCCAGTGGAGGAGATTGCCCGATAACCCCAATTACAGATGATGGTGTTGATGTTCCACCACCCGACTATGACGAGGTTGAAACGGCCATTTTAAGGCTGAAGAACAACAAAGCTGCAGGTGCTGATGGCCTGCCTGCCGAGTTGTTTAAAACCGGAGGCGATGAGCTGCTCGCCTGCATGCACCAGCTCATAAGCAGAATATGGTCGGATGAAAGCATGCCTGATGATTGGAGGCTCAGTGTTCTCTGTCCTGTACATAAAAAAGGAGACCCCACAATTTGCGCCAACTACCGTGGAATAAGTCTCCTGAGCATCGCATACAAGGTTCTATCGAGCATACTGTGTGAAAGGTTGAAGCCTATGCTCAGCAACCTGATTGGACCTTATCAGTGTGGCTTCAGACCTGGTAAATCCACCATCGACCAGGTTTTCACACTGCGCCAAATCCTGGAGAAGACCCAAGAAAAACAGGTCGACACACACCACCTATTTGTTGATTATAAATCCGCTTTCGACAGTCCGGTAAGGGATCACCTCTATGCAACAATGTCTGAGTTCGGTATTCCTGCAAAGCTCATTCGACTTTGTAGAATGACACTGCATAACTCCCGTTGTGCAGTAAAAATTGGAAAGGACCTCTCCGCACCGTTTAATACCGAATGGGGTTTCAGACAAGGTGATTCGTTATCATGCGACTTCTTCAATCTTATTATGGAGAAAATAATACGAGCTGCTGATCTACGACATAATGGCACTATCTTCAACAAAAGTGTCATGCTGTTAGCGTATGCCGACGATATTGACATAATCGGCATGAACACGCGAGCAGTCAGTGCAGCATTCTCAGAGTTGGAAAGAGAGTCGCGTTGGATGGGTCTCACGGTGAACGACGGCAAGACGAAGTATCTAGTGTCAACAAACAAAGAGTCCCGGCGTCTTGGACAGCACGTCACTGTTGACAACTACGCTTTTGAAGTAGTAAGGGACTTTGTCTATCTTGGAACCAGCATTAACAGCAGTAATGACGTCAGCTTGGAGATCATGCGTAGGATAACTCTTGCTAACAGGTGTTACTTTGGGCTGAGTAAGCAATTGAGAAGTCGAGCCCTCTCTCGAAGAACGAAAACTACACTCTACAAGTCTCTCATCATGCCTGTCCTAACATATGGCGCTGAAGCCTGGACAATTTCCACCTCCGATTTGCGAATGATTGGGGTTTTCGAGAGAAGAGTCCTACGCAAGATCTTTGGACCTATTTGCGTTGGTGCCGAGTACCGAATAAGGTACAACCATGAGCTGTACGAGCTGTATGCCGATATTGACATAGTAAAGCGCATCAAAATCCAGCGGCTGCGCTGGCTAGGTAATGTCGAGCGAATGGAAGAACACTCTCCAGCTAAGAAGGTGTTATATTCGGAACCCGCTGCAGGACGACGCAGAAGAGGAAGACCAAACCTCAGGTGGAAAGACCAAGTACTGGAGAACCTGACGGCGCTTTGAATTTCTAACTGGCGCCAGCTAGCGAAGAACAGAGATGGCTGGCGAAGCATGTTATTTTCGGCCTAAATCGATATGCGCTTGTTATGGCCACATAAGTAAGTATATATATATATATATATATATATATATATATATATATATATATATATCTATATATATATATATATGTATATATATATATATATATATATATATATATATATATATATATATATATATATATATACATATATATATTTTTTTTTTTGTCTTTTTTAATTGCATGATCTATTATGAATGTGAATTTTAATAAAAGAAATATGTGAAAGTAGTAAAATATTTGGGCCGCCAAAAGAATGTTTAAATTATTGACTGGCATTTGGTTCCCATAACTTTTACTTGCAATATATAGATTAGTACATATAAGTACTTTTACATCTGTATTTGAAATGCTGCTATAAATTTATATTTTAAGTTAACTATGTAGGTACATAAATATGTTCCCAAAAGTTTATCTTTTACTGTAAGTACATCGATTTGTGATTTAATTTTAATAAGCGATTTTTTAAATGTTTTAACATATGTAACAATGAAACGTGAAATTAACATTTTTGTTTATACATTAGTAATAAATGTGAAACATTACACTTTTTGATGAATAACAAAAAGCGACTTCATAAATATCATCTTTTACTTCACTAAAATCTACCACTAAATTTTAGAATCTACCACAATTTCATCTATCTCTAAAAAATTTTTACAGTCCCAACACTGTTCGTAATGTCAAACAGTAGGTCAAACATACAAAGGTGTCGCCGAGAAACATTTTTGCCCGTGTAAAAGCGAACGAAACGTCAAAATTTAACTGAAAATGTTTTTCGTGCAAATGGTTTTGTGTCTAAATGTGGACTAAGACAAAAGCAAAAACACTATCATGCGCCGCATAATCAAATAGCAACCATGCCTGCCAGCAACTTATAATGTTTTTGCATTTGTTCTTTTACCAATAATAATAGAACAGAAGATTGCTGCCATTAGAGAAGACTTTTCTAGATGCGACGTCACAATACTTTAGCTGCGAGAGAAGATGACAAAATGGCAAACAAATTGAAAAGAAAAATATATAGTATAAATAACCAAGTAAGGCAATCATAAAATTTGTTCTCATGTCATTTGCAGTATATGCCAGAGCATGTTTAGGTAGTATCAAAATTACTATGTGTCAAATATGTCAAAATTATTAACCCTCTGGTTGATTACAAAATGATGTTTTTTTTTAATTAATTAAAGAAAAGCAATGGGCTTTAACAAAATTTTTGATTATTTTAATGATTGTAACATTAAAGAAATATTTACAAGTGGATGTAATTAAAATAAAATTAGTAATAATCGAAAAGAAAGAATAAACAAATGCATGTGAGATGTTTGACCTCTATATACAACCAGAAGGTTATTATAACAAAATATTTTAGAATTTTTAACTTTGATAGATTTCACAAAGCTGTCTTTTGATTTTCTTCTATACACTCAAGATAAAAAAAATAAAAAAAATTCCTCTCTCGACTGTCTTACTTTGTTAATTATACTATAATATATAATATAATTATTAATTATATAAACAATGCGGAATAATGAATGAATAATTCAACTCTTGGAAATACTGTGACGTCACATTCTGTCAAATTCACTGAGTACCAATTACAGGTAAAATATGATCGCTGCCTTAATATTCTGTCGTCCGTGTGCTTTCGTATAATATGCCCATTAATCGTTATATCAGTGTTGCCAGTTTGGCATTATTGTTTAGTTTCGTAACTTTTTTCTAGCCCTCTTATTTTCATATTTGTATAATATTTGGGTGCCGTAGCTCAGTGGTTAGTGTGTTCGCCTTCTGATCTGTAGGTCGTGGTTCAATCCCCGGCTGATGCGTAACAAATTTAATATCGATAAGATTTTTCTTTCGAATGGTACCCACCTGTCGGCAAGCAATTGGCAATTCTTCCGACAGTAACAACTTGCCATGAAAAAGCTCCTTAAAAGAACTCTGTGACAAAGCTCAGAAAAAGTGATGTCACAAGTGTTCTGCCGTTCGGAACCGGCTAAAATAAGTAGGTCCCTTCTAATACTGTCCAAATTTAAGACGCACAACAGTAATGGAAGAGAAGCTCGGCCAATGAGCCCTTTGGGGCTTTAAGTGCCACATATATATATATATATATATATATATATATATATATATATATATATATATATATATATATATATATATATATATATATATATATATATATATATATATATATATATATATATATATATATAATATCTGTTTCTATTACAAGATATATAAGTAATATGTTCGAGTATATTGGCTTACTGACAAAAGATTCGAGGTAGCAAATCGCAACCAAAACTTATTTTATACAACTATATACAGCAACAATTTATTTAATAAACTCTATTTACAATCAACTCTGTTTATAATCAACTATTTACAATAACACTTTAATGTACTAGCAACTTTTGCCTCTGTATAGATGTTTGCGCAGTCACGTTCGGAATTCGATTGATTCTCACTTCTCAACACTGGCTCTATTTATACTCTGTTGGCAACACCCCAGAATCTTCCTTTATCGAGATTCTTCTCTTTCTTTCTCGTTGGCTTGTTCTGGTTATTGCTTATTTCTTTTTGCTGACATTCGTTTCGATGCTGCCAATAGTGTCAGTCACAATAGTGATGAGTAACCAACTATCGATACTCGTTAAAATATTTAAACAGTAGTTGATGAAGAGGAAATAATTGCATGTTTTCGGCAATATGCTGTTTTTGTAGAATGTTCTCTTTGTTTTGTAGAATGTCCTCTTCTAAATTCATTTGTTATTTAGTTGTTAAAATGAAAGGGCCTGATTTAATGTTTGTAATAATATATATTAATTAATAGTTTTATGAAAGTATTTTCTCATATATTTGTACCTAATGTATGCTTCGATTGTTGAACTAAAATGCATATATATCAAAGATAAAATATAAACTGTTTATGAAATGTTGAAAAGGCTGTCCTTTACACTTTTTTTAGCTTATTTAGTGTTTTTATTTGGCCGATCTAGCTTTTATATTTTTGAAGTGCTGGCAACACTGTATTGAATGTGTCTCCATGTAGATGCGAATACATAATAATACGAAAACAATAACATTTTTTGTCTGACTGCGAGGCATGTGTAACTGTCGTTTGTATATGCGGATGTACACTCTATCGATTTTATTTCGTTGTGCATACGTATTGTATTGTATTTACCTAATATACTCTCGAATTAATCGTCATTATTCGTATATTATTAGCTGGTTGCTCTTTCTCTTAACACACACACTATTTATTGCCATGAACCATTGAATATGATCTATTGCTTTGTATCGTTATGCATATGTTGATTTCGTTTTCATTCTCCTTTTCTCGAAGCTATATATTCCTTCCTACTCATGTAACGAAAAAAGTTTTCAAAATTTTGCACTCCATTTGCGACACCGCCGCCTAAGAAGTTTTGCTTTAAAAAAGAGGAACCGTTTTCTCAATTTGTAAAAATTATAGTATTTGTTGCTGGATTCAATAATATGGTTAGCACAAATTGTTAGCCTTAATGTTAGTGAGAGAACAGGCAGAAACTAAGTGGTACTCCAACATTCTTATACTTTTTGTATATGAATATTAAGTGCTAAAATTCGATGCTTTGAAAAATATTTTTAAAAAGTCTTGATAGCTATGTAGATGCTCTCCGGTTTTCTGAAACTTGGTTTAAACGCAATATCAATAGCTGTGAAATATTATGCAATACCTTTCATATTTTCAGAAAAAAAAGTGAAACACTGGTAACGGTATTTTATGTAGAAATCACAGATCCAAAACTTGTTTTTCGAAAATCAAATGCATTAAAGTTGTTTGGGTTCTCATTGGATTATATTCCGCCACATTCTAATGATCAATACTGTATTAAGTAGACTTAATGCCAACCATCCTGTGTTAATTATCGGTCATTCCAACCCCAAGCCCCATGCTTGTTGGAATTTAGGTGATAGTGATTAATTATTGGGTGAGTGTCATACATCTGGTGGTCTGGTGGTGTTTTCTCAAGGTAACATGTCTAATTGCCTCGACCGGGTGGGGCTAACGCAATTCTTGTTGAACTCATCGCAAGTCAACTCACTGGCTGTCATGTAGTTTGATCTGAGCGCTATGTGATGATACCTTAATTTGTTAATGAGGGGTAGTCATATAGCTTGCTTTGCTTACTATGTGACGGCGCTTTCATTATTATTAATGGGGGCCCTCCATGTGGCGACCACCGGGCAACGTCTTCCTGGCACCCCCTGGGAGGCGGCTGAAGTGAGTGGCGAAAATCTCCTCGGTTAGAGGTTGTGCGTTGGGCTTGGGACCCGCCACATAAAAACCCCCCCAATGAAAAAAACAAATATGCCTCAGATAAGGACTACCGCTTTTGTTGATGACCCCCGCAAACTAAAAAAGAACAATGATTTACGGATATGCACCTGGAATGTCCGGTCCCTTTATAGGGAGGGTGCCTCTATCCAGCTGGTTGATGTCCTCGAAAAATACAGAGCTGACATCACCGCTCTCCAGGAAATGCGATGGACGGGACAGGGCTGCTCCAAAAGAGCGTCCTGTGACATTTACTACAGTTGCCATGCTGAAAGGCACGAATTAGGATGTGGATTTTTGGTCAGCAAGAGACTACGACATCTTGTCTCACAGTTCACGCCTTTAAACAACGGCTGGCCACAATCCGCATCAACGCTAAATTTTTCAATATCAGCCTTATATGTGCCCAGGCTCCGACGGATGAGAAGGACAATGTGACCAAGGAGAGCTTCTCTCAGCGCCTCAAAGAAGCTTATGACCGCTGCCCCCGCCACGATATCAAAATCGTGCTTGGCGACTTTAATGCCAGGGTGGGCAAGGAAGGTACCTTTGGTCCAACTGTCGGAAAATTTAGCCTCCACCAGAATACCTCCGATAACGGAATGAGGCTGATCGACTTCGCCGCGGCACGAAACATGGTAATTGGTGGTACCAGATTCCAGCATCTCGACATCCACAAAGCGACATGGCTGTCTCCAGATCAACGTACAAGAAACCAAATTGATCATGTGGTGATTGACGGAAGGCATGCTTCCAGTGTGATGGTCGATCCGTGGTGCCAACATCGACTCGGATCACTACTTTGTCGACGTCAGTAAGCTGCGATCACCAGAGACAGCAGATGCATTTTCCACTCGACTATCGGATCTGCTTATGCAGAACACTCCCCCACTTGATGATACATGCACACATACATGTGGACACATATATCCCACTCCATGACTACTGCTGCCGAGGAGGTAATCGGTTATTACCGGCCTCTGAGGAATGAGTGGTATGATCAGGAGTGTCGCGACGCTACCGTAGAGAAAGACGCCGCCTACAGAAGAGCCCTGCGTGCAGGTGCAACGCGAGCTGTTAAGGAGCGGTACAGAGAGAAAAGGAGTGCAGAGAGACGTCTTTTCTGGCGCAAGAAAAGAGAACAAGAAAGATGCGAGTGTGATGAGATAGAGATGTGTACCGACAAGAATGAGACTCGAAAATTCTTCGAAAAGATCAAGCGCCTGAGTGGTGGTTTAAATCCCGGAGCCTCTTCTTGTCGTGACGGAAATGGGAGTCTGGTTACGGATGTCCAGAGTGTACTGAGCCTATGGAGGAAACACTTCTCCACGTTACTGAATGGAGATGCTACGAACAATTCCGCCAGTGGAGAGGATTGCCCGATAACCCCATTTACAGATGATGGTGTTGATCTTCCACCACCCGACTATGACGAGGTTGAAACGGCCATTTTAAGGCTGAAGAACAACAAAGCTGCAGGTGCTGATGGCCTGCCTGCCGAGTTGTTTAAGACCGGAGGCGATGAGCTGCTCACCCGCATGCACCAGCTCATAAGCAGAATATAGTCGGATGAAAGCATGACTGATGATTGGAGGCTCAGTGTTCTCTGTCCTGTACATAAAAAAGGAGACCCCACAATTTGCGCCAACTACCGTGGAATAAGTCTCCTGGGCATCGCATACAAGGTTCTATCGACCGTACTGTGTGAAAGGTTGAAGCCTATGCTCAGCAACCTGATTGGACCTTATCAGTGTGGCTTCAGACCTGGTAAATCCACCATCGACCAGGTTTTCACACTGCGCCAAATCCTGGAGAAGACCCAAGAAAAACAGGTCGACACACACCACCTATTTGTTGATTATAAATCCGCTTTCGACAGTCCGGTAAGGGATCACCTCTATGCAACAATGTCTGAGTTCGGTATTCCTGCAAAGCTCATTCGACTTTGTAGAATGACACTGCATAACTCCCGTTGTGCAGTAAAAATTGGAAAGGACCTCTCCGCACCGTTTAATACCGAATGGGGTTTCAGACAAGGTGATTCGTTATCGTGCGACTTCTTCAATCTTATTATGGAGAAAATAATACGAGCTGCTGACCTACGACATAATGGCACTATCTTCAACAAAAGTGTCATGCTGTTAGCGTATGCCGACGATATTGACATAATCGGCATGAACACGCGAGCAGTCGGTGCAGCATTCTCAAACTTGGAAAGAGAGTCGCGTCGGATGGGTATCACGGTGAGCGAGGGCAAGACGAAGTATCTAGTGTCAACAAACAAAGAGTCCCGGCGTCTTGGACGTGGACAACACGTTCGTTTTTCGAGCCCTCTCTCGAAGAACGAAAACTACACTCTACAAGTCTCTCATCATGCCTGTCCTAACATATGGCGCTGAAGCCTGGACAATTTCCACCTCAGAGGAGCGAATGCTTGGAGTTTTCGAGAGAAAAGTCCTACGCAAGATCTTTGGACCTATTTGCGTTGGTGGCGAGTACCGAATAAGGTACAACCATGAGCTGTACGAGCTGTATGCCGATATCGACATAGTAAAGCGCATCAAAATCCAGCGACTGCGCTGGCTAGGTCATGTCGAGCGAATGGAAGAACGCGCTCCAGCTAAGGTGTTATATTCGGAACCCGCTGGAGGACGACGCAGAAGAGGAAGACCAAACCTCCGGTGGAAAGACCAAGCACTGGAGAACCTTGGAATTTCTAACTGGCACTAGTTAGCGAAGAACAGAGATGGCTGGCGAAGCATGTTATTTCGGCCTAAATCGATATTCGGTTGTTATGGCCACATAAGTAAGTAAGTAAGAGTGCCATACATCAGTGGTCAGTTCGATGGTCTTCTGATCCGTAATTCGTGGGTTTAATCGCCGGCTAACACATAGAAGCGCTATTCTTCCAGGCCGTGTGTCATGTGGCCAAGCATTATCATGTTGCAAAATAACTTTGTCATGTCTATCGGCGTATTGTGGCCGGTTTTCTGGTACGCTGTGATATCTGACCCGATTTCAATAGCTCCTAATACGCCACACCCAGCTGGTCCTACCAAATGCACATCACGATCTTTCCGCCGTGAATATTTGGCTTGGCCAGGGTATCCATACGTTGCCAGTCACAATTCGATGCAATAATCCTTTCTTTTTTGCCGTTGGACCACGTGAAAAAACGGCATTCGTCATATCTTGGCTTCAGTTCATACGGCACCCAATTTCCTACCTTTCGGTTCATTCCAATTCCTTTTGAACGATGGAAAATGGTTGACTAAGTGATTACATGTATCTTTGCGAGTTCAATTTGCGTTTGTGAAGAATCTTCATCGACCATTGCCTCCAATTCTTAAATCTCAAACTTTGGTGGCTCTCCGGGTCATTCTTCGTCTTCCAAATCAAACATTCCACTTTTAAATCGTTCCAACAAAATTGAACCGTAACATTTACACATATATGTTGGAAGCAGAAATAATAGCATATCTCGAGGATTCACATCAAAATAAAATAGGGGATCGAATCTATGACCAACGATTCTGAATACCGACGCACTAAGCTACGGCACTTAACAGCTATAATGATGCTAATTGTTCGTTTAAATGATCATACTACCTCACTAATACGCATATAAACACCACGATTATTTTGTCCAATATCAAAATAGAAGTTTTTATTGTCCACCTTCATGTGACGTTCTTCTGGTAGATCACCTTTAAACCTGTTTGCAAAAATTTTTTTAAATATAATTCCAGGAAAATCCTGTTGAGAAAAGACACGAAACTCACCCGCCATCATTAGTGCCAAATTCTTCTAGTAAATCGGTGAGTGCATCACGAAATTCAATCATACCCTGTGCAGGTATCGCTACCTGTGAACGTGGTCCACCCCTGGTTATAGTTTGTGAAACCTAAATCGACGAAGAGAAGAGATGTAGAGGAAAAATATATACAGCACATATCCTGTGAGTGATATTACCCTTAAAAATCGTCCACGAGTATTTTCTTTTAAATCCAAATAATAGCGGCGATTCTCTTTAATCATCATTTCTGATTTCAATTTACCATCTTCAGGTAAATTATCTGGATTGGGTGGACCTGAAATGAAATAAATTTGTAATAAAATCTAGAATTTGATATGTTTTAAAACAAGGAACTAAATCAGACCATGAAAAAAAATTTTTTGCACTACTCGTGCAAATTATATATATATATATACATATATATATATATATATATATATATATATATTAGGGTGGGTCAAATTTTTTTGACCCAAAGGCTCATCGTGATTCTTATTCTATGGGTCATTCTAAGCAAATTTGTCAAAGAAACTATAGCTCTAAAATGAATTTCGAGCCCCCGGCTTTTTCAAAATAGGTATTTTTTCTAGAAATATTCGAGAATAGAGGCAAAAAAATGCTATTTCCTTTAGCCAAATGTGTATGTGGGGGTTTTTTGGGTCGCGGAATTTATTTTTGACATTAATTTTTATTTTTGAGTGCCGCCAGAGGGCGCTTTCGTACATTTTTTTGGAAAAATATACGATACTGTTGTGGAAATAGACGAATTTTTGACTTTGTATTGAATATATTCAAAATACATACTCGAATTATAAATTGTTAAATCATATTCCATACATTTTGTTCCTTTTTCCAGCTTTTCTAAAAATAAAATCGATAGATTTCAAGCTAAGACCTAAATCACATTTTTACCAGCTTTTGAAGGAAGAAAACCTCAAAATCTAGCTGGAAAATCTTAATATTTATAAATTAATTAATTAATATTTAATTTTAAACATGGATCTATTGCCGTCAACATCACAAGCCGCACCAACATCAATAAGTACCGAAAGTAGTTTGAAACATATGCCTTCTCACGATGTTCCTGCTTTTGGTATGTCTTCTGATTTGACTGGTCTGAATCTGCCAACTAAACAGGATATTTTAAGATGCTATTTTTTCTTGGCCGAACGTGCTAAAATGCAAAGTAAAATGTTTTCATATAAAACATTTACTCCTCAAGTGACAGACAAATTGATTGGAATTTGGAGCAAACTAAATATTGAAATTATATGCAAACGAAATATTGTTAGAAAATTGAATACCTTGCTTGACAAATACTACACTGCAGATAAATGCAAAGCAAAAGGCTCCAGTCTCACATCTTTCTTACGATCCATAAAAGAATTATTTTACATTGGGAAATGTAAATGTGACTTGAAAGCTGCTCTATGCTCATGTGGAATGATTCCAGAAGAGTTGAAAGAGTTTATGATGGATCAACATAATGACAGAAGATCTACGATACCGGAATACCAGACAGAAATTGAAGAGCAGGCACCTACATCTACAATAATAGAAACAATTGAAGAGAGCCAGGGTCTAACATACGTGCCAGAAGAAGACCAGGAAAGTGATTATGAGCATAGTACATATTTAGTAGAAGCACAAAATGCATCTCAAACGAAACGAGGACCATATACACCCAGATACGATGCTTTCAAGTTTGCTATGATGTGTGACAGATTTGGTGTGTCAGATAGAATAGCATCAGCATTGGCAACATCTCTTATGGAAGACATTGGCGTCAAAGATGGTCATGGCAATCTTGTCATTATGGACAAGTCTAAAGTTCGTAGAGAAAAAGTTAAATGTAGAGAAAAAGTGCTTCATAATCGGTGTGATGCTTCCAATTTAATTGCATTTTCATTCGACGGCAGAAAAAATGATTCTTTAACGATGGAAAAAATCGATAACAAATTTCATCCAAGGATGGTGAAAGAACCTCACCTAGTTGTTTTAAAGGAACCACATTCCCAATTATTAGGCTACATAAAAGTAGAAAATGAAGATTCTGAACACAAAGTCATCAAATTGAACGAATTTTTCATCAACAAAGCAATGTCTCTAGATTCTTTGATTGGCATATGCTGTGATGGTGAGCGAGCAAATACTGGCATAAGAAATGGAATTTTGCGACGATTCGAAATGCAGTTAAACAGACCACTGCATTGGTTTGTGTGCCTTCTCCACTTTAACGAGCTTCCGTTACGGCATTTGACACTTTGGAGAAATCATCCACCACTGGACCACGAACGACAACCGGAACGTTGAGCAAACAAATAGAAACTTGTGATAATGTTCCGGAATGTAATTTTTTTAAATTTGTATTACTATTTTGAATCGTATTTCTCAAGTAATGTGTTCGAATTTAAATGATAAAATTGTATTTAATTCATCTAATCTCTTCTATTTTTAGGCGGTAAACGATTTTGAGATTATCACTCTGGAAAATATACCTGATTTAAGTGCTGTTGAATTAACTACCGACGCAATGTACTTGTACAAAATGGCGCTTGCAATTTCTTCTGGTGAGGTTTTGGCGGATTTGGCCAACATTACACCAGGGCCAATAGCACATTCTCGTTGGCTCACCAAGGCCAGTAGATTATTACGGTTATATGTGACAACCAACAAGCAATCTACAAATTTAAAAATTCTGGCAAACTATATAATTAAAGTATATACGCCAATGTACTTCAATATTAAATATTACAACTCTGTCGTGCACGGTGGTGTATTATTTTATAAATTCATACGTTGGACTCAATATTTGGATTCGAATTTAAGCCAAATTGTAAATAATGTTGTTAAAGAAAACTCGTATTATGCTCATTCAGAAAACATTTTATTGGCAATGTTGTTCGACGATGAAAAAAAAATACGCGACTTAGCTCTAAAAAAAATTTTACACTACCGTAACCATGTGGAAGATCCGATGCTACTGAGAGTTTATAAAAAGCCTATCATAAACTTCAATTGCACAGATTTTACGAATATGATTGACATGAATGATAATTCAATCTTATTCGAACCACCATTCACTCGAAATATTCCTTATGAATATCTACAACAATATTTAGAAGACATTGATCCACCGCTGCCTGATCCGAAAATTCCAGTACACATACAAGGAACGGAAAGACATGTTCAATTGCTGGCTAGTGTATCCAAAAGAGTTTTAGAACATAATCGAGAAGGATTTATGGCGGTGACATTAGAAAGTCGTGAAAAATTCGCTAGACTTGACAGCAAGAAAGACTTTCAAAAATAACTCCTTCGCGTTTATTTCCTAAAACGCTTCGTTTTGTTTCTTAATTACTGAATTCAATTAATTTTTTTTATTAATTACATTTTATATGCTTTTATTATTTGTTATGTTGAATTTTAGAAGAAAAAATAAAGTAAAATATGCTTTGTTTACTCTTTGTCTTAAATTCGATATAGGTCGTGAATGAATAACCCCCCCCCCCCCCCCCCTTCCCCCATCATTTTTAACGCTAAACACTCTGGGCTATTTAAAGTTTTGGGTTGTCTTATGAGAAAGTCAAATATTCGTCAATTTACACGAAAAATTTCGTAAATTTACCCAAAAAAAAACGATAAAATTAAAAAATGAACGAAAGCGCCCTCTGGTGGTGCTCAAAAATAAAAATAGAACTCAAAAATGGATTCCTCGATCCAAAAACCCCCACATACACATTTGGCTAGAGAAAATAGCATTTTTTTTTACATCTATTCTTGAGTATTTGGGGAAAAAAACCTATTTTGAAAAAGCCGGGGGCTCGAAAATCATTTTAGAGCTATGGTTTCTTTGGAAAAGTATCTTCAAATGACCTGTAGAACAAGAATCTCGATGAGCCCCTTAACATTTTTTCGGCCCCCTACAATTTGACCCACCCTAATATATATATATATATATATATATATATATATATATATATATATATATATATATATATATATATATATATATATATATATATATATATATATATATATATATATATATATATACGTAACAATTTGTCATGAAAAAGGTTCTACAAGAACTCTGTGACAAAGCTTAAAAAAGTGATGTTGCAAGAGTTCTGCCGTTCAGAACCGGCTTCAATAGGTCCCTTCTAATTTAATACGTACAACAACAATGGAAAAGAAGCTCGGCCAAAGAACTCTTTGGGGCTTTAAGTGCCACATATTTATTTATTTTTAATTAATTCTATTTTTTTTAATTCTTCATTTTTACTCAGAGTTCGTTGTCGCAACATCTTCAAATTTAAAGCAAAGTTTTAATCGGCGTCTATTATGTTTGCATGTGTTTTATGCCGGAGAATTAAAAACGGAATAATAGTTAAATTAGTAAACACAAAAGAACAAAATTAGATAAAATAATAAAATAGTAAGTACATGTCTATAGTTTCATGCGTGTAGTTCAGATATAATTTTCATAATTTCAGTAAAAAGAATATAATGGATTGGCGTTGATAAATTTTCAAAGAGTGTGGCTGAGACGCCAAGGAGATACGGTTAAAAATCAAAATTTTGCAAACAAGATTTTATTTTTTTATATAACAAGAAGTGAGTGCCGTAGCTCAGTGGTTAGTGCGTTGGCATTCTGATCTATAGCTCGTGGGTTCAATCCCCGGCTGAAGCATAACAAGGTTTAACATCGAAAAGATTTTTCTTTCGAACGGTACCCACCTGCCGGCAAGAATTGGCAATTTTTTCGGCAGTAACAGTTTGCCAAAAATGCTTCTTAAAAGAGCTCTGTGACAAAACTAAGTTAAAATTATGTCACAAGGGTTCTGCCGTTCGGAACCTGCTAATATAAGTAGGTCCCTTCCAATGCTGTTCAAATTTTACACGCACAACAGTATGGAAGAGAAGCTCGGTGGTATCACAATGGGCCTTTCTGGCCTAAGTGTGTCCTCTCAGAGAGAGGACACACTAAAACTGAATTGTGCATATATGTATGTAATACATTTAATTTTAAAATATTTAATGAAGTGTCTCTAAAAATGAAATTTAAATGAATGAATAAAAACGAATTTATTTTGCAATTTGTTTATTTATTTTAATCCATTGATACACAACATTTCCATCGGTTATACAATATTTACATATATTATTGAACTGGAAGATATTAAATGGTATACGGAAGAAGTTCACGGCAGTTGTCAGAGTAAGTCTTTGAAGGTTGATTTAGTTTTCGTGATAAATAATTTTGTAAAATACAACAAACTTTTACAAGACTATCACATATTTATACTGAAGTCTCAAAGGGTAATAATTAAATGCATCTTGCGAAATATTTAATTCGAACTTTGGTTGTAAGCTTTCATCACGTCGCGGCACAAACCAAAAATATCATCGCCAATAAAAGAAAATGGTGTTTTGCAAATCTACCATTTTAAAGATGTATTAGCTGGAATATTTAATAGACCTCCTGACAACTTATCGTGTAAAGTGCTATTTCTGAATGCCATAACATGAGATGCTTTTCCGTTTATCCAATATCGACGTTCGTGAATCGACAACCATCTTCCACTGCAAGCAAAATAATACTGATAAACCCTTTGTAATTAAAATAATCTGAGCCAGAATGAGGCGGATTATTATTATGTTATTCCGATATGTTTTCCGTCGATTGCACCCAACGTGTGCGGAAATTGCAAAAGTTGTTCAAAATAATTTTCCATATCTAGCCATTCATTTTTTCTGGTAGGTGTCTATAGGAGATTATTATTTATAATTATGTACGTATGTAAATCAAACAAATTTATTTACTTACCTTCAAGTATTCGTCCTGAAGGCTTTCAATACTTCTGGTAAAAATTTACTTCCCGTTTTGAGAGATATGTGGGTTAGGAATTCCAATGACCGAAATGAATCCCCAGTTACTATGTATGTACCTAAATGTTACAGCATCGCAGACTCTTGATGATGTACTCATACATGTTTTATTCATATTCGTAAATGTTCATAAAATAATTATGATGATTACCTTTGTAAGAATCCCATCAAACTGGACAATGGACATCCTGCAAAAGTTATTGAAGTCGTGTCTTTCTTCTCATGATTTGTCTATATTTGATCCTCTTATATATATATATATATATATATATATATATATCTATATATATATATATATATCTATATATATATATATATATATATATATATATATATATATATATATATATATATATATATATATATATATACTGTTGACAACTACGCTTTTGAAGTAGTAAGGGACTTTGTCTATCTTGGAACCAGCATTAACAGCAGTAATGACGTCAGCTTGGAGATCATGCGTAGGATAACTCTTGCTAACAGGTGTTACTTTGGGATAAGTAATCAATTGAGAAGTCGAGCCCTCTCTTGAGGAACGAAAACTACACTCTACAAGTCTCTCATCATGCATGTCCTAACATATGGCGCTGAAGCCTGGACAATTTCCACCTCGGATGAGCGAATGCTTGGAGTTTTCGAGAGAAAAGTCCTACGCAAGATCTTTGGACCTATTTGCGTTGGTGCCGAGTACCGAATAAGGTACAACCATGAGCTGTACGAGCTGTATGCCGATATTGACATAGTAAAGCGCATCAAAATCCAGCGGCTGCGCTGGCTAGGTCATGTCGAGCGAATGGAAGAACACGCTCCAGCTAAGAAGGTGTTATATTCGTAACCCGCTGGAGGACGACGCAGAAGAGGAAGACCAAACCTCCGGTGGAAAGACCAAGTACTGGAGAACCTGACGGCGCTTGGAATTTCTAACTGACTTTCAACCAATTTAATAAGTTTTTATTAAATTTAAATAATTACGGGACGAAAGCAAAAAATGCCATCTGTCATTTTGAGTGCTAGTTATAAGTAGAATCAGTGCCATTATTTGTGCGTTGGTATTTTTTTCATGATAAAAGCGTTTGAAAGCAGGCTTCAAACAAGTATGTATGTTCACTGCATTTACGCGCTCAAAAACTTCAAAAGAATTCAAGAAATTTATAACGAAAGCAAAAGAGGAAAAACCTCAAATATGGACAAATAAGCCATCTTATGGGAAGAAGAACAGAACTTCAATAACTTTTGCAGGATGTACATTGTACAGTTTGATGGGATTCTTACAAATGTAATCATCATAATTATTTTATGAACATTTACGAATATGAATAAAACATGTATATATTATATGTAATACACACTTTAGATGGATTCAAGAATACAAAAAAGAATACGAATATGAGGTGTGCTATTACATCAAGAGTCTGCGATGCTGTAACATTTAGGTACATACATAGTAACTGGGGATTCATTTCGGTTATTGGAATTCCTAACCCACATATCGCTCAAAACGATAAGTAAATTTTTACCAGAAGTATTGAAAGCCTTCAGGACGAATACTTGAAGGTAAGTATATAAATTTGTTTGATTTACATACGTACATAATTATAAATAATAATCTCCTATAAACACCTACCAGAAAAAATGAATGGCTAGATATGGAAAATTATTTGGAACAACTAATTTCCACACACTTTGGGTGCAATCGACGGAAAACATATCCTAATAATATAATAATTATAATAATTCGCCTCATTCTGGCTCAGATTATTTTAATTACAAAGGGTTTATCAGTATTATTTTGCTTGCAGTGGAAGATGGTTGTCGATTCATGAACGTCGATATTGGATAAACGGAAAAGCATCTCATGTTATGGGTGCCGTGGCTCAGTGGTTAGTTGTGTTGCCCTTCTGATCTGTAGGTCGTGGTTCAATCCCCGGCTGATGCATAACAAATTTAATATCGGAAAAATTTTTCTTTCGAACGGTTCCCACCTGTCGGCAAGCAATTGGCAATTCTTCCGACAGTAACAACTTGCCATGAAAAAGATTCTAAAAGAACTCTGTGACAAAGCTCAGAAAAAGTGATGTCATAAAGGTTCTGCCGTTCGGGTCCGGCTAAAATAAGTAGGTCCCTTCTAATACTGTCCAAATTTAATACGCATAACAGCAATGGAAGAGAAGCTCGGCCAATGATCACTTCGAGGCTTTTAGGTTAGGTAGCGTGTCTAATTGCCTCAACCGGGTGGAGCTAGCGCAATCCTTGTTGAACTCATCGCAAGTCAACTCACTGGCTGTCATGTAGTTTGATTTGAGCGCTATGTGATGATACCTTTATTTGTTAATGAGGGGTAGTCATGTAGCTTGCTCTGCTAACTATCTGATGACGCCTTCATTATTATTAATGGGGGCCCTCCACGTGGCGACCACCGGGCAACGTCTTCCTGGCACCCGCTGGGAAGCGGCTGAAGTGAGTGGCGAAAATCTCGTCGGTTAGAGGTTGTGCGTTGGGTTTGGGACCCGCCACATAAAAAAACTTGCCCAGTGAATAATATAAAATAATATAATATAAATTTACGGATATGCACCTTGAATGTCCGGTCCCTTTATAGGGAGGGTGCCTCTATCCAGCTGGTTGATGTGTTCGAAAAATACAGAGCTGACATCACCGCTCTCTAGGAAATGCGATGGACGGGACAGGGCTGCTCCAAAAGAGCGTCCTGTGACATCTACTACAGTTGCCATGCTGAAAGGCACGAATTAGGATATGGATTTTTGGTTAGCAAGACACTACGACATCTTGTCTCACAGTTCACGCCTGTGAACGAACGGCTGGCCACAATCCGCATCAAGGCAAAATTCTTTAACATCAGCCTTATATGTGTTCACGGTCCGACGGATGAGAAGGACAATGTGACCAAGGAGAGCTTCTTCCAGCTCCTCGAAGAAGTTTACGACCGCTGCCCCCGCCACGATATCAAAATCGTGCTTGGCGACTTTAATGCCAGGGTGGGCAAGGACCAAGGAACTTTGGTCCAACTGTCGGAAAATTCAGTCTCCACCAGAACACCTCCGATAACGGAATGAGGCTGATCGACTTCGCCGCAGCACGAAACATGGTAATTGGTGGTACCAGATTCCAGCATCTCGACATCCACAAAGCGACATGGCTGTCTCTAGATCAAAGAACAAGAAATCAAATTGATTATGTGGTGATTGACGGAAGGTATGCTTCCAGTGTGATGGACGTGAAATCGATCCGTGGTGCCAACATCGACTCGGATCACTACCTTGTTGCAGCTAAGGTGCGCACACGTTTATGTGTCGCAAATAACAAGAGAAGTCCCACACAGAGAAAGCTGCGATCACCAGAGACAGCAGATGCATTTTCCACTCGACTATAGGATCTGTTTATGCAGAACACTCCCCCACTTGATGATGCATGCACACATACATGTGGACACATATATCCCACTCCATGACTACTGCTGCCGAGGAGGTAATGGGTTATTACCGGCCTCTGAGGAATGAGTGGTATGATCAGGAGTGTCGCGACGCTACCGCAGAGAAAGACGCCGCCTACAGAAGAGCCCTGCGTGCAGGTGCAACGCGAGCTGTTAAGGAGCGGTACAGAGAGAAAAGGAGTGCAGAGAGACGTCTTTTCTGGCGCAAGAAAAGAGAACAAGAAAGATGCGAGTGTGATGAGATAGAGATGTGTACCGACAAGAATGAGACTCGAAAATTCTTCGAAAAGATCAAGCGCCTGAGTGGTGGTTTAAATCCCGGAGCCTCTTCTTGTCGTGACGGAAATGGGAGTCTGGTTACGGATGTCCAGAGTGTACTGAGCCTATGGAGGAAACACTTCTCCACGTTACTGAATGGAGATGCTACGAACAATTCCGCCAGTGGAGAGGATTGCCCGATAACCCCATTTACAGATGATGGTGTTGATCTTCCACCACCCGACTATGACCAGGTTGAAACGGCCATTTTAAGGCTGAAGAACAACAAAGCTGCAGGTGCTGATGGCCTGCCTGCCGAGTTGTTTAAGACCGGAGGCGATGAGCTGCTCACCCGCATGCACCAGATCATAAGCAGAATATAGTCGGATGAAAGCATGCCTGATGATTGGAGGCTCAGTGTTCTCTGTCCTGTACATAAAAAAGGAGACCCCACAATTTGCGCCAACTACCGTGGAATAAGTCTCCTGGGCATCGCATACAAGGTTCTATCGACCGTACTGTGTGAAAGGTTGAAGCCTATGCTCAGCAACCTGATTGGACCTTATCAGTGTGGCTTCAGACCTGGTAAATCCACCATCGACCATAAAGCCATTTGATTATAAAGCCGCTTTCGACAGTCCGGTAAGGGATCACCTCTATTCAACAATGTCTGAGTTCGGTATTCATGCAAAGCTCATTCGACTTTGTAGAATGACACTGCATAACTCCCGTTGTGCAGTAAAAATTGGAAAGGACCTCTCCGCACCGTTTAATACCGAATGGGGTTTCAGACAAGGTGATTCGTTATCGTGCGACTTCTTCAATCTTATTATGGAGAAAATAATACGAGCTGCTGACCTACGACATAATGGCACTATCTTCAACAAAAGTGTCATGCTGTTAGCGTATGCCGACGATATTGACATAATCGGCATGAACACGCGAGCAGTCGGTGCAGCATTCTCAAACTTGGAAAGAGAGTCGCGTCGGATGGGTCTCACGGTGAGCGAGGGCAAGACGAAGTATCTAGTGTCAACAAACAAAGAGCCCCGGCGTCTTGGACAGCACGTCACTGTTGACAACTACGCTTTTGAAGTAGTAAGGGAATTTGTCTATCTTGGACCCAGCATTAACAGCAGTAATGACGTCAGCCTGGATATATTGCGAAGGATCACCCTTGCAAACAGGTGTTACTTGCGACTAAGTAAGCAATTGAGAAGTCGAGCTCTCTCTCGAGGAACGAAAACTACACTCTACAAGTCTCTCATCATGATTGTCCTAACATATGGCGCTGAAGCCTGGACAATTTCCACCTCGGATGAGCGAATGCTGGGAGTTTTCGAGAGAAAAGTCCTACGTAATACCTATTTGCGTTGGTGGCGAGTACCGAATAAGGTACAACCATGAGCTGTATGAGTTGTATGCCGATATTGATAAAGTAAAGCGCATCAAATTCCAGCGGCTACGCTGGCTAGGTCATGTCGAGCGAATGGAAGAACGCGCTCCAGCTAAGAAGGTGTTCTAATCGGAGCCCGCTGGAGGACGACACGGGTTAGGTCTTCCTCTTCTGCCACTGTTACTGGAGAACCTGACGGCGCTTGGAATTTCTGACTAGCGCCAGCTAGCGAAGAACAGAGATGACTGGCGAAGCATATTATATTCGGCCTAAATCGATATTCGGTTGTTATGGCCACATAAGTCAATATATATATATATATATATATATATATATATATATATATATATATATAGATATGTATATATATATATATATATGTATATATATATATATATATATATATATATATATATATATATATAAAAAAAATAATTTGTTCTCTCGTGATATGCTATCTCCCACTATACCGTGATGTGTACAATGCGCTTCTCCTGCTGTAACACCAACAGCTACAACATCAAAGCAAACAAATAACGGCCCTTCTACTGAAGTGCATGACCCAGTAGTTAAAGCAACTAGTGCGATGACTAATAAAGAACCAGTTGCTGTTCAAACTGGAATTTATTGCTACATTACATTAGTAAAGCGAAAAAGAAGTCCACAAAATTCAAAACAAATGAATTCAACAAAAATTCAAAAGCAGCCCCTATTAGTTCGGAAAATAGATACGCCCTGCTTTCAGGTGATGAAAGTGACGAAAATATTATCTCCAAGAAAAATTTCAAACCCCCACCCATTTTCTTAAGAGAACGCAACTCAGATAGGTTTATTTCTAGAATTACAAGTCTTATAGCACCAAAGAATTCTTACGTTGTTCCTATTCGCAAAGGCCAAATTGAGGAAACGAAAGTGCAAATCTACAGCGAAACTCATTATCGCAAAGTAATTGCGGAATTTGATGCTGTAAAAAAGAATTACTACACATATCAGCTAAAAGGTAGTAAGGGCTTAATCGTTGTACTCAAAGGCGTCGAACCCAACGTTGACATTAACGAAATCAAACTTGCCCTTCAGGAAGTAGGGTTTCAAGCCAAAACAGTATTCAACATTCTCAACAAGAGCAATATACCTCAACCGTTATATCGTATTGAGCTTCAGCCTGAAACAAAACCCCTAAAAAAAGGTGAAGTACACCCCATATATAAAATTCGATATTTATTGCATCGCAAAATCACAATCGAAGAACCCCATAAGAGAACTGGACCTCCTCAGTGCAGTAACTGCCAAGAATATGGACATACTAAGACATATTGTACCCTGCCAGCAGTTTGTGTGATTTGTGGAGATCTCCATAAATCAAACATATGCCCAAAATCTAAAGGCGATGCTAGCATGAAAAAATGCAGCAATTGTGGAGGTAATCACACCGCAAATTATAGAGGTTGCCCAGTATATACAACCCTAAAGCTAAATTTCTCCGCTAGCAATCAACCTCTAAAACCAGTTGAGCAAACTCAGATAGCCAACTCAAGTAAGAGACAAAATATTGATGCAACACAATTCTTCTCTGCAATCCCAAACAAGAATCAAACCAATTCATATACTAGCGTATTAAAACAAAACCCACACCAACAAAGCAATGTAAATAATGAGCAGAAACACTCACTGCCCACGCAACAGCCAAGTACCCTTGAACATTTGCTTCAAACATTAATTCAGAATATGAACCAATTCATGAACTCAATGCAAACAATGATGCAAGAAATGATGAAAAATCAATCGATGTTACTCCAAACATTGCTATCCAGACCATGAGTTGTCTCAAGATATGCCACTGGAAGGCCAACGGCTTAAGCCAGAACCGTTTGGAGCTAATTCAATTCCTTGAATCCAGCCAGATCGACATAATGATGATATCTGAGAAACATTTCACTCACAAAAATTGCTACAAAATACCATATTACAAACTGTACACCACAAATCATCCGCATGGTAAGGCACGCGGAGGAACTGCCATATTGATAAAAAGCAGAATAAAATATCATGTTCTCGAAGATTTCAGTAGCGTCTACTTGCAAGCAACATCTATATGTCTGGAAGAATACATCTCTATACTAGTAATATCTGCGATATACTGTCCCCCAAGATACAGTATTACCGAACAGCAATATAAAAAATTTTTCTCAACTCTTGGTAGCAAATTCTTGGTTGCTGGCGATTTCAATGCCAAACACACTGACTGGGGCTCCCGCTTAATAACTCCAAAAGGCAGAAGACTATGTTCAATCATCACTAACCACGGCTACGATGTTATTTTAAATGGTCAACCGACATATTGGCCGACGGACAAGAGGAAAATACCCGATCTCATAGACTTTGGAGTCGCCAAAGGTTTGCAGATGGAAAATATCTCCACAGAGCGTAATTATGATCTCTCATCTGATCACTCACCCACGATAATATCTATAAAATCACCAAGCCCATAAAGCAGTTGCGTTAGAAAGAAAATAGACTGTTTAAAATTCAAGAAATATATAAATTCTCATCTTCCTCTGAGTACTGTATTAAGAAATGGACACGATGTAGACTCAGCACTCGAAAAATTCAACCAGCTGCTCTCATTAGCTCTCAGCTCAGCCACCTGCACAAAGGTATGCAAGCAATCAAACTATAGCCCATACACACCAGCCGACATTGAATTGCTAGTAAGACAGAAAAGAAGACTCCGAAGACAATGGCAAGAATTCAGATCACCGAATCTGAAAACACAGCTACAGCACTGCACTCGAAAGTTAAAGCAAGCCTTAAGAAATAAAAACAACAAAGAGTTAGAAGAGCATATAGCGAAATTAACACCTGGTGCAGCGTCAGACTATTCTTTGTGGAAATCAGCAAAAAACTCAAATCGGCCAATTTTCACTGATTCCCCCATCCGTTTGAGTGACGGTAATTGGGCTAGAAGCAACTGTGAGATGGGTTTGGCTTTTGCAAACCACCTAAAAAGTGTGTTTACACCCAATCCACCCTCTTCACAGTCCTCATTACCAAAATTAACTTCTCAACCTTGCTCAATAACGCTCAAAATTAAAAAAAAGACATATTCAAAGCAATTTATAAAGATTTAAACCCAAAAAAAATCACCTAGTACGGATAAAATTACCGATAAAATAGTAAAAGAGCTACCTCCGGCTTCAGTAATTCATCTCATGTACATTTTCAATCGTATTAAACACTATCCCAAATGCTGGAAAACTTCAAAAATTATTATGGTAGCAAAACCAGGAAAATACCCTACAAAAGTTGCATCGTACAGACCTATCAGCCTCCTGCCTCTTCTCTCTAAAGTATTCGAAAAGCTACTTGTCATGAATATAACTCCATTTATTAATCTCAACCAACTGATTCCTCAACATCAGTTTGGATTTAGAAAACAGCACGCCACAATAGAACAAGTCCAACGCATTGTAACTCTGATAAGGAACACTTTTGAAGAAAAAAAGTATTGCTCGGCTGTCTTTCTTGACATCACTCAAGCTTTCGACAAAGTATGGCACGATGGCCTTATTTACAAACTCAAACTATTACTGCCTGCAAATGTCTCCTCATTGCTTAGTAGCTACCTCACGAAAAGACAATTTCTCGTACATCACAAGGATTACACAACAAATCCATTGGATATTCACGCTGGCGTTCCTCAGGGAAGCGTTTTGGGCCCCTTACTGTATCTATTATACACTACAGATATGCCCAGCAATAACTATACATTTATATCGACCTTTGCAGATGATACGGCAATATTGTGCACTCGCTCTAACCCCATAGAAGCTACTAAACTCCTGCAGACTCATATCGATTCTCTCGAAATCTGGCTAGCAAAATGGATGGTCAATGAATCAAAGAGCGTACATGTAACCTTCACGCTAAGGCCAGATACATGTCCCCCACTTAAAATTAATGGCCAATCAGTTCCACAATGTTCCTCAACAAAGTACTTGGGTATTCACCTCGACAGAAGGCTGACCTGGAAAAATCACATAGAGGCAAAGAAAACTCAGATCAAGCTTAAAATTAATCAGTTATGGTGGCTGATACACAAAAGATCAAAGTTGAATCTCGAATACAAAGTGTTATTATATAAAGCAATCATGAAGCCAATCTGGACTTATGGTATTCAGTTTTGGAGCACCGCATCTCCCTCAAATATCGAAAAATTGCAGCGAATACAATCCAAGTATCTGCGAATTATTGTAAACGCGCCTTGGTATATGAGGAACGTTAACATCCATCGAGATTTAAATGTACCCACAATTTCTGAGGAAGTTGCAATGTCTTGCAGAAGTTACATTCAAAAATTACACAGTCATCCGAATCCCCTTGCTAGGCAATTGTTGCTGAACACGGGGCATCGTCGATTAAAAAGAAAAGACACACTGAATATGCTGTGAAATTGCTATACCTCGTGACTCAACAAATTGTGATGGAACGTTGGGAATATCACATAATTTTATTTAGTTTGTAAGATTTGATCACTTATTGTTAGTTTCTAAGTAATTTTAGAAAGATCCAATAAATATAGCTTGAAAAAAAAAAAGAAATACCTCTTTACACGATAAGTTGTCAATAGGTCAATTAAATATTGGCGATGGTATTTTTGGTTTGCGCCGTGACGTGATGAAAGCTTACAACCGAAGTTCGAACTTAAATATTTCACAAGAGGCATTTAATTATTACAATGGAGATGGCTTTTGAAATTTCAGTAGAAACATGTGATAGTATTGTAAAAGTTTGTTGTATTTTACAAAATTATTTATCACGAAAACTAAATCAACCTTCAAAGACTTACTCTGACAACTGCCGTGAACTTCTTCCGTATACCATTTAATATCTTCCAGTTCAATAATTTATGTAAATATTGTATAACCGATGGAAATGTTGTGTATCAATGGATTAAAATAAATAAACAAATTGCAAAATAAATTCGTTTTTATTCATTCATTTAAATTTCATTTTTAGAGACACTTCATTAAATATTTTAAAATTAAATGTATTACATACATATATGCACAATTCAGTTTTAGTGTGTCCTCTCTCTGAGAGGACACACTTAGGCCAGAAAGGCCCATTGTGATACCACCGAGCTTCTCTTCCATACTGTTGTGCGTGTAAAATTTGAACAGCATTGGAAGGGACCTACTTATATTAGCAGGTTCCGAACGGCAGAACCCTTGTGACATCATTTTAACTTAGTTTTGTCACAGAGCTCTTTTAAGAAGCATTTTTGGCAAACTGTTACTGCCGAAAAAATTGCCAATTCTTGCCGGCAGGTGGGTACCGTTCGAAAGAAAAATCTTTTCGATGTTAAACCTTGTTATGCTTCAGCCGGGGATTGAACCCACGAGCTATAGATCAGAATGCCAACGCACTAACCACTGAGCTACGGCACTCACTTCTTGTTATATAAAAAAATAAAATCTTGTTTGCAAATTTTTGATTTTTAACCGTATCTCCTTGGCGTCTCAGCCACACTCTTTGAAAATTTATCAACGCCAATCCATTATATTCTTTTTACTGAAATTATGAAAATTATATCTGAACTACACGCATGAAACTATAGACATGTACTTACTATTTTATTATTTTATCTAATTTTGTTCTTTTGTGTTTACTAATTTAACTATTATTCCGTTTTTAATTCTCCGGCATAAAACACATGCAAACATAATAGACGCCGATTAAAACTTTGCTTTAAATTTGAAGATGTTGCGACAACGAACTCTGAGTAAAAATGAAGAATTAAAAAAAAATAGAATTAATTAAAAATAAATAAATATGTGGCACTTAAAGCCCCAAAGAGTTCTTTGGCCGAGCTTCTTTTCCATTGTTGTTGTACGTATTAAATTAGAAGGGACCTATTGAAGCCGGTTCTGAACGGCAGAACTCTTGCAACATCACTTTTTTAAGCTTTGTCACAGAGTTCTTGTAGAACCTTTTTCATGACAAATTGTTACGTATATATATATATATATATATATATATATATATATATATATATATATATATATATATATATATATATATATATATATATATATATATATATATATATATATATATATATATATATATATATATTAGGGTGGGTCAAATTGTAGGGGGCCGAAAAAATGTTAAGGGGCTCATCGAGATTCTTGTTCTACAGGTCATTTGAAGATACTTTTCCAAAGAAACCATAGCTCTAAAATGATTTTCGAGCCCCCGGCTTTTTCAAAATAGGTTTTTTTCCCCAAATACTCAAGAATAGATGTAAAAAAAAATGCTATTTTCTCTAGCCAAATGTGTATGTGGGGGTTTTTGGATCGAGGAATCCATTTTTGAGTTCTATTTTTATTTTTGAGCACCACCAGAGGGCGCTTTCGTTCATTTTTTAATTTTATCGTTTTTTTTTGGGTAAATTTACGAAATTTTTCGTGTAAATTGACGAATATTTGACTTTCTCATAAGACAACCCAAAACTTTAAATAGCCCAGAGTGTTTAGCGTTAAAAATGATGGGGGAAGGGGGGGGGGGGGTTATTCATTCACGACCTATATCGAATTTAAGACAAAGAGTAAACAAAGCATATTTTACTTTATTTTTTTCTTCTAAAATTCAACATAACAAATAATAAAAGCATATAAAATGTAATTAATAAAAAAAATTAATTGAATTCAGTAATTAAGAAACAAAACGAAGCGTTTTAGGAAATAAACGCGAAGGAGTTATTTTTGAAAGTCTTTCTTGCTGTCAAGTCTAGCGAATTTTTCACGACTTTCTAATGTCACCGCCATAAATCCTTCTCGATTATGTTCTAAAACTCTTTTGGATACACTAGCCAGCAATTGAACATGTCTTTCCGTTCCTTGTATGTGTACTGGAATTTTCGGATCAGGCAGCGGTGGATCAATGTCTTCTAAATATTGTTGTAGATATTCATAAGGAATATTTCGAGTGAATGGTGGTTCGAATAAGATTGAATTATCATTCATGTCAATCATATTCGTAAAATCTGTGCAATTGAAGTTTATGATAGGCTTTTTATAAACTCTCAGTAGCATCGGATCTTCCACATGGTTACGGTAGTGTAAAATTTTTTTTAGAGCTAAGTCGCGTATTTTTTTTTCATCGTCGAACAACATTGCCAATAAAATGTTTTCTGAATGAGCATAATACGAGTTTTCTTTAACAACATTATTTACAATTTGGCTTAAATTCGAATCCAAATATTGAGTCCAACGTATGAATTTATAAAATAATACACCACCGTGCACGACAGAGTTGTAATATTTAATATTGAAGTACATTGGCGTATATACTTTAATTATATAGTTTGCCAGAATTTTTAAATTTGTAGATTGCTTGTTGGTTGTCACATATAACCGTAATAATCTACTGGCCTTGGTGAGCCAACGAGAATGTGCTATTGGCCCTGGTGTAATGTTGGCCAAATCCGCCAAAACCTCACCAGAAGAAATTGCAAGCGCCATTTTGTACAAGTACATTGCGTCGGTAGTTAATTCAACAGCACTTAAATCAGGTATATTTTCCAGAGTGATAATCTCAAAATCGTTTACCGCCTAAAAATAGAAGAGATTAGATAAATTAAATACAATTTTATCATTTAAATTCGAACACATTACTTGAGAAATACGATTCAAAATAGTAATACAAATTTAAAAAAATTACATTCCGGAACATTATCACAAGTTTCTATTTGTTTGCTCAACGTTCCGGTTGTCGTTCGTGGTCCAGTGGTGGATGATTTCTCCAAAGTGTCAAACAAATACCGTAACGGAAGCTCGTTAAAGTGGAGAAGGCACACAAACCAATGCAGTGGTCTGTTTAACTGCATTTCGAATCGTCGCAAAATTAAATATTGTATAACCGATGGAAATGTTGTGTATCAATGGATTAAAATAAATAAACAAATTGCAAAATAAATTCGTTTTTATTCATTCATTTAAATTTCATTTTTAGTGACACTTCATTAAATATTTTAAATTTAAATGTATTACATACATATATGCACAATTCAGTTATAGTTTAGTCATACTTCTAATATATTATATTACAATAAAATTTTAAAAGAACGCATTTCATACATAATTTTATAAAAAATTATTTAAATCACATTTATATATACTATTTTAAATACATAAGAAATATATATTTTTTAAGAAATATATACTAACACTAAAACAAGCGAAATATACATATTCATGTTACATTAAAAAAATAAAATTTTGTTTGCAAATTTTTGATTTTTAACCGTATCTCCTTGGCATCTCAGCCACACTCTTTGAAAATTTATCAACGCGTTTTTTTAAAGTCTATCCTTTTGTAAGAGCAATTTGTAGTTCCACAAACATTCAAAATGCTAGTATAAATTTATTTGTTATAGCACTTCAGCCATTCGCCAATCTATTATATTCTTTTTACTGAAATTATGAAAATTATATTCTGAACCCGGTTGATGCATAACAAATTTAATATCGGAAAGATTTTTCTTTCGAACGGTACCCACCTGTCGGCAAGAAATTGGCGATTCTTCCGACAGTAACAACTTGCCCTGAAAGAGCTTATAAAAGAACTCTGTCACAAAGCTCAGAAAAAGTGATGTCACAAGGGTTCTGCCGTTCGCTAAAATAAGTAGGTCCTTTCTAATACTGTCCAAATTTAAGACGCACAACAGTAATGGAAGAGAAGCTCGGCCAATGAGCCCTTTGGGGCTTTAAGTGCCACATATATATATATATATATATATATATATATATATATATATATATATATATATATATATATATATATATATATATA
Organism: Megamerina dolium; assembly: GCA_963854835.1. Lineage (NCBI taxonomy): Eukaryota > Metazoa > Arthropoda > Insecta > Diptera > Megamerinidae > Megamerina > Megamerina dolium. Next base: position 39,828,381 of record OY978530.1, read on the forward strand.
TATATATATATATATATTCTGAGCTTTGTCACAGAGTTCTTTAAGAAGCTTTTTCATGGCAAGTTGTTACTGTTGGAAGAATTGCCAATTGCTTGCCGACAGGTGGGTACCATTCGAAAGAAAAATCTTATCGATATTAAATTTGTTACGCATCAGCCGGGGATTGAACCACGACCTACAGATCAGAAGGCGAACACACTAACCACTGAGCTACGGCACCCATGTGTTATATGCAAACATATAATATGGTATCCATATGTCCCATTCCTAATCATCTGTTTGAGTAAGTAGGTACTCATTAAGTACTCGGTGATTTCATTCCAGAGATCCTTTTGTTTGGTGATTATCGAGAAAACTTGACTAGTGTCTAATAATTGTTCATTGCACAATTGCACAATACCACAAGTTGCACGATTATTTATAAATTCTTTTAACATTAAAAACAATTTTTTTCCGTATAGGTATGATTTAAAGAAATGTATACCCCAGTGTACAGCTAATATTTCTTTCTTTATTATGGGATTTCCTTGCATAATATATTGGTAAATTACCTATCTCTCCTTGTGACAGTACTGCTCCTAGCGGGAAATCAGAAGTATGAATAAATGGCTTATAAAAGTTTGGATATTGTAATAATGGAGGATGCACTAGTATTTGCTTCAATGTGTTAAATGCATAAGACTAGATAAAAGGGGTGCTTTTGTTTAGTAGAATGGTTTACAGAATGGAACTTTAGTAGATATTGGTAATAAATAGTCATCGTTTTTAAACATACTCGTAATTGTGAATGCTTCATAATGAATTATGCACATTTGCTTCATCAAGAAGTCTCTGCTTATTATTCCTACCATATGGAATTGTTGAATAGCTATAGCATTTTTAAAATTTAAGGAAAGTTTCGAGAGGACACCCATTGTTATACCACCGAGATTCTCTTCCAATACTATTGTGCGTATTACATTTGAAGATTAGAAGGGACCTACTTATAGTAGCCGGTTCCGAACTGCAGAACCTTTGTGACATCACTTTCACTTAGTTTTGTCTCAGAGCTCTTTTAAGAAGCATTTTTGGCAAATATTTACTGCCGAAAAAATTGACAATTCTTGCCGGCAGGTGAGTGCAGTTCGAAAGAAAAATCTTTTCGATATTAAATTTTGTTATGCTTCAGCCGGAGATTAAACTCACGGCCTACAGATCAGAAAGCCAACGCACTATCCACTGAGCTACGACACCCACAATATCAATATTGCTAATGTTCATTTTCCTGCAGATTGATATATCCGTGCCTGTATCTATCAGAAATTTAAGTTTGCGTTTGAACTGTTCGCAATTTAGAACGATGTATGTAAAATGTTATGTTCTCTAATAATGCGTAAATTTTTAATGTGTATGTGTAGATATATATCTCCCCGTGTGTGCTCATGTCGCTCCTGTTTTCCTACGAATGGTGTCCTTCGTAATTGGTGTTGCTATTACGCTTGTTGTTTCTATTCCTGTTATTATAGTTTCCATTGTAATTTCTAGTATTATTTAACCTAGTCTGGCCATTGTTATATCTATTGGGATTATAGTAATAAGAACAACTATTATTGTGGTGACTATTATCTAGAGTGCCGTAGCTCAGTGGTTAGTGTGTTCGCCTTCTGATCTGAAGGTCGTGGTTCAATCCCCGGCTGATGCATAACAAATTTAATATCGATAAGATTTTTCTTTCGAACGGTACCCACCTGTCGGCAAGCAATTGGCAATTCTTCAGACAGTAACAACTTGCCATGAAAAAGCTTCTTAAAGAACTCTGTGACAAAGCTCAGAAAAAGTGATGTCACAAGTGTTCTGCCGTTCGGAACCGGCTAAAATAAGTAGGTCTCTTCTAATATTGTCCAAAATTTAAGACGCACAACAGTAATGGAAGAGAAGCTCGGCCAATGTGGCACATAAAGCCCTTTGTATTGTCCAAAATTTAAGACGCACAACAGTAATGGAAGAGAAGCTCGGCCAATGTGGCACATAAAGCCCTTTGGGGCTTTATGTGCCACATATTTTTTTTTTTTTATTATCTAGAGTTGTTGTTGCTATAGTTGTTATAACAATTCCTATTGTTGTTGTTGTAATTATTCCATTATTGTTCCATTATTGTTATAATTGTTTCTACCATTGTTGTTGTTGTTGCTTCTTCCGTTTTTGTTGTTATTGTTTCTTCTATTATAGTTTCCAGTATTTCTGCTTTCATTTCCTCGTATCTGAAATATATTTCCACTTTGGATGTCCGATCTTTCTAACTCTAGTGCCAGCTTTACAGCTTCTGTTATAGTTTTTAGCTGTGTCGCAAACATTGTAAACTTCCATGGGCCATATATTGGTTATATTTATGTTAAATATTCGTTAAGGGGGTCCACCTGTGTGAGCGCGGTATTTCGAACGCTTTTTCGGGAATTTTCGTTAGGAGAACTAATTCGAAAATAAGAATAAGTTTTACGTTATTTTGAAGGTTTGTGCTTATATTTCAATAGTAAATTTTTCCAATAGTGTAATCCGAAGGCTTGTACTCATTAAGGGCGTTAAAAGTGACCCCTTCAAAATGAAATACCGAAATTGTGGGCAAGATTACGCTCGAACCAGTTATCTAAAACGCAAAAAGTAAAAAAAATCTTATTTCTGTTTATATCGTTGAGGTACTGACGTAGGATTTTGACTAAATTTTAAAAATTGAAGAAATGGCAGTTGTTTTTATAAAAATTATTCGTTTTCATGCTTTTTTTCGATATAAAAACTGCTGTAAAATTGAAAAAAAAAAAAATTTCGAAAAAGCGCTACGTGGGTACCTTCAGTTATCTGTATTAATGAGTCTGTCAAAATTTCAAGTCAATCGGTTAAGCAGATTTTTTTTAATCCTGCCCACAAAATTCAAAAATATGGTTTCGAGAAAAACGCTTTCAAAGTTTGAAAACACAACAAAACTTTGTATTATAGACTCACATTTAATCTGCAATACCAGGACCATAAACTTCCCCTTCCTCATCCTGTAGAAGCTCTCGTTAAAGATGCGAAAAATGTAAAAAAAAAATCGATTTTTCGAAAATTTTACACAGGTGGACCCCTTAATATTTTGTTTATCGTTGCTGCGGCGTTTACTCCCAGCTCCTTTATTATATTTGTAGGTTATTCAGTACGGATATGAGGATCAATAATTTTTCTTTAATTTGTGTCATATGATTTTTGAGGTATGGTGCTAGTGTATGTTTCCTTAAGTTTCGTTTTTAGTGAAGCGAATGTGGATACATTAGTATATCCTATTGTTCTACGTATCGTAGAATTCAACTTTATACTAGCTGTGAAGTCTGTTAAAAGTTTTTCGGAGGCTTCGTCGCATATATTTTATAATAGTTCTATGGCACAAGTGTAAAGTACTAAAACTAACGATACTCAACTCACAAGTGCAAAGTACTAAAACTACAGACACTTAAACTTTTAAAGTACTAAATTCTCGTCCGACAAGCAAGCTTTTTGTATAAATCGATTATCTCGGTCTTCTCGCTATTCGAAAGCTACGGACATCTTTCTTTTTATAAAAGTAATATTGTAGAAATTTAATATTTTTGTTAAGCTAAAGTAAATAATTAAAATAAGATAGTTCGCAATAAGTACATAGAACCACAGTTCTATGACTATGACTTATTTTATTTTATATATTTTCTTGAGTAGGTACGATTTGGATTTTTATTTAGTTTCCCTAGCAATTGATTAAAAATTTTGAATTTCATACAAACAAATATTATTTTAAAATGATTTTAATTTTAAATAACTACTGCTATACATTGTCATTTAGTCTAATACTTGCTGTATTGATTTATTCATACTATATACATACTTCTTGTAATGATTATTTAATAGATAAATATCTACAATTAGTGTTAATAAAAATAGTAGTTTAATTGTTTAATAGATAAATAACTACAATTAGTGTTAATAAAAATAATAGTTTAAAAAACTGAAAAACAAACTTTAATGGGAGATAAAACTAAAAAGTAGAAAAGTAATGTTTTATATAAGTGTAAAATAATTAACAGAAACAAACCGACATCTTTTCCAAAAAGCATGGGGTGCTGGAAATTAATTTTAAATAAATAATAGTTTAAAAAAATAATGGATTGAAAAACATTTAACATCGTTCTTTAAAACTAGATTTAGTAATTCAATATAGTACAAAGCACCCTAACCAAACTTTTACCAAAATTGTATAAACACGAAGTAGGCCTAGCGCACATAAATATTTCAAAGACACTCTGCGCATTTGTCTCACAGCACTTTGCACATATTTACATATATATATTTATAACATGTTTCTATTTAATCAGCATCACTTTCGCATCCAAAAGTCATAGAAAAGTGAGAAAGTGTTGCTAGCCAAAATATGAAATATGCACATATGCATATTTTGCCTCGCGTCATATTTCCCGAAATTGTGAAATACATATTTATCCATATTTCTTATAATTGTGGAATGCCAGAACATTGAGCCAACTGTGTGAAAAATCTGACAAAGCACTTTCCCACACAATTCATAGTTCTGCACTTGCGTAAGCATAGCAACAATGTTTAGACATACCATGATAAATAAAATCACGTGGACTACCCATGTGTGTGAATATCAGAAAGTTGTTTTCCCACACGATGAGTACATACATACAGACATGTGGTGTGAATCGATTGTCGACTGTGGATTGTAGATTGTAGGTTGGTATGTGGGTAGATTTGTATGTGGATAATATTAGGAAAGGTTGTATATAAGCTGCCAGCTTACTGAAGTTTTCTGAAGATACTGATAAGTGAAGTGTGTAAATACTGCGATCCTTACGAGGGTCCCCAGTTTTAGAGTTTAAGATTAAAGTTTGTAAAAGTGAATAAGTGAAAACAGTCAAAATAAAGCCAAAGGAAGCTGGAACAACTAAGCGCTTTTTATTGAATAGGACAATAGAGGCGGTAAGTATATTCCACCCATTCAACTCCACTTTTCAGGTGATCAGCGTTGAAGTTCCAAGAGGACTCGCAACACTTAGGGAATGAGGTTGGTCGGTGCTTCACGGTTCAAGTGCCGTTGTGGTATATTTATTATTCGCAAGCAAAAAACTAACCTTTTCCCAGTTCATGTACTGGTGGGTCTGTTTGACGAAGCGAAGTAGCTAGATTCGAGTGGGTGCTAAGGAAAAAGGTCGTTGACCAACGACTAGGTGCTTATAGCCCTGACGGACGGCAGTGTTAATCCAGATTAACGATTTAATTCGGATTAACCCGGGCATTAACTGCAGATAATCTGCATTAACTCTACGAGTTAATTCTAAAAATTAAATTGCAATTTTCGATGGCAACACTGCTGAAAAATTTCTATTGTGAATTTTTCTGGATCCAACTTACAAAACAGTAGGTGTGTACGCTTATAAAAAACCTTCAACAATTGTTAACAGTTTTCGAATTACGAACTGTGAATGTCAATTTACAAGTTTCTGAAAGTTTTCAGTTCACGTACTTCTTGTAGATTTTCTCATATCGAGAGTGACATATGACAGAAATTGATAGTGATAGTAATGTAAGTGAGCAGTCCTAATAAAATATAAAATATAATAAGCCGTTTAGTTAATCGGCAATACTGCCGTCTGTCAGGTTAATATTTTATTCGGATTAAGTGCGCTGTTAATCCGGATCAACGCTGCTCTCTATCTAGACTATTGGTCGTTGGGTACCGTGATGTTGTGGAAAAATAGTACACAACAAAATAATAAAATATAATGTAGAATATATTTGTCTCGTTAAAAGGAAAGAGCAAAACAAAGCAAATAAGAATTGCATATACCAAGTGCACCAAATTCGCTGTAAAAAAAGAACACATTTTTTTCATAGAAAGCCAAAAATTAATTTATTCAAAATATTTGCCTCACTAGCTATACATTTTTTCCATCTCTCGGGCCCTTTGTGTGTACTATGCCAAAACAATTCCTCATTTTTCGAGGCAAACCACTCGTCAAGCCATTTTCCGACGTCTTCATACGTATCGAAGTGGTGTTCGGCGAGCGCGAGACCCATCGAAGAAAACAGGTTATATTCAGAAGGGGCCAGGTCTGGTGAATAAGTGGGATGAGGTATCACCTCTCAATTGACTGTGTCCAAGTAGTTTTGGATCAGTTTTGACGTGTGTTGACGTGTGAAAATCGGCTTCCCATGTCTTTGTTCATAACCAGGCCTTTTTTCACCCAAAGCACGGCACAATTTCACTAGTTGTTGGTGGTAGCGGTGGGCATTGACAGTTTCACCAGGTTTCAACAGCTCGTAGTAGATGACACCCTGCTGTTCCCACCAAACGCACAGCATCGTCTTGCGTCCAAAGCGATTTGGTCTTGAAGAAGAAGTTGCTGGTTGGCCGGGATCGTCCAACGATTTTTTTCGTTTAGGATTCTCAAAGTATATCCACTTTTCATCGCAAGTCACCACAAGATGCATGAACGACTTTCTTTTTTGTCTAGTAAGCAAGATTTCTCATGTGTTTTGACGTCGCTCCATCTGTCTATCGTTCAATTCAATGGGTACCCATTTTCCAAATTTTTGAACCTTTCCATGGCTCGTAAACGTATGAAAATTGTTGAGTAACACCTAACTGTTCGGCAAGCATTTTTTGCTATTAGATGTCGTGCTCATCCAAAAGAGCCTGCAAATCATGGTCCTCAACTTTTCTGGGTCTATTTTCACGCTTCTTGTCACTCAAGTCAAAATGGCCTTCTTTGAACCGACGAAACCAGTCTCTGCAAATGGTTTGGTTTGCACTGTCACCATAGGGCTCCACAAGCATTCAATGCGACTCAGCAGCAGATTTCTTCAAATTGAAGCAAAATACACACAATAGCTCAATATGCTCACTAACGCCATCTACGAGCAAACAGCGGACTTAAGCCTGTACACGTGGTATACGAGTATGTATTTTCAGTTTTCGTGTTTTTTTATTTCTCCATCTTGCCGCTTAAGCAATTCTTTTACATTTGGCATGCGTAATGCTGCTGTCAATAAGAAAATTGTAATATCTTCCTACACAAATATGTCAGGAGGGAATAATCATATTTTTAATTTGAGGTTTTTCTCCTAATGCACTCAACAAGAGTTTTCATTTGGTATATATTTCAATTCTGTCATACATAATAAAAAAAAAAAAATAAATAAATATGTGGCACTTAAAGCCCCAAAGGGCTCATTGGCCGAGCTTCTCTTCCATTACTGTAGTGCGTCTTAAATTTGGACAGTATTAGAAAGGACCTACTTATTTTAGCCGGTTCCGAACGGCAGAACACTTGTAACATCACTTTTTCTGAGCTTTGTCACAGAGTTCTTTAAGAAGCTTTTTCATGGCAAATTGTTACTGTCGGAAGAATTGCCAATTGCTTGCCGACAGGTGGGTACCATTCGAAAGAAAAATCTTATCGATATTAAATTTGTTATGCATCAGCCGGGGATTGAACCACGACCTACAGATCAGAAGGCGAACACACTAACCACTGAGCTACGGCACCCACCGTACATACATAATAGTGAAGCTAATAAAAGCGCTATAAGACACGCTATCGGATGTTCTTCAGCTTGGTTGTTTTGTCTTGTAGCTGCGTTATTATTAATCGACTCCTATTTTGGTTTTAATGTTCCCATCTTTGTTGTTTGCCGTTCCATTTTTCAAATTGTTCATTAGAGTTGACTCTGTTTTCTTGTCGGTAGTAATGGCAATCACGCAGTGAAGTTTCACAATCTCAAGTCATGACCAATAATAATTGGTGCAAATGAATACTCATACTCTCAGTAATGCAAGAAAATACTATTACTCATTCTCACCAAAGCATAAAAATGCTTATTATACTCGTACTTATAGTGCTGCCCCTTCACTTCTTACTTCTTCATTTTGTAACGAGTATTGATGGTTATTGATCACTAATTGTGAATACCACCAAAATTGGTAGCATCGAAACTCATGTCAAGAACAAGGAACATGCTATATAGTTAATACAAAATAAATGTTGCAGTTGTTATTGACAGAATCCAGTGATCGAACAGGGTTGATTCGAGTAGAACTAAAAGTTCACAAAGTTGAAACGTGGTGTCAGAAGTGCAATTCTATTAAGGTGGTGAAAATTGACCAGCTTAAAGTCGACCAACCGAAAAAATAGTTGTCAGAGATGAATCTATCGTGATGAAGTGCAAAGGCGGAAATGCTGGTGAGGCTTTGAGGAAGCCGAGGTACATGCAATTTTGCACGCTGCGGAAGAGAGAAAGCTAGATTCGTGTGGTCAACTCATGGAATTTATGAAAGCCATGATGCAACGACAGCTATAAGAGAATATGTTTCGCCAAGAAATCATTATTAGTGAATTACATACGCAGCTCTAAGAAAGTTCGTCTCGCCAGCAACACGTCATCGAAAAGCTACAAGAAGAAATTGATCTCAGATTTCAGGAAATTTCTGGAGCTATTAATCACAAAGATATCACAGCGCAAATATAGAAACGATTATAAGAGTCAATTGCATATAGCGGAATTAAAATCTCGTGTGCAACGAAGTAATGGGAGATTGGCTTCCGATATTGAGCACTTATGTCACCTTGCGTTCTCTGGAAATTCGGAAAAATTCATCGAGATAATAAAATATAGACGGAATACGTGATGAAGGGACTAATTTGCCCTAGTCATGGCACCAAGGAATACAAATACCAAAATAATAACGTTAGTCTCTAAAATATCCAAAGAAATGTTCCTACCTCCTCCTTCTGCAACAAAAAAGACGAAGAGAAAAAACAAGCCCTATTGCATAATGTGTAAAAAGTATGTCATGCACTCCTTTTAGCGACAACAGGACACAAGGAAAAAGGTAATCAAATATCTGAATCTAAAAAGGGAGCTCAAGAAAGCAAAGGCCCTAATCGCGGAAATTCTGACACCAAATATTTTTTTTTGTAAGAAGCCGAAACACAGGATCGTCGACTGTTATAAACGCAAAGTGGGGAAAAACTCAGGCAAACTACGGGGCCCCCGTATTCGGGTATGGCTAATAAAGCGGGAACCCCAAAATTTTGCTAAATGTAGGTCAGTTAAAATGGAAGGTGTCAGTCATGCGTCTTTAGAGATTGTTTACACACCCTCCACGTTAGCTAGCAAGATGATGGAAGTTGGTAGTCAAGCATCCAGGGGGATTGCTGAACCATCTTTCTCATCCAGTAATAACAAACATGGCTACTTGGGAGTCTCTGATGTAGATGATGTGTTCATTAAGTTTCTGTGTGAGGAAGCAAAAAATGGAAAACTCATTTTACTTGTAGACTCTGGGGTAGATACCAGTTTAATAAAGTCATCAGTAATTGATGAATCTGTTAGCAAGATGCGACATTTAAGGAAAAATCTTAGTGGTGTATGCGGAGGATTTGTCACCACATAAGAGTCAATAGCAGTCCAACACGAGAGGACTAAAGATTTGATTTTAGAACTCCACTTAATCTCTGAAGAGAGAGGAATACCTGCTGATGGTATCCCAGGTAAGGACAATTTATGGAACCGATCGGTTATCTATACTATGAAAAAGAAGCTGATTTTCTTCGGTGAACGAAAACAGCATTTGATGACTTTACCTCTCAAATCGTTGAATGAGTGTAATAGAATACTACACATCAGTGAGGTTGTAGTACCTTGGAGAACTATGAAGGTAGTACCCATTAAAGTAAATACTAATTTCGAAGCAATTATAGTAGAGAAACAGGAAGTATCTCCTGGAATATATTTTGGTGAGACATTGGGCTGTGTGACGGACAACACAGTTTATGTCCCAATTCTCAATACGAATATAGATTCATATATTGTAAATACTAAGATTAAAATTAATATAATTAAATTTAATCATTTAGAACACGAAGAATACGACATAATTCATAAAATAAATAACATTAAGGAAACTGATAGCTAAAAAAGGGTTACCAAAATATTAGAAACAATTAAGCAAGACAAAAACTTAAACTTTGACGAAAAGAGATTCATAAATGGAATACTTAAGTCATTCCACGATTCAATTTTCTTGGAAGGCGACTAACTGTCTCATACCACAGGTATAAAACATACCATACAAATAAAAGCAGTCCAGGCGCCAATCAACCAAAGATAGTACAGGCTACCAGAAGCGCATAAGGAAGAAAGCAATAAGTAAATAAGTAAGTAAAAAAATGTTGGAAGACGACATAATTATTCCCAGCTCATCGCCCTGGAATTCTCTCTGGTGTCATCAAGTGTTATTGAAAGAATCAGACAGAGAAAAAACAGTACAGGTGCCGGACACTATGAATTTAATAGAATACCTTTCGGCTTAACAGAAGCCGCCGCAACCTTCCAAAGACTAATGAACCATGTACTAACAGGACTTCAAGGTATAGATTGTTTTGTCTACTTGGATGACATCGTCGTATATGGTCGGAACTTGGCACAACATGAGTCGCATTTACGAAGAGTATTTGAACTTTTACGTAAACATAACTTGAAGTTTACGTAGTATACGTAAAAGTGCCAGTTTCTACGAAAAGAGATAATTTACCTAAGCCATAAATGCACTGAGGAAGGAGCATTACAGACGGTAAGGTGGAATATGTTAAAAATATTCCTGTGCCAAAAAATAAGAAAGATGTTCACGCATTTCTAGGATTAGTAAATTATTACCGTAAATTTGTTGAGAAAATGACTGGTATGGCACTGCCAATCAACAAACTACTCAGAAATGACACGAAATTTGAATGGATAGAAAAATGTCAGAAAGCCAATTTTAGCCTACCCAGATTTTTCTAAACCTTTTGTGTTAACAACAGATGCAAGCAACGAGGCTGTAGGTGCATTTCTATCGCAAGGTGAAATTAGAAAGATAGACTAATAGCCTTTGCGAGCAGGGCGCTCAGTGATACTGAGAAAAGGTATTCCACCATCGAGAAGGAATTCCTAGCCTTCGTGTGGGCTGTGAAGAATTATCGAGCTTATCTATTCGGTAAACCGTTCAAGATCTACACCGACCACCACCCACAACGAGGAACTGCAAACCTAAAGAATCAAACATCACTTTTACCACGTTTCAGGCACAAGTTGTCTAAATTTGATTTTGAAATAATTTATAAACCAGGCAAAAGGAACTTGAACGCTGATGCGCTCCGCAGAGTTCTACAACCGAATCAGGAGTCAACAATGGTTGTGACTCTTTCTATGGCAAGGAATAAAGTCGACAAAACCGAAAGCCAAGAAGAGACTGATGAAAGCTCTGATGACGAGTTAGAACTAGATGAAAATGCACAAAATCAGGGGAACAAGAATGCGGAACTTCGCACTGATGAGAAGGATATATCGACGATACTTTGCAACTTCCATGATTAATCTTTAGGAGGGCATCAGGGTTCTTTGAAAACTTATTTCAGCATTAGAAGACAGTAAAGGTGGAAAGGTATGCGAAGCCAGATTAATGAATATGTTAAAAATTGTAAAAAATGTCAAACTAACAAGAGCTCGAGACTCACGAAAATGCCAATGATATTAACCGATTCACCATCTAAGCCATTTGAAGAGGTTTATATGGATATGGTGGGAATACTCCCAGAAACCACATCAGGAAATAAGTATATTCTTACCTTTCAAGATGATTTTTCAAAATTTTTCATTTGTGTACCTATTGCTGATGCAGAATCTAGCACAGTAGTAAAAGATTTTTACAACGAAGTTATTACACGCTACAACATACCAAAAACTTTAGTAACAGATAATGGTACAAATTTTACATCAAAATTGTTCTCAGATACATACAAGATGATAGGTGTTAAAAAATTACATATAACGCCATATCACCCACAAGCAAATGGTTCTCTAGAAATAAACTCTTAGGAGTTTCGTTAAAGAAGATGGTTCAAATTGGGATCAGTGGTTGGCATCAGCAATGCATGTTCACAAAAATACAGTATATACTACCACCAAATGAACACCTTTCAGCATACTATATGGCTTTAACACAGACATGTATGTCAACGAATCTGAATAAATGCAATAAAAAAATAGCAATAATAATACATCACGAATCAAATGACGTTTTGCAATATGTTGACCATAGATGTATAAAAATAAATTTAATCGACTAGCAATTATGGGCATTACAATTATTTATTATTTTTATTTTCTCCTTTCCTTTCCTTTATTACTTCATTTTTGACAACAATAAAATAAAATATTGATATTACAAAAAATATATTGTAATATTAAAATTTGCTCCATACATACAAGTCAATGTATCTGTGCTCCACGAAACTGCCAGGCACAACTCTGTGTCTGTGGGAGCAGTCCACTAAGAATAAGCGCGAAATTCCTACGTGGAAAGCCTTGACGTATTTTTAACGGAGCGTTTTCAGACCCTGGAGTCGGTCTTGGACATTCGAAGTGGTTCTCGGCAACGCAGCCAGCCACAGAAGCCGCAACCTAGCCATCTATAGAATCGGCAACCCGGTCGATTCGATGCTTCCAGGAGTCCAGATAACCCTTCACTGAACTCACAGAATATCCACAAGTACCACGTGAACGTCACCAAACGAAATTGTCCGATGTGTCAGATGATACACCCCTTGCGCACCTGCCCAGATTTTTTGAATCCAGTTGCAAACTGTGCCAACAAGTGGGCCCAATACAGGTTCAGGAACCCACAATCATCCACCGAGAGATGGTTCGGTGTGACTCGGAATGGTTTTGGTGCACATCCTACACCAGAATGCTACGTTTACTGCTTATGTCCTAATTAACTCTGGATCTGAGGCGACATTCATATCCGAACGCTTGCAAAATAGGTTGCGCCTTCCTGTTTGCGACGTTCGGACTAAGGTCACAGATCTGAACGATCTGGTTGCTGCACATTCATCGAAAATGTGTTCTTTAGAAATTGGTTCGCTGATCAACTCTGAATTTTCAAGCTATATGCATTTGTACTAAAGAAATTAACTTTAACACTGCCGTCGTGCTTGGTCCTCAAGAACCTATGTGAAAAGCTTGTTAGTCCGCGACTAGCCGACAGACATTTGCTCCCCTGTGGACTTGGTTTTATGTGGCGACATCCACCCTTCTGTTATGATAGAAGCAATTCACAAGGGCATTTTTGTATCTTTGATTGCTCAAAACACGGTCTTCGGTTGAATTATTACCGGTCGTTACACGACATAACAATCGAGACAAGCGCTTCTACAGAAGTCAACTCGTTCTATTATCTGCCTCACCATGCCGTGGTGAAGCCATATAGTACTACCACTAAACTACGTGTGATTTTTAATGCTTCGTGTCGGACATCTACGGGCAATGGTTTGAATGATGTCCTTTATATTGGACCTATACTGTAATCGGATCTGATGGTATTATTATTACGATGGAGATTTTTCCGTTTTATCTCCAATTCCGATATTGAGAAAATGTACCGCCAAATTATAGTACACCCAGATCATACGTCATTTCAACGTATATGTTTCCGGAAGTCACCAACCGAAGTTGTTTATAGCTTTGAAGTACAAACTCTAACATTTGGCGTGAATTGTGCTCCGTACTTAGCTATTCGAACGTTGCTGCAACTTGCAAACGAAAACGAACTTGCTAACCCCATCGCTTCAAATATTCTCAAACATTCGATGTACGTAGACGATGTACTCGGCGAAGCACATACGTTGGACAAAGCTATAATAGCTCGTGACCAACTTGTTTCGGTATTAGGTACCGCAGGATTAACGTTGAAGAAGTGGATATGAAACCATCAACAGATCCTGGAGAACCTGTCTTCTGATCAACTTCTGGACTCAGAATTTTTAAATATCTCTGCCGCAAAAACCCTTGGGCTCAGATGGAACGCAGGTTCTGACTACTTCTTTTTCGCTCCTGGGTCTCTTCCGCATAAAGCGTATTTTACGAAGCTAAAAGTGTTGTCCATTATCGTCAAATTATTTGATCCTGCAGGATGGTTGGAACCAAAGATTGTAGTGGCAAAGTTGTTGAAGCAACAATTGTGGCTCGATCATACTGATTGGGATGAGTCACTAAAGCCACTGACTCTTCACAAATGGCAAGCGCTTTTGTCGGATTATTCTAATCTGACCGCCATTCGCATTCCTCGATTCGTACAGCTCTCTCCGGGCTGTATAATGCAAGTTCACGGCTTCTGTGATGTATCAGATGGCTAAAAAAGCCACGCCAAAGTTGGCCAAGGTCCCAATATCTCGTAAAAGTGACATACTGTCGCTCAATCCATTTTTGGACTCGCAAGGTGTGATGCGTGTTAATGGACGATTGGCTAATTCTCCTGCTCTCTCTTACAGAGAGAGGATTTCCGATATTTATCCCATATGCTGGGCATTTCACGCAGCTATTAGTGGAGTTTGTCTATTTGATTTTGATACACAGCTCGAACCAACTGCTTCTGCGTTTGTTACGCATATGAGTTCTGGATGCCTAAGTTGAAAAACTTAGTGAAAACTACAATCCATAAGTGCAAAACTTGCCTTGTCGACAAGCAGATGCAGTATACCCAAATAATGGCGGCATTGCCACCCAAGCGAACTTGCCTCTTCAGGCTATTTATTACGACCGGTGTTGACTCGTTTGAAATAAAGGCATATGTCGGCCGCGCTTGTTGTATTACTAAAGGTTACGTATGTGTCTTCGCGTGCTTCGCAACGAAGGCCATAGACCTCGAAGCGACTAGTGATCTGACAACTCCGACATTCCTAGCAGCATTTTCTCCATTCTATGCAAGGCGTGGATGTCCATCTCAGATTTTCTCGGAGAACGGAACGTCCTTTGTTACCGCTTCTCGGGCGGTACGAGCTGAAAACGAACAATTTTTTCGTCAAGTAGGTGAGAATGTGCCGTAGCTCAGTGGTTAGTGTGTTCGCCTTCTGATCTGTAGGTCGTGGTTCAATCCCCGGCTGATGCATAACAAATTTAATATCGATAAGACTTTTCTTTCGAATGGTACCCACTTGTCGGCAAGCAATTGGCAATTCTTCCAACAGTAACAACTTGCCATGAAAAAGCTTCTAAAAGAACTCTGTGACAAAGCTTAGAAAAAGTGATGTCACAAGTGTTCTGCCGTTCGGAACCGGCTAAAATAAGTAGGTCCCTTCTAATACTGTCCAAATTTAAGACGCACAACAGTAATGGAAGAGAAGCTCGGCCAATGAGCCCTTTGGGGCTTTAAGTGCCACATATTTATTATTTATTAATAGGTGAGAATATGGAGTCCTCTCAGAGACATCAAAATGTAGAATGGCGTTTCATTCATACCGGTGCTCCGCACATGGGCAGTCTTTGGGAAACAGGTATCAAGAGTTGTAAAGCTCACCTGAAGAAGCTACCTCCCATTCAGAAATACACCTTGGAGGAATTCAGTACTCTACTCTCCCGTATCGAAGTGTGTCTCAACTCGGGACCCTTGAGCCCAACCCCGCAGACGTAGCGCCGCTAACACCTGGACACTTTTTGGTGTGCTCTGCGTTGTTGTCGCCTGCTGACCCCGTTTTCTCCGATCAAGCGCTGAGTATTCATAACAGGTGGCAACGGATGAAAATCAATCCTTCTGTCAACGATGGAAGAAAGAATATTTAAAAGTGCTCCGTAAGCGGGCTAAATGGAAGTATCCAAAGAAGGACGTTTGCGTAGGCGATCACGTTGTCCTACGCAAACTCCAAGTCTAGTCGAGTCCAGTAGCTGATATTCGAACAGCAAAACCGTTCTCACTCGACCCGTTGTAAAGCTGATCGCTCTTCCATAATTATGTTCAACATTGCTCACCGTTTTTTTTTTTGTTTGTTTGTTTTTTTTTTCCTGCAGTAACATATCTCCAAACGACAACAGAGAGACCCGTCAACCCACCAACTCACGGAAAACGGTGCGCATTGTCAACTCCGTCTTGGTTGTCGCATATGTAAGGGAAATCACCCACTGCGCAGTTGTTCCCGTTTCATCGCAATGTAAGTGGTGAAGAGGTTTGAAATAGGGGGGCGGCATCGATACTGTTTGAACTGCTTGGCCTACAACCATCATGTTGACCGGTGCCAAGTCACATCAAGATGTCGGCGTTGCTGGGGCAAACACCATACGCTGCTTCACGGAGAGAACGTTACGCCAGAGTCTAAGCGGCGTCATCGAAAACCAAAGAAACGCAGCGCTCAGTCTCTTCCGCCGCAGGCGGCGTGTGCTTGTACCAAATCGGCGCCATCACAACCGATATTCCCCAAATCATAATGCCAATACAAACGCCGACGATGATCTCTAATTTTCCTGCATCTTCGACGTTGCGAGCTCAGCCGCCTGCAATGTATTCCCATCCTCAATTAGCTGCACCGCCGTTGCCGAACTATGGATTTCTTTATCCACTACTTTTGAATTAAGTTAAAATGTATTTCTATATGCTTGGTTTAATTTGTTTCTAATTTACTTTTTGAACTTCATTCTGAATTTCTTTAACATGTTCAATTTTATAGTTAATTTTAACATTGTTTTCTTTTTAATAATATTAATACAATTTTTTTAAGTTTCTTATACTTTTTGAATTCGATTAAAGTCTCCCTTCAATATGTACTTCTAAATTATTCTTTAAAGAGTTGTGAATTTATTTGCTTTTTTACTTGTACTTTTGAATTCGTATTACATGATTTTTTCTTTTTCTCGTAATTAATTAAGAATATGCTCTATTGCTTTCTTCTTTTCTTAATGAAGTTGTTTTGTATTTAATTTTATTTAAATTTTTATTCTCTCCATTACCATGGTTATTTTTTGATTCTATTCTTAATTTTTAATTTTAATTTTTCGTTTGTTTTAATATTTTTCCCTACCTCTGGTATAGATTATGCGTCTTCTTTGCAGTAATCCTGCAAGGAGGGCGGAATGTCTACACCAGAGTAAAAATGGTAGTACTGCCGGTGTATTTTGGGGTCAATTGGGGGACTCTTACCATTCCGCTATTTACATTTGCATTTTCTCCCACTCTCTCTCTTTCTCTCTCTCTCTCACTACGGTTTTAATGCACTTCCTCTCTTACAATCTCTCTCTCTCTTGTCTTTGCCTTTTTTATTTATTTTTGGGGTCTAAGTGCAATATCTTTCTGATCGGTTCCTATTAAACTTTTCTTATTTTTATATTCGTCTTCTTTAAGTCTCTCTCGAAATACACTATGCAGTGCGCGATTCTCAAAAGTGATTTTACTTTTTCTAATAATAAACATCAGTAATCACATCGACAACCTCACCAACGTCACCAGGCAAGACCTTATCATAGCGCGGCCCACCGGCAACACTCTTCTAATAGTCATATGTTTTGAATTGTTATTAATTTCAAAAACTAAGAATAGTTTTAACTTTTTCCTTATAAGAAAAAATGATTATTATTTCATAATGATAATTTTTTCTTCCTGAGAGAAGGGAGGGATGTTCCGAGCCAAAATATGAAATCTGCACATATGCATGTTTTGCCTCGCGACATATATCTCGAAAATATGAACTACATAACATACACATATAATGCATACACAATCCATATCCATATATGAAAATAATACAAGCATATGCTCCAACATAAGATTATAGCGACGAAATTGCAGAAAGCTTTTACGAAGTTCCGCGGTCCGCGGAGGCCGAGCTGAAAGCAACCGGACTGGTCACAGGCTGCGGATAGTGCTGTGTACTATTTTTCCACAACACTCACTATGTACGTAACGGCTAGACTTCAGGATGTAACGCAAAAAATTCGCACCAAGACCTAAGCTCCTAAATATCCTTCGAGACTAGCACACGATACTTGCGATTTTGGGTTTTCACTTTATTCCTGGTATCACTTCCAATTTTATACTTTTACACTAATACTGGAGGGCCTAGTATGGATCGCAGTATTTACAATTTCTTACATTTTTACGCTAATACTGGAGGGTCTCGTAAGAATCACAGTATTTTACAATTTCTTACACGCTAGCACTGTGTATAAGTGTATAAGTTATTTATGATGTCATCGTATGTTATTTGTTGTGGATGTGTGTCTAGGGTGTGAGCTTTTAGGTTGTGGTTTGATGTGAAGCTTTAATTGGGTTTGGTGCTGAGGTAAAAATTGATGAGAAGTGTTGATAAGAGGTTTGATGTCGAGGATATAAATAATGGTGTGTTGAGTCAGTAAGCTTTAATTGGAGTTGAGCTTAACGATCGCGGTAAATGAAAAATGTTTTGGATTCAAAAAGTATATGCAAGGATATGCGGTTGGAAAAATTTTAAGATTATTCTGATTATTCAAGTTGATGTTGTTAAGGAATACTTAAAAATCTATTTGACTCCAGAAGATGGGATTAGCACATTACTCTTTTCTATGACAAGAGGAGCACAGAGACCTGAAACCATACTTGATACAAGTTCCACGTTTACTATAAAGGAGCATGTAAAAATTGAAGTGGTTGGCGGATCGATTAGATTGATGGGAATTTCACATCCAGGCATAGAACGTTTTACATAAAGGGTTATCCATATCGCGGTTTCAAAAGTATAGGGCTAGAATTCGACATCTGTCAAACTGAGTTGTTAAAACAATTTCTTTCTTTTTCAGTTCAAAGTCTGACATTTGCGAAAATGGATCACCTAACTATCGCACAACGCATTAAAATTGTAAAAACCTACTACAAAAATGGTGATTCTGCCACAGCCACATATCGTGCTTTAAGAGGAGATTATGGTTTACATAATCGTCCAACTACGCAAGCAATTGGCAAAATTGTGAAGAAATATGAAGAGACTGGATCGGTTACAGATATTGTAAGGCCTGTGCATCATCGTTTCGCTCGTACCACCGAAAATATCGCTGCTGTAATTGAAAGTGTTGCCGAAGACCCGAATGTGTCGATTCCTCGTCGTTCTCTGAAATTAGGACTGTCTTACGGCACATTATGGCGTATTTTGCATTTGGATCTACACCTACATCCATATAAAATCCAGCTCACACAACATCTGAAGCCAGCTGACCATTCACAACGTCGTAGATACGTCGAATGGGTGCTTGAACAACAGGCGGTGGACGGCGATTTTTCGAACACAATTTTCTTCAGCGACGAAGCACATTTCTCACTCGGTGGGTATGTTAACAAACAAAATTGTCGTATTTGGGGTTCTGAGAATCCTCAAGTAATTGAAGAGAGGCCACTACATCCACAAAAAGTCACTGCTTGGTGCGCTCTTTGGTCCGGAGGTGTGATTGGAGCTTACTTCTTCGAAAACGACGATGGAACGACTGTCACCATCAATTCGGAGCGTTATGGTCATATGATAACCGACTTTTTTTTGCCTGCTATTGAAGAATACGACTTAGAGAATATGTGGTTTCAACAAGACGGTGCCACATGCCACACAACTCGAGCGAATATGGCTTTATTGCAAGAGAAATTTTCTGGCCGCGTAATTTCTCGTCGTGGCGATATCAAGTGGCCACCAAGATCATGCGATTTGATACCGCTTGACTTTTTTTTTGTGGAGCTACGCGAAAGACCGTGTTTATGCAGATAAACCTTTAACTCTTGAGCACCTAAAAACCAACATTCGTTACGTTATGGCTGAGATACCGCCCAATATGTGTCAAAAAGTGGTCGAAAATTACCTCAAAAGAATCGATGCTTGCAACAATTCGCGTGGTGGTCATTTAAATGATGTAGTATTTCACACATAATGTCAACGTTCAAAATTTATAATAAAAAAGAAATATCATGATAAAAAATATTTTATATGTGTTTTATTTACATTTACTTTTGAAATCGCAAAATGGATAACCCTTTATGATTCAAAATTTAGATCGTCCTGTATATTCGAAGACATTGACAGCACATATCAAAAAATCAATGAGGCTGAGAAGATTAATCGACTAAAAAAATATATGAGTAGCTGGTATTGAGAAGTTACGAACAAAATATCAGATCTTTTAGGTTGAGAGGACAAAACACAGATAATATTAATATATAATAGTTTTGCTAACTGTATAAATTTAAAGTTTATTTTAAAATAAAATTTATAATTATAATAATATAAATAAATATAACCTAATATATTTGTGTTATTATCTATTTCATTCTCATTCTTTGATCAAGTTTTTCGTACATAGTCATCAATTTTTCCATATCCAAGCATCTTCTTTCGAAGGTATAACATGCACAAGTGTCAGGTCCAACAGTTGTCTCATCATTGCTCCAAGGACAATTAGAAATATGAATTCCATATTTCGATTCTATGAATCCAACCTTTGAACATTTGATATAAGTTCTAATAAACTTTGTACTTTTAACCAATGCGATTCTGTTATATCACCATATTTTCGAATGAACTCTTTAATTTTTAATGATAACATATTCGAATGATCTCGAAAATACTACTGTCATAATTTAAGTTTTAAAATATGTTTGCTATTAAAGATTAGGCTTGGCAACCCAGAAATGGAAACCACAGTTTTGTACCTATTCTTTACTGAGTTTACGCTCTTTCATTTCTCTCTTATTTGAGTGATATTCTTAGAGTAAATGCTCATCGTTAATCGTTTATTCTCTCTGTACTTATTTCTCTCTATTGTAACACAAGTCATTTACTTAGTTTGATATAATTCGGTCATTTCCATTTTGCCTATTGAAGAATAAGGAAGGGGTACAAAGCTGCGGTAAGTATAACTGTACAAATATTCTAATTTACATTCACTTTAACTTTAATTACAGAATAAACTTACAAATTCTACACGTTTATAAAATAAATTAAATCGTGTTTGTTTGTATGTTAAACGCAAACCCCTCCACTAGTCGCGCCTACGACATCTTTATTCGCAGTTTTTGTGAATCTGTATTTTTGGCAAATCTCAGTTCGCATCTTTGGCGAATTCCAATTCGAAGTATTTATGAATAGATTGAAATGGAAAGCCAGGACGCATCATTAGTGGAGCTACGACGCAGCCCCTGTTTGCATCCAGAAAAGGGGATGTCAGCTGTAGCGGATTCAGCTGAAGGACAAGCCAATGTCACTGCTACTACCAGCGCAGCCACCGTCATTACCGCTGTAATCTTAAACACAGCTGACATCACTACCACTTCCACTGTCACAGCCGCCGCTAGTCAGATACCACCGCCGGTATCGACAGCACCAGTGGGTACAGTGCTAGAGATGCAAATGCCATGTTCAGAGGCAGCTGAGTGAGGTTCAGGTAAAATTAATTGATAAAAATCGTCATTACCAATGCCTAGAAACGGCGCTACATAGTTTAGCACCTTCCACCACTACCACCCAAGTTTTCGCGACTACAACGCCCATCCTCTCATCGCCTTTAGTACCACCAACATATACCAAATAAATTTGCCAAGAGTTTCTTATGTGGTAAACCCGACCGTTAACCCAGCAACAAATACATTCGTGAACAGTTACGCAGATGCGATTGCGAACGGTAACGTACATGCTGCGACTTCGATGAACGCAAGCAGCGCTGCCTCGCTCAGTTATATTTTTTCTCCTCTGCGGACGGCAACTGCGAACGTCGGCCTCTCGTCAGCATATTTAACTATGAGCCAAGCGTGTACTACTGCAAAACCGAATACGACACCGCCATTAATTTCGTGTTCGACCTTTAATAATTCTACGAATATGCCGGCAACTATTCAAATAATTTCTAGTTTTTTGGAAGTTCAGCGACAATGCCGAGAAAATTACAAGATTTGCCTGAGTTCAGCGGTGAGCCAGAAGATTGGCCAATTTTTTACGTTTCTTACGTTCAGTCAGCTTTAGCGTATAGTTACACTAATTTAGAGAATAATCAGCGATTACAGAAAGCTATTAAGGGTGAAGCGCGTGATGTGATTAAATCACTTTTAATTCATCCGGATAACGTCAGTGCCGCTATAGAACAACTTCGCTTTAGGTTGTTTCTCGTGTCTAAACGTGGGTCATACCACACGAAATTCTCGCTATAAGAAGCCTTGTTTGAAAGAGAATTGCCAACACAGACACCACAGTCTCTTGCACGAATTCACTGCTACAAATACGGCTATATGCGCCAAGAAGAGCGAGGAAGCCCTCTGGTAGCGTATTCAGCTGTGCAACCGTCAATAGCACTAAATCAAAGCTACTGTTTCGAATGTTGCCTGTAACATTGTATGGTAAGAAGAAGCGTATCGATGAATATTCCCTATTGGATGAAGGCTCTTTAATCACAATGTTAGATAGCGAACTAGCCAAGCAATTAGGAGTGCACGGTCGTCAACAACGCTTAAATATCCAATGGTTCGGAGGTAGGGAAGCGCAAGAGCCTGCTCAAGTATTCAATATTGAAATAAGTGAAGCCGGGAAAAATAAACGCCATCTCTTGCGCAACGTATATGCCGTAGCTAACCTAAAACTACCTATGCAGAGTCTACACAGCGACGATTTAAATAGTAGTGACAAATCGATTTCGTCGCTTCCCCTTCAGCTATACTCCGACGTGGTGCCAAAGTTTTTAATTGGTATTAATTATACACATCTAGGTTTGTCAATGGTCACTAAAATGGTGAGTGATCAAGGTCCATATGTTTGCAACTCTAAACTGGGCTGGGTGGTTTTTGGACCAACCAGTGGGGCTCCAATAGCCACCCACTCATGCCTATTCGTAAGTACTCCAAATGAAGAAGACATACATCAGCTTGTGACTGACTATTTCAACATTGAGAGTCTCGAAGTGAGGCCATCTCTGCCAGTCGTAAGTATTGATGATGTCAGCCAAAGAAGATACTCACAGAAACAACAAAGCGAGTTAATGGCCGTTTTCAGACAGGCCTTCTGTGGAAAAACGAGGACATAGAGTTGCCAGACAGCTACCCTGCAGCTCTGAAGAGACTTAGAGGCATCGAGAAGAAAATGAGTCGTGACGTTGCATATGCTGCCGCATACAAAGATATTATCAAAGGGTATATCGACAAGGGCTATGCTCGAAAATTGCCTAAAAAAAAGTGGTTATGGCGTCCTCAAGGAAATGGTACCTACCGCATTTCGGCGTCCGCAATCCAAATAAACCGAAGAAATTACGCTTAGTTTTCGACGCAGCTGCATAAGTTGATGGAGTGTCACTTAATTCAAAATTACTGAAAGGACCACAGCAGTATACATCATTGCCTTCAATATTGAAGGCAAAGGCAAAGTCGCAGTTACAGCCGACATAAGAGAGATGTTTCATCAGATACTCATGCAACCTGATGATAGATACGCACAGCGTTTTCTTTAGCGTGATGGTGATAGTAAGAAGCAGTCAGAAGAGTACGATATGAAGGTCATGATATTTCGTGCCGCGTGCTCATCTTGCTCAGCCCAATATGTGATGAAGTTAAATGCCAGAGAGCACCGCGAATATAATCCTCGTGCAATTCAAGCCATCACCGACCACCACTACATCGATGATTTTGTAGATAGCTTTGATAGTGTAGAAGAAGCCACATATGTATCAAGGCAGGTACGTGAAATTCATAGCGATGGTGGTTTCGACCTGCGAGGTTTCGCATCTAACTCGATTGAAGCATTAAAGGTACTAGACGGTACTTCGACAACAAAGCTGATCGGCGCTGGTGAGAACTCAGAGAAAGTTCTCGGTTTATATTGGGAATCAGCGAGTGATCATTTCATGTTTCATCTTAAATATCACCGTGTTGAACAGGAAGTTGGTTCAGGTCAACGTAGCCCAACGAAAAGAGAACTCCTCAGTATTATTATGTCGACATTCGACCCACTGGGGTTTTTAAGTCACTTCAATGTTGCCGCTATATCTCTCATGCGAGAAGTCTGGCGCCGCGAAATTCGTTGAGACGAGAGCATTCCTAATGATGTCAACGTATTATGGGAGCAGTGGTGCCAGCAGATGGACAAGGATAACGATTTTCGCGTGCCACGCTGCTATTTCACGCATGGTGTGCCTCAAAATTTGGAGTTGCACGTGTTTGTTGAAGCCTTCGCCGCTGTCGCCTACTGGAGATCAAAATATTCTAACGGCAAAGTTAAAGTTACGCTAATCTGCGCTAAAACAAAGTGCGCCCCTCTAAATGCTGTTACTATTCCACGCCTGGAACTACAAGCAGCAGTACTAGGTGTTCGTCTGCGAAAGCTCATATTAGACAATCATAAAATAAGCCCTCGCCGATGCGTTTTATGAAGCGACTCCAGAACGGTCTTGAAGTGGATTGGCAGTGAACATCGACGTTATAAGCCCTATGTAGCGCACCGTATTGCAGAAATCTTGGGCGGAAGTAAGGTTAGAGATTGCCGTGTCAACCAAAGGCAATTCTGCCGACGATACAACAAGAGGTCATGGAAGTGTTGATTTTTCACAAAACTCTCGCTGGCTGACTGGGCGTACCTTTTTACGACGCGATGAAAGTACTTGGCCATTTGAAACTGTTGTCGCTGAGAGCTTGGATGAATCAGATGAAGAGCTTCGCCAGAAATTTGCTCTTCTCGTAAGTAACTATGCATTTATTGATTATAATCGTTTTTCAAATTTAACTAGGCTTAAAAGAACAGTAGCATGGGTGCATCGATTTATATGGCCTCACTGCAAGCGAGCTTGAAATCGCCGAGCGCTTGTTATGTCTACACGTACAATCCGAAACCTTTGCTTATGAACGCAATTACATCCAAACTGGTAAAAGTGTGCCGAAAGACAGCACATTAAAACAACTTATGGCATACATGGATGATGACGGGCTGCTCCGTGTGCAAGGACGTATAGATGCCGCCAGCTACCTGCCATATAACTCGCGGAGGCCGATCATACTACCACATGATAATATTTTTACGCGGATGCTTGTCTGTTATCATCATTGTCAGATGAAGCATCAGAATCATGAGGCAACCCTTGGTAATATTCGCCGAAAGTACTGGATTCCTAAAGTAAGACAGCTATTACGAAGCGTAGTAGCTAACTGTAGTGTTTTCCGTATCAGTAAAGCGAAGCCTCGCACCCCCATGACCACTGCCTGAAGATCGTCTCGAGCCTTTCGTCCGACCCATTACTTATACGGGGCTCGATTATTTTGGTCCTATCTCCGTAACCGTTGGGCGGCATACTGAAAAGCGGTGGGTAGCATTGTTCACCTGCCTAACTATGCGCGCGATTCACCTAGAAGTCGCTCACGATTTTTCGATGGATTCGTGCATCATCGCTTTATGAATCGTCGAGGAGTGCCAGTACGATTGCGGTCGGATAATGGTAAAAATTTTATTGGAGCTGACGAAGAAGCTAAACGTTTTTCTGAAGTATTTGACGCCGAACGTGTTCAGAACGAATTATCTACGAAGGGAGTTGAGTGGTTTTTCAATTGCCCAGCCAATCCATCGGAAGGCGGAGTTTGGGAGAGGATGGTACAATGCGTTAAAAGGGTGCAACACCACTCATTAAAAGAAGTGGCGCCGCATGAATATGTACTGCAGAGCCTTTTGATTGAAGTGGAGAATATAGCCAACTCACGCCCACTCACGCACTTACCCATATCGCCTAACGAAGAAGAACCTCTAACACCGAATCATTTCTTGATTGGTACTGTAAATGCTGCACAAACACCAGTTGCTAAAGCTCCTGACGAAAAAATATGTGGACTACGCAAACAGTGGCGCGTGGCACGTGGTCTGAGAGACGCATTCTGGAAACGGTGGATACATGAGTATTTACCCACGCTGACACGAAGAGTTAAATGCTGTCAACGAACGGCGCCCCTCAGAGAAGATGATGTAGTATTTATTTGCGACCCAATTATTCCAAGAAATCAGTGGCGACGTGGCGTTGTTAAGAAGGTGTACACTGGTGCTGACTGAGTGGCTCGTCGTGCAGATGTGTGTACTGTCAGCGGACTTCTACAACGAGCAATATCAAAACTGGCTGTCCTGGGTTTAGAGTGTGGTGAAGCTGATCGCTCCACGGGGGCGGGGGTGTCATAATTTTAGTCTTAAAATATGTTTGTTATTAAAGATCACGCTTGGAAATCCAGAAATGGAAACCACAGTTTTGTACCTATTCTCTATTGAGTTTACGCTCTTTCATTTCTCTCTTATTTGAGTGATATTCTTAGAGTAAATGCTCATCGTTGATCGTTTATTCTCTCTGTACTTATTTCTCTCTATTGTAACACAAGTCATTTACTTAGTTTGATATAATTCGGTCATTTCCATTTTGCCTATTGAAGAATAAGGAAGGGGTACAAAACTGCGGTAAGTAAAACTGTACAAATATTCTAATTTACATTCATTTTAACTTTAATTACAGAATAAACTTACAAATTCTACACGTTTATAAAATAAATTAAATCGTGTTTGTTTGTATGTTAAACGCAAACCCCTCCACTAGTCGCGCCTACGACAACTACTGATAAGAAATATATGTATTTCACAATAATTACGCGTGTAAAAATTCAAACAAGAAATGATTGCGGCTTTACTGATAAGAACTTCCTGTTGACAAAAAACATTCTAATGACCTTGAAAATATTACTGATAAGAAATATATGTATTTCACAATAATTACGCGTGTAAAAATTCAAACAGGAAATGATTGCAGTTTTACTGATAAGAGCTTCCTGTTGACAAAAAATGTTGTTGTATATGATCATGAAAATACAACTGATAAGAAATATATGTATTTCACAATAATTGCGCGTGAGAAAGAATTCAAACATGAAACGGTTGCGGTTTTACTGATAAGAACTTCATGTTAAGCCGTTTATATTATGGCGATAAAGTGTTTGGAGGCACAGTCTTATAAAAGTTGTATAAAGTTGCATACTCCTCATTATACATCAAACTAACCAATTTCGTGCATCGATATGAAAGTTTTCATTTGCAATATTTGTGAAATGAGTTTCAATACTCAAAAAAATTTGAACAGACATGTGTTAAGTAAACACGAAGGTCGAAAGTTCAATTGCACCTAGTGTACAAAAAGTTTTACGCGGAATTGTTATTTAAAAAATCATGTTGAAAAAAATCATGAGAAAGAGGAATATATTAATAATACACAATCCATCAGCAAATCAATTGAAAGAGAACATAATCATGATCAACCGTCATATAGTTTCAAATTTTGTGATGTATGTGAAAAGAGAATTCCAATTAATTGTTGGTCATATCATTTGAGGACTAATGATCATAAAAAATTCCACTCTGACACCGATAGAAAATTCAACATCGGATGGACATATTCAACAGATGAAGGGAATGTTTAAATCACGTATACAGAGCTACATTTACAAAAATGTAGATGAAAATATTCTCTTACCGGATATTTTTTTGGAAAAGATAAAGGAGGAAATTATGTATTATTGCGTGAGCGACTGGAGAGAAACCACTCCTATAAATTTAATTTTGAACTTTTTTGCGAATACATAAAGTTCAAACCCTACGATAATAGAGATGATATTGATCCTGATTTTGATGCTGTTGCCTTAGATATAAAGTCTTTTCAAACAAAAATAACCTTATTACAAAAACCACAAGATATTGAAACAATATACAACGATAAAGCCAATGCTTTATGTGTATAAATGGAAGAATTCAAAAAACTAGATAGTGGATGGACTCTAATAAAGACAATTGGATTGGATATAAATTTAAATCAGGAGAGGATCGTCATATATAAATTCATAGAACGATTTTCGTATTATATCAAGTGTAGTTTCGACCAAAGTCTAGATAAATTTGTAATTTACTCGGGCGAAGATTGTGCGAAAATATTTATAAATAATTTGGTAAATGATGCTACAAGTATTTATAAAAATTATTTAAGCATAGTTAGACCAATGAACTCCCTCACACCAGAAGAATTAGAGCTACATACGTCAACAAGAATATGTCATATTTGTGAAAAGGAAATCAATGAAGATAGAGTTTTCGATCATTGTCATTTAACGGGAAAATATAGCGGTGCCGCTCATTCAAACTGTAATTTGAATTTTCAAGTTGCAAAATTCATTCCAATGTTCTTCCACAATTTTTCGGGATATGACTGTCATCTTTTTGTTAAAGAATTAGAAGAGTTTCCCGGTGATATTAAAATTATTCCTCTAAACAAAGAATTATATACAAGTATGTCACTTTCAAAATATATAAATATAGCAAACAAAAAATATGTAGAGTTACGGTTTCTGGATTCATTCAGATTTATGTCCTCTGGTTTGGAAAGTTTAGCTAAAAATTTAAATAGCGAAGATTTTCATGTTTTAAAGTCAGCATATCCATCTAGTATAGAATTTAACTTACTGAAACGTAAAGGAGTATTTCCATACGAATATTTAAATTCAGTTGATCGTTTGAAGTAAAATAATCTTCCATATCGAGAACAATTCTTCTCCACTTTAAATAATACAGAGTGTTCTGTTGTTGATTTTGAACATGCTGTAAGTGTTTGGACTACATTTAAATGTAAAACTTTGCTCTTGTATTTGAAAACAGATGTTTTATTGTTGGTAGATGTATTTGAACATTTTCGCAAAGTTTGTAAAGATATCTATCAATTGGATCCTTGTCATTATCGTACTACACCAGGTTTATGCTGGGATGCTATGTTAAAAACCACCATGATTGAATTAGATCTTTTTCAAGATATCAACATGTATAATTTCATAAAGAATGAAATAAGAGGTGGTATTGTTCAATGTAGCAATCGCTATGCGAAAGCAAATAATAAATATCTACCAGAGTATGATTGTACTAAACCATCTGGATGTATTTAGATGCCAATAATTTATATGGTTGGGCAATGTCAGAGTATTTACCCTATGGTGGATTTGAGTGAGTTGAAAACATTACAGATTTCAATATTTTCTCAATAAGCAATACTTCAGATGTATGATTTATTCTAGAAGTTGACCTAGATTATCCTACATGTATTCACGCTTATCATAATGATTTACCGTTCTGTGCTGAACGTGTTGTGTTGATTTACCAATTGGTAAATGAACAAAATTAATTCCAGACTTAAATAACAAAAAAAATAAGAATTACATCATTCATTACCGCCATTTTAAACAATGTATAGGGTTATCCATTTTGTGGTTTCAGAAGTAAATGTAAATAAAACACATATAAAATATTTTTTATCATGATATTTCATTTTTATTATAAAGTTTGAACGTTGACATTATGTGTGAAATACTACATCATTTAAATGACCACCACGCGAATTGTTGCAAGCATCGATTCTTTTGAGGTAATTTTCGACCACTTTTTGACACATATTGGGCGGTATCTCAGCCATAACGTAACGAATGTTGGTTTTTAGGTGCTCAAGAGTTAAAGGTTTATCTGCATAAATACGGTCTTTCGCGTAGCCCCACAAAAAAAAAGTCAAGCGGTGTCAAATCGCATGATTCTGGTGGCCACTTGATATCGCCACGACGAGAAATTACGCGGCCAGAAAATTTCTCTTGCAATAAAGCCATATTCGCTCGAGTTGTGTGGCATGTGGCACCGTCTTGTTGAAACCACATATTCTCTAAATCGTATTCTTCAATAGCAGGCAAAAAAAAGTCGGTTATCATATGACCATGACGCTCCGAATTGACGGTGACAGTCGTTCCATCGTCGTTTTCGAAGAAGTAAGGTCCAATCACACCTCCGGACCAAAGAGCGCACCAAGCAGTGACTTTTTGTGGATGTAGTGGCCTCTCTTCAATTACTTGAGGATTCTCAGAACCCCAAATACGACAATTTTGTTTGTTAACATACCCACCGAGTGAGAAATGTGCTTCGTCGCTGAAGAAAATTTTGTTCGAAAAATCGCCGTCCACCGCCTGTTGTTCAAGCACCCATTCGACGTATCTACGACGTTGTGAATGGTCAGCTGGCTTCAGTTGTTGTGTGAGCTGGATTTTATATGGATGTAGGTGTAGATCCAAATACAAAATACGCCATAATGTGCCGTAAGACAGTCCTAATTCCTGAGAACGACGAGGAATCGACACATTCGGGTCTTCGGCAACACTTTCACTTACAGCAGCGATGATGCACAGGCCTTACAATATCTGTAACCGAACCAGTCTCTTCATATTTCTTCACAATTTTGCCAATTGCTTGCGTAGTTGGACGATTATGTAAACCATAATCTCCTCTTAAAGCACGATATGTGGCTGTGGCAGAATCACCATTTTTGTAGTAGGTTTTTACAATTTTAATGCGTTGTGCGATAGTTAGGTGATCCATTTTCGCAAATGTCAGACTTTGAACTGAAAAAGAAAGAAATTGTTTTAACAACTCAGTTTGACAGATGTCGAATTCTAGCCCTATACTTTTGAAACCGCGAAATGGAAAACCCTTTATTATGAATGGTTTAGAACTTGTAAAAATTCATTGTATTTTAAAATTTAAACAATCAAATTGGCTAAAGAATTACATTGATCGTAATACATACTCGTATTATAGAACTCTAGCAAAAAATGAGTTTGAAAGAATTTTTTTTTAACTTTTAAACAACGCTGTATATCGAAAAACCATGGAGAATGTCGATAAAAGAAAAGATATTAAAATTGTGACTGAGTGGAAGAGCAAAGAAATACATCTAGGAGCTCGAGCTCTTATTGCAAAGCCTAATTTTCACAGTTTAAAACCTTTTAAAGATACTATGATAGCAATAGAGTTGAGACAAGAGAAAATTATGTATAATAAACCTATATATTTATATAATAGGTATATTTTTCCTATCGTAATATCGAAAAGATTTTTCTTTCGAACGGTACCCACCTGTCGGCAAGCAATTGGCAATTCTTCCGACAGTAACAACTTGCCAGGAAAAAGCTTCTAAAAGAACTCTGTGACAAACGCACAGAATGTTCTAGAATTATCAAAATACAAAAAAAATGTGCTTTAGCTATGTTAATTATAGATGATTATAAAAAATGTTTATTTCAAAATAGAGTTTATCATGATAAGATGTATTTTTTTAAATCTAAAGTCCATACATTATATGCAGAACAGTTGACAAAAGTAGTATTAAGCAATAATGATGATAAGAGTTATATTAGAGAAGATGGAGCACACACTTATGCTTGGAGTCACTTTAGAATAAGTGATAAGATTTAATAATGCCTATGTATATATGTATGTAAATATAATTTGTATATATTTACTGAAATAAAAAATAAATAAAAATTAAAATGTTTTCTTTTATTTCTATAAATATTTAGGGTTATTAAAAACCACAGTCTTCCTCTTTCTATTAAAAATATATGAAGATAATTGTGTGCACTTGCGTGTATGTGTGTGTGTGTGAAAATATTATTAGGCAACGTTCGACTGATGAATAAATATTACATAGTCATTGTGGATTTCTGAATTACCAAATTTTTATTCATTAAGTGATAAGAATGTTGGAATAATAATATTTGCGAAAAAAATTACTGAATTCTTTGTTGACCTGTGATACGAATGATCTAATAATATTTGTGCATTGCGCGGATATTGCGGTTGACCTGTGATGAGAATGTTCTAAAATATCATAAAAAAAAATATATTGGGGAATAAATATTCTATTGTTATTGTGGTCGAGGTGATAAGAATGACTGACGAATATGAATCGTTTCAAAGCATATAAAATCCTGGCGGATTGAGAGACCACATCAAACGCAATTGTAACCCGAAATAAGTAAGGTAATTTAATATATATTACGTGTATTTTAATTAAATTTTCATTTAATTTAAAATTTTCTTTTCTTTTTATTTGCAGAATAAATCAAGTGGCCCCAACAACATTCTTGAATGTCAGAAATGAGTTTACAAAAAAAAAATTTAAGCCGTCTTTGGGCTTCAATAAGATGACCAAAGACAATGATGATGGCGATAATGATGATAATGATTATGATGATGGAGATAATATATGGTATATGGGTTTTTACAATAAGTTATTATTTATATAAATTAAATAAAATTAAATAAATTAAATTAAAAAAATTGAAATTTATATATTTAAAATTTTTATATTTAATATTGTCTTATTTTTTATCTATTTAGGTTAGGAAAAAAACTTTTTTAATTGAATTAAAAAATTAAAAAATAAAAACAAAAATAAGAAAATAAAAAAAAAAAATTAAAAGAAAATTAGAAAACTAAAAATAAAAAGAAAAATAAGAAAAATAAAGAAAATAAAAAAATTTAAAAACAAAGAAAAATAAAAAATATGATACTTACTTCTTTGAAAAGATCAAGCGCCTGAGTGGAGGTTTAAATCCCGGAGCCTCTTCTTGTCGTGATGGAAATGGGAATCTGGTTACGGATGTCCAGAGTCTATGGCGATGCTACGAACAATTCCGCCAAAGGAGGAGAATGCCCGATAACCCCAATTACAGATGATGGTGTTGATGTTCCACCACCCGGCTATGACGAGGTTGAAACGGCCATTTTAAGGCTGAAGAACAACAAAGCTCCAGGTGCTGATGGCCTGCCTGCCGAGTTGTTTAAGACCGGAGGCGATGAGCTGCTCACCCGCATGCACCAGCTCATAAGCAGAATATGGTCGGATGAAAGCATGCCTGATGATTGGAGGCTCAGTGTTCTCTGTCCTGTACATAAAATAAGAGACCCCGCAATTTGCGCCAACTACCGTGGAATAAGTCTCCTGAGCATCGTGTACAAGGTTCTATCGAGCGTACTGTGTGAAAGGTTGAAGCCTATGCTCAGCAACCTGATTGGACCTTATCAGTGTGGCTTCAGACCTGGTAAATCCACCATCGACCAGATTTTCACACTGCGCCAAATCCTGGAGAAGACCCAAGAAAAACAGATCGACACACACCACCTATTTGTTAATTATAAAGCCGCTTTAGATAGTCCGGTAAGGGATTACCGCTACGCAACAATGTCTGAGTTCGGTATTCCTGCAAAGCTCATTCGACTTTGTAGAATGACACTGCATAACTCCCGTTGTGCAGTGAAAATTGGGAAGGACCTCTCCGGACCGTTTAATACCGATTGGGGTTTCAGACAAGGTGATTCGTTATCGTGCGACTTCTTCAATCTTATTATGGAGAAAATAATACGAGCTGCTGATCTACGACATAATGGCACTATCTTCAACAAAAGTGTCATGCTGTTAGCGTATGCCGACGATATTGACATAATCGGCATGAACACGCGAGCAGTCAGTGCAGCATTCTCAGAGTTGGAAAGAGAGTCACGTCGGATGGGTCTCACGGTGAGCGAGGGCAAGACGAAGTATCTAGTGTCAACAAACAAAGAGTCCCGGCGTCTTGGACAGCACGTCACTGTTGACAACTACTCTTTTGAAGTAGTAAGGGACTTTGTCTATCTTGGAACCAGCATTAACAGCAGTAATGACGTCAGCTTGGAGATCATGCGTAGGATAACTCTTTCTAACAGGTGTTACTTTGGGCTGAGTAAGCAATTGAGAAGTCGAGCCCTCTCTCGAAGAACGAAAACTACACTCTACAAGTCTCTCATCATGCCTGTCCTAACATATGTCGCTGAAGCCTGGACAATTTCCACCTCGGATGAGCGAATACTTGGAGTTTTCGAGAGAAAAGTCCTACGCAAGATCTTTGGACCTATTTGTGTTGGTGGCGAGTACCGAATAAGGTACAACCATGAGCTGTACGAGCTGTATGCCGATATTGACATAGTAAAGCGCATCAAAATCCAGCGGCTGCGCTGGCTAGGTCATGTCGAGCGAATGGAAGAACACGCTCCAGCTAAGAAGGTGTTATATTCGGAACCCGCTGGAGGACGACGCAAAAGAGGAAGACCAAACCTCCGGTGAAAAGACCAAGTACTGGAGAACCTGACGGCGCTTGGAATTTCTAACTGGCGCCAGCTAGCGAAGAACAGAGATGGCTGGCGAAGCATGTTATTTTCGGCCTAAATCGATATTCGGTTGTTATGACCACATAAGAAAAAATATATGAAATCAAAAAAAGAAATTTGGTTCTGAAGACAAATATAGTGGCGAACATAATCTTGTATGACAAGTGTATGTGGTTTTCGTCTGATTTCGTTTATTTTTAATACCAACCATCCTTAAGCTAAGAGTCACCCATAGCCAAACAAGTTTTGTTTAGACAGACAGACAAACAGATCTAATGAGATTTGGTATATCTATACATATGCCTATCAATAGAGTTAACTAATAGAATAAAACGAAAAAACAGCTTTCTTCAAAATTTATTTTTCTATTTTATTGATGAAATGTTCTTTTGTTTTATTCTAAATTAACATATTTACTTAGGACTACTACATTTCTCTTCCTTTTACATGTATTTTAGTATTTTTCAAATGTAAACGGAGATAATTTTTCACTTCATTCAATGAAATTGAACCATCACCCCATCGAAGTACATGATAATGATGTGTAACCCAATAGACTTGTGTTTGCAGCTCTTTATCCAACAGCTTAGAACTAAATGGTGCTTTAATATTGAAATTCTTATATGATTCACGATTAAATAAAACTGCTATCACAATAAATTTGTTGTTGAATCCTTGAACATCGATTATTGCAGTTGCGATCAGTGCAGTGCTGTGAATGTTTTGTTTGTATACAACAATCAAACTTCTCTTTTTACTTCTCCCGTTAACGGTGTATACTTGATAACACGATCATGTATTAGAAGGCAATATGCTGATGTATCCTTGGGAATATTTTTTGATGTTTTGAATTCGATTTGAATATCTAACTGACCTGTTTTGATTTGTTCATTCTGATGTGCTACGTCAACAAAGAAAATTGGAAACTTTTTATATTCATGACGTTCTCGCATATAATAACTTTGTTGAAATTTGCAATTCATTTCATAGAGGAAGGCAAATCTATTGTTCTCGAAAACGATATTTAAATCATCGTAAGGATATGTTTCCGAATTAAAATGTACCTTGACATCGGTAAGATCACAGTGTTGAAAGGAATTATTCCTCCTAAAAGCTAACAATATAAATCGTGCTCTCTCGTGTTCAGGTGATAATTTTACATTCCATAAATGATTTGTAGTACTATTCATTATTGGATTATAATAACAATCCCAACTGCGGAATGACAGTGTTAGAGGAGTACCGCTTTTAATTACTTTAAATCTTTGTAATTTTGCAGTGTCTGCTAACTGTATGTTTGGTACGTTCCAAGTTAAGTTAGTAATTTTTACTTTCAGTACATCGTTCTCTTTTTCAACAGTAGAACGTGCCACATTCTCATTAGATTTAGAATGTAGTAAAATTAGTTCGTGTTTAGAATTTAGTAGTTCTTTATTAAAGTTTTCTGCAAACCCCAAAAACATTTTAAGTGGAACACAAAAGTTAAAATGTGAGTTGGTGGTTTCGAGTCCATACAATGGTGACCATCCTGCATTTTGCAACATTTTGCTTTCAATCGTATTCAACGATACAAAGTTCTTCATGGTTGATGTTATCCCCAAATGACGTATTCGATCGATTTCTATTCCATTAATTTCATAGCGAATTTCATCAAATAAATAAGCCATACAATTGTTTTGAAAGTTAATGTTGTGCGAAACAGTGTTCTCATTCAAAACTACATTTCCCTCAATGTACAGCAAACTCTCACTGGGCAAAATGTAAATATCTTGGTTTTGAATTGTTATGCGAATTTCATCGCTGTTGTTAAATGCTTGTAATTATGGAACATAACTGTGATAGTCTCTATTTGTAATGCTCTCATCGTACATTAGTTTTTGTAAAACATTAAATATTTCACTCATCCTGCAGAATTTTTTTATTTTAGTTTGAAACCCAACAACCTTAAATACTCTCTATTTTCAGTCGTTAACTTTTTATAAAATGATCTCTTATGATGAGCTTGATAATTTTTCGAACTATATTCATCAAGCGTATTACTTCTACTAACTATGGAATTTTCTTTCAACATATTTTTATTGTAAATAATCATTTTCGATTTATATTTTGTTATTCTTGAGACTTTAAATGTAATCTTAATGTTATTGTTTCATCATTAAAATTTATTAGTTGACCTTCCTGATTAACGATTTTGACAGTAATTGAACTTATTTCTCTGGTGTTTAGCGGCAAATAAATGGGATTTTGTAGGATCTCATCTATTTTATACCCAGGCTCAACGTTGATGGAAAATTAATGTAATATGTGTGTTTAAAAAAAAGGACATATTCAAAGCAATTTATAAAGATTTAAACCCTATAAGACTCACAACTGAAAAACCGATTGTCTTCAGTATGCATCTTATATACCATTTTTCTAATACTAGCCACATATCAATCTACCCACATACCAACATATAATAGCCTAGACAGACGGCAGCCTAATTCCGGATTACCGAGTTAATTCGAATTAACTCGGGCATTAACTGCAGCTAATTCGCATAAACTCTATGAGTTAATTCTCAAAATAAAAGAGGATTAGGTCAATTTGCCCTGGCAACACCACTCAAAATTGTCTATTGTGAATTTTTCTCGATCCATTTTACAAAAAATTACAACATGAAAAGCGTTGGCGAACAAATAAATCCAGCTGTCAATTAAGAACTGTGAATGTCAATTTACAAGTTTCTGATAGTTTTCAGTTCACGTACTTCTTGTAGATTTTCTCATATCGAGAGTGATAGATGACAGAAATTGATAGTGATAGTAATGTAAGTGGACAGACCTAATAAAACAGCAATCAGCCGTTTAGTTAATCCGCAATACTGCCGTCTGTCAGGTTATTATTTTATTCGGATTAAGTGAGCCGGTAATCCGGAATTAGGCTGCCGTCTGTCTAGGCTATAACATACTGTAACGAGTATCGATAGTTGGTTACTCATCACTATTGTGACTGACACTATTGGCAGCATCGACATGAATGTCAACAAAAAGATATAAGCGATAACCAGAACAAGAAAACGAGAAAGGAAGAGAAGAATCTCGATAAAGGAAGATTCTGGGGTGTTGCCAACAGAGTATAAATAGAGCCAGTGTTGAGAAGAGCAATCAATCGAATTCCGAACGTGACTGCGAAAACATCTATACAGAGGCAAAAGTTGCTAGTACATTAAAGTGTTATTGTAAATAGTTGATTGTAAGCAGAGTTGATTGTAAATAGAGATTATTAAATAAATTGTTGCTGTATATAGTTGTATAAAATAAGTGTTGCAGTTATCATTAACAGAATCCAGTGATCGAACAAGGTAATTCAAATAGAATTAAACGCTCACAGAATAAAAACGTAACAATTGGTGTCAGAAGTGGGATTCTGTAAAGATGGTGAAAATTGACCAACTAAAAGTGGACCAGCTTAAAAAGCTGTTGGTAGAGATGAATCTATCGTTATCAGGTGCAAAGGCGGAACTGCTGGTGAGGCTGAGGCAAGCTATGGAGGCTAAGGGAATTAATGTAGAAGAACATGAGTTCTTCGAGGAAGCAGATATACAAGCAGTTGTGCACGCTGAGGAAGAGAGCAAAATAGATTCGAGTGGTCAACTCATGGATTTCATGAAAACCATGATGCTGCAGCAACAACAACAGCTACAAGCACATTCGGCCGAATTACGTACGGAAATTCAAGGAAATGCGTCTCGCATTGACTCCAAGCTTCAAGAACATTCGGCTGAATTGCGTATGGAAATTCAAGAAGGTTCGTCTCGCCAAGAAAACTTCATTGGAGAATTCCAGAAGACAATTAACTACAAACTACAAGAAATTTCTGGGGCTATTAATAAGAAAGTTGCAGAACTAAAAGAACATGTAGATGAAATTTCCGGAGCCATTAATGAAAAAGTTACAGATCTGAAGGAAAACGTAGATGATTTGGAAGATAAGTTCGAGAAATTACAGCACGATCTCAACCAACTAAAAATAAATGGGCCAGCCACATCAGTGATTAGAGATTCAAGTACAATCAAACTAAAGCCACCAACATTTGACGGAAGCACGCCATTCAATATCTTCAAGCTTCAATTCGAGACAACCGCTTCGAAGAATCTATGGAATGATAGCGACAAGACTGCTGCTTTAATAGTCGCATTAAAAGGTAATGCTTCCGACGTGTTACAGATGATTCCAGAGAAAGATCGTGGTAGCTATCAGTCATTGATGGACACACTCCAGCGAAAATATGGAAATGAATACAAGAGTCAATTACATCGAGTTGAATTGAGATCGCGAGTGCAACGGAGTAATGAGAGCCTTCAGGAATTCGCTTCCGATATTGAGCGCTTATGTCATCTAGCGTTCTCCGGTAATTCGGAAGAGTTCGTCGAAAAAATCAAAATAGAGGCTTTCATAGATGGCATACGTGATGGAGAGACAAAGCGTGCCCTTGTCATGTCACCAAGGAATACTTATGCCGAAACAGTCAATAGTGCCTTGACATATGAAGCCGCCAGTTTAATGTGTCGACCAGTGCCAGGGGTACGCCAACTAGAGGCAGAAACATCAGATCAGGTTGAAGCAGTGTGTCAGGCATTCAAATCTGTAGTGCAGCCTGAAGGAAGAACAACAGGTCGACGTGAAAACAAATTTAATGGTAAGTGCTTCATTTGCGACAAACGAGGGCATATAGCGCGTGATTGCAATCAATCGAGTATGAAGCCTAAAGAAAGAACAAGGAATCAACACAAAAATAAATTTGCCGGTAAGTGCTTCATATGTGATCAAAGAGGACACATGGCGCGTATTTGTCGTCTACGACGCAAGCAACAAAGATCGAATTCACCAGGACAACGAAAGGAAGATCGTGATGTCATTCATCGTGGTAAAGCTGATACTCCATATCATCGTATTTGTACCGTAGATAGCAAACATTGTTCTCGGGTAGGAAGCCAGAATCACATTGTTAACCTACGTCTTACGAATCTATTGTCGGAAGAGTCATGGACCACCGAACGAGTTCAAGAAGATCAACGGAACGACCCAGATCTCTCAAAGATCATGAAATACAAGGAGCAGGGCATACGTCCAGATTGGCAAGAAATGGCTAATGAGAGTCCAATAGCAAAGGCATACTGGGCGCAGTGGCAAAGCCTGCACTTACGAGAAGGATGTTTATTCCGAGCATGGGAAAGTGAGGATGGAAAAATCACTAATGATCTTCTAGTGGTACCCAAGGCGAGAATAAATGAAGTGATAGCTGAGTATCACAATGCCTCCAGTGGAGGGCATTTGGGAATCACCAAAACCGTCGAGAAAATAAAGAAACGATTTTATTGGGTTGGATGTCATGACCATGTCGCTGATTGGATTCGGAAGTGTAAGCAATGTGCAATGGCCAAAGGTCCCACTGAGAAAAGTCGAGGTAAGATTCACCAATACACCGTGGGTGCTCCATTTGAGCGAATTGCTATGGACATAGCTGGACCATTTCCAATAAGCAACGCAGGAAACAAGTATGTTCTGGTGGTTATAGATTACTTCAGTAAATGGCCTGAAGTATACCCCATTCCAAATCAGGAAGCTAGTACAGTTGCGGATGTATTCGTCAACCAATGGGTTACTCGTTTTGGTGTACCGATGGAGTTACACTCAGACCAAGGTCGAAATTTCGAATCAGTTGTATTCCAAGAGATATGCCGTATGCTGGGTATATACAAAACTCGTACAACACCTTTGCATCCACAATCTGATGGCATGGTAGAACGATTTAACCGTACCTTGGAGGAATATTTGAGAAAAGTCGTAGATAAATACCAAAGAGACTGGGATGTACATATACCAATGTTCCTCATGGCATATAGATGCGCACAACATGATACGACGGCTACTACACCGGCAATGGTTATTTTTGGAAACGAGTTAAGACTGCCAGCTGATTTAAAATTTGGAGTCGTAACACCAACGAGATCAACCGAAGGTAATTATACTAGCGAAAAGCGGGAACAGTTGGATGAAGTACATCAGTTCATCAGAGAGCGGTCGCAGATGATAAGCGATAAGATGAAGGCCACGTATGACTTGAAAGCGAATTCAAAAGGGTTCTATGAAGGAGAGCTTGTAATGCTTCATAATCCACAACGAAAGAAAGGCCTGTCCCCTAAACTACAGACTCATTTGGAAGGACCATATGAAATTATAGCAAAGATAAATGACGTAGTGTATCGTATTCAACGTGCCTGGAATAAAAGAGCAAAGTTTAAAGTTGCACTTGGAGCGACTTGCGCCATATCGAGGGGAAGTATAAAAACTTGTTCGGGACGAACAAGGTTAAGAGGAGGGCAGTGTAACGAGTATCGATAGTTGGTTACTCATCACTATTGTGACTGACACTATTGGCAGCATCGACATGAATGTCAACAAAAAGATATAAGCGATAACCAGAACAAGAAAACGAGAAAGGAAGAGAAGAATCTCGATAAAGGAAGATTCTGGGGTGTTGCCAACAGAGTATAAATAGAGCCAGTGTTGAGAAGAGCAATCAATCGAATTCCGAACGTGACTGCGAAAACATCTATACAGAGGCAAAAGTTGCTAGTACATTAAAGTGTTATTGTAAATAGTTGATTGTAAGCAGAGTTGATTGTAAATAGAGATTATTAAATAAATTGTT
Source organism: Megamerina dolium (assembly GCA_963854835.1). NCBI lineage: Eukaryota > Metazoa > Arthropoda > Insecta > Diptera > Megamerinidae > Megamerina > Megamerina dolium. The sequence continues at coordinate 39,868,943 of OY978530.1, forward strand.
GCTATATATAGTTGTATAAAATAAGTGTTGCAGTTATCATTAACAGAATCCAGTGATCGAACAAGGTAATTCAAATAGAATTAAACTAATAAAAACAGAATAAAAACGTAACAATACAATAATATATTCACACCACATGTGTGTATGTATGTATGTGTTTATGTACACGATCTATGCGGATGTTTGTACTCATTATGTGAGAAAGCAACTTTTTGATATTCACACACATGAATATGTCCACGTGAGTTTAGTTATCATGGAATGTCTCAACATGTATGCTTACACAGGTATGCTTACGTAAGTGCAGAGCTACGAATTGTGTGGGAAAGTGCTTTGTCAGCTTTTTCACACCCGACTGCAACACAGTTGGCTCAATGTTCTGGCATTCCACAATTATAAGTAATATTAGTATGGATTGTGTATATCACAACTTCAAGCAATGTTGGTATGTGTATGGATAAATATGTAGTTCACAATTTCGGGAAATATGTCGCGAGGCAATATATGCATATGTGGTAATTTCATATTTTGGCTCGCAACAATAGTGAAACGGCCTTTAGATATGAAGGTTAGCTGCGAATAAGTGAATTTTCACATATAAGCAGCCCCGTACAATCAGCGAGTGTGAGTACATGGCGTGGAAGGGGAGCGTTTGGGTAATGCGAACATGTTAAATACCACAATTCCGACGACAGCACTGACGAGGCGAGCAGATGACGCCTTTAAATAAGCATCTATCCCAATAACAGCGTCTGTACTTCATGTTAGGAGCGGCTGAAAAAAACTCGCCAACACACACTCTCAAGCGCGGCGTTTCAGTGCTAAAAACCCTCAAATAAATAAGTTTTAATGAAATGTCAACTTTACAAAATATATTACACCAGGCAAGTAGGGCATACAACCTGAAATCGTGCACTGAATTTGTTTCAGTTTGTCCATAAGATTCTGGGGGTACAAGGATTTGATAAGCATAAAGAAGAAGAAAACACAAAAGAATAGAAAAATTATGCATTTTGCAAAGTATAATGTCAGATCGCTATCCAACACCGAGAAACTTTTATAACTGGAGGAAGAAGCCGATAAAATAAAGTGGGATATAATGGGACTCAGCGAAGTAAGAAGGAGATGAAAAGTACTAATTGCGCTTAAATCAGGAAATGCATTCTTTTATCGAGGCAACGACAAGTCGTCATATGGTGGCGTTGGTTTTCTAATTAACAAAAAGCATGTAAAGAATATTGTTTGCATAAAAAGTATATCATAAAAAGTAGCATATCCTATAATGACTTTAAATAACAGTTGCAAAATGAAAATAATACAAGCATTGCTCCAACATCAGATTATGGCTGCTGCTATCAAACTGCTATTGGAAAATTTGCGACAGAAGGCCGAAATGATAGGGGCCAAATGTTGTTAGAATTTTACATCATACAAACTTTTGTTTAATGAATACTTTCTTTAGTAAGAAATCTCAAATAAGATGGACATGGCTCAGTCCTTATAGTAGAACAAGAAATGAAATAGATTTTGTCATAGCAGCATATTAAGAATGTCACTGTCCTATATAAATTTGGTATAAAAAGCGAAAGTAAAAAAGTATTACATTTGTCAAATGGCAACAAGTGGGTGTGGCCTCGTGAACCATAAAAATTTGAACGTGCAATTAACTTAGCATTACAACGGCAGCAGGCGGATGATATGGAAACTCTAAATAGTAATATAACTGAAGCAATACTAGTAGCTCAGAAGCAGTACTGCAAATCATCTAAAACTAAAGAAGACAAATATGCAACAAAACAAGTGCCAACTGAGTTGCAGTTGGGTGTGAAAAGGCTGAAAAAACACTTTCCCACACAATTCGTAGCTCTGCACTTGCGTAAGCATACCAACAATGTTTAGACATACCATAAAAAATAAAATGGCGTGTGTGTATGTGTGAATATCAAAAAGTTGCTTTTTCAAATTATGAGTATTCGATGACCAAAACTGCGATTCATCAGTATAAATAACTTTACTCCAATTGGTGTGTAAATTTTCTGTTGCCCGATGGATGCGTTTTTCGATATAAATATCTGCCATGAAGGGTTTTCGTATTGTGGAACGATATATTAACTGATGCTTAAATGATTTTCATTTCACAAGTCATAAAGAAAGACTAACAGCGGCAAATCAGTTAGTGCATTATGCATGGTGCATCTGGTCAAACCAAGAGAAGGGCGACAATATTGATATGGTTTTATTTTGTGAATGTTTAATTCTACTCGAATCAACCCTGTTTAATCACTGGATTTTGTCAATAATAATTAAAACACTTATTTTGTACTAACTATATACAACAACAATTTATTTAATAAACTATTTACAATTACTCTTTAATGTACTAGCTGCTTTTAGAGTAATCGAGTTTCTTTTCTTTCTTTCTCGTTGGCTTGTTCTGATTATCGCCTATTTTATTTTGTTGACATTCGTTTACCTACCATTATTCGTGCTATTCATAATTAGTGATGAATAACCATCGATACTCGTTACAATATTATTAGTCAAAAGTAACAATGTTGTAAATCTTAAATTTATGGGTTTAAGTATACATATATACATGTGCACCAGTTGTCGTAGCCCATAGCTCACTGAGTGCTCTCAGAGTACATATATGTTTCACAAGCGCATGCGAGCCCGTAATAACACGAAAGCAAAAACATGTCAAGTTTCTGTCAGACTATCAAACATGCATGACTGCCGTTCACTTATGTGCATTAATTATTATTCGTTGGTTGCTACCTCTCAAGGCACGGACTCTCACGGAATGAATTGTTTAAACGTGTGGCAATACTGACCACTGACGTACACAATTACGAATCTGATATATTTGTTTTTATTTATATTTTTACTACTTACTTACTTACTTATGTAGCCATTACAACCGAAAATCGATGTAAGTCGAATTTAGAACACTTATCCTCCAATCATCGGCATGCTTTAATCCGAACATATTCTGCTTATGAGTTGGTGCATGCTGGTGAGCAGCTCATCGCCTTTGATCTTAAATAAATCGGCAGGCAGGCCACTAGCAACTGCAGCTTTCTTGTTTTTAGCCTTGAGATGGCCTCTCTGACCTCGTCATGGTCGAGTGGTGAAACATCTACATCATCATCCGTGATTGGGGAGTTCGGGAGATCTCCTCCATTGGCGGAATTGTTTGAAGAATCACAATTCATGGAGAAGTGTGTTCTCCATAAGCTCAGTACACTCTGGACATCTGTAACCAGATTTTCATTTTTGTCATGACAGGAAGAGGCTCCAAAATTTAAACCGCTACTTTGGCGCTTCACGTTGTCGAAGAAATATCGAGTCTCATTCCTGCCTATATTTATCTCTATCTCCTTACACTCACGTCTTTCTTTCTCTCACTTCTTGCGTCTGAAAAGACGTCTCTCTTCATTCCTGGTCTCTGTGTACCACTCCTTAACAGCTTAACGTTCTAACGTGCACGCAAGGTGTTTCTGTAGATGGCGTTTTTCTCTGCAGTAGCGTCACGACAGTTCTGATTACAGAAGTACAGATTACAGCAGTAGTACTCATGGACTGGGATATATGTGGCCACTGCGCCAATGTATCATCAAGAGGGGGAGTGTTCTGCATAAGCAGATCCGATAGTCGAGTGTTAAAAGCATTTGCTGTCTCAGGTGATTGCAGCTTATCGACGTCAAGCTTTCTCTGTGTGGGACTTCGTTTGTTGCTTGCGGCACATAAGCGTGCTCGAACTTAGTTTTGACCGATTGCAAATGAAGCTATGGTGGAGCGAACTGAGTACTTAACTTCACCGGCCATGCTCAGGGAAATTGGGGGGTAGGGTCTCTCAAAGAAACATTTTTAGAAGTGAACCGATATTTTTTAATAAAAAAAATAATTGAATTTACTGTAGTCGTTTCTTTGTGAAGTCAGTGCAAGGGTGAAGGGTATTATGACCTATCTCTTAACCCACCCATCCTATTAAAGAATGCCAGAATCTTGCATTCCTTTAGCACACAGTATTTCCTTCTTAGTTGCCTCACATGTGGAGAATTTAAATCAAGTAGCAATCTATTTTAGTTTCTTTTTTTTCTTCTTCTTTTTTTAAGTAATCATCTCTAATAAATTAACAAAATATATTAAAGAATTAATGATTTTAAATGTAAATAAGAAAGCAAACGTTTATGATGATTAATAAGTGTAATTATAAATATGTGCATACAATACACGATATTAACATTTTTATTAAAAAATTTACATAAGTCATTAAATCTAGCATAAATAAAAAAATAAATTAATAATTTAACACACAGATCATACCTTGATTAAATTGCAGCTCTCTATGTCATCAAGCGCTTGTTGTCATGGGCTATGCTGAAAGGTATATGCAAATAAAATTTTAAGTCTTCTTTACCAATAAGTTTTATGCCACTTATATGTATATATCTTTAAAGGTACTAGTAATTACAAAAAAAAAAGACAGATAAGCGTTGTACAGAGATTTTAATATTCAATTAGAAATAATACATGAAATCGTATAAAATTAAAACTGATCTATTCCAAATCTTGATGAACCGTATTGATTGACCGTTAACGCTACTTGCAATAGTTGGAATTTTCGATCTTAACACCAATTTCCATATATTATTTGCCAGCACAGAATTTGTATAGTAACATATGTTTAATGTGTATGTATTGTTTCAATAGAAATGTTCTTTACACACAAAATTACAAAATTGTTCTGTATTTTATAATTTCCAAATTTTTTGTATTTCATTTATATTGATATACCATAGCTAGTTATTCATATTTAAAAAAAAAAAAAATATTTATCTTGCAATTTTTCCAATATTAAAATTTCATGACTATCAATTCATATTTATTTAATCAATATGAATTGCAAAATGTTCATGCACATGTATTTCCATAGTATGATATGTTTACACACTTATATTCTTTAAGATATATGAACAAGTTATTGAACCATTTCTTTATACGTCTAAGTTATATCTATTTTCGTTAATAGGTTCACTTTTGACCAGTTTTCTATGGATTTTCTTAATAATTTCAATTTTTGTAATTAAATTTGCTTGTTCGTAGATATTGGGTTGTCTAGTAAAAATTGTACGATAGTAGAAAATTCAATTTTAGTGCCACATAACTTTACTTCGAATAATTTTTGCTAATGGTATAATTATCCTCTTTAGAAGTCATTTTAATTTTGACAATGCAAAATAGCGAAATTCATGTTTTGATGAAGTTCGAGTTCCACCGAGAAACAATAGTGGCGGAAACAGCTCGGAACATTAAAGCTGTGTGTGTCACATCAAAGCAGACAATATCTCATTGGTTTGCAAAGTTCCATTCTGGTAACTTCGATCTGACCAATGAACCGCATAGGCGACCTTACACTAAGGTGGCTAACGACGTGCTGAAAGCTACAATCGAATCGAATCTGGCCCAAAGTGCACACGATTTATCGTTGATGTTTGAGGTGTCCAAGCAATTAATACTAACCCATTTGGTTCAAATTGGTAAGGTGAAAAAACTAAACAATTCGCTACCACACAAATAGACCAAAAACGCTATCGCCACGAAGCTTGCCTTTCGCTCCTTGCTCGCAACAAAAGCGAACCATTTTTGAATTGAATTGTTACGTGTTATGAGAAATGGATCCTTTACGATAATTGCAAGCGTTCGTCGCAGTGGTTGGATCGAGATGAAACACCGAAACACTGCCCGAAACGAAACATCCACCAGAAGAAGCTGGTAGTGACTGTTTGGTGGTCTGGAATCAGTGTAATTCACCCCAGCTTCATGAAATCGGGCGAATCGATCACGGCGAATATCTACTATATGCAACTGAACGAAATGATGCGTAATCTTGTGACTAAATAGCCGAGATTGGTCAACCGATCAATCTCGGCTAATTCTCTTGTACGATAACTTGCAAGCACAGACTGCAAGAATGAATGTAACAAAGCTACAGGAGTTGGATTTGGAATCTCTCCGACACCCACTATATTCAGCCGACTTTGCACCCACCGACTACCACTTCTTTCGGAATTTGGACAATTTCCTGGTAGGAAAAAAATTTTATTCGGAAGAGACTGTCAAAAGTGTGTTTCTACTCCCGTGAACCAGGCTTCTGCAGCGGAGGGATAAATGAGCTACCGCTGAAATGGCAGAAGTGAAATGTATCGATAGTATGGTTCCATAAAAAAAAAATAAAAAATAAATATGTGGCACTTAAAGCCCCAAAGGGCTCATTGGCCTAGCTTCTCTTACATTACTGTTGTGCGTCTTAAATTTTGGACAGTATTAGAATGGACCTACTTATTTTAGCCGGTTCCGAACGGCAGAACACTTGTGACATCACTTTTTCTGAGCTTTGTCACAGAGTTCTTTTTAGAAGCTTTTTCATGGCAAGTTGTTACTGTCGGAAGAATTGCCAATTGCTTGCCGACAGGTGGGTACCGTTCGAAAGAAAAATCTTTTCGATATTAAATTTGTTATGCATCAGCCCGGTATTGAACCACGACCTACAGATCAGAAGGCGAACACACTAACCACTGAGCTACGGCACCCACGGTATGGTTCCATACTTCGATTAAAAATAACAAGTCTATAAACAGAAAAAAATCGATTAAATTTCCATTTCACATCGTACCATTTCATACTACAAAACCCAATATATAAATTCATAATTTAATTCATTTATTTTATTTCCATATACAAGATTATACTGCGACACCAATATCCCATTCCAACGAACAGTCTTCCATTCGATCAAAATCCTCTAATCCTCTATTTTTCCTTTATTGACTCCTATATATACACTTATTACGGAACTTCGTTGGTCTAAGATCCACTCTTTTGACAGCGAATATTGGCATTCGCATTTTTTGCATAATCACTACATTTCAAACAAGTTGTTTTGTAGGGATTAATGCTACGCCACCAGAGCCAAAAAAATCTACGAATAAGACTGATACAATCTTGGTACTTATGAACAGCCTCCTAAAAATTCCAAAATTTGAAATGTTTGACCTCCGACTTAATCACGACTACTTTGATCCTGCATGTAAATTGTTAATACCAACTTCATCATGATCAAAATTAATCTCTTCTATCATTCTTCTATTTAAGATTGAATGATGTTGAGTATTGTATGAACATTTGCAGAGAAATTCTTATGTCGTCGATGTGCTCGTCTTAGAGAAGAAATATCGGAAATTCCGACATTATTTAATACCTCATGTCTTAGTTCGGGTTTTAAATTACGCAACATTGTTTCTACTAACCCAGTTTCCGACATAGGTATACTGAGTTTATCCGATATACAAGAATAAAAAATAAAAATTGATAAACGGTTTCAGACGGTTTCTCTTTCTGAGGCCTAATATTTTCCTTTTAATTAACATCTGACAAATGATATTTAAATGTCTGACGCAGACTGTCTCAAATATCTACCCAATCCAAAAAGAACCTGGCGGTGGTAACGCCAAAACCAAATTTCCGCAGTACCAGAAAACAACATGTGTGTATACTGACATAAAACGTCAAAATTTATATTTAATGATTTATACTTTAACGCATTAACCCGATAAATAAAATCGTCAACTGATATACCCACTACTGAACCTGTGAATTTTATTTGCCATCTGGATATTATATCACAATGTTTTCATTTGTCATAGTGTTTTGTATAATATATGCAGATGTATTATAAAGGGTTATCGATTTCGCGGTTTCAAAAGTATAGGGCTAGAATTCGACATCTGTCAAACTGAGTTGTTAAAACAATTTCTTTCTTTTTCAGTTCAAAGTCTGACATTTGCGAAAATGGATCGCTTAACTATCGCACAACGCATTAAAATTGTAAAAACCTACTACAAAAATGGTGATTCTGCCACAGCCACATATCGTGCTTTAAGAGGAGATTATGGTTTACATAATCGTCCAACTACGCAAGCAATTGGCAAAATTGTGAAGAAATAGGAAGAGACTGGATCGGTTACACATATTGTAAGGCCTGTGCATCATCGCTGCTGTAAGTGAAAGTGTTGCTGAAGACCCGAATGTGTCGATTCCTCGTCGTTCTCAGGAATTAGGACTGTCTTATGGCACATTATGGCGTATTTTGCATTTGGATCTACACCTACATCCATATAAAATCCAGCTCACACAACAACTGAAGCCAGCTGACCATTCACAACGTCGTAGATACGTCGAATGGGTGCTTGAACAACAGGCGGTGGACGGCGATTTTTCGAACAAAATTTTTCTTCAGCGACGAAGCACATTTCCCACTCGGTGGGTATGTTAACAAACAAAATTGTCGTATTTGGGGTTCTGAGAATCCTCAAGTAATTGAAGAGAGGCCACTACATCCACAAAAAGTCACTGCTTGGTGCGCTCTTTGGTCCGGAGGTGTGATTGGACCTTACTTCTTCGAAAAAGACGATGGAACGACTGTCACCGTCAATTCGGAGCGTCATGGTCATATGATAACCGACTTTTTTTTGCCTGCTATTGAAGAATACGACTTAGAGAATATGTGGTTTCAACAAGACGGTGCCACATGCCACACAACTCGAGCGAATATGGCTTTATTGCAAGAGAAATTTTCTGGCCGCGTAATTTCTCGTCGTGGCGATATCAAGTGGCCACCAAGATCATGCGATTTGACAAAGCTTGACTTTTTTTTTTGTGGGGCTACGCGAAAGACCGTGTTTATGCAGATAAACCTTTAACTCTTGAGCACCTAAAAACCAACATTCGTCACGTTATGGCTGAGATACCGCCCAATATGTGTCAAAAAGTGGTCGAAAATTACCTCAAAAGAATCGATGCTTGCAACAATTCGCGTGGTGGTCATTTAAATGATGTAGTATTTCACACATAATGTCAACGTTCAAACTTTATAATAAAAAAGAAATATCATGATAAAAAATATTTTATATGTGTTTTATTTACATTTACTTTTGAAACCGCAAAATGGATAACCCTTTATCTTGCATTTTGTGATTGCCTATTATCACTACGTATTTCATATGGTATCTATTAAGGCCATTAATGATGAGATTCTGCATTTCCTGAAATATTATTCAAATTAACATCTTAAATAAGAAAACGAATCTCATTTCCAATATCGGAGGTTAAATCTAATTTTAAGTGGTTTACTGATCCTGTGATCATTTCATGCACTCTATTTTCAGTAATACTGTCACTAGGATGCATACTACCTCCCATACTTCCTGGAATATTTCGTGGATTATCCGCCTTATATGTATTGTTCCCATGAATATTAGAATTCAACGAAACATTACGATTAATTTTTGTATAAGATCTGGTATGTGATAAATGGTATGATATTTTCGCAAGGCAACGTGGCTAACTGCTTCAACCTCGAGAAGCTATCACAATCCTTGTTGAACTCATCGCAAGTCAACTTGTAGGTTGTTTGGTCGCACGAAGGTAGGTTGTAGTTTGTCCTGCTTACTATGTGATGCCGTCTAAATAGGGGTCCTCCTTGAGACGATCTTCATTTTAATGGGGAGCCTCCACGCGGCGGCCACCGAGCAACGTTGTTCCAGCACCGGCTGAGCGGCGGCTAAAGTGAGTGGCGAGAACTTCACTTAATTCGAGGTTGTGCGTTCGGCTTGAGACCCACCATATAAAAACCATTCCTCAGTGAAGAACACAACAGTGCCTCGGATAAGGACTACCGTATTTGATGATGACCCCCGCAAACAAAAAAAGTATCACGATTTACGGATATGCACTTGGAACGCCCGATCTCTCTATAGGCAGGGTGCCTCTATTCAGCTGGTTGATGTCCTCGAGAAGTATAAGGCTGACATCACCGCTCTCCAAGAAATATGATGGACGGGACAGGGCTGGACGATGCGACGATGCGACCAATTTGAGCTGATCTCAGCGCCTCGAAGAAGCTTCTGACCCTGCCTTCGCCACGACATCAAAATCGTGCTTGGTGATTTCAATGCCGGGGTGGGTAAAGAGGGTACCTTTGGTCCTGCTGTCGGAAAATTCATCCTTCACCAGAACACCTCCGATAACGGAATGAGGCTGATCGACTTCGCCGCACCACAAAACATGGTGGTCAGTAGTACCAGCATCTCGATATCCACAAAACGACATGGTTGTTTCCAGATTAACGAACGAGAAACCAAATTGATCACGTGGTGATTGACGGAAAGCATGCTTCCAGTGTGATGGACGTAAAATCGATCCGTGGTGACAACATCGGCTAGGATTACTACCTTGTTGCAGCCAGGGTGCTTACACGCTTATGTTTTGAAATAATAAACGAAGTCCCACACGGAGAAAGCTTGACGTCAGTAAGCTGCGATCAACAGGGACAGCAGATGCATTTGCCAATCTGTTCTCTGATCTGCTTAGGCAGAACACCCCCCAATTAATGATCATGCGCACAGTGGACACACATATCAAGATCCATGACTCTTGTTGCCGAAGAGGTAATCGGTTATTACCGTCCTCTGAGGAACAAGTGGACGCCGCCTACAGAAAAAAACTACGTGCAGGCGCAAAGCGAGCTGTTAAGGAGCGGTACAGAGAAAAAAGGAGTGCGGAGAACGTCTTTTCAGGCGCAAGAAGAGGGAACAAGGAAGACGCGAGTGTGAGTAGATAGAGATGTGCGGCTATAGGAATAAGACTCGAAAATTCTTCGAGAAGATCAAGCGTGAGTGTCGGTTTAAATGCCGGACCCTCTTCATGCCGTGACTGAAATGGGAATCTGGTTACGGATGTCCAGAACGTACTGAGTCTATGGAGGGAACACTTCTCCAAATTACTGAATGGCGATGTTACCAACAATTCCGAAAGCGGAGGAGATTGCCCGCACACCCCAATTACGGATTATGGTGTTGAGGTTTCACCACCCGACCATGACGACGTTAAAACAGCCATAATGAGTCTGAAGAACAACAATGCAGCAGGTGCAGTTGGCCTGCCTGTCGAGTTGTTTAAGACCGGAGGCAATGAGCTGCTCACTTGCATGACCAGCTCATAAGCAGTATATGGTCGGACGAAAGCATGCCCGATGATTGGAGCCTCAGTGTTCTCTGCCGAAAGAAGACCCCACAATTTGCGCCAACTACCGTGGCATGAGTCTCCTGAGCAATGCATACAAGGTCTTATCGTGCGTATTGTGTGACAGCTTGAAGCTCAGCAACTTGATTGGACCTCATCAGTGGGGCTTCGGACAGAATAAATCCACCATCGATCAAATTTTCACACTACGCCAAATCCTGCAAAATACCCAAGAAAAGCATATCGACACACGTCACCTATTCGTCGATTATAAACCTGCTTTCGGCAGTAAGATAAGCGATTACCTCTGTACAACTATGTCTGAATTTGGTTTACCTGCAAAACTCATTCGACTTTCCAGAATAATACTGCTTAACTCCCGTTGTGTAGTGAAAATTCGGAAAGACCTCACCGCAAGGTGATTCGTTATCGTGAGACTTTTTCAATCTTATTATGGAAAAAATAGCACGAGCTGCTGATCTACGACATAATGGCACTATCTTCAACAAAAGTGTCATGTGCTGGCGTATGCCGACGATATTGACGTAATCGGTATCAACTCGCTCGGATCTTCGGACCTATTTGCGTTGATGGCGAGTACCGAATGAGCTACAACGATGAGCTATGTGAGCTGTACGCTGACATTGACATAGTCAAGCGAATCAAAATCCAGCCACTGCGCTGGTTGGGTCATGTCGAGCGAATGGAAGAAGATGCTCCTGCTAAGAGGGTATTTAATTCGGCACCCGCTGGTGGACGCAGAAGAAGAGGAAAACCAAACCTCCGTCATAAGGACCAAGTGTTGGATAACCTGGCTGCGCTTGGTATATCCCATTGCCGCCGACAAGCAAAGAACAGAGAAGACTGGCGCCGCATTATTCCGCCTAAATCGATCATCGGTTGTTATGGCCACTTAAAAAGAAGAAGATGTGGTAAATGTTTCAAACACAGTAACAGCTATAAACAAAAATCGCAACGAAAGATTTCGTAATAGCTGCTGAAAAAGAAAAAAACAAAAATTTAACAATCATTGTATCAAAAATTTAAAACAAAATATAAATTAATTTCACCGAACTCTATCAATGGTCCATAGCCGAAATTATACAGCATATGGCATACCCAAATATGATGAAAAAACGATGAAGTAATTTTTATCATAAGAGAACTAATGTTAAGTTTTGAATCTATTTATAAACAATTTTAAGACCAAAGTTGCTCTCTTACGTATATAATATGTACCATATATATGCGACTTTTCCATTTTGACTGATTGTAAATTATGTTATGGTGGAGCGCACTCGGTGCTAAACGTTATCCGCCATGCTCAGGAGAATTCGGGCGGTTAGTGCTCCTATATCTTGCTTATAGGTTGTTTGTCGCACAAAGAAAAAATTTATAAGTACACCGATATTTTTGAATAGAAATAATTTAATTGACTGTAACGGTTTCTTTGTGAAGTTAGTGGATGGTTGGGTTATGGTCTATCTCTTAACCCACCCATCATATTAAAGAATGCCAGAATCTTGCATTCCTTAAGAAAAATAAAAATGTGGCACATATAGGCTCTTTGGTCGAACATCTCTTCTAGTACGTGTGTGTTAATTTTGGACAGTATTAGAAGGGACTACTTATATTAGCCGGCAGCCGAACGACAGCATCCAATTGATATCACTTTTTCTGAGCTTCGTCACAGAGCTCTTCTAGAAGCTTTTTCATGACAGGTTGTTACTGTCGAAAGAATTTTCAATTGCTTGCCGACAAGTGGGTTCTGTTCGAAAGAAAAATCTGTTCGATATTATTGCTGCATTCCTTTAGCATTATTCCCTTTTTAGTTGCCTCGCATATGGCTAATTTAAATCAATTAGCAATCGATTTCTATTTCTTGCTTTTTTAGGTAATCATTTTTACTAAATTAACGAAACATATTAAAGAACTTACAATTTTAAATGTAAATCAAATATTTATAATAAGAGTAATTATAAATATGTGCATACAATATATTAAAATTGTTTTAAAAAAATTTACATAAATCATTAAATCTGGCATAAATAAAATAAACAAATTAATAATTTAACACACAGATCATACCTTGATTAAATTGCAGCTCTCTATGGCATCAAGCGCTTGTTGTCATGGGCTATGCTGAAAGGTATATGCAAATAAAATTTTAAGTTTTCTTTACCAATAAGTTTTATGCCACTTATATGTATATATCTTTAAAGGTACTAGAAATTACAACAAAAAAAAACAACAGATAAGTGTTGTACAGAGATTTTAATATTCAATGAGAAATAATACATGAAATCGAATAAAATTAAAACTAATCTATTCCAGATCCTGATGAACCGTATTGATTGACCGTTAATGCTACTTGCAATAGTTGGAATTTCCGTTCTTAAGAACAACTTCCATATATTATTTGCCAGCACAGAATTTGTTTTGGCAGTTCAGCTGTTTTCGTGTAACGTGTTACTATCATGCATGTTCAGTTTGGTCTATAATTTAACCATGAATTGACTTACAAACGAACAACGCTTGCAGATTATTGAATTTTATTATCCAAATTCATGCTCGGTTAAGAAAGTGCACATATTCTATTTTATGGTCAGTTTGGGCGACCTTCTGAGGCGGCTATTCGGAATATTGTAATCTTGGTGCGAATCTTTCGCACCAATTTTACATTATTGGATATTTAACCACCAACACGCATACGTAGAGTGCGGACGGAGAAAAATATTGCAGTTCTATTCGCCAGTGTTGTTATTGACTCTGAATTATCGATTCGGCGCCGTTCGCAGTAATTGGGCCTGTGTTACTCCACTACGTGGAAAATTTTGCGGAAGAATTTGGGTGTAAAACCTTTTAAATTAAAGCTGGCTCAAGAATTAAACCCAAACGACCTACCACAACGGATAACTTTTGGTGAATGGCTGGCAAAGTTGGATGAAGAACAACTTTTTTATCGGAAAATTGTGCTCATCGACGAAGCTCATTTCTGGTTGAATGGATACTTGAACAATCAAAATTGCCATTTCGAAAGCAGGACCGTTACTGTGAATGGCTAGCGCTACCGTGCAATGATTACAAAATTTTTTTTTGCCTAAAATGGAAGAGCTGGACTTGGCTGACATGTGGTTTCAACAAGAAGGTGACATGCCACACAGGACGCGAAACAATGGCCCAATTCAGAGGCGAGTTCAGAGAACAGTTTGTTTCACGTTTGGGGCTGGTCAATTAGCCGCCTAGATCGTGCGATTTAACGCCTTTAGACAATTTTTTGTGGGGCTATATGAAGACGCGTGACTATAGCGACAAGCCCGCAACGGTTGACGCACTGAAAACCAATATTGAAGAATTCATTCGTAAGATACCGGCCGGTATGTTGGAGAGAGTATGCCAAAATTGGACCCAGCGTATGAACCATTTGAGGCGCAGCCGCGGTCAACATTTACATAAAATCATCTTCAAACATTGAATTATATAGATTCTTCTACCGACTCAAATAAAGATTTCATACATTTCTCTAAATTTGATGTGTGTTTTTCTTTAAATCAAATCTTGAAAAATCACCCTGTATATATATTTATCTTACAATTTGTCCAATATTAACATTTCATCACTGATTGAGTGTGCTGTGGACTGTATGGGTGTAAATATTCCGTTGAGTATAAGTTAAATGGATACTTGAACAATCAAAATTGCCATATTTAGTGTGAAAAGCAGCCAGAAGCATTGCAAGAACTGCTAATGCATCCTGAAAAATGTACTGTTTAACAACAATGAAAATAAAATAAAAAATGAATACGCATACACGGCTAATGCATCCAGTCTAGCGCTCATTGGGGTGCCGGCTCCCACTTCTCAGATCACGACTGCTTAGCTCGTTCTGAGAAACCCGGAACTGCCCATCACCAAACCTTTAACGGAACACTGTGGAAACACTGGCTCTTCGGGATTGACTGATTTGCTGGAAGATTTAATTTCGTCAGACTCTGAAGCCACTTTGGCCATTCAGGCTATCCCAGAAAACGTCCTCTCTCAAATTTCTGGCTTGACGGTCGTAGGCAACCAGGTTGAACACATGGCGCTCCGAAGATGAGCCGCCTGCAGTGTAATGGAAAAAGCCGTGCGCTGGCTCGGGAGAAAAAAGATTTCCTCGCGACTCATGTAGTCCAAGGTTTTTCCCCCACAGCTTCAACATTGACGACGCCAAGATTCTTGCGAAAATAAGGCGCAGAATCTAATGTCTACCGAGCATTGGAAAGTGATACAACGGGTACCCCAAGGCGATATTTTGCGATTGGCCATCGTTATAAATGACGAGGCAATGCGATCATTTTCTGAGCGGAGGTTTAAGCCACAGGGTTTAGTTTTAAAATGGCACAAGCAAGGCTTATAAGCCAAAGCACACCAACCACCCTCCCCGCTCCGGAAGCATGCTGTCTGACACTCAGACCGTTGGGCATGGTGGAAGTCTACTAGGCAACATGCTATCACACTTCCTGAGGCCAAAAAATCCTCAGCCCCTTTAGGGTCTAAGCGTATTTCGCCAAAGGCGGCGAAAGGTAAGGGGAATAGACAGGACAAGAAGCGAGATCTTATCCAAAGTTCATTACAGAAAGATTTATGAGCGCCATTAGGGTGCTCCAGCCAAATCTGCACCACGCCAAAGGCGCGTCGGCCACCGCCTTCAGACTCTTTGCAAAAGATCTTTTGATCTAGGGCTTTTTCAGGAACCCTGGATCATAGGTGGCCAAGTCCGAGGACTCAAAACGAGCGAAGGTAAGTTGATCTATTAAAAGTCAGTGGCTGTGCCATGGACAGCTATCTTAATTGACAAATCAATCAATCACCTTCCACTAACAAACTTTATTTCTAGAGACCTCACAGCGGCTAATATAGAACTCGATGTTGACAACAGGACCCGAGAAATTGTTCTGGCGTCCGTATATTTTCCCGGTGAACATATGGATGCACCGCCGGCCGAAGTTCAACAACTGCTTGAATATTGCCGGATACAAAAACAAAAACTCGTCATCGGGTGCGACGCAAATGCGCACCATGTTGTGTGGGGAAGCAGAGACAACAACTCTAGAGGTGAATCACTTCTTAATTTTCTTATGGCTAATAATGTAGACATAGTAAATAGTGGAGGTAAACCCACCTTTATCACCGCCACTAGGAGTGAGGTAATGGCTCTTACTCTTACAATTGGCATACCGTCTGACCATATAGAGGACTGGCGGGTGTCAGATGAGGGAGGCATCCTTATTTGATCATCAACACATACGTTTCAATCTCAAAGGGCGGGTATAGCCAATTTCTTTGCAAAACCCACCCAGAAAAACAAATTGGAATTTCTTCAGAGCCTTCATTCACTCTGAAGTTCATACTCTTGCTCTCCGCGTAAATTCTCCACTGGGACTAGAGGTAGCAGCGGAAAATTACCAAATTTTCTATCCACTGCCCTCAACCGCAGCAACTCTGCTCAACCTATAGTACTGAAACGAATGGTTCCATGGTGGAACGAGCAACTCAAAAACAAAAGAAAGGAGATTAGGATACTATTCAGCAGAATATAGTTCTACCCTTTCAGAATATAACATTCTGATCAAAAAATCAAAACGTAACTCTTGGAGAGGACACTGTAAAGAGGAGGAGTGTGTAATTACAGTGTCCTATTATGTATTTATTATGAAAACAATGGAACGACTAATAGATCTTCACATCAAGCAAGGCTTGAAACTTCCATCCCCCTACACAAGAATCAATTCGCCTACACCAAAAGCCAATCAACCGAATCTCCATTTCATTATCTCATATCCTAAATCGAAAAATCCCTCGAATCCAAAGAACTAGTTCTTTGTGCTTTTCTGGACATAGAAGGTGCTTTCGAGAATACTGGGTATGAGTCTATCACTAGAGCTTTGGCATGTAGAGGTATAGGAGAACACTCAGTGATTTGGGTTAAATCTATGCTGGAAAACCGACATATTTCAGCAAATTAGGAAATACCAAAGTAAACGTCAGAGCTGTTAAAGGCTGTCCCCAAGGGGGTGTTCTTTCCCCGCTACTATGGTACATCGTATTAGAGGACCTCCTAGTCAAACTCTCTTCAACCGGTTTCGATGTAATCGGCTATGCAGACGACTTTGCTATCCTTGTTACAGGAAAAAGTGGTAGTATGTTATCAAATCGCTTGACGTATGCTCTTCAAATTACTGATCGATGGTGCGCAGCAGAAGGCCTCCGTATGAATCCACAGAAAACTTTTGTGGTTCCTTTCACAAGAAAGTACAAACCCGATTTCGGCATAGTGCGTTTCCAAAACACTACTCTCGAATTCTCAAATGAAGTCAAATATCTAGGCATCATCCTGAACAGAAGATTAAATTGGAATTCCCTCCTAAGCTACACGTTAAATAAGGCGACTAAAGTTATGTTTACTTGCAAACGAATTTTTGGCAAAACATGGGGTCTATCACCGAAAATAGTTTTCTTCACAATCATCCCAGACAGACTGGAATGGAAAACGAATAACAACTTAATACCCTCAAAACATAATTACGTTTGGGATATACGGTCCTAATACCCCCATATCTGTCGCAATGGGCTCGTGGCCAACTGTCTTCCAAAATGAAATACATGTCATAGAACTTTGTGCACGTCATATGCATGTCAAGGGGCGCGCATTCTTATTTGCTCACACAGCCAAGCTGCCTCTCTCCTCATGGGAGTTCTCCTCAAAATTAGTCACCGAATGCTTCCTTATCCTACAAAAACTCTCTATACAAAACAAGGTCACATTATGTTGGGTGCCGGGGCACAAAGGTGTTGAGGGCAATGAAGTGGCGGACGAACTAGCGAGAGCTGGCTCGTCTTCTCCATTGACGGGTCTGGAACCTTTCTGCGGTATAAGCTTATCATTGGCCAAAGCTATAATAAAAAAAACATTACCATGACAAATACCTTCTACAATGGACAAATTCAACGGGTCTTCGCCAACCGAAAGCTCTCATTAGCTTTAATGCAGCTTTTGACAGCATTAGTCTTAGCAGAATAAATCTACGCCTAATAACCAGCTATCTCTCAGGACATAACTGCTTAAAATACCATCTCCACAAAATGGTACTATCCTCTGACACGGACTGTAGACTCTGTCTGGAGGAGGATGAAACATCAATCCACATACTTTGCGAATGTCCGGCCTTGGCCAGACTACGCCTCAAATACTTTCAGCTGAGTTTCCCAACACCAGCTTCAATCATCAAAAGTTCGACAAGATCAATTCTATCCTTCATTTAAAAGGTAGGGGAGATTCTAGTGTCGTAGACGGACTTGGGTACAAAAATCTCGTTTGGTCGCAGTGCCCGTAACACTTGTGGTTGGCCCCCAAAGGTATCAGCTATAGGGCTCATATCCTCAAGCAGACCTTGGTCTGGTTTCGCGTGGTCTACTTGATGAACAAGGATTATGACCTTGTTCCAACGTCACGCTCTCTTTTGATTGATTGATAAGTTAAATGTGTGGCTCAACATGAAATAAAGAGATTTATTTGGGTGGGTTTATTATAAATTATACACTTAAATGATAATTGAGGTTGCTAACCGCAACGGTGTTTCTTTCGATTGGGTTAGATCAGTGTAAAAGTGATGCTTGATATACAAATAAGTGTATAAAGGCCCGAAGAGAACACCGTTGCAGACTACATTTAAATATACATTTTAAATATATACAGCATTCTTAATAATACAGGGTTGACTTCAACAATCACTACCAATTCATATTTATTTAATCAATAGTAGCTGCCGCACATGGGCTTCGCTGCCGTCGCAACAGAGCCGTTTTGCTCATATACGATTTCTTAAACTGCAGCGCACGTTAAGTGAAAAAGTGTGCCATTGGCGTTGAATGAAAGTGCCAAACTGCTTTAAAATTCTAAATTGTTTCGCCCGGAGCCAACACAGGCATACTCAATTGAATTGCCACCTGGTAACTGCAGCGGCCAAATCGGTGCAAAAACGACTATTGTGTTTTGGATCATTGTCTTCTAAAACTTACTCGCGGTGGTTAATAGTGCACCTTTGTGCAAATGGTACATACGTTCGGCAGTAAGTACTCTTATGAGTACCAAAATATTCACAAAAGGTACCGTGAACATGAACTTTTTTGGTTGTTTTATTGTGCGCACCATCGTAATCACCTACATTAAAAAAAGAAAGAAACAGACGCCTTTTCTCACTTGGTTTTGTATATATCTATATATACCAGTGATAGGTATTTTATAGCAAATTGTGCAAGATCACTTCACACGTATTCTTACACTTTTGTTTTTACTTTTCATTGGAATTACCAATATATGCATTTTTATTTGAATTTCCAATATTTTACGTGAATGGATACAAATTAATCTTGCATATTTTGCATAGTATGTTTGTTCCTGTATGCGTATGCGTACATTCTATGTTGCTCCTACATAAAGGTGGGCTTATTTTATTTAATTTCTCTTTTGCTTTTTTAAATATGTTTTTGAATCTTTCTTCAATTTTTTTAGCTTATAACCTTCCTACCATAATTATCTACGTTAAAAAAATCAACAAAATTGGTTGAAAACTACGGGCAGCAGAGGGAAACATACACTTTTTATCACTTTGTTTCATATACAGGATGGTTGATGAAAGCTGCTATCAAAAGAAAACGCAAAAACTTTTTTCCTATGTAACATATCTGTTCCATTTTTTTATTTTGTATTATTTTTATTTTTATTTAATAGATTAATCTTTAAATTTAACGAAGATGGAAGATTGGGATAATGAAACAAGAATTTGGATTGTGCGCCGCTATCACGCGTTGGAGTCCGTAGTTTCCGTTCGAAGAGAATATAGGCGCCCGTTTGACGGCACTCCTCCTACCAGATGAACTATAATCAGGCTCGTGAATAATTTTACTGAGCGTGGGACAATCGCAAGAAGACCTTATCAACGCGAACCCTCAGTTCGGTAGCTGCTGGAATACAAGCAAATCCTACAGTTTCGACAAGGAGCATATCTGCTCAAATGAATATCAGCAGACAGTCACTGCAGATGATTTTGCATAAACATTTAAACTTATTCCGTTATAAAATTCAATTAACAAGCCAACCGAACTCAACAGACTTGCCAATTCGTTTGGAATTTTGCGAGAAGTTCCTCCAAATGGCGGAAGAATACGAAAACATCTTGAACTGTATTTTTATGTCTGATGAGGCTCATTTTGATTTAAACGGCAATGTACAAACAAAATTGTAGGATATCTAACCCACAGATACTCCATGAGACGGGATAACACTCACTTCGCGTCACTTCGCGTTTCATCAAGGTGCATTGTCGGACCTTACATTTTCGAAGAAAACGGTGTTACTGTTACGGTCAATGGAGACTGTTACTTAAAGATGTTGAAAGAGTTTTTCTTTCCAGAACTACACGATAATTGAGGCAATTTCTGCTACAACCCTCCAGGCAGTAATGAATAACTTTTTGATAAGATGTTGCACATGCGTCACTGAGCGTGGAGGCCACTTAAACTCAATTATTTTTAAAACTAATTAACCTATGCATAGTAAAAATATATTATCTTTCAAACAAAAAAAGAAAAAGTGAATTAAATAAATTTAAGAAAAAGTTATTTGTGTTTCTTAATGCAGCATCTGCTACCTTATATATAGATAAATTGTGAAATATTCATGCACATGCATTTCCATAGTACGCTATGTTCACACACATATATTCTCTAACTCTTGAAGGGTAACGTTGTTTTTTATCTTCTAAAGGCAATGTTCGTCGATTCGACAAAGTCTGTCTTAAAACTTTAATTTTAAAAAACAATAATATAATAAAAGAAATCATTAATTTCACTTATTTAATTTCTTGGCTTGCAACAATTAAATTACACATTTATTTTATCAAAATTCGTCAATGCTGAGTTTTATTGAGGAAAAATGTACATGAGTTCACTTAGCAATTTTTGCATGAGATAATTACAAACTTTTGTTTTTAATAATACTTCAATGTTGTTAAAATAAAAAAAAAAATAAACATAATCTAGAAGCTTATAGTTGGCCTAAAGCAAGAAACAAGAAAAAATTAAAATTTACTTTTATTTTATACACGAGGCACAAAGCTCAAGTTTGTGTTCCACACAAACGTTTGTCTTGTATTTTTCGCATCATAACTTAGTCATACGGCGTTTTGGGTATGTGCAAAATCCACAACTTTTTCTTTTGGTCCTTCGTTGTCGTTTTTATAATCATCCTTATTGATTTTGGCCTTCACACTAGCTCTCGTTTGTCGTTGTCTTCTTTTTGTTTATTTTCGTATTTAATCTTTTGTTCAGCCACGGCTCTACAAGCATTATGTAAAGCTATTTCACATAATCTCTACGGCTTAATAACTTCGTGACTATATATATTATGAGTGTAAATCAGATGATCGGTTATAAATGCAATGTTCAAAATTCTGAAGAACATGCACATGGGCGAATGATTAGTTTTACTTGAGTACTACGTAACACCTCTCAAAAAAGCACCTACGCCATGCTCACGCCACTTAACGTCTGCTCAACCTTAAAGCACAATTCAAACTAACGTTATTGCAAAAGAGTGTCTTGCATGACAAGCGAACGGAGAAAAAAAATAAAACAATAGCAACAGTGTTCGTTGAATCGACGAAGGTTACTCTTCCAGGGTTAAGTTATGTGAATAAGTTCTTGAACCATTTCTTTATACGTCTAAGTTATTTCCACGAAATATATTTTCGTTAATAGTCTCAGCTTTTACCATTTTTATAGGGATTTTCTTTACAATTTTAATTTTTGTAATTAAATTTTCCTGTTTGTAAATATATATATTCACAACTTAATTTATTTCTTTTATTTCCAAATACAAAATTATATTGCCCCACCACAACCCCAATTCGAACAAACTCTAATCCTTTATTTTTAACTTATTCACCGCTATACATACTTTTTAACTTTGTTTATTTTCATCATAGCTAACCGTTTGCTTTTCAAAAAATAATTCATGAATTTTCAAAATAATTGTTAACCATTTATACATTTCAAAATGGCAAAAACAATCGTGCTCTTACATCGGTTTTATTTTGTAGCTTTTTCTATAAATATAATCTGAAGAAATTAAGTTTATGTTCTAGCCACAGCATGGTACGTTCCTACGTGATTACTATTTATATCTTCAAGCAAGTAATACGAATTTACGAAATTCGTACTTATGCCTGTTTCCGAATTTATGCCTGTTGGGGTTAATTTTACATTAATGTTTTTAACAAGGTTACTCAACAAAATAATGGTTAACCAAGTATAAATTTCAAAATGGCAAAAACATACATATGTACATGTACGATCTAAACTGTAACAACTTAATGAAGCGAGTCGATGTTGGCACCACGGATCGATTTCATGTGCTTCACATTGGAAGCATGGCTTCCGTCGATCACCACGCAATCAATTTGGTTTGTTGGGTTGAAAGCTGGTACTACTAATTACCATGTTTCGCGCTGCGGCGAAGTCGGTCAGCCTTATTCCGATATCGGGAGTGTTCTACTAAAAACTTAATTTTCCAACAGTTGGACCAACGGTAACATTTTGCCCATCCTGGCATTAAAATTGCCAAGCACAATTTTGATATCGTGGTGGGGGCAGCGGTCCATTACATTTCCTGAACAGCGGTGACGTCAGCTTTATATTTATCGAGTATATCACCTTGCCTACAGAGGGACCGGAAATTCCATGTGCATATCCGTAAATGGTGTTCCTTATTTCGTTTTTGGAGGTCATTAACAAAAAAGGCTGTCCTCATCCGAGGTGTGCTTCTATTTTTCATTGGGGGAGAATTTTGGCGGTGTACAACCTCAAGCAGAGGAAGTTTTAGATGCTCACTTTAGCCAGCGGGTGCCAGGTAGACATTGCCCGGTGGTCGTCACGTGGAGGACATGGAAGAAATAAACATAAGACCAGTACTTATGTTTATTTTTCACTGTGTTTTGTTCATTTTTATTGTACTATTCTATTGTCAGTCTGTTACTTTCCCTACGTTCAATAACAAATATTTTGCATTGTCATCTGTTCTTTTGTAGGTGTTGTGCTAGTGCTGTTGTTGTCTTTCTAACTATTCTTTTCATCTGCCTTGTGCTCCGCAATTCGTGTACAAAACGAATCAATTGTGTTCGATAGAGGATCCCTGTGATCGTTACAACTGGTTTCAGAAGCTCATAATACAACGCTGCCTTCTGGTCCTACCAAATAAAGTACATCGCCTTGGCGCCATGGATATTTGGCTTTGTTCTTGATTTTGCTGGTTGGCCGGGCTTAACATATGATTTTTGCGTTTCGGGTTATCATAATAGATCCATTTTTCATCACCAGGAATCATACGATGCAAAATGACTTGTTTTTATGGCGTTTAAGCAGCATTTCTGACATTCAAAATCGCCCAATTTCCTTGCCTTTGGTTTTCAATCGTTTGGAAATGGCTTGTTGTGTTACTCTTAATGATTCCGCAGGTTCTTCTTGTGTTTTACACGAATCTTGATCGAGTAATGTTTCCAATTCTTTGTTTTCGGCTGCTCTGGGCGTTCTTTCTCTTTCACGTTAAAATTACCACTTTTGAATAGCACAAACCACTTCTGACACACTCTAACCTCTGGGGCATATTCAGGATAAGCTTCCGTGATTAATTGATGAGCTCTGTTGCCTTTTTCTTATTTAATTAAAGAACAAAAGCAAACTCTCCTGCAAATACTGCGCTTAATAAAAGAATTGTTTATATCGACAGATCCAATCTAATAGGCTTTTTTATATTAATAACACCATGGCAACCTAAACACCGTACAGCACTTAAAACTGCTATATTGGAAGAGTGGCAAAATATACCGAGCAATTATGGCCTAAATAAGTTGGTTTATTTTATGAATAAACGGCTACAATCCGTGATAGATGCTAAAGGTGGCCATACTAAATACTAAATATTTTACTTGATCAAATTTTAACTAATAAATATTATAAAAAAAAACTTTGTATCGTTTGTGAAAAGAGTTTCTTGACACTTGTAAAATTGAGTAAAATTTCTTTTTGTTATATTTTCTTTTCTTTTGCGTAGAACTTGCAATGAATCTTTTATAAATACTGTAAATATCTGTAACTAATAAAAAAAAATGTGTATATGGAAATAAAAGTTCATGTTTTTGGCTAAGGAAGTTGAAAATTTAAATTTTGTTTCAATGTGTAAACTCATTCTTGACATACTGTATGTATTTATATATACAGTGGCTCACAGCTTATTTCGTACAGTGTATATATTTTTATGTACATGGCTGTAACATCGAAACTAAAAAACTTATCAATAAGTTTTGAATGTAGATGTCTATGTATGTGTTTAGTAAACCTAATAAGAAAACGGGGAACCCCAAAAATTGTTCTTTTTGTCATGCAAGAGAGAAAAACTATTGATCAGCTGATTTTCAGCTCACATCTTATTTCGTACACAAACTTCAATGTAAGTAAGTTTCATTCTGCCGCGCAGTTACAAAGTTTTTTTGAATTGTATGAGTTTTTGGACCTTTTTAACTATTATAACAATTTTTATTATTATTATTTTAAATAGTTAAAGTGCTGTAAATTAAACATTTAGCGTTATGGGTCGTCGTACAACGATGGAACAGCGTAAACTGGTAATTAACCATTTTAGGAAAGGTCAGAGTGTGCGAAAAATTGCTGAAATGACAAATTTAAGTGCCTCAACTGTCCAATACATCATTCAACGCTTCGTTCGCGAAAATCGGTTGGAGAACAAGGGCAGAGAAGCACCTAATAAGATTTTCAACGCTTCAGACGAGCGTTATATTGTACGAAAAATTAAGAAAAATCCAAAGTTATCCGCTCCGAAGTTGGCTGCAGAGGTTCAGCGTGAAATAGGAAATCATCCAGTGCTGAAACTGTCCGACGTGTGCTGCGCAATCATGACTTGAACGGTCGAGTAGCCCGAAAGAAACCATTCATTTCAAAAATGAATATACAACGCCGACTTGACTCCGCCAAAGAGCATATTATTAAGACTCCTGCGTTCTGGAATACCGTTATTTTCGCGGATGAGTCTAAGTTTAATATTTTTGGTTCGGACGGAATGTCATATGTTTGGCGTAAAGCGAATACCTAAACAAGGAGAACCTTAAGCCCACAGTGAAGCATGGTGGCGGTAGCGTGATGGTTTGGGCCTGTATGTCAGCAGCCGGAGTAGGTGAATTGGTTTTTATTGAGGGGACAATGGACAAAATGAAGTACCTCGAGATTCTGAAAAACAATTTACTTCAAAGTGCAGACAAACTGGGTTTGCGGGAAGAATTTCGGTACTACCAAGATAATGACCCAAAACATAAATCTGGGATTGTGCAATCTTGGCTTATTTGGAACTGCCCACACTTGATGTCTCCACCACCACAGTCACCTGACATGAATGTGATTGAAAATCTTTGGTCTATTTTGGACAATAAAATAAGAACACACAAGATTTCTAATAAGCAAGACCTAAAGAAGGTACTGATGGAAGAATGGAAAAAAATCACACCAGACATCACTCAAAAATTGGTGGATTCAATGCCAAATAGACTCCAGGCTGTCATTAACGCTAAGGGATGTCAACTAAATATTAAAATCAACTTACTTTGTTTTTAGTTTGAACTTAAAGAGACTGTACGAAATAAGCTGTGACATGAATTTTCCTATTTTTTTCTTATTTTATTTTTTTATAGTGTCAAACACTAAAATTTTGAAAAAGTAAATTTTGGAAAATAAAAAACAAACCTTCCTTTCAAAAATGGCATTTATATTTTGTTCAAATTTTTGCTATATTAGGAATTACGACTGCAGCAATTTTTAAACTGTCACTGTACGAAATAAGCTGGGAGCCACTGTATATATATATATATATATATATATATATATATATATGTATATATATATATATATATATATATATATACATATGTATATATATATATATATATATATATATATATATATATACATATGTATATATATATATATATACATATGTATATATATATATATATATATATATATATACATATATATATACATATATATATATATATATATATATATATATATATATATATATATATATATATATATAGATATATATATATAGATATATATATATATAGATATATATATTTCATACATTATTTTTCTTCCTTATTATTGATAAGATACAGCACATATTTTTTTTTAAATGAATGTTTACCTGACGCCTTCCGTAATAATTAACATTATCTGCATATTGCAGATCTCTGCACAGGTGGTCCGTTATTTTCTCTGCAACTCGTGGTAACAAAATCGATTGTACCAAAAGTATTACTGATCCAGATCCGAAAATATGAGGGTTGCGAGGGTGATAGCGGGTGGAACGGCGAAAAATAAGCCTTCAACAGAGGCCAAGCTGTTAGCCACACTACTCGTCTCACCTTTCAAACTCAAAAGGAACGATCTGCTACGGCGTACAGTACATTATGGACAAAGTAGTGGAGGGGTAGGGTAAAATAAGGCTTCTAAAGGAGTTCAGCTCTTAGCTACTCCAAAACTAGGTAACGCTTCTGTTGTAGTGAACGGAACGGCTGTGGAAAGGACTAGTCCAGCGACTACGATGGTGGCGGACAAAAAGAGTGACGTCACTGAGTCAGCATGGAAGCCGGTTTGGACGCAGGTCAAAACATCGGCGAGATATCTGATGGTGCTGACGAAGAAGCTCTTAATGGGGTGTAATCGTTAGCTGCATCGGCTATAAGCGAAGAGGACGGGGCCTCCGAATTTGAGCGAATCCAGTTACGAAAACGGGTGAAGTAGAAACGATAGAGGCAACGTAAGAAGGCCATATAGTCATGGGAAAGCACCATTGAGCAGCTCTTGGACCAACTGAAGTGGACTTCTAAAAGATAAGTCGACCTTAGAGGTTGAGAGCTTGGGAAAGAGGTTAACGAACCACTTAGAAAAGTTCAACACCTGAGGAGGCTCATCCGAAGATGGCAGGAAAACGGCCTGTTGAGGTGGATGTTGTAAAACATTGCCAAATTTCTACTAATGATGTTCATAATCCTTCTGATTGGACATCCAAAAGTGTAAGTGTTGGGGAAGATGGACGGCCTATTATAACGGCCGTCAATCGCCTCAAGCAAGGCTCGAAACTCAAGCTCAGCATGGATAGGATGGTTCTGGAGGCGGCGGACAGGGGACCGGGGAGTGGAGAGCGGAGTGGACAGTCTGCTAGGACTGGTAACTCTGCGAAAACACAAGTATCACATGCGGTACCTGGTCCAAGTGGTCTGATCGTCGGACTGATACAGCAAAGGGGGATGTAGACGAGCCCATCAGGAGAGGGGACTCTGTGATGTAATGGAGTCTATGAAAAAGGAGAAAACGAAGGCTTTTAATCGTCATATGAGAGGGGACCGCAATGCATGGAATGACTACAAGTCTAAAAAAAGGGAACTGAAGAAGGCTTTGTGCAACCGTAAAAAGAAAACATGGGGGGAATTCTGCTCAATTATGCAAGGAATGTCCGATGTATATAGTTTATAGAAAATTATAGCAAAAGCAACCGGTTCAAAGTTGGGATAAATTAATAAAACGAATGGATATTTTATAGAGACAATCGGGGATTCGTTGAAACACCTGATCGAGGGGCATTTTCATGAGAATATTAGATTGGAAGACCCATGGGAAGCCACTCGCAAGAGTGCAAACAGGGATGAAAGATCGAAAGATCGGAAGCTGAAAGGATAGTCACTAGGGAGGGACTAACGCTTGATAGCGCTTATCACCATTCTAAAGAGCAGGTATTATTATTATGATTATTATTGTTATTATTATTAATTAAGTTATAAAACTGTACATTCAGAATATATTTTTATACAGTACATCACATTTAAAGAACAATTGTAATCAAAAAGACTTACATACTAATGAAACTTGATAAATATTACATTAAGAAACTTAACTAAAAGTAAAATTAAGGATAGAAGTACAAAAAAAGGAGAAGAAAAAACTAAGGAAAGATGTACAAAAGATAAGGAGGTAGAAGTGAGACAGGGAAAAGACGAAATTTAAGCAAGTTAAGGGGATTGAATGTAGTGCCAGATGAGATTATTTCTGAAACCGCCGTGGGTACCATTCGAAAGAAAAATCTTATCGATATAAAATTTGTTATGCATCAGCAGGGGATTGAACCACGACCTACAGATCAGAAGGCGAACACACTAACCACTGAGCTACGGCAACCGTTCGATTACCTACCATTCCTAAAAAGCTTGTATCCGTTAATGGAATAAAGCTGGTCTGAAAGATCAGATCTGAACCACATCTCAAATACATACACAATATCGGCAATGGAGTTTTAAATACATACTTTATATAGTCCAATTTGGGACCATTTAAGCTTCGAGGTTAAAATAAACAACATTTAGACCATTACGTTGCTTACAGAGCAATAAAACCAGATTTCTTTCACCATCAGACATTTCAGAGCGATTGTTACGAATTGCAAGATCGGCAAGCTGATTCAAAAACAAACCAACACGGCACCATAATATTAAGATAAGAAGAAGAACAATAAAGACAGAAGAAAGAGAGAATACGAGAAGTAAAGAAAAGCAAAGTGATAGATATGAAGAATAAACTTAAAATAGAAAATTTTTTATATAACTTAAAATTAAAATTGAAGTTAAAATTTCAAGCATTATGTATATAAACAATAATCAAGCTGATTCAAACAATGATTCAAATAAAGATAGCAGAAACACAACAACCTATAAGTCTATATCTTATTATCAGCAATACTATCTATACCTGCAGCCACATCATGTTTCAATTTCACATGTACATTGTCGCGCAAAGGACCAGCAAGTCCTTTCTAAGTTTAGTGGTATAAGTTAATAAAACACGTTTTTCATTATCAGACTTTCGTGCAGGTAAATAAATTGGTTCCCACCACAAGAGATGTCATAAAGTGAAACCGGTCTGTTGTTAGTTCGTCGAAAGCAGCAGCAGCTTTAAATAAACGACCACGATCATATGACGGAAATAGGTTGACAACAACAGAAGTGTTGTTCTTCTTACTCCTCTTAAAATATTTAAGGATGACGTCAGCAAAAACATCTATATTCTCAACAGAGTTTTTTTGTTGATAATGAGATATCATCTCTTTTTTCACAACATCAATATCACTGCAGATTCTCTTAACTGCTGTACCTCTAGCCGTTAGATCACATAATTCTCTCTTAATGTTATTAAATTCTGTTGAAAGCTCACCGAAACGATCGAGTATCCTCTCCTCTGATTTATTCACCACAGTATGCAGTAATCAATAATGTTCTCTTTAAATAAATTCAGCTGCACATCAGTTCTGAGTTCCGCAGAAGATGGCGTTTCTCTTGTGCTGACGATGGCAAAACTAGAGGTGATTTATCAATTACCTGGCACAAAAAGTAATAAAATAAAATTTAAAAAAAACGCGATTTAATTGTTGGTTAAAAAAACGCGTCTACTCCTCACCGTGATACGTAACGATAAGTATAGGCAGAATATTTCCAGCCCTACTTCAGTGAGGTGCAAAAGCACTGGTATACATAAATATTCACCACTTTCATGGCTACAAGATATGTCCCGAATCAATGGAGAGAGACTAAGGTTGTCTTTCTTCCGAAGTCGGGAAAAAGGGACTACTCAGAGCTTGGCTTGCCCTCTTTTCTGCTTAAATGCATTGAGGGAGTACTTCCGATCAAACCAGTGAGCAGGTGTCAACACGCATGTAGATCAAATCCACTGATATGGCCCTGAACGAACTCGTTCGGGTAGAGGAGGGCGAAATGCCTACTTTAATCCATATAAAGGATACTTTGATAAACTAAGGATGGCCCTTACTGAGGACAGCATGCTGTGCCATAATCTATCAAAATGGGCAAGCAGGAGGATGACCACCCTGAGTCAACAATTTATTGACGAACTCGAAATGTGGAACATACCTCCCAAAGGCAAGCTCGAAATAACGTGTGATATTATTATGAGGAAGGAAGTAGAAGAATTCTGCAACCAACCAAATACATAACACACGGTTCAGGAGACGGACAACTGGATAGGTATCCAGATTAAAGTTGTCTAATTTGGCTAATCCCTAAAATATATATTACAGAAGTGCATTACTAAACGCACTTTGTTTTGATTTGTTGTTGTTCTTAATTTTGTCGATATTTGTTGTATTAGTTTTTCTATTAGTGTATGTAATGTGTAGCCGTTTTCGGTTTCGTGCGACTTGTTCAATCTTATTATGGATAAAATAATACGAGCTGCTGATCTATGACATAATTGCACTATCTTCAACAACATTCCAACGTTCTCAGAGTTGGAAAGAGAGTCACGTCGAATAGGTCTTCCGGTGAAGGAGAGCAAGATGACGTATCTAGTTTCAACAAACAAAGAGTCCCGGCTACTTGGGCAGCACGTCATTGTTGATAACTACGGTTTTAAAGTAGTTAGATACTTTGTCTATCTTCGAACCAGCATTATCATCAGTAATGACGTCAGCGTGGAGATATTGCGATGGATTATTTTTACTAACAGGTGTTAATTTGGACTAAGTAAGCAATTGAGAAGTCGAGCCCAAAAACAACACTCTACAAGTCTCTCATCTTGCCTGTGCTAACATATGGAGCTGAAGCCTGGACAATTTCCACCTCGAATGGCCGAATGCTGGGAGTTTTCGAGAGAAAAGTCCTAGGCAAGATCTTTGGACCTATTTGCGTTCATGGCGAGTACCGAATAAGGTACAACCACGAGCTGTACGAGCTGTACGAGCTGTACGCCGACACCGACATAGTAAAGCGCATTAAAATTCAGCGGCTGCGCTGGCTAGGTCATGTTGAGCGATTGGAAGAACACGCTCCAGCTAAGAAGGTGTTATATTTGGAACCCGCTGATTGACGACGCAGACGAGGCAGACCTAGCTTCCGGTGGAAAGACCAAGTACTGGAGAACTTGCCAGCGATTGGAAAGAGCTGCCTGGCGAACCATGTTAGATTCGGCCTAAATCGATTTTCGGTTTTAATGGCCACATAAGTAAGAAAGTATACCATTGAAAAGGTAATTGCATGGCCTTGAATATGGTTCTAAATTTTTTATAAGTCTATAAGTATATGATAATTTTGGAAAAAAATATATTTCAAATTTTTTATTTTGATCATAACTTTTACAAAATTAAAAATGGGTTATATATTACTTAAAAAGTAGTAAAAATGTATATTTTTATACCCATATTGTAAGGAAAAATTGCGAATTTATTGTTTGCGAATTATTATTTAGATCGCAAGTTTGAACTTTAACCTTGAGCCACGCCTTGTATGGGCGCAGAGGAGTGATCTATCAACTTCTTTCAAGGTATATGTATAATATGAAGGCCTTTCATTTGACCTTGATTCCATAGTTGATAGAAAGATAGGCAGAAAATTTAAAAACGTTATCAATGAGAATGGCAAATCAACGTAGTTGAGAAACCTGGAGCTGAAAACATCGAGATGATATATAGCTTGATGCTAGTAACAAGTTTAATACTACTGCAGAATGTATTCCACTTTCCACTTTGTCTCCTAAAGCTCGGAAAAAGGGGTGCGAGATGGGTAGGATTACCGGAATTTCCTGAGTATATATCACTGTTAGTGTTTAGCCTCGAAAAGTTCCATAAAACGGGATGTAAGTTAACGAATGTTCATATCGAAGAGCACACATCCACGAGAGTCTCAGCAGTAATACAATGGTACTCGGAAATATTTTGAGTCTGGCAGTCCAATCACGCAGGGTAAGCAGAAATTGAATGTTCTCGACTTCTCACGGACGATGAAAAATGTGAGGTCCGATTGGCGGGATTGCCCGAATTGAAAATTATTCTTACCATTCCTACACTCCTATAAAATCCAAAAGAATTCCGGGTTCATAACCGTACGACTGTTGACTTGGTTCAAGAAAATGTAGCAGATAGTGAGAATTAAACACCTGGTATTGTTCATACGCATGGAAAGTACATGGTATTGGGTGAGCTTGTATTCATTGACAAGTTTTAGAGTTTCTATTGTTTAGCGGATGATCTTTCTTCGGAAAGGGGTGATGGGAAATCATACTTTCTGCTAATATCGTTGCTTAGTAGGCGAAATGAGTTTTCAACATGACTGGCGGACGTTGTAAAACACCTGTAAGACCACGTATTTTTTTTCGGCGAAAAAGTTGGATAGTTATAAGAATTACATGTCAATTTCGTATTGTGCCTTATTCGAAGCAGCAAGGAATTGCCATTTTCCACAAAAACGGCAAGAGAAATGGCTTTGCACTTCTGCAGGAATATGAAAAGTTCCCAAGCAGTTAATACACATTTCGAAATGATACACAAGAGAGATCCTCTTTCCAACTGTAAGATGTACAAATGCACTGCACTGTGGCAGGAGTGCATGCCTTACAAAGTGGGTAGCCTGTGTTTAAAATTGCAGCGTTGAATAATTTACCCATATTAAGAGTTGAGAAAGACCTATTTTGGATCTTGCGCTGTCTTTAACTCTTTTAAGTCTTTTAAGCCATTAGTTATTGAATTATTAATATGTCGCTTGAAAGGTTCAAATCGGCTCGGTTGTCTATTATGTGGATGGCTGAATTGCAGATTCAGCGGCTGGCTGGGTCGCCGAAAACCACTTAGAATATCCAACACAGACTCTTGCGTCTGGAACCGTTCTGTCAGAAAAGACGTAAGGGCGCTCCATGAAGGGATTTCAGGTTTATCAGTGATTAATTACTCCTACAGATATAGGGCTGTATCTGGCATGTTGTTATCGAAAGCTGTAAGCGTTCAATATTTGAGCTGATTTTTTTGAATTGCCGGTTCCAAATTTAGCAGTGACTTTAAATGGATGTTGATGAGAATTTGCTTGTTGTCTTACCTATCTTCAAGGTTGCATCACGCAATTGCGAAGCCATCATTAGGCAGCAGAATTGATTTAATGATACTGTGCGCTTCGCCACTAGTTTTCTGTAACAAATAATACAATTTCTCTACTGGGGATAATCAGAGATCGTTTCGATATAAGGCAGAAAAACAAGGAAAAACAAAAGAGCTCGTGAAGATGAGCGTTGAATGTCAAGAGCCATCGGACATAAGAGGTTTGACAGTCTCTATATGCCTTCTTGAATTGGCTAATATCAATGTCCCCTGTACTGACAATTGAAAAATTTGCCTCTCTTCACTCACACCATAGGGCCAGAAACCCCTTTTAGTGAAAACCGTATGGAAATTTGTGTCGAAAACAATGATTTCTTTTTCGGCTGCATCATATTAATTTATAACTAACGTTTTGAGCGTTATTCTCAGAATTAGTAGAAATGGGGCCCGATATACATTAATTGTCGCCAGTGAGCTAAGCCCGCGGTGACAGGTTTAAGCAATGCCGGGCCGTCCCAAAACGGCCTTGCATCTTCCACACGCTGCCATCAGAGGTGAAGCTTAAAAGAAAACCATAAGCTCGCAATTCAAACCAAGCGTACACATTTCTTAAGAAGTTGATGGATCAATGTGCCAGTACCCATGCCGTTCTATGCAATCGCTGTCCTGCCACAGGTCGCGTTCTGTGTTTCGAATTACAGTAATACATTTTCTTTAGTATTCCCTTATTAAAAATCTGTCCTAATATGGGACAATAATTAAATTTAATTTAATTTTAAACTTAGTTACAGAAAAATGTACATATATACATTTATACAGCATGATTGTATAATAAATTATATTTAATTTTAATATCGTGCTATTTGGTGAACAATATTTTTTGTAAATCCATCTTTTGCTAATATGTTGCCTGTTCACCCACACGTGAACAGGAAAAGTATAATTGGACATGGGAGAAACATGAATTTTCTATGTCCAGGCTACAAATGGACACAAATGGTCATAGCGAATGCTAAACGAATCGAAAATTGAAGCCGTTTGAATGGAATTGTATTCCTCGATGATATCATCGGGATACGTGGTAACAGAACGATACCTCCCTGTAACTTTCCGTTCAAAATTGTTGCTTCAGTAACATTTCCGATGATTCGTTTGTATAGGAAACGTGCGTTGTTGCATAATCTAGGAGAGTTTAAATTGCGAAGCAGAGTTATCGGCGAACCAACCTTCAATCGAAGATTATGTGGTGGCATTGCTGGCATATCTAATGAATTAAAAAACTCAGTTGGATAATTTACGTTTTCATCAACGACAGTGTCGACTGATTTGAAAGACATCAGTTCGATTAGTAATGACTGTTGAATCTAAAAGTTAATTTCGTCAATATCAACATTTGTCGCTGACAAAATAGCACGTTCACTGAGCAAATTATGGTTCGGCATCACGAAAATTTATTTCTGTGGAAGCCAAGCTGTATACTACCGAACGAGTCACAGGTTTCGGATGGTGAACTGCCTCTAGATATAGAGATTAGCTGTTAGTAATAAGTAATAAGTTAGAAATAACAAATAAGCAGTCCCGGACAAACAGCGGATGCTGTGCTAGTCTGTAGTGGAGGCGAACAGTGGACCCTGTACTCTTCCAGCTAAATACTACAATGACGAAGCCAGCATTGAAAAGGCGATGAGATGTCGCCTTTAAATAAACTCCAAGCCCAAACTCGGCAGTATCTGTTCCATAGTGGGCAGCTGCAAACAGCGTCTGTCTTGTAGCAAGCGGCTGGTTTTAGAAACGCTGCTCCCTCCAGCTAAATCAAAAATGGCAGCCCCATCGTGTGGAGTGGGATCTAAGACTAACAACCTATTGCTCCTGAAACGTAATTGTTACTGAAACCGATACAAATCAAAGAAAATGAAACCGATCGTCGGCAACGACCTTTGGAATGACAAAATGGACACGAATTGGAACATGGAATGTAAGAACTCTTTTTCAGGCACGTAAAATTGACCAATTAAGAAAGGAACCAGACAAACTTAAAATTGACATTGTGGGAGTGGCAGAAGCACGCTGGACAAACTTTTTTCCGGCAATCAAGGAAATAACGACTCTCAATTGGGCCATTATTTCGCGTGCTGTGTGGAATGTGGCACCGTTTTGTTGAAACCACATGTCAGCGAAGTCCAGCTCTTCAATTTTAGGCAAGAGAAAGTTTGTAATCATCGCACGGTAGCGCTCGCCATTCACAGTAACGTTCCTGCCTTCGTCATCTTTGAAAAAGTACGGTCCAATGATGCCACCGGCCCATGATCCACTCCAAGCAGTGCATTTTTCGGGATACATTGGCCGTTCTTGCAATGCTTCTGGCTGCTCTTAACACCAAATATGGCAATTTTGATTGTTTAAGTATCCATTCAACCAGAAATGAGCTTCGTCGATGAGCACAATTTTCCGATAAAAAGTGGATCTTCATCCAACATTGCCAGCGTCCATTCATCAGAAGTTAGCCGTTGTGGTAGGTCGTGTGGCTTCAATTTTTGAGCCAGCTTTATTTTAAAAGGTTTTACATCCAAATTTTTCCGCAAAATTTTCCATGTAGTGGAGTAACACAGGCCTAATTACTGTGAACGGCGCCGAATCGATAATTCAGAGTCATTAACAACACTGGCGAATAGAACTGCAATAATTTTCTCTGTTCGCACTCTACGTTTGGGTGTTAAATATCCAATAATGTAAATTTGGTGCGAAATTTAGTCACAAGATTCCGAATAGCCGCCTCAAAAGCTCGCCCAAACTGACCATAACATAGAAGATGTGCACTTTCTTAACCGAGCATGAATTTTGATAACAAAATTCAATAATCTGCAAGCGTTGTTCGTTTGTAAGTCAATTCATGGTTAAATTATATACCAAACTGAACATGCATTACAGTAACACGATACACGAAAACAGCTGAGCTGCCAAAAAGAAAGTTGCTAAAAGATCATACTGTATAATTCTGCTCTTTTATATGTCCATATATACTTATTTTATTTTATATACTTATTTTATACTCAAACTTTCACAGCTTTTGTGATTTCCCTGAAAGAACGATACTGGTAAATTAACTAGTAATGTTAACTGGAGCAGTGACTGAAACTT
Organism: Megamerina dolium; assembly: GCA_963854835.1. Lineage (NCBI taxonomy): Eukaryota > Metazoa > Arthropoda > Insecta > Diptera > Megamerinidae > Megamerina > Megamerina dolium. Next base: position 39,905,202 of record OY978530.1, read on the forward strand.
TCCGTACGTTTCCCATCACATTCTTAAAGAGATCGTGAGATATTTTGGCCGTTTCGTTCCTTGTGTTCCCATATGTGTGATTTTACATCGCTCAATTTAAACTACTTTTTAGCCATCGCCATACGCATACTGCAGTAGCAAAGTGATTAGACTGAAACACTCCATTGGGAAAGGCCTGGGTTCAAACCCCAAACAAATTTTTTTTATATATATATTTTCTTTTTTTTTCATTAAAAAAAAATAATTACATAATATTTTATTAAGAACAACATAAATTCTTACATTAAAAAAATTATTATAGTACACTAGTACTAGCAAAGTACACTTACTTTGCTGAGCTTTGGTAACAGAGTTCCTTGTTTACTATTTTTGCCCTAAGTATTGTCATTTGCTTACCGACAGATGGGGTAATATTTAAAAGAAAAGTACTTCAAATATTAAAATCTTGCTTCCACAGCCGGAAATCAAACTTACTACCTACAAATCAGAACGTCAACTCGTTAACAACTGAGCTACGGCAATACATAAAAATGTTGTGCATTTTTACATACGTCTTTAGCAATTAATAACGACAACATCAAAATCCGTTTTGTTTCTTTTGTTCATTTTGTTTTTCAGCAAGTTTTATCATCCACATGCATGCAATGTGTGCGAGGGAGTTAGAATATTAAAATAAATTTAAAAATTTAATGATCTTGTTTCAGTCTGAGATTTTTTCTTAGCGAATTCTCACATGTACTATTTATGCATTAGTGACAATTGAAAGATTTTGCAAGTGTATCGGGTGCCGTGGCTCAGTAGTTAGTGTGTTGGCCTTCTGATCTGTAGGTCGTGGTTCAATCCCCGGCTGATGCATAACAAACTTAATATCGATAAGACTTTTCTTTCGAATGGTGCCCACCTGTCGGCAAGCAATTGGCAATTTTTCCGACAGTAACAACTTGCCATGAAAAAGCTTCTAAAAGAACTCTGTAACAAACCTCAGAAAAAATAATGTCGCAAGGGTTCTGCCGTTCGGAACCGGCTAAAATAAGTAGGTCACTTCTGATACTGTCCACAACATACGCACAACAGTAATTGAAGAGAAGCTCGGCCAATGAGCCCTTCGGTGCTTTAAGTGCCACATATTTATTTATTTTTATTTATTGTAGTTTCGGTTATTCGAACTTTGCAGAGTTGTTATTGGTTGGTTTTTACTTATTGCTTTTCTTTTATGCTTTGAGACAGTGGGCTCATCGCATGAAAAAAACATTCCAAAATGATGTTTCTCGAAAATTATATTTTTTAAGTATTGAAATTAATATTCCCAAATTAGTAAACATTTTAGTGAAAAATATATCATTTCACTAGTTCGCCAAATACGTTTGAAGCTCTCTCAATACAAATATATTTCTCAAGAACTTTCAAGTCTCTACACTACAATAAATAACTGCCTCTAAGTATTGGTATCCCAACGCGTACCCATAAATAATTGGGATCCAATTCTCGTTTCTATCTAAAAAAAAAAATAAATAAATATGTGGCACTTAAAGCACCAAAGGGCTCATTGGCCGGCTTCTCTTCCATTACTATTGTGCGTCTTAAATTTGGACAGTATTAGAAGGGACCTACTTATTTTAGCCGGTTCTGAACGGCAGAACACTTGTGCCATCACTTTTTCTGAGCTTTGTCACAGAGTTCTTTTAGAAGCTTTTTCATGGCAAATTGCTACGGTCGGAAGAATTGCCAATTGCTTGCCGACAGATGGGCACCATTCGAAAGAAAAGTCTTATCGATATTAAATTTGTTATGCATCAGCCGGGGATTGAACCCTACCTACAGATCAGAAGGCGAACACACTAACCACTGAGCTACGGCACTTGTTTCTATCTGCTTAACGAAATTACCCTAAGAGACTCTACCTTTGTGGTAGCAATCACTAAATTCTCGAAAAGACCTCCTCGTTTGTCTCAAATGAATGGTTTTCTTACAAACAGATATGACGTTGTTCAAAGCCTTAATAGCATATGGCCAAATAATCCAAAAACATCTAATATACAAAATTTTTCCCAAAATAGACCTCTCAATAGGTTGGTTGGCTCTACAAGTGCATTCACATGGAATTAAACCACTAAAGTGAACCATGCCATGACGTGCGCTGGGCTTGGGACCCAACACATAAAACTCCTCCCCTAGTGAAGAACACTCAGTGCCTCGGATAAGGACTACCGCTTTTGATGATGACCCCAAACGAGAAAGGGATCACGATTTACGGATATGCACCTGGAACGTCCGATCCCTCTATAGGCAAGGTGGCTTTATCCAGCTGGTTGATGTTCTCGAGAAGTACAAAGCTAACATCACCGATCTCCAAGAAATACGATGGACGGGACAGGGCTGTTCCAAAAGAGCATCCTGTGACATGTACTATAGTTGCCATGCGGAGCTGCATGAACTAAGATGTGGATTTTTGGTCATCAAAAGACTCCGACACCTGGTCTCACGGTTCACGCCTGTGAACGAACGGCTGGTCACAATCCGCATCAGGACCAAATTTTTCAACATGAGCTCTGCCCACACTCCAACGGATGACAAGGACGATGTGACCAAAGAGAGCTGCTTTCAGCGCCTCGCAGAAGCTTATGACCGCTGCCACAGCCACGACAACAAAATCGTGCTTGGCGATTTCAATGCCATGGTGGATAAGGAAGGTACCTTTGAATATAAAAATTATATACAGATATTGCTTAACTTAGTTGCATAATACCTTTCTTATTCTTCAGACGTTGATGGCCTCGGTTAAGTAGTAGGTTCCTTTCGAGCGGGTTGGTGTGATATTCCAACTTCGTTAAATAGATTGTGTTGAGACGGGATATTTCCTCTTTGACTGATGGTATATTTAGGGCTCTGTGTCTCCTTTATAGCTTTTCCACGCTTGATGGTAGGGCACTGCTCCAAATTTGAATGCCATATGTCCAAATTGGTTTTATAATTGATTTATATAACAAGATTTTATTCTCCAAACTTAGTTTGGAGTTTTTATTCAACAACCAGTGCAAGGACACTAGTTTGAGTTTTATTTGGACTTTTTTTGCTTCAATATGTTTATTCCATGTGAGTCTTTGGTCTAAATGAATGCCAAGATATTTAACATGGGAATGCTTTGGAATTGTTTGCCCATTAATTTGAATAAGTAGTACCTTTTCTTAGTGTGAATGTAATATGAATACATTTCGTTTCATTTACGGAAATTTTCCAATACGAAAGCCAGTTACTCAGAACGTCAAAATGTGCTTCCAGGTTCGTTGCAGCTGTAGTCAGATTTCCGTGTGCTTAAAATAGCCGTGTCATCCGTGAAAGTTGATATCATTGTGTTATCATTTAAAGGCGTATCTCCTGTATACAAAAAAAGAGAAGTGGCCCCAACACGCTGCCTTGAGAAACGTCAGCTTCTATGTTAAAAGGTGTTGACATAAAAGCTTTGTATTTTATTCCGAATCTTATGTGCATGAGGTAGTTTTGTAATACAAAGTGAGTATTTGATACCAAAATTTGCTCGATGTTATGGATCAACCCTTCTTGCGAAACTTTGTCGAACGCTTGAGAGATGTCTAAGAAAACAGCGGTGCAGTACTGTTTATTTTCAAACGTACTCCTGATGTGGGTTACTATGCGGTGTACTTGTTCAATGGTGCTATGTTTTACTCTAAATCCAAATTGGTGATGCGGTATTATTTGATGATTCGATAGTCCTGGGAGAAGGACGAGTAAATGCAACTTTTCAAATAGTTTTGAAAGGACCGCTAGTAGGCTTATTGGTCTGTAAGAGCTAACTTGAGTGCTGTCTTTTCCTGGCATGGGGATCATTATAATCTGTGACAACTTGCAATTACTGGGATAATAACCAGTTCGTAGTATAGCATTGACTATATGTAGTATATGAATGACTGCAATTTTCGGCAGTTCTATTAACATTTTTGGAGTAATTTGGTCGGGGCCTAGGGATTTGTTTGGATTCAAGTTACCATCTGGAAATAGAACGGGCGTTTCTGATGCTATCGGACGTTTATAGTTCTTAGTGGCTTTCCATAGGGAGTAATTTGAACAATCATTCGGACCAGGGTTGTATAAATAGTCCTGTAATGATTTTTCATGTCGTTCTTTAAGAAAGTCGCGCAGTTTTTTTTTGGCATCAGCATATAATTTCTTATATAAGGGAGATCTATGTAGTTGCCGTATTCGTCTCTACTTACTACTTACTTATGTGGCCATAACAACCGAATATCGGTTTAGGCCGAATATAAATGCTTCGCCAGCCATCTCTGTTCTTCGCTAGCTGGCGCCAGTTAGAAATTCCCAGAGCCGCCAGGTTCACCAGTACTTGGTCTTTTCACCGGAGGTTTGGTCTTCCTCTTTTGCGTCGTCCTCCACCGGGCTCCGAATATAACACCTTCTTAGCTGGAGCGTGTTCTTCCATTTGCTCGACATGACCTAACCAGCACAGCCGCTGGATTTTGATGCGCTTTACTATGTCAATATCAGCATACAGCTCACACAGCTCATGGTTGTACCTTATTCGGTACTCGCCACCAACGCAAATAGGTCCAAAGGTCTTGCGAAGGACTTTTCTCTCGAAAACTCCAAGCATTCGCTCATCCGAGGTGGAAGTTGTCCAAGCTTCAGCGCCATATGTAAGGACAATCATGATGAGAGACTTGTAGAGTGTAGTTTTAGTTCTTCGAGAGAGGGCTCGACTCCTCAATTGCTTACTTAGCCCAAAGTAACACCTGTTACCTATAGTTATCCTACGCATGATCTCCAGGCCGACGTCATTACAGTTTTGATGCTTGTTTCAATAGACGTAGTCCTTCACCACCTCGAAACTGTAATTGTCAACAGTGACGTGTTGTCCAAGACCCCGGAACTTTTTGTTTGTAAACACTAAGAACTTCTTTTTGCCCTCGCTCACCGTGAGACCCATCCAACGCGACTCTCTTTCCAACTCTGAGAATGCTGCACTGACTGCACGCGTGTTCATGCCGATTATGTCAATATCGTCGGCATACGCTAACAGCATGACACTTTTGTTGAAGATAGTGCCATTATGTCGTAGGTCAGCAGCTCGTATTATTTTCTCCATAATAAGATTGAAGAAGTCGCACGATAACGAATCACCTTGTCTGAAACCCCGTTCGGTATTAAATGGTGCAGAGAGGTCCTTCCCAATTTTCACTGCACAACAGGAGTTATGCAGTGTCATTTTACAAAGTTGAATGAGCTTTGCAGGAATACCGAACTCAGACATTGTTGCGTAGAGGTAATCCTTTACCGGACTGTCGAAAGCGGCTTTATAATCAACAAATAGGTGGTGTGTGTCGATCTGTTTTTCTTGGGTCTTCTCCAGGATTTGGCGCAGTGTGAAGCCACACTGATAAGGTCCAGTCAGGTTGTTGAGCACGGGCTTCAATCTTTCACACAATACGCTCTATACCTTGTATGCGATGGTCAAGAGACTTATTCCACGGTAGTTAACGCAAATTGTGGGGTCTCCTTTTTTATGTACAGGACAGAGAACACTCAGCCTCCAATCATCAGACATGCTTTCATCCGACCATAGTCTGCTTATGAGCTGGTGCATGCAGGCGAGCAGCTTATCGCCTCCGGTCTTAAACAACTCGGCAGACAGGCCATCAGCACCTGGAGCTTTGTTGTTCTTCAGCCTTAAAATGGCCGTTTCAACCTCGTCATAGTCGGGTGGTGGAAGATCAACACCATCATCTGTAAACGGGGTTATCGGGCAATCCTCTTCACTGGCGGAATTGTTCGCAGCATCGCCATTCAGTAACGCGGAGAAGTGTTTCCTCCATAGGCTCAGTACACTCTGGACATCTGTAACCAGATTCCCATTTCCATCACGACAAGAAGAGGCTCCGGGATTTAAACCGCCACTCAGACGCTTGATCTTTTCGAAGAATTTTCGAGTTTCATTCTTTTCGGTACACATCTCTATCTCCTCACACTCGCGTCATTCGTATTCGTCTCAGTCTTCTTTTTTCAGATAACAGTAGATCTACTTTACTATCACACCAACTGCAATGCGATACGCCCCTATTATTTTGCTTCGAGGTAGCTGATGTAGCTGATGATATTCGTAAATTTTTGTACTGCAGTATCAATTTCGTTACCAAATTTTAAGGAGCATTGTAGCTTTATATGTGAGCTTATATACATACGATATTGAAGCCAATTTTATTGTTGGAGTTAACAATTTTGCATGCACTTGAGTGAGCATTACAAGCAGATTTTATTGTTTGGCGTGTGATCTGACCAAAGTTCTAAAGAAGGTTCCGCAGTTATTTGGTTTCTTTTTAAATTATTTGAGATCCCAAAATCAATGACATCTGGAATCTTTCTCCTATCTGAGGACCAATATGTCGGTTGTCCCGTTGATATTATGTCAAGCCTGCTATTTATTACGGCATAGTAAAGTTTTCTGCCTTTTAGAGAAATTAATATAGAACCCCAATGAGCATGTTTGCAGTTAAAATCTCTAGCTACAAGAAATCTAGTACCAAGAGTTCCGAAGAAGTTTTTGAATTGCTGCCTTGAAATATTAAACTTTGGACGACAGTAGATAGCAGTGATAAATTATCAGTAAATTCTTCCAGACAGATGGAGGTAGAATGCAGATAGTCTTTCCAAAACTCTTCTACGACATAATGTTTAATCCTATTTGTGACTAAAATACCAGTTAATTTATTAGAGATGATTACTTAAAAAAAGAAGAATAATAAAAAAGAAACTAAAATAGATTGCTAATTGATTTAAATTCTCCACATGTGAGGCAACTAAAAAGGAAATACTGTGTGCTAAAGGAATGCAAGATTCTGGCATTCTTTAATAGGATGGGTGGGTTAAGAGATAGGTCATAATACCCTTCACCCTTGCACTGACTTCACAAAGAAACGACTACAGTAAATTCAATTATTTTTTTATTCAAAAATATCGGTTCACTTCTAAAAATGTTTCTTTGAGAGACCCTACACCCCAATTTCCCTGAGCAAGGCCGGTGACGACAAGCACTCAGTTCGCTCCACCATAGCATCATTTGCAATCGGTCGAAACTAAGTTCGAGCACGCTTATGTGCCGCAAGCAACAAACGAAGTCCCACACAGAGAAAACTTGAAGTCAGTAAACTGCGATCACCAGAGACAGCAGATGCATTTGCCACTCGACTATCGGATCTGCTTAGGCAGAACAGTCCCCAACTTGATGATGGATGCGCACGGTGGACACACATATCCCACTCCATGACTGCTGTTGCCGAAGAGGTAATCGGTTATTACCGTTCTCTGAGCAACGAGTGGTATGATCAGGAGCGTCGCTACGCTACCGCAGAAAAAGACGCCGTCTACAGAAAAACCCTGCGTGCAGGCGCAAAGCGAGGTGCTAAAGAACGGTACAAAGAGAAAATACGTCCTTTTCGGGCGCAAGAAGAGAAAACAAGAAAGACGCGAGTGTGAGTAGATAGAGATGTGCGGCGACTGGGATGAGCCTCGAAAATTCTTCGAGAAGATCAAGCGCCTATTTGAAGGTTTACATCCCGGAGCCTCTTCCTCCCGTGACAGAATGTCCAGTTACGAATGTCCAGAGCGTACTGAGTCTATGGAGGGAACACTGCTCCAAGTTACTGAATGGCGATGCTGCCAACAATTCCGCCAGTGGAGAAGATTGCCCGAACACCCCAATTACGGATTATGGTGTTGACGTTTCACCACTCGACCATGACAACGTTAAAACAGCCATAATGAGTTTGAAGATCAACAAAGCAGCAGGTGCAGATGACCTGCCTGTCAAGTTGTTTAAGACCGGAGGCGATGAGCTGCTCACCTGCATGCCCAGCTCATAAGCAGAATATGGTCGGACGTAAGCATGCCCGATGATTGGAGCCTCAGTGTTCTCTGCCCCATACCTAAGAAAGAAGACCCCACAATTTGCACCAACTACCGTGGAATAAGTCTCCTGAGCATCCCATACAAGGTTGTACAGAGCGTACTGTGTGAAAGATTGAAACCTATACAGATTGGACCTTATCAGCGTGTCCTCAAACCGAATAAATCCACCATCGACCAAATTTTAACACTACGTCAAATCCTGGAAAAGACCCAAGAAACACACCGACACACATCACCTATTCGTCGATCATAAAGCCGTTTTCGACAATCCGCTAAGGGATTACCTCTGCACTACTATGTCTGAATTTGATATACCTGCAAAACTCATTCGACTTTCCAGAATAACACTGCTTAACTCTCGTTGTGTAGTGAAAATTGGGAAGGACCTCTCCGCACCGTTTAATACCGAATGGGGTTTCAGACAAGGTGATTCGTTATCGTGCGACTTCTTCAATCTTATTATGGAGAAAATAATACGAGCTGCTGACCTACGACATAATGGCACTATCTTCAACAAAAGTGTCATGCTGTTAGCGTATGCCGACGATATTGACATAATCGGCATGAACACGCGAGCAGTCGGTGCAGCATTCTCTGAATGGGAACGAAAGTCACGTCGGTGAACGAGAGCAAGACGAAGTTCTTAGTGTGTACAAACAATGAGTTCAAGGGTCTTGGACAACACATCACTGTTGACAATTACAGTTTCGAGGTGGTGAAGGACTTCGTCTATCTTGAAACCAGCATCAAAACTGTAATGACGTCGGCCTGGAGATCATGCGTAGGATAACTATGGCTAACAGGTGTTACTTTGGGCTGAGTAAGTAATTGAGTAGTGGAGCCATCTCTCGAAGATCGAAAATCACACTCTACAAGCCCTTATTATTCCTGTCCTAACATATAGCGCAGAAACCTGGACAATTTCCACCACGGATGAGAGGATGCTTTTAGTTTTCGAGAGAAAAGTTCTTCGGATCTTCGGACCTATTTGCGTTGATGGCGAGTACCGAATGAGGTACAACGATGAGCTGTGTGAGCTGTACGCTGACATAGTCAAGCGAATCAAAATCCAGCCACTGCGCTGGTTGTGTCATGTCGAGCGAATGGAAGAAGATGCTCCTGCCAAGAGGGTATTTAATTCGGCACCCGCTGGTGGACGCAGAAGAAGAGGAAGACCAAACCTCCGTCATAAGGACCAACTGTTGGGTAACCTCGAGGTGCGTGGAATATCCAATTGGCGTCTGCAAGCGAAGAACAGAGAAGACTGGCGCTGCATTATATGTTCGGCCTAAATCGATCATCGGTTGTTATGGCCACATAAGAAGAAGAAGAACCATGCCATGAACTCTTGTGCCAAATTCGTAAAGTCTTACGTACCCGAACGGGTTGAATATGTCATAGAACACAATCTATGTGCAAATTGCCTAGCTTACAGATATAGTAATAATGATTGTACTAGCAAATTTTCTTGCATTTATTGTTAAAGAGCGCATCACTCTATGCTGCTTTTGATCAACTCAAGACTCCAGAGCCCTCAAAACAACTGGTCTCATAAAACAGTAGCACAACTCTCTACTATTACACCTCATTCCAAAACAATTCCGCAAAGCCCTCAACCTTTGATAGCAGCTTCATTCTCTGAAGAACAACTCCGCTGCTCAAATAATACTGGTTCCATCCACTCAAGTGCAGGTATTGTGTTCCAACAATGGAGGAAACCATTGCTTTCCACTCCAATTGTTACTGTATTGCGCTTGGGTGCTTTATTCAAATTACGAGCGTTAATCGACCAAGGGTCGCAAAAGAATTTCATCTCCGCTAAAGTTCAGAAATGACTTCGTCTTCCCTCTGAATTCTCTCAATTCGAAATCTATGGCATAGGTGGAAGAATAGTACAAAATGCCACTGAAATTTATTCCATCACGTCAGTTGCATCCAAAGCTAAGAAGAAAATTAACGTCCAAGCCATAGTGCTCAATCAACTTACGAAGTTCTTGCCCACATTCCAGACGAATAATCCATGTTGGCCGGAGGTTGCTTTGCTATATCTAGCTGATCCAAATTTCATGGTGTCAGCACAAATACACCTGGTCATTGGGAACGGCTTGATTTCTCAAGTTTTACTCGAAAGCATTCGCCGCAATCTCTGTGGTAGCCTAATGGCCCATAATACTATATTTGGCTGGATTATATGTGGACGTCAAACACAACAGGTGTCATCTTTCTCGACACAAATTGAAGAAGTTTTAAATCAAAGCCTCTGTGCTTAACAGAGAAGCAGGGAACAGGAAGAAATTCGTGGAACTCTACCACCCTCTACAGAAAATGGATTTTGCGAAAACTTCTACTGCGCGACTACAACTCGTACATGTGCTGGCCGATACGTGGTAAGACTTCCTTTTAAACCGGATTTTCCTCGTCACATAACGCTTGAACACCCTCGTAATGTTCTCTTCAGCAGTTCTTACGCATGGAACGAAATTTGCAAAGGAAAATGGAACTCAATCTCGTGGATGATGATGTTCTCGAATAATATCCCACGTTGAACCACATGGAACTCACAACTTCTAGTGAGATAATATCTCTTTCCATTTGCCACATTATGCGGTAATTCCACTGGAAAAATCTCGACAAAAGTTCATGTCGTATTTGATGCATCAAAGAATACTAGCTCTGGAAATTTTTGGAATGATGTTCCACTACTCCAATCAGACATTATGATCCTATTTCTTCAAGGGTTATTGGATCGAGACGTATCCATGGAGGCTTAGAGAAAATGTATAGGCAAATCATTGTCCAGGAAGACAAACAACAATTTCAACGAATTCTCTTTCGTAAAAAAACGGATTCTCTCATTCAGAATTACAAACTCAAAAGAGCAACTTTTGGAGTTAACTGTGCTTCATATCTAGCCATAAGAACTCTCATACAATTGGTAAATGATACAAAAGAAAAGTTCTCTCTCGCAGAACAAATTCTGTTAAGACACACATATGTTGATGATATGATCGCTGGAAGTGATAACATAACTTCCTCAATTGAATCACGTTCTCGACTCTCGACTCAGCAGGATTTCCACTCAAGAAAGTCAATGCAGATCGTCATAAGATCTTAGAATATATCCCAAAGGAAGATCTATTAGATTCCAATTTTCAAAGATTTCAGTACAACCAAAACTCTTGTTGTGGCCTTTAAGTCTAGTGGAGAAAAACAATTTTATTTAATTTAATATAAGTAATATAAGTAATAAGTATAATATAAGTAATATAAGCAATAACTAATGTATAAGTAAAGAGAAGAGGCAGTAGAGGCGAACTAGGGGTCCATGAGCTTGTCGTCCTATATAATACCGACGTCCAAAACAGCTATCTTTGTACAGGCTTCTCTAGTACAGTGGATTGGGTTTTAACCATAACGCGACGAACTTGACCACCATCGGCTACGATCCTTTTAGTGATAACTCCTTTCGGCCAGCTATTGCGGGGTAGAGTATCATCGACCAGTATGACTATGTCGCTAACAGACGGCGGAACCACTTTTGAAACCACTTGATAAGTCGGACCAAACATGGACCGTATTCACGTATCCATCTTCGCCAGAAATGATTAGCAAACTTTTGTGTTTGATGCCACCGATGTCCACTAAAAGTTTTTTACCGACAGCAGCATCTAGTAGCAGATGCCAATGGGGAACTGCGACGACTAAAAAAGTTTTGAATATACATGATGCATGAACTGGTGTCGAGACTTTTAGAGGCTTCAATATGTATTTCCCGCACGGTCAAGCACGTAAACAGGACACCCCATCTTTTTTCCTTGCGTCTGCCAACGGTAGCATACAAAAGGCCAAAATATCGATGTAAAGGGCCGTTCAAAGCTCGATAACCTGGCACGCGGCAAACAAGCCATTTGTGGTGGACGGGGCACTGCTGCTGCATTTTTACAGTATTGATATTTACTTCTGACATTTCTGTAGAGAGCCCTCAATCTCGGGATGTAAAAATATGATTTAATTTCACAAATTACTGCTTTACGTAGACAATTATCCGACTCTTCGTGATAATATCAAACTATAAGGAATGTAATGTAATGGCGGTAAGGTAAAATTTTTGCCTGATTGAAACTTAATTTATCCGCTCTGCCACAAGTTCTACTTTTATCCAGCAAAATGTTAAGTTGTTTTAGTTTACTGTTTCTGTTGATCTGTTTACCATTTTTAATACAACAAAATTCCTCAGAAAACTCGCTTTGTTGGGCATATTTGAATAAAATGTTTTTAGCTTTATGGATGCGCTCGAATTGATGGTCTTCTCGCGCGTTGCTAACGTGGGTTGTTTATTTCAGCTTTACCATATATAGCAGAAATAGCACTTTATACAGAAATGTTCTGACATACAGATGTGTAAAACACGATTACGTAGCTCTTCACTGTCGGCGTTCCCCAAATCTGAACATTTCGGCCATTCTTACTTACTTACTTATGTGGCCATAACAACCGAATATCGATTTAGGCCGAAAATAACATGCTTCGCCAGACATCTCTGTTCTTCGCTAGCTGGCGCCAGTTAGAAATTCCAAGCGCCGTCAGGTTCTCCAGTACTTGGTCTTTCCACCGGAGGTTTGGTCTTCCTCTTCTGCGTCGTTCTCCAGCGGGTTCCGAATATAACAAATTCTTAGCTGGAGCGTGTTCTTCCATTCGCTCGACATGACCTAGCCAGCGCAGCCGCTGGATTTTGATGCGCTTTACTATGTCAATATTGGCATACAGCTCGTACAGCTCATGGTTATACCTTATTCGGTACTCGCCACCAACGCAAATAGGTCCAAAGATCTTACGTAGGACTTTTCTCTCGAAAACATTCGCATTCGCTCATCCGAAGTGGAAATTGTCCAGGCTTCAGCGCCATATGTTAGGACAGGCAAGATGAGAGACTTGTAGAGTGTAGTTTTCGTTCTTCGAGAGAGGGCTCGACTTCTCAATTGCTTACTCAGCCCAAAGTAACACCTGTTAGCAAGAGTTATCATACGCATGATCTCCAAGCTGACGTCATTACTGCTGTTAATGCTGGTTCCAAGATAGACAAAGTCCCTTACTACTTCAAAAGCGTAGTTGTCAACAGTGACGTGCTGTCCAAGACGCCGGGACTCTTTGTTTGTTGACACTAGATACTTCGTCTTGCCCTCATTCACCGTGAGACCCATCCGACGCGACTCTCTTTCCAACTCTGAGAATGCTGCACTGACTGCTCGCGTGTTCATGCCGATTATGTCAATATCGTAGGCATACGCTAACAGCATGACACTTTTGTTGAAGATAGTGCCATTATGTCGTAAATCTGCAGCTCGTATAATTTTCTCCATAATAAGATTGACAAATTCTCACTATAACGAATTACCTTGTCGGAAACTCCATTCGGTATTAAACAGTGCGGTGAGGTCCTTCCCAATTTTCACTACACAACCAGAGTTAAGCAGTGTTATTCTGGAAAGTCGAATGAGTTTTGCAGGTATATCAAATTCAGACATAGTAGTGCAGAGGTAATCCCTTAGCGGATTGTCGAAAACGGCTTTATAATCAACAAATAGGTGGTGTGTGTCAATCTGTTTTTCTTTGGTCTTCTCCAGGATTTGGCGCAGTGTGAAAATCTGGTCGATGGTGGATTTACCAGGTCTGAAGCCACACTGATACGGTCCAATCAGGTTGCTGAGCATAGGCTTTAACCTTTCACACAGTACGCTTGATAGATAGATACCCACCCCGGCATTGTAATCGCCAAGCACGATTTTGATGTCGTGGCGAAGGCAGGGGTCATAAGCTTCTTCGAGGCGCTGTGATCAGCTCCAATCGTCCTTGTCATTCATCGGAGCGTGGGCACAGATTATATGTATATATATATATATATATATATATATATATATATATATATATATATATATATATATATATGTATATATATATATATATATGTATATATATATATATATATATATATATGTATATATATATATATATATATATATATATATATATATATATGTGTGTGTGTGTGTGTGTGTGTGTGGCACTAAAAGCCCCGAAGGGGTTTCGAATGATAGAACCCTTGTGACATCACTTTTTTGGGCTTTGTCACAGAGTTCTTTTAGAAGCCTTTTCATGGCAAGTTTTCACTGTCGGAAGATTTGCCAATTGCTTGCAGACAGGTGGGTACCGTTCGAAAGAAAAATCTTTTCGATATTAAATTTGTTATGCATCAGCCGGGGATAGAACCACGACCTACAGATCAGAAGGCCAACACGCTAACCACTGAGCCACGGCACCCACGTGGGCACAGATTAGGCTGATGTTAAAAAATTTGGCCCTGATTCGGATTGTGGTCAGCTGTTCGTTCACAGGAGTGAACTGTGAGAGCAGGTGTCGGAGTCTCTTGCTGATCAAAAATCCACATCCTAGTTTGTGCCTCCCCGCATGGCAACTGTAGTATATGTCACAGGATGCTCTTTTGGAGCAGCCCTGTCCCGTCCATCTCTCTCCACCATTGGAGAGCGGTGATGTCAGCCTTGTACTTCTCGAGGACATCAACCAGCTGAATAGAGGCACCCTGCCTATAGAGAGATCGGGCGTTCCAAGTGCATATCCGTAAATCGTGATCCTTTTTTTGTTTGCGGGGGTCATCATCAAATACGGTAGTCCTTATCCGAGGCACTGTTGTGTTCTTCACTGGGGAATGGTTTTTATATGGTGGGTCGCAAGCCCAACTCACAACCTCGAATTAAGTGAAGTTCTCGCCACTCACTTTAGCCGCCGCTCAGCCGGTGCTGGAACAACGTTGCCGCCGCGTGGAGGCTCCCCGTTAAAATGAAGATCATCTCAAGGAGGACCCCTATTTAGACGGCATCACATAGTAAGCAGGACAAACTACAACCTACCTTCGTGCGACCAAACAACCTACAAGTTGACTTGCGATGAGTTCAACAAGGATTGCGCTAGCCCCACCCGGTTGAGGCAGTTAGACACGTATCCTTGCGAAAACACCACCAGACCACCATTCGGTCTGCCATTCACCTGTTCCAAAAACTTAGGTCTTCTGATCCATATACCGTCGTCTGTTCTGCCGATCTTCGCCGCAAAATCAGCTGGATTTGACTTGGATGGAGCCCAGTTCCACTGAGTGATGTTAGTTCATTTAAGGATTTCTAATCGGGGTATTGCAATCGGTTTGAGAGGAGTTACCTTGGATTTGGCTGCCACGACAGATACATTTCACTAAATCTGTACATCACGAAGGCCTTGAAGTTTTTTCACTAAATCTGTACATCACGAAGGCCTTGAAGTTTTTTTGGGTCCATGGATAACCACTTTAAAACTGACTTTGAATCGGACCAGAAAAAGCTTTTGGTGCAACGAATACGTGAAGCCTTTTGAACGGCCAAACGGGCACCTATTACTGCTGCTTTTAGCTCTAATCGGGGTATTGCAATCGGTTTGAGAGGAGTTACCTTGGATTTGGCTGCCACGACAGATACATCGATATCGTCATTATGTTGAATTTGGAAATAGCAAACTGCCACATATGCATTTTCGCCTACATCAACAAACGTATGTAATTGAATGTTCGGTGTTGTCTTCAGCAGCTTAGAATAACATCTAGGGATGGCAATGTACTTATTTTGTGCTGGTTTGATAGTCAGTGGAGCCACTTTACGTGCAACTCTTCTTTCAGCTCGTCATCCCATTTTAAACCTGAGTGCCAAATATCTTGTAATAAGATTTTCAGTCCGATTGTACAATGTGATACAAATCCAAGTGAATCAAATATGGACATAAGGACTTGCAGGTCTTCCCTCTTTGTAGAGACCACATTCGCTTGGAAAACATCTCTTCTGACTATCGAGAAAATGTAATGATACTGAAATACGTCTTTATTGGATTCCTAATACATACCGAGAATTTTCTCCATAGCTCCATACGAATTTCCAGCTCCTGATCCATCGTCGCATAATTGTTGCAGTACGAGAGGAAAATTAATGTCCCTCTTTTGCATATGAAAGCCAACGGAAGCGTGAATATATTTCACGGTTTTCGCTTATTCTATCGATTCTTCTGAGTCGACACTGTCGATAAAATCATTCATGTAGTGGTAGCTCTCAACTGCTTTAACAGCGCGAGGGAACAAAGTACGGAATTCCTCTGCGTTCTTGTTCCGGACGAATTGGGCGATGCAAGGAGCGCAGCTTATACCAAAGGTCAGAGCCTTCATCACTTACATACATGGCTTATTCTTACCGCTGTCGTCTTTAAACCACAAAAAACATTGAGCGTGCATATCTTCATCCCTTACGTTTATGCGATAAAACATTTCGGCCCTGTTGAAGCAGACTGCAATTTTTCCCAAAATCAGGGAGGCTAATTAGAAAGTGATTGAGAGGCTTGTCATTAGATTTTGCCGCTACGTCCCAGATGAGGCGAACCTTGCCAGGATTATTTGGATTAAGAGACCTTTATATGAAAATATTTCTGAGCTCGATACCTTTCGCGCGTAGAGAAATTCGGAAATTAGTTTGATAATTTCAGCTTGCATTGTTTGCTGTAACTGAGAATTTTTACAAAACCTCTTTTGCAAACACTTAAGACGGTGGCATGCAATCTCGTAACTTTCAGGCAGTGGAACTTCTTCGTTTTTCCAAAGCAAACCCATTTCAAATTGTTGGTCTATTTTCATGGCAGAACTTTCAAGGGCCTTCATGGCCTTTTTGTCGTCATCTGATAGGATTTTCTTCTCTTGAGGCAATTCCAAGGCGAGATACTCCTTCACTTCATCGTGAAGCACTTGGTAACGTTTTTCACAATCGTATGTATGCATGTTTAATGACCGGGATGATCCGCGAAATTTGCCGCAGCCCTGAAGTGCCCAACCTAAACGGATTTTCGTTGCAATTGGCCGACCATGTTCGCCTTCTCTTATCTTCAAAGGAACTGCAACACTCCAGTTGTTGAGTCCAACTAAAATCATTGGCTTTGCGTTTCTGTATGATTGCACTGGCAAACCTTTGAGATATGCGTTGATCATGACGACTACACCGAAGCTTAGAGACTATTTGGGCAGGCGAAGATTGTTGACAGTACCTCTACGTCAACCTTCACAACTGGATGGTGAATTACATAGTCCAAACGGAGTTCTCTTGAATATAAATTGCCCATCACAAGTAGAGAACGCAGTGTATTTCATACTGCCAGTATCCATTGGAACGTGGAAAAAACCATTCTTGAAATCAATTGTTGAGATTATTTTGCGCCAAATAACTTATCTAACTGATCGTCAACCCTCTGCATAGGAAATCTATCCTTTTGTAACCCTTGGTTCACCTTACCGAAATCAACACACAAAAGGTAACGACCATGCTTTTCACGTACTACAACCACCAAACTTGAAAACTCGAAACTCACACTATCTATAAGCCATTCACCAACCTGATCATGTACTATTTTTGCTTCCAAAGGTCGATGGTAAATTGAAGTTTCGTCTTTCAAAATTAAGCGTGTCTTTTTGGGCAATCAATATCTTTTTGCGGTATGTAGCTTTGTAACATTTCTAAGACGACTTCCTCGTAAGGTTTAAATACGTCTAGCTCTACATCTCCAACCACTATATTAACTTCAGAAAAACAAGTTGAGTAATCATCGAAATCTTTACTAATCATCTTTAGTGAAACAGCAAGAGATGTTGTTTGTAATACACATCCATAAAAAAATTCACACTCTAAAAAAAAAACTGGAATAACATAAAAAACGCAACTGTATGATTCTTCAGATACAATGATGTCACGTTGAAAGCGTCCTTCGGCAGTAGTTTCGTTTGAAGCCAATCCAACAAAAGTTTTATTTTTTTGAAGTTCAGGACTTTCGATGGTACTATGAATATCTTTCCTTTTCAAAGTAAAGCAGCTTCCTGTGTCGATGCTCGAAATTACAACCGATAATAATGGCATTGAATAATTAATTTTGTTACTTCCAATGCTTCAAGTCATACAACCAGAGGCAATATGCCCTAATTTATTGCATTTAAAGCATTTTCTGCCTATACTTGTATAAGGTCACTCCCTTGCACCATGTCCTTCTCTACCGCAGCTGAAACAAGCCAACATGGTGTTCAACTTCACGTTCTCTTTCGACATCTTCGAGTAAGCAAATTCAATTCGTTTTGTATTTTTCACACGTTCATATTCAGAAAATTTCGAATTCAATTCATTGCAACTGGCTGCTCCATAAAGTGTTGATTTGTCCATAGAATTATCGACGATTCCAACCACGATGTAGGCTATTGTCAGATTTTCCAAAATTTATGGTTGCAGCAATATCACGCATCTCATAGAAGTATTTCCTCCACCATCCTGTAACAGTTTTCCACAGAGCTGTTTCTTGCCAAAAAACCACAAATAAGTCTCTCTCCACATGCAGAGAAGAATGCAATTCCTCAAATATGTTAATCCACACTTCAATGCACATTTCATCTCCGCCGGTGAAAGTCTCAATAGCATTATCCGCATCCCTGAGCGACTGCCGACCATGTGCATCGCTACATTCATCGTATACAAAAACATTATTTTGTTCAACATTATCTTGTCGTTCAGCATTGCCATCTCGTTCGTCATCATAACCTCGCTCATCAGCATAATTTTTTCAGTATCTTGCTCATCGCCAATATGTTCTGCAGACACAAAGTTCTTTAAATTCAATTTTAAGACGGGTCTACTACCATTGATAGGTAACTGCCTGCGTTCTAGCTCTTCTCTCAATTGACTAATCGTCATTCGATTAGTATGTAATTGCACGAAAATGGAAATTCAATCGATTTTTTCTGTGTATAGACTTTTTATTTTTAATTGAAGTATACGCCCATACTATCGATACACTTTCTCCATTTCAGAGGTAGCTCAATTATCCCTCTGCTGTAGAAACCTGGTTCACGGGAGTCGATGAAGGCACTTTTGACAACTTTTCCGGAGCTAAATTTTGTTCCTACAAGCAAGTCGTCCATATTCCGAAGGAAGTGGTAGGCGGTGGTAGCAAGGTCATTTCAATATGGTGGGTGACGGAGAGTTTCCAAATCCAATTCCTATAGCTTTGCAACAGTTATTCGTGCAGTGTGTGGTAGCGCGTTATCGTGGTAGAGGACGGCGGTTGATCGGTTACCCAATTACGACTGTTTAATCGCACGATTACACATCATTTCGTTCAGCTGCATACAGTAGACATTCGCTGTGATCGATTCGCCCGGTTTCATGAAGCTGTGGTGGATTACAACGACTCCAGACCACCAAAGAGTCACTATCAGCTTCTTCTGGTGGATGTTTCGTTTCAAGCAGTGTTTCGTTGCTTCATCTCGATCCAAGCTCGCTTTTGTTGCTAGCAAGGAGCAAAAGGAAAGCTTCGAGCGATAAAGTTTTTGGCCATCGTTCAATTTGTGTGGTAGTTACTTGTCCAGCTTTTTCACCTTGCCGATTTGAGCCAAATGCGTTAGTATTGTAATCTCAAAACGGTTCTGTCGTTTGGAACCGGCTAATATAAAAAGCTCCATCCATCTCGTTAGTGCAGGCTTTGCCCTTGCGCTCGGTATGCCTTGCTATTTTACTTTCATTAGCCATTTCTGTCCAATCTGCCTTTCCCATTGTATTCCATAACCTTTACAAGATATGGAACACTGATCTTCTTGTATTTGCTCGGCAAGACATTCGTAAGTCGTATGTGGACAATGCGTTCCTTGTTTTCTACTCGAGAATAACGCTCAATTACATCAGCAAGGCGACGAGATAGAGCATCCGCGTTACCATGATGTCTTCCTTTACGGTGCTCGATTGTAAAGTCATAAATCTGCAGCCGTTCAGTACTCAGCGCTCATTGTCCTTCTGGATTTGTTAACTGTAATAACAATCTTAGCGATGCGTGATTAGTTCGTTTATGGTATCATTTACTGTACAAGTATTTATGGAAATATTTCACACATTACAATATTGCGAGTAACTTTTTTCGAGGTATATATATATATATATATATATATATATATATATATATATATATATATATATATATATATATATATATATATATATATATATATATATATATATATATATATATATATATATATATATATATATATATATATATATATATCAAATACTTCTTTCAACTTTTCAGGTGGTTATTAAAATCTTTTCCCATCTTGATAATGTCATCGAGGTACACTAAGTACGCTTTCCAGTGTAGTCTTTTTAGTATACGTTTCATCAAACGTAGCTGGTGCATTATATAGACCAAATCGTACCGTAAATTGCAATAGACCATCGCCAACACTGAAAACTGTTTTTTTTATGTTTTCCTCTCCGAGTTCCACTTGCCAGTAGCTAATTTACAGGTAAAGAGTTGAAAATCACTTCGCACTGGCTGCCAAGAATCTATTACGCTCTGAGCACTGCGAAGTGGCTAGCTTTCTCTAGGATAGCATATTCCAATGTACCATTGCTAATAGATACTCGTATTCTTATTCATATCCAGAACCTGTGCATCCTCCTGTGCAATATCCAGGGTTAACATGTACTCCATATTGTTTAGTAATCCATCCATGGTCAAGCAGTTTGGCACACGCTGTAATTGTAAAATGTGAATGATGGGACAACCCACTATTGAAGTCAATTTACGTCATTCTGAACGAATAGCTAATATGAGTGGATCGATCATTGTCCACTTTATTCCTTCCTTTGTCTTCCAGGAGAAATCGATCTTGATCGCTTTCGTCGTAGACGGCAATCATGCGTGATCATGGTTTGTCTCAAATGATGCACTTATCACTAAATTTATTTTCTCGTCGATCCCTTGTTTTTGCATCAAGTTGCACTACTGATATGAATGCCTGACACACTGTCAACTAGATACTTTGTTTATGCTTCTAGTTGGCGTATTCGTGGAATTGGTCGTCACATCAACTCTATCAGCTACATACGTCAAAGCACTGCTGACAGTTCCGGCATTGCACTTTTCGATGACATGAATAGGAACGCTAGATAATATATCCGCTCAATATTGGAATGGAAAGGCTGAAGGCTCTTATTACTTCGCTGCACTCGCAATCTTAATTCCACTCAATGCGCTGGAGTGTGTCCATCAGTGATTGGTAGCTACTAAGAGCTATCTCTGGAACCATCTGCAACACTTCTGAGTCATTACCTCTTAATGCGAGAATTAGAGCAGCAGTGTTTTCGCAATCGTCCCATTGATTCTTCGATGCTGTTGTCTTGAATTGAACCTTAAAGCTCTTTAAATACATATTCCGGTACAACACGCGAGTTACGCTCCAGACGCAACATAAAGCCCTTTTTCCGTATATTTCCAACAAAAACACCTAAAATATTTTCCCACACAATTTATTTTGATTTCTTTTAATGAACTTGAATTAGTGCATAATTGGCCTCGTTTAGACGGCTGACAAATGTGATAAAATCGCAATATATATGAGATTACGTGAAGTGCACGTGGGAGAGCTGAAAACCGATCTAAAATATTATCGTTTTCAACTGATCTAACGAAATTCGATTTGATCAGCATCACAAAAGCCATGAAATTGCAAGCTTAATCGCTTCATCACAGTCTATGTTGTCGAGCCACAATTGTTGCATCAATATTTTAGCAACAATAATCTTAGGTGCCAACCATCCGGCAGGGTCAAATAATTTGGCAATCATAGATAAAACCTCGCGTTTCGTAAAGGATATCTTATTTGTAAGGGCAATTGGGAAAAAAGCAGTCGGAGCCGGTATTCCATTGCAGACATAATGTTTTAGCTGTGCTCTTATCGGATATATTTAAGAATTCAGAATCCAATATGTGATTTGAGGGAATGTTTGCAAGAACGTCTTAATGGTTCGACGTCCACTTCCTTGGGGAGAATCCTGCTGATTGCAATGTCGAATTCAGCTGATTTCGTGCCGTGATAGATTCGGTCAGCGTACGAGCTCTGGCAAATACGTCATCTACGTACATTGAGAGCTTCAAAATGTCGGAAGCAAAAGGGTTCTTCATTTCATTCTCATGCGCGAGTTGCAAAAGGGTTCTTATGGCCAAGTATGGAGCACAGTTCACGCCGAAGGTGACAGTTTGCAGCTCAAAAACCTGAAGCTCTTGTCTACGGATTTTCGAAAATAGATGCGTTGGTAGGGGGTGTGTTTGGGATGCACGAGAATCTTCCGGTACATTTCCTCAATATCAGCGTTAAAAATGAACCGATAAAACTTTCGCTTGATAATCAGAATCATCCAATCTGATTGAAGTATGGGACCAGTACATAATACATCATTAAGACTTTTGTCACTAATAGTACGACTAGAGGCATTGAAAACCGCACGAAGTTTCGTGGTGGTCGGTCGGACTTCACCACCGCATGATGAGGAAGATAATATGACAAAGAGGGAGCTGAGCTATTATAAGCGATTATCTTCATGTGCCCAAGATCGAGATATTCGGCAATAACTCGATCAAATTCGATTTTAAGTTGGGGAGTCTTAAGTAACCACACTTCGTTACCAAAGTTGTCATTAAGAGACTCTCGCAATTCTGCGCAATACGTTTCACAGTATAAGTCTTCGGCGCAGAAGAGGAAGACCTAACCTCCTGTGGAAAGACCAAGCACTGGAGAACCTGACGGCGCTTGGAATTTCTAAGCATGTTATATTCGGCCTAAATCGATATTCGGTTGTTATGGCCGCATAAATAAATAAATAATATATATATATATATATATATATATATATATATATATATATATATATATATATATATATATATATATATATATATATATATATATATATATATATATATATATATATATATATATATATATATATATATATATATATATATATATATATATATATAAATATATAAAAATGCCGTAGCTTAGTGGTTAGTGCGTTGGCCTTCTGATCTGTAGGTCGTGGGTTCAATCCCCGGCTGAAGCATAACAAAATTTAATATCGAAAAGATTTTTCTTTCGAACGGTACCCACCTGCCGGCGAGAATTGGCAATTTTTCCGGCAGTAACAATTTGCCAAAAGTGCTTCTTAAAAGAGCTCTGTGACAAAAACTAAGTTAAAGTGATGTCACAAGAGTTCTGCCGTTCGGAACCGGCTAATATAAGTAGGTCCCTTCTAATGCTGTCCAAATTTAACACGCACAACAGCATTGGAAGAGAAGTTCAGTGGTATCACAATGGGCCTTTCTGGCCTAAGTGTGTTCTCTCAGAGAGAGGGCAGCCACATAACCTAACCTAACCTAACCTATATATATATATATATATATATATATATATATATATATATATATATATATATATATACATATATATATATACATATATATATATATATACATATATATATATATATATACATATATATATATATATATATAAATATATACATATATATATATATAAATATATATATATATATATATATATATATATATATATATATATATATATATATATATATATATATATATATCAAATACTTCTTTCAACTTTTCAGGTGGTTATTAAAATCTTTTCCCATCTTGATAATGTCATCGAGGTACACTAAGTACGCTTTCCAGTGTAGTCTTTTTAGTATACGTTTCATCAAACGTAGCTGGTGCATTATATAGACCAAATCGTACCGTAAATTGCAATAGACCATCGCCAACACTGAAAACTGTTTTTTTTATGTTTTCCTCTCCGAGTTCCACTTGCCAGTAGCTAATTTACAGGTAAAGAGTTGAAAATCACTTCGCACTGGCTGCCAAGAATCTATTACGCTCTGAGCACTGCGAAGTGGCTAGCTTTCTCTAGGATAGCATATTCCAATGTACCATTGCTAATAGATACTCGTATTCTTATTCATATCCAGAACCTGTGCATCCTCCTGTGCAATATCCAGGGTTAACATGTACTCCATATTGTTTAGTAATCCATCCATGGTCAAGCAGTTTGGCACACGCTGTAATTGTAAAATGTGAATGATGGGACAACCCACTATTGAAGTCAATTTACGTCATTCTGAACGAATAGCTAATATGAGTGGATCGATCATTGTCCACTTTATTCCTTCCTTTGTCTTCCAGGAGAAATCGATCTTGATCGCTTTCGTCGTAGACGGCAATCATGCGTGATCATGGTTTGTCTCAAATGATGCACTTATCACTAAATTTATTTTCTCGTCGATCCCTTGTTTTTGCATCAAGTTGCACTACTGATATGAATGCCTGACACACTGTCAACTAGATACGTTGTTTATGCTTCTAGTTGGCGTATTCGTGGAATTGGTCGGCACATCAACTCTATCAGCTACATACGTCAAAGCACTGCTGACAGTTCCGGCATTGCACTTTTCGATGACATGAATAGGAACGCTAGATAATATATCCGCTCAATATTGGAATGGAAAGGCTGAAGGCTCTTATTACTTCGCTGCACTCGCAATCTTAATTCCACTCAATGCGCTGGAGTGTGTCCATCAGTGATTGGTAGCTACTAAGAGCTATCTCTGGAACCATCTGCAACACTTCTGAGTCATTACCTCTTAATGCGAGAATTAGAGCAGCAGTGTTTTCGCAATCGTCCCATTGATTCTTCGATGCTGTTGTCTTGAATTGAACCTTAAAGCTCTTTAAATACATATTCCGGTACAACACGCGAGTTACGCTCCAGACGCAACATAAAGCCCTTTTTCCGTATATTTCCAACAAAAACACCTAAAATATTTTCCCACACAATTTATTTTGATTTCTTTTAATGAACTTGAATTAGTGCATAATTGGCCTCGTTTAGACGGCTGACAAATGTGATAAAATCGCAATATATATGAGATTACGTGAAGTGCACGTGGGAGAGCTGAAAACCGATCTAAAATATTATCGTTTTCAACTGATCTAACGAAATTCGATTTGATCAGCATCACAAAAGCCATGAAATTGCAAGCTTAATCGCTTCATCACAGTCTATGTTGTCGAGCCACAATTGTTGCATCAATATTTTAGCAACAATAATCTTAGGTGCCAACCATCCGGCAGGGTCAAATAATTTGGCAATCATAGATAAAACCTCGCGTTTCGTAAAGGATATCTTATTTGTAAGGGCAATTGGGAAAAAAGCAGTCGGAGCCGGTATTCCATTGCAGACATAATGTTTTAGCTGTGCTCTTATCGGATATATTTAAGAATTCAGAATCCAATATGTGATTTGAGGGAATGTTTGCAAGAACGTCTTAATGGTTCGACGTCCACTTCCTTGGGGAGAATCCTGCTGATTGCAATGTCGAATTCAGCTGATTTCGTGCCGTGATAGATTCGGTCAGCGTACGAGCTCTGGCAAATACGTCATCTACGTACATTGAGAGCTTCAAAATGTCGGAAGCAAAAGGGTTCTTCATTTCATTCTCATGCGCGAGTTGCAAAAGGGTTCTTATGGCCAAGTATGGAGCACAGTTCACGCCGAAGGTGACAGTTTGCAGCTCAAAAACCTGAAGCTCTTGTCTACGGATTTTCGAAAATAGATGCGTTGGTAGGGGGTGTGTTTGGGATGCACGAGAATCTTCCGGTACATTTCCTCAATATCAGCGTTAAAAATGAACCGATAAAACTTTCGCTTGATAATCAGAATCATCCAATCTGATTGAAGTATGGGACCAGTACATAATACATCATTAAGACTTTTGTCACTAATAGTACGACTAGAGGCATTGAAAACCGCACGAAGTTTCGTGGTGGTCGGTCGGACTTCACCACCGCATGATGAGGAAGATAATATGACAAAGAGGGAGCTGAGCTATTATAAGCGATTATCTTCATGTGCCCAAGATCGAGATATTCGGCAATAACTCGATCAAATTCGATTTTAAGTTGGGGAGTCTTAAGTAACCACACTTCGTTACCAAAGTTGTCATTAAGAGACTCGCGCAATTCTGCGCAATACGTTTCACAGTATAAGTCTTCGGCTGACTTACCAGTAGTTCTTGGAGCTCTTCTATCTCCTAGAATCGGGAAATTTGACGATAGAGAATAATTTCATTATAGAATGACAAAACTGGTCCGGGCTCTTGCGTGTTCGCATAACGAACAGTGATAATCTAGCCGCAAACGGTATTTTGGGCAATCAGGGTAATAAGAATGCCTTTGCGAATACCATCTTGGAGTATGGAAGAGTAGATATCTATACCTAATACCAGATCTACTGGGGAACTTCTATGTAAATTTTTATCTGCTAATTGTTGGCCTGCTAGTTTCTTACGTAAGATAGCAAATATGTTACGAGATGGTAATTTTCCTAACACAAAGGCATCCACTTTAATCGTTACGCTGGGGTCAACTGAGGATCCGATCTCCAACGAACACATTTTCGACGAATGCGCTGTAACGACCTCATTTAGGCCCGTAACTGTGGTCCGTACATCGCAAATAGGGAGGCGCAACCTATTTAGCAGCCGCTCGGACATAAACCTAGCTTCCGAACCGGAATCGATAAGCGCTCGAGCTGTAAAGGATATGTTGTGGTGTCGAATGTGTACCAGTGCTGTTCCCAGTAGCACTGCATGGTTTTGTGTAGGGTGGCTTGTTGAATCCAAAGCCGTTTCGTGGTTTTCCTATGTAGCAGGTTGTAATTGGAATTCTAATGGATCAGAATGACCTTTTTTTTATCTAGTAGTTTCATTGTTTTGTTTATAAATTGTTAAATATTATGTGGAGTATATAGGGAGAAAGAGAACAACCGAAATAAATAACTCACACGGTAGCGTTGTGTGTGTGTAATCCAAAATATCGAAATGTGCTATTTATATTAGTAAGTGGTTTTGTTATTGCCAATTTAGGTACTAAGTACTTACATATAAATGGCATATACAAAAACTTGCGAAAATATCACAACAATAATTCTGGTGAAATGAGAAGAAGCACATCAGTAAGAACAAATGCTGTATTAAAAACAAGGTATCTTTGTTGTACGTACGTACGATGGCGGATTGAGTAAGAAGCTACCTTGAAAGTAAGAAAAAGGCAGCACAAACGCAAAAACTTTTTTTTTTGAAATTGCGATCTGTCAAACGTCAGCTGTTGAAATTTCATCCAAATTCATCGACTAGTTTATTTGTTGTAGTCGTTTGAAGTAACCAACTTTTGTGTTTCTTGAAAAATAGAAAGAAGCG
Source organism: Megamerina dolium (assembly GCA_963854835.1). NCBI lineage: Eukaryota > Metazoa > Arthropoda > Insecta > Diptera > Megamerinidae > Megamerina > Megamerina dolium. The sequence continues at coordinate 39,932,363 of OY978530.1, forward strand.
AGTTGCGTGCAGTGATTAAACACTATTATTTGAAAGAGAAAACGGCGAAAGAGACAAAAGAAAAGGACGATAAACATTACGGTGAGTATGCTCCGTCAGATTACATGGTAAAATATTGGAGTGCTGAATTTAAACGTAGCCGAACAAGCACTGCAACAATACCATCAACAGGAAGGTCAAAAGAGGTGGTTACTGAAGAAAATATCAAGAAAATCCTCGATATCATTATGAATGATCGCCGGGTCAAGTTGCGTGAGATTGTTGAAATGGTAAACATCTCATATGAACGTGTGTTCAACATTTTGCATGAACATTTGCATATGAAAAAGCTATCGGCAAGATGGGTGTTCGAGTTCGAGAAGAGTTCGAGAGACCACTTCACAGCGGTGTTTGGACATGATAAAGCGTAATCCTGTTGATTTTTGGCGTCGATTAATAACTGTTGATGAAACGTGGGTCCACCACTACACACCTGAAACCAAGAATCAATCGAAAAAATGGGTGGAAGCTGGTGGAAGGGTGAAATCGGCTGGCAAGGTTATGGCCACTGAATTATCCCCAATCACAGGAAAGTATTACCGTGCATTATTGGATCAATTGAATGATGCAATCAAGAAAAAACGACCACATTTAAAGAAGAAAAAAGTGCTCTTTCTTCAAAACAACGCACCGGTTCACACAGCATTAGATACGATGCTAAAATTACGTGAAATACACTTCGAATTGGTTGATCATCCACCTTATAGTCCAAATTTAGCTCCTAGTGACTTTTTCCTGTTTCCAAACTTGAAAAAATGGTTCTCAGGAAAAAGATTCAGCTCAAACGAAGAAGTGATTACCGAAACTAACGCATATTTTGAGGGGTTCCCGAAATCGTATTATTCAGATGGTATAAAAAAGTTGGAATATCGTCTTACTAAGTGTGTCGAAGTAAAAGGAGACTATGTTGAGAAATAAATGGTTTTTGAAAAAAAAAAAAAATGTTTTTTTCCTACTTAGGTACCTTCATTATCAATCCGCCCTCGTATGTACTCATTATAACCTTGTGGAGCAACAATAAAACACAACCCAATTTTATTTACATGTGGGATCAACAGCCTTTGTATATAAGCCTTTATATGAAAAATTTTACATTTTACGCAAAATGTGGGGAACGAAAAAATTGGCGGGAAGTGTATGTGCCCGTATAATTGGAAAACAAATGCTCACGGATACTTGCCAATATACTTTATTTCGGGTTTTAAATGAAGGACCAAAAATGACGACGTGGAGACGTTTGCCGGTGGGCCCAAGTTGTTGGCTCAGGTGTCGGTTGTTGACTGTTGGCAGATGAGACAGTTGATATATTGATCGCTGGTGGTGACAGGGATTTTAATTAATGTTTTTATAAGTATAACCTAATATTATTTCACAAAACACAATTTCTTGGCGTAGTAGGAAAACAAGAAACACTTGGGTAATTTTATTTCCGTCTTCTGTTCTTGTTCTTGCCAAATTCAAGGTTTCTAGTTGTCTGGAAATTCCCAAGCTGTATATCCTCTGGATTAAAATTCTTGATTTCCACTTCTTACGCCTCGTTCTATGTTTATGCCAACTTATTTCTTATAAAAAATTTATTTTTATTGTATATTTCGAATTAAAGAATCTGTTCACTAACACTGTTCACTAAGAACTGTTCTTCTCGCACAAACTACTCAACAAAAATTCCAAATTGTAACGCAACAATAAGTAATCTCTTTATATCTTTTTTCAAATATTATTTTATATTATTTATTATTATAACACGCAACAATAGGCAAGTTAAAAAATTTTAATCTTTAATAAAACTTTCTAATTGAAAAAAGCGCGCACTCCTTCTCGGGAAAAGAAAAAATTCGAATTAATTTTGTTGATTTATGGGAAATAAAAAATATAAAAGGAAAAGGCAGAACAAACGGATGAGAGAATGGAATTGAGTGGAAGTGATAGGAATAGGGATAAAGTAATCATGGAATAATGAGCAGATGGATAGGGTGTTCAGACCATCCATCCACTCATTCACTTCAGTTCACTTTGGGAGTGCGCCCATCTTATACTGGCTTAGACAGTGTGAATGAAGTAAAATATATACCAAAACAATTCGTTTCCACAGGTGCTATTTCATGGAAAATAGTCGATTTTAAAAACAAAGACTAGGAAGCTATAATTGGTCAGAATTTTTTAGTCCCATTTAAAGCTAAATTATATATCAGTGAAAATTTTATTGAAATTTTTAATAATAAAATATTCTTCGAAAAAGCAAAACACCCATTTCCATGTGAAAATATTTGTACATTAGAGAAGATTCATAACAAAAGGAACGTTTTACAAAGTTTTAACTTTAACCATTTATATGGCGAAAAAAACGAATTAATAAGAAATTTATTATCCAAATTTCAAATTATTTTTCAGAGAAGGAGATATTTTATCGGCAACACACGAAATTGAACACGGCAAAGGGATTCCACCAAATAGTGGTAAGATAGGAAGATAGACAAAAGACTGCATTTTAAACTCCATTTGGACATTACGAAATTATTCGAATGCTATTCGGATTAAAAAATGCACCTTCCAAAGGTTGATGAACACTGTTTTGAGACAATTCATTAATAAAATATGTGTTGTTTACATGGATACTAGTATTTAGTACCTCATTAGAGGAGCACTTAATTAACTTTAGAAAAATATTTACATCTTTGAGAAAGGCTAAGCTTAAAATCTAAATCGATAAATGTGCCTTTCTGAAGAAATAATCACAATTTCTCGGTCATCTACTCACAGCAAAGGGTGTTAAATCTGACCCAAAAAAAAAAATAGGTATTATTCACAGCTTAAAACTACCAAACACCTAAAAGAAAATAAAATCATTCTTAGGAATGACAGGTTTTTATAGGAAATTTGTCAAAGATTACGCTAAAGTAGCTCGTCCAATGACAAAGTTTTTAAAGAAAGGCCAAAACGTCAAAATTAAAGACCCTAATTGCATTTTAGCATTTCAAAGACATCATAGACAAGTGTAAAATACATTCGGCCTTACCTTTTTGGTAGGGAATTCGATCTCGAAAGTGACCACCAACCATTGAAATGGCTATTCTCAAAATATTCTGGCAAAGATATCAATCCAAAGTTTCATAGGTGGCTTATAGAGTTAGGTGAATATGAATTCTAAGCTGCATATGTAAAAAGGAAAGGCACAGAAAATAATGAATTATTTAACCGCGGAAGATTTTAAAGGAAAATATAATAATAGGACAGAATCGGAATACCACCTGCGGACTTACGAGAAAATGCAATTATTAAGGAATATTGCTATCAAAGTGAAGGTGAATATGACGAAATAAACAAGGGGGAGGAGTCAGAATCGCTTGAAGTCCAAACTAACCACTCCCAAGAAGATAATTTAATGTTAAGAGTAAATGATAGTAACCACAATGAATCAGCAGAAGGCGAAACTATTCATTACCAAATGAAAATGCTAATCATAATCTTTATTGATAAGCAGGATATCATTTCTGATAACGTTATCAATATAGTACAAAGGTACGCCGAGAGAGGAAAAGTCGCAATATACTATGAACTCAATGATCATGAGTTCAATAAATTGCAAAAAATTTTAATTAGAACATACTCCAATATTACCAAAAATTCTTTCATAAAATATAGCTATTTTGCTAGAGACATACAAGACGAAGATCAACTAAAAAGGCAGATCTCACTTTTCCATAAAAATGAGATAGGACATTCAGGAAAGCTCCCGACTTATGTGGGAATGAAGCATAAGATTTATCACCCCCAATTAAAATTTAAAATACACGAAATAATCAATAATTGTGATATCTGCAACACAGGGAAATATGACCGAAATCCTATTAAAGCCAAATTTCAACAATCACAACGTCATCATGACAGTAAATAAACAAATCCAAATAAACCAACATATCAATTACACTCTAGTTTTACTAAAATGGAACGTAGAAGAACACAGAACGAAAATAAAAAACGCTTTCGAACTAAAAACAACGAGTTCGTAAAATATCTCTTGTATCTCTACCAAATGCAAAAAAGTAGATTTTTAGAAAATAGACTCAATCAAATACAAGACAATATATCAGCAGCTAAACATAAAACTTTACACCCAAGCATACTGACGGCAGAAGAAATAGAACGTTACAATATTGACTTTTATAAACTAAAATTGTTAAAACTTGGTATAATGGAATTCAAAAAATCGATGTTAATTATTGCCATTAGAATGCCAACAAGTCATATTAAAACTTATATGAAAGCTATAATACGAATACCAAATAAAAAATTCATGGAAATAAATGTAAAACCTGAAATGTTGTAGAAATAGACAATGAAACAGATTTAAAAAATTTAAAACAAAGCCAAAATTGTATTTACTACCAAAATTGTATACTGACGTTTAATATCAAATTCTAAATCCTAACAATGGACGAAAAGACTTTCAATTCTACCTCTTAGAAAGAAATTGATTTCAATGAAATTACATTAAAAAATTTTGAAAATTTAGAGCAAATAGAAGAAGTTTCACCATAATAAATCTTATAGAATAGGTGGAACTCTAACTTTTATAATAATAATCATTATAACCATAGTAATTTTTTATATAACAAGAAAAATAACGTGAAGATTGTAAACAGAATTGAAACAAAAAACTTTGAAGAAATCGAATTGGCAAGAATTAAAAAAATTCTGTTTAAACAGCTTAAATACGGCTGCCTATTCTATGGCTGCTGCTAGTGGTTGGATATCCGAAGGCTATCAGCAGCTATAGGACAGGCGGAATGTGACTAGACCTCCTTGTGGTGGCTGCTGAAGGGTAGTTATCTCTTCTCTGGCAATGCCACCAAGAAAGAGGGGTCGTGAGCGGAGTGGAAGTGACACACAGGCTTCATCTGAGTCTGACGTGACAACGGGTGTGAAATTGTAAACACTAGGCTTATCTGAAGATGAAAATAACCCGTTCCTCGCTAGGGTGTTGAAGTATGTTGGGGAATACGAGGCGCACCTCATGCACCTCATGGTTGAAAACGCCGAATTAAAGGGCCAATTGAAAGCGTATAAAGAGTGTACCGGAGCTACTGCGTCTGCGCTTTCGCCGCAGTAGCTCCGGCGGCGAGGGTGGTTGTGTCGAAGCCGGTGGAGACGTCGTTAGGAGCAAAAATAAACGTCCGACGAGGTAGTTAGGAAAATGGTCGATGAAGTGGGTCCAACGCTCAAAGTCAGGGTGCATGAGGTGCGTCCCTTTAAGGGCAAAGGAGCGGTGATACGGACCCCCTCAGTCGCGGAGCGTGATCGTGTGGCGAAGAACGCCAAGTTCGAGGAACTGGGGTTGAGCGTCAGTGTGAATGAGAAGCGAGGCGCGCGAGTTGTTGTTCAGGGAGTTCATCCGGAGATCACTTCTGATGATTTTATGCAGGAGCTCTGCGACATGAACTTTAAGGAGAGCATGTCGACGGCGGCCTTTAGGTAGGGTGTCAGACTGGTGAGTTCACCCTGGAAGAGTGACGGTGCGGCAGTGAACGTCGTCTTGGAGGGATCTGATACGGTGGTGTCGACCATCCTGACGAACGGCCTCTGCTACATTAAGTGGTTCTCGTTCAGGGTGCGTCCATCCAGTCTGATGCCAGGGTGCTTCAGGTGTTGCCGCAATGCAATGCATTGTCGCAACTGCGCCTTCAAGGGCAAGCCAGCTGATCATCTGATGATGTCGCTGGATTGCCTGGTGTATGCGGCCATTGTTGCTCGTGCCAATGCCAGACATTAATGTCCGTCAAGTTATTTCAGATCAACTGCAAAGGGTATTTCCCCGTTATGTGTGAATAAGGTGCTGCGGTGATCGCTCACGGTTGCAGCATTGCGATTATCTAAGAACCGCATGCAAACATTGGCGCGGTCCAGGGACTACTCAGCTATATGCGGGTATTCCCGGATCTTAAGTGCGGTGCTGCGGTCGTGGTGAGCAGCGTCGACGTTGAATGTGTACTTGTCAATGCGTCTGATTGGGGTGTGTGTGTTAGAGTTGAATTTGCGTTTGGTAGTATGATTGTTGTTAGTAGTTATTTTAAGTTTAGTGTAAGTATTGAACCGTATTTAGATTATATTGATACGGTGCTGCTCTCAGAGAACAGCACGCCTGTTATCATAGGTATGGATGCGAACGCTGCTTCCTCGCTGTGGTTCAGTTAGATGTCCCAGCAATCGCTTGGATATCAGAACCACAGTCGAGGAGTCATTCTGAGTGAATGGGTAGTTTCTAAGGGTATGCATGTATTAAATGCTGCGTCCGAGTATTTTACTTTTCGTAGCCTGGGTGGTGGGAGCAATATCGATGTTACTTTGGTGAATGATGCAGCACGGAGAATGTTTAATTTTGAATGGTGTGTTAATGGCCAGTGGGGGGTTAGTGATCATAAGTTGATTGAAGTTGTGGTCACTACCCCTACCACTGGTGTGTCCAATTTTATGTTTAATTCAAGATGGTGGCGTACTTGAGGCGTGATTTGGGTGCGTTTTTGCGAGAATGTTCGTGAGATTACTGTGTTTAGCGATAAGTCTGTAGATGAGCAAATTAAGTATTTAATAATTGTGTATGGCAGGTTAACGATAGTATGTTAGATGGGTGGAAGCGTGTGATTAGGAAACGTGTGAAGTGGTGGACTAGTGATCTCACCCTCCAGAAGCGCCTCGTCAGGCGGCTGCGAAGACGTTCCCAGCGCGCACGACGAGACGATTCGGATGGTGTATCCCAACGCAGGGGTGAGTATTGTAGGGAGATAAATGTTTATAAGATGATTGTTCGAGTTAAGGAGGAGGATTGGTGTAGTTCTGTTAGGGATAATAGGGACGATCCGGTGCCTGCATTGGAGGCGGAGCCGATTCCTCCGTTAGAGACGATTGAACTAGATTATGCATTTAGCCTGGTTAGGTCTAGGCGGTCTCCGGGTATTGACGGGCTGACTGGCGAGATGTGTAAGCATCTGTGGAAGTCCATTCCGGAATACTTGGAGGCCGTATTCGATAAGTGCATATGGGAGGATATTTTTTCATGCGAGTGGAAAATAGCTAGGGTGGTAGTTCTCCTGAAGTCTCCTGATAGGGTCTGGTATAATCCCAGGTCTTATCGGGGCATCAGTCTCTTACCGGTTCTTGGCAAGGTGCTGGAACGGGTCATGGTGGAACGGCTTCAGGACAGTATTGGTCAGTTTTCAGATATACAGTTTGGTTTTCGTATGGGACTGAGTGTTAAGGATGTCACGCCAAAGTTTCTGTGCGTGGCTCTACGAGCAAGTATGCATTAGGTGTGTTTATAGATTTTAAGTGTGCGTTTGATTACCGGCGCTGGGATAGAGTGATTGAGCATCTGATTGAACTCGACTGTAGGGAGATTAGCCTGTGGAATAGCTATTTTTCCGACAGAAGGGCATGTGTGTTTGGCGTGAATAACAGTGTTGATGTTAGTGTGGTTCGTGGCTGTCCGCAGGGGTCCATATGCGGTCCATTCATATGGAATCTCATGATGGAATACCTGAAGCTGACGAGCTTCAGGTATTATGTAAGTTTTGTGCATATGTGTACGATCTTTTGATATTAGTAGAGGGCCAGTCTAGAGCTAGCATCAAAAGGATAGGTCAAGGTCTACTTCAGGTTGTCCATGAATGGGGTTTCGGGATGAGTGTGGATGTGTCGGCGGATTAGACGGTGATGATGCTGCTTAAACGCAGGTTGTCATCGTCTCGCCCGCCTACCATCAGTGTGAACGGCTGTTCCCTCAAGTATGCGACGGAGATCAAATACTTGGGGGTAACTATGAGTGAGCGTATGATTCTTTTACCTCATATTGTCTGTATTAGAAAGCGTTTGGTGAATGTTGTGGGACAAGTGCGTCGTATTGTTAGGTGTGATTGGGGCCTTAGCCGGCGTGCCGTTCGTATCATGTATCGTGGTCTATTCGTGGCTTGTGCCACGTTCGGGTACGAAACGGCCATGCAGGTTGCTGGCCGAGCAAAAGTGTGTTCGTGTCAATGTGTTTTGTTGTTAGCGTGTTTGCCTGTGTGTCGCACTGTCTCTACGGAGGCAATGCAAATGTTGATGGGTGTGCCTCCTTTTGACCTAGTGACGGAGCGGCCTCTGTTCTTTCTCAGGAAGGGGATGAATTAGCCCGTGCTGCGGTCTGGATGGATATCTGATAATGACTTATTGCCTGGTTATTCTGTATGTAAACGTGTTTTAGAGGTCGTGTGACTTATAGTTTTGTCCCGGGGGTGCGCGCGTTGGTGGGGGATCCAGACTTTGGTCCAGACTGAGTCTTGGTTTCCTGCTGACGGGCGATGGATCATTGAATTCGTTTTTGTATGATAGAAATTTGAGTGATAGTGAGGGTTGTATTTGTGGTGCTGATGTGAAAGATTGGCTGCACGTCCTGTGTGTGTGCCCCATTTACTCGGAGTTCACAGATCTTAATGGAATGGGGATCACACAGTGACGGGCAGTGGTGTTTTTCTAACATATTAGCTAGCGATGTGCATGTCTTAGCCTTAAGTAATTTTGCGTGTTGGGTATTTAAACGGCGAAGATTCTTGGCAAGGCAGTCTGAATAGCCTTGTGTGTGCATATTTTATTTCTTGGGGGTATGTGTGAATGTGCTATTTTTTGGGTGGGTCTGGGGGGACTCGGGCTTCCGTTCGGCGTCTCCCGGTCTCGCTTCGCGGGCGTTGAGTTCCGGGTTGCTGCTTTATGCAGCTCCCTCATACTTGGGGACAACTTTTTGGGGGTCATTTGGGGATGTTTTTGGGAAACAATTAAATACTGATAATGGGTGGAAAGGTGCCAGCAGTTGGCCGCTGGCTGTGAGTCGAGGCACAGCCGTTCGCTCTGCAATAAAACAAAAACCTCTAGCGGCCTGGGCGGTACCAGCATTTTTCCCTGGCTGCTCCCTCCCGGCAGATGAAATCCTTAAGATGCTTCGTATGCAGAACCATTCATTACCGACAGGCAACTGGAAAGTAATAAACAGGACTGTTACAACATAGGGATCAGCGCTTACGCTAGTCATCGACGATGCCTACTTCGACTTGGGGCGGATTCAGTCCCAACCGTCGGTGACCAGGGGAAGTGGAATAGAGAAAAATGTGTCTCACATTAGAATGGATGACGATAAACCCTCCACTAGTCGACAGGCAGCCCTTGAGGCACAAACAGACCGGAGTACGGAAGAGACTGACAGCCCAACTGTCAAGAAGACACCAACTACATCAACAGTGAAACCCGCAAAACTTGGCTCAACTAAGCCCGTCCGGAAGACTTAACACGGACAATCCGTCCAAACGATTGAGTATTTCGGATAACTCTGTAATCCCGAACAGTAATGTACGGGTGCACACAAGGGGTAAAGCGGTCAAGCGTATAGGCTATTACACAAAGGCGCCACACGAATAATATGGAGATTGTCCAAGTCAATCTCCATAGGGCGCAGGCAGCATCAGCTGTCCTAGCTAGGACTATCAACACCTGTGGTCCTATCATAGCACTGGTGCAGAAACCATGGTCCAGCACCAAATTTTTTTTTTTTTTTTTTTTTTATTGGATCTTTCTAAATACTTTGAAACTAACAATAAGTAATCAAATCTTACAAACTAACTAAAATTATGTGATATTCCCAACGTTCCATCACAATTTGTTGAGTCGCGAGGTATAGCAATTTCACAGCATATTCAGTGTGCGTTTTCTTTTTAATCGACGATGCCCCGTGCTCAGCAACAATTGCCTAGCAAGGGGATTCGGATGACTGTGTAATTTTTGAATGTAACTTCTGCAAGACATTGCAACTTCCTCAGAAATTGTGGGTACATTTAAATCTCGATGGATGTTAACGTTCCTCATATACCAAGGCGCGTTTACAATAATTCGCAGACACTTGGATTGTATTCGCTGCAATTTTTCGATATTAGAGGGAGATGCGGTGCCCCAAAACTGAATACCATAAGTCCAGATTGGCTTCAGGATTGCTTTATATAATAGCACTTTGTATTCGATATTCAACTTTGATCTTTTGTGTAACAGCCACCATAACTGATTAATTTTAAGCTTGATCTGAGTTTTCTTTGCCACTATGTGATTTTTCCATGTCAGCCTTCTGTCGAGGTGAATACCCAAGTACTTTGTTGAGGAACATTGTGGAACTGATTGGCCATTAATATTAAGTGGGGGACATGTATCTAGCCTCAGCGTGAAGGTTACATGTACGCTCTTTGATTCATTGACTTTTATACGCCATTTTGCTAGCCAGATTTCGAGAGAATCGACATGAGTCTGCAGGAGTTTAGTAGCTTCTATGGGGTTAGAGCGAGAGCACAATATTGCCGTATCATCAGCAAAGGTCGATATGAATGTATAGTTATTGTTGGGCATATCTGAAGTGTATAAGAGATACAGTAAGGGGCCCAAAACGCTTCCTTGAGGAACGCCAGCGTGAATATCCAGTGGATTTGTTGTGTAATCCTTGTGATGTACGAGAAATTGTCTTTTCGTGAGGTAGCTACTAAGCAATGAGGAGACATTTGCAGGCAGTAATAGTTTGAGTTTGTAAATAAGGCCATCGTGCCATACTTTATCGAAAGATTGAGTGATATCAAGAAAGACAGCTGAGCAATACTTTTTTTCTTCAAAAGTGTTCCTTATCAGAGTTACAATGCGGTGGACTTGTTCTATTATGCCGTGCTGTTTTCTAAATCCAAACTGATGTTGAGGAATCAGTTGGTTGAGATTAATAAATGGAGTTATATTCATGACAAGTAGCTTTTCGAATACTTTAGAAAGTAGAGGCAGGAGGCTGATAGGTCTGTACGATGCAACTTTTGTAGGGTATTTTCCTGGTTTTGCTATCATAATAATTTTTGAAGTTTTCCAGCATTTGGGGTAGTGTTTAATACGAAGGATAGCATTGAAAATGTGCATGAGATGAATTACTGAAGCCGGAGGTATCTCTTTTATCATTTTACCGGTAATCTTATCTGGACCAGGTGATTTTTTTGGGTTTAAATCTTTATAAATTGCTTTGAATATGTCCTTTTTTTAAATTTTGAGCGTTATTGCACCAAAAATGAATTTCTGGGTCTTGCGCGGTCAGGTAATGTGCTTTGGTGTCTGTCTACTGATAGACCTAGAACTTGTGTTGTATTTAATGGTAATTCTTTCTTCCCGTTAACAAATTTTGTTACACCTGACCTGCGCAGCCAAGATAACCTGCAATTCAAGAGAATTGATAAAAGCATCAGTGTATTTCTCTGGAGATGTACTCGAATGTCCCACGGATATAGCAGAGAAGCTGACTGCCTATCCAAAACAGCATTGTCTATAGCTTGTTCTAGGATGTGACGCGTATGCCCATCACACTACTTGGGGAAGCACGAACACCAACGCTAGAGGTGAGTCACTATTTAATTATATACTCTCACTAAACTTAAGTATTTGTAATGATGGAGATAGCCCAACATTCATAACTAAAACTAGGAAAGAGGTGCTAGGCCTTACCCTAACAACTTCTCTATCGAAATCACTTGTCAGCAACTGGCGAGTATCTGAAGAGCCTTCTTGTTCTAACCATAGACAAATAAGGTTTAGGTTAGGTGACAAATTTGTGACTACCGTGATCTTTAGGCCAAAAAGACTGACTAACTGGAACAGTAATTGTTACCAGTTAAGGCACGATATCAATACCCAACCTTTAAATAGAGTTGACACAATATACAGGCTAGAAGAGGTCTCCAGGAAACTGCAAGAGATCATAAAAAACGCCTATGAAGACAACTGTCCCGTAAATACAAAGACCTTTAAAAGACAGACACCTTGGTGGAACAGTCATCTTAGCATGCTAAGAAAATAAGTACAGAAGCTATATAATAGAGCTAAACGGCACAACGACTGGCAGACCTACTCTGAGAATCTCATCAAATACAATAAAGAAATAAAAAACGCGAAGAGAGAATTCTACAAACGCTTCTTCGAGGACATAAATAATGTGAACTCAAGCTGTAGGCTACAGAAAATCCTTTCAATCGATAAACCTCGTCCGATTGGAACTTTGACTCACGTAAGGGTTAACCACAAACAGTTCGCAGTATACTTTAACCCTACTCAGTAAACCTCCTTTTCCGGGGTCAGAAATAATAGACGACGACTCCGACCAAAACAATTACAATATTTGGCAGTCCTACTACCCCAATAGGGAAGAACGGAAATTATCCAAACTTATCTGTAAACGCTCGATTGTAGAATGGGCAATAGGAACGTTCTCCCCATATAAGCATGCGGGATAAGATGAAATCTTCGCGGCACTTTTGCAGAGAGGACCGGACAGTCTGTCGCCCACTCTATCGAAATTATACGCATACAGCTTGGCTTTTGGCTATATTCCGGAGACCTGGAAAATAGTGAATGTTGTCTACCTCCCCAAAGCCGGAAAACCAAACAAAAAAGACCCAAAATCCTTCAGGCCAATAAGCCTGATGTCGTGTATACTTAAAGGTATGGAAAAGGTTATAGAGAGATATCTCAGAGAGGAAATCCTTATCCGAAATGCTCTAAGCATATACCAACATGCTTACCGGAAAGGTAGATATACAGAAACAGCCCTATCTGCCCTGGTTAGCAAAATCGAGGGATTCCTCCATGGGAAGGAAATCTGTTTGGTAGGTTTCCTCGACATAGAGAGAGCTTTCAACAGCACCATCTACGAAACTATGGGATCAGCTTTAGAAGTATTTCAAGTACCAACTGTGCTGAAAAGATGGATTTCCATGATGCTTAAAAGTAGGCTAATAGAATCCAACTAAAATGGTATCTGGATACTGGCTAGGACAATTCGGGGGTGTCCTCAAGGAGGCGTACTGTCTCCTCTACTCTGGTCCATGGTTATAAACGGATTGATCCGCATCCTCATGGAGCAAGGTTATGATGTAACTGCCTATGCTGATGACCTAGTTATTGCGGTTAGAGGCAAAGACGGGCAGACCGTCTCTGACCTACTACAAAATGCAATAAGGATTGTAGAAAACTGGTGTATCAATCAGAGTTTATCGGTAAACCCTGATAAGACAACAATTGTACCTTTTACACTTAAAAGGAAGTATGACAGACCAATTACGGTCTTTGGCAAAAAAAAATAATAATATAAATAAAGTCAAATATCTTGAGGTAACTCTAGACAACAACTTGAACTGGATATCTCATATAAATCGTAATATTCAGAAGTCGGGGAACGCTCTCTGGATCTGTAAACGAGTCTGTGGCAAAAACTGGGGAATGAAGCCGATATGGCTACCATCACCTATCAAACGATAGTGTGGTGGAAAAAAAATCACAGAAAAAACTACGGTGAATAGACTTTAACAACTACAAAGAATTATTAACTCTTGCATCACTGGTTGTCTTTGCACAACTCCAACGGCAGCCCGCAATGTAATTTTGGGTATGCTGCCACTGGATTTAACCGTACAAATGAATGCGATCATTAGTACACATAGACTGATGCATAACGGGTTCATACCACAGGATCCACATGCAAATGGTCACCGTTCCATTGCTAAAGATAGGAAGCGAGACGGGAGCTTTTGGATGCCCCTGCACTCAATACCTCCGCGACATATTTTTAACAAGAGGTACAAAGCTCATATCCCAAACAGGATAAACTGGGAAGACTCAAAAATCAGTCTTACTCATAACGACATTGTCTGGTATACTTATGGATCCAAGACTGAAGAAGGCACCGGATCTGGAATCTATTGTCCCAATACACGAATGTCAATAAGTCTTGGCAGCTTAGCAACAGTCTTTCAAGCGGTGGCCGTTGATATTAATCAATGTATCAGGGAAATTCTTAACCTTCGTCCTTATAAAAAAAGAATCATTGTAATGTCGCACAGTCAGGCTGCAACAAAAGCCTTGATTTCGTCAACATTTGATTCTAGGTTAATTTGGGAGACACCTAATCTTCTCCAACAACTATCAGTCGCGAATCAAATGATAGTACACTGGATTCCAGCACACTGGACACTGTCTACTAAACAAACATAAAACTCGTCTGAAATTGACAGACAGCGAAATATGCAGATTCTGTGTGGAGGAAGATGAGACATCCATACACCTAATCACAGAATGAACAGCCCATATCCGAGCGGGAAAATAAACACTCGGGAACGAACTACTACACACTACCAATCTTTCTGAACATGATCTGACAAGAATCAAAATGTTTTTTGAGAAAATAGGAGGATATAATCTATTCCAATATTAAACTCGGGTATGGCACAACAGTTCGAGTCGGACGCAGTGCCATAGACAGCAATTGTCTAGCCCTTACCAATCTAATCTAATCTAAAGAAAATATCAAATATATTGTATACGGAAATATTTTTAATAATAGTAATTGTAATATTTTTTATTTTTTTTTTATATGTAATAAAAAAAATTTTAAAAAAGAAAAAATTTTATATACATATATATATATATATATATATATATATATATATATATATAATGTGTGTGTGTGTGTGTGTGTGTGTGTGTGTGTGTGTGTGTATATATATATATATATATATATATATATATATATATATATATGTATATATATATATATATATATATATATATATATATATATATATGTATATATATATCAGAAGACGAACACACTAACCACTGAGCTACGGCTCTTAAAGCCCCGAAGGGCTCATGAGCCGAGATTCTCGTCCATTACCGTTGTGCGTGTTAAATTTTTGGACAATATTAGAAGAGACCTACTTATTTTAGCCGGTTCCGAACGGCAGAACCCTTGTGACATCACTTTTTCTGCGTTTGTCACAGAGTTCTTTTAGAAGCTTTTCCTGGCAAGTTGTTACTGTCGGAAGAATTGCCAATTGCTTGCCGACAGGTGGCTACCGGTCGAAAGAAAAATCTTTTCGATATTACGATAGGAAAAATATACCTATTATATATTTATATTATAAAAAGAAAAAGATCAGATAGCACACATATAAATAAATATAAATGAAAAGGTATAAGGAGAAAATTTTCTAAACCTCCAATCGAGATACTCGATTCGATTTTAACGATTAAAATTTCTAACATAGTGTGCACACTGAAAATATTAGGTCGATTTTTTGCTGAATTCGTTTTGCGTTCATATCGACAACGCATATTCTCTTTAATTATTGTACGACTTTATAAAATAAAAAAAAAATTAAATTAAAAATTTAAAAATTAATTAAAATCATCATACATTTATTTAATGAGCTTATATAATTTTGAACAAATTATTTAAGCGATTTTTAATCGAATAAAAAGGAGGAATCATCAAGCGACGCCAATGCGCACAACCCGGTAGCACGGACACGAATACACGGATTGAGGACATTCTTGAATATTTTAAGTAATATATTAGAATTATTAAATATTGGCAATACACCAACTTTTGTTACGAGCACGCGCAGCGGGGTCTTTAATGTACCAATAGGAAATACTTGGGGTAGTGAGCTAGTTACAAATTGGTTCGTGTCAACAGAATAATAAGATTCGATATTGAGGGTGCACCGCTAGTAATGAGAATTGTAAAGAATCCTAGGAAAAGAGATTGGGAAAAATACTTAGAAAACCTGAGAACAAACTTAAACCAGCTTAAGTTGTTAGATAATATCAGAAATGAAATGGTATTAGAAACTGTGCTAGAAAGCTTCAATAAAACGATTATTGGAGTTTATGAGGATAGATGTCCAATAAGTAGGTCAGCTCCAAAAGGAGCATTGACTCAATGAAACTAAAAACTATGGTTCGCAGACTATTCAATCAGGCAAAAGTACTGGGGTTTGGGAAGTTTATGCAAACACTCTGAGTCTATACAATTAGAAGATCAGGGGAGCAAAGCGAGGCAGTTTTAGAAATTTAGGCAACAGTATAAAAGGAACTGGGGAAGCATCAAGACTCTATAAAGTATTGACTATGGCTATGACGATCAGCCTTACTTTTACTAACCCTAAAAAGAATTATGGAAGTTTTACGTACGGTGAGGAAGAGAACGTTCAACTTCTTCTATATACTCACTTTCCAGGATCTTCAATCCCATCAGGAATAGAACAAACTGAACTTTTAGCATAATAAATAGGAAAAACTGAAATATTGCGAAAAAGGTATGCAAGGAGTAGATGATTCCGTGTGCGGTAAGCACCTTTAAACCACTGAAATCTTCTGATGCAGATGGCATATTTCCTGCATTATTACAAAAGGGCTTGTGTTTACTAACTAAGATTGTCTGAAGCATCATTGCATTGGGGTATATACCAAAAATTTGGAGAAGAGCAAAGGTGGTCTTGTCTTTATACCGAAGGTCGGCAAGCAGGATCCTCCTCATCCGAAACCCTTCAGACCAATTTGCCTAACATATTTCATGCTAAAAGTGTTAGAGAAACCGTAGACAATTACATCAGAATAACTATTCTAGTAAACTCTCCGTTACATTCGTGCCATCATGAGTACAGAGCAGGCCGATGTACGCAAACTGCACTGTATCAATTAGCTAACGCAATTCACGTAGGTATGGAAACAAAAGAAATAACATTATGAACTTTTTTCGATATAGAAGGTGCTTGTCACAACACTTCACATGAATCCATCCAGAAAGCTCTAATTAATAGAAGTGGCAACGATACTCTAGTCTTACGGATAAGCAATATCCTCTTCACTAGGAAGGTAGAAATATTAACAAGTACAGAAAGCATAGTAGCAAACACCTCACGAGGATGTCTACAAGGGGTAGTGTTATCACCGCTAATGTAGAGTATGGTAGTGGATTAACTCCTTGTAGAACTAGAAAACTCTGAATTACGATTCCATGGTTAAGCAGATGATATAGTCATAATATGCAGAGGAAAGTTCGAAAATACTCTATGTGAAAGAATCTTCCTAGCGCTACAACTAACAAATAGATGGTGCAACAATTATTCCATTCACCAGAAATTATAATCTTAGGAATCTAATATCAATCAGTTTAGATGGAACAGAGATAGAAATACATTACAAATTACTGGGCGTAATATTATACCAGCGTTTACGATAGAAAACACATATAGAAAATATGGCGAAAAATGTCACTATGGTTTTTTTGACATGTAAATCCATAGCAGGGGAAAGTTGCGGTTGTACACCAAGGATACTGAGATGGATCTACACTGTAATCGTTAGACCCTTGATAGCTTACGGAGCTGTCGTTTGGAAGAACTGCACAAAACTTCATACTGTTATAACTATGCTTGGCAGGATTCAAAGAGTAGCATGTGTATGTATAACAGCAGCTATTTGCACATATCCAAATCATCATTGAAAGTTCTCTTGGAACTTACATCTCTTCACAGTTACCCCCAGTCTCAAGCGAAGAGGGCTATCCTAAGGGCTATCCTAAGAATGACTGCTGTCAATAGCGGACCAGATAGTTAGATGAATCGCAAGATGTGTGATATTCTAGCAAAACAACAACAAAGCTGAAGCATAACAAAATAAATTTTGTTATGCTTCAGGCGGGGATTGAACGTACAACCTAGAGATCAGAAGGCCAACTCCCTAACGCTACGGTACCTGGTAAGACAGGAAGATAGAAAAAGGACTGCATTTTTAACTCCATTTGGACATTATGAATAAATTCGAAACCCATTCGGATTGAAAAATACACCTTCCCCCTTCCAAAGGTTGATGAACATAGTTTTGAGACAATTCATTACTAAAATAGGTATTTGTATTTAGTACTTCATTAGAGGCGCACTTAATTATCTTAAGAAAAACATTTACAACTTTGAGAAAGGCTAAGCTTAAAATCCAAACCGATAAATGTGACTTTCTGAAGAAAGAAGCACAAGAAGTCATCTCCTAACAGCAAAGGGTGTGATATCTGACAAAAAATAGATATCATTCAGAACTTAAAATACTAAACACCGAAAGGAAAATATGGTACAATCATTCTTGAGGATGACAGGTTTTTATAGGAAATTTGACAAAGATTACGCTAAAGCAGCCCATCCAATAACAAAGTTTTTAAAGAAAGGTCAAAACGTCAATATTAATGACCCTAGTTGCATTTTAGCATTTCAAAGATATCATAACTAATGCCCCTATTTTGAGATATCCCAACATCTATTTAAAAGCTGTTTAAGCTCATTATTTATTCAAGTAATTTTGCAATCGGCACTGTCTTTACCCAAAACGGCCACCCAATAGCATTCGCATCAAGAACATTGAATAAGCACGAGACGAACTATGCAATAGTGAAACAGTGTGAAAAAGAACTGTTAGCAATAGAATGAGGTATAAAATACATACTTTCGTCCTTAACTTTTTGCTAGGGAATTCGGTCTCGAAAGTGACAATCAACTATTGAAATGGTTCTTCTCAAAATATTCTGGCAAACATATCAACCCAAAGTTTCAAAGTTGGTTTATAGAGTTAGGTGAATATGACTTCAAAGTAGAATATATAAAAGGGAAAGATAACAATAATACCGATTTTTCAAGTAGATTAAGCACAGAAAGTAATGGAATAAATTATTTAAAGGAGAAAAAGTTTAAAGGAAAATATAATAATAGGACAGAATCGGAAATACTACTAGCGGACATCCTAATAAATGCAATTATTAAGGAACATGGCTATCAAAGTGAAAGAGAACGTGATGAAATAAACAATGGGTGGAAGAAGAAGGAGGAGGTTTTACGTGACTTCCTGCCTAGAAGGCCTAGATGGCTGTGCCTTGAGGCCTCACGGTGCTCAAGGCACAGCGTATCAAATTAAGCGTTGATAAGCGCACCACTGGATTAGACGACAGAAAAATTCTAGCGCTGCGGTATCAATTTGGGGTACAGGATTGGCCGTACTACTCATCCTTGGTGATGATGAAGGTACATCTTAAGCCTCTGCTGGTCTATGGGTCCCAGCACCCGGTTGCAATGTAACTCCACACTGAGCAACATGTTCTACCAGCGTACCTTTGAGTTTAAACCACAGCCACCACGAAGCTCCTCGAAGAGCCGTTCAAACGATCAAGTTGGAGCGAACTTCTGATCCCCGCGATACCAGATTAAAGTCTCCGGTCGGACTTCGTAGCCGTAGCTATTAAAAGTTGAGAGACCATTGAGCTCCGGACTGGTGGCCAAAAACTCGAACATAAAACAGCTGAAATAGAATTAATAAATAAGAAAACTGGAACAAAAGAGAAAACATATAAGCAAAACAATCAGTACCAGCACGGTCGCTAGAAGTGTTTTGATTTATCGCAAAATGAACGGCTGTGCCTCGACTCACAGCCATGTGGCCAAGTGCTGCCACCATCCCACCCATTAGTAGCAGCAAAAAATAGAACCCCAAAAATCGATAGAAATGTGTCCCAATGCGTCAACCCAAGTATGTGAGAGCTGCATGAAGCAACACGGAACTAAACTGCGGCGAGACGTGACCGAAGACATGGAAACCCGAGTGCCCTCAACCCACCCCAAATATCAAAATTTCAATTCATACTTCCCCTTTAAACAAAAAACATACACACTATTCAGACTGCGTTGCCAAGAATCTTCTCCGTTTAAAAACCGCACTCGTAAAACTACTTAAAGCTAGAACACTATCACTATCACAACGCATTCTGAACGCACCACTGCCCGTCACTGTTTGTGATCCCCATTCCATCCAGATCTCTAGACTTCGAGTAAATGGGGCACACACAGCACGTGCAGCCAATTCTCAACATCCGCACAATTTTCACATAACGGTGCGGTTTCCACACGAATCGGTAATTACAGTTTGATTTCTTTTCATGAGTTGCGAAAGTCCGATGCACAAGTGAATGTGAGTTGAGAGGAACGTTTTTGTTCTCGTTGAAGTCACGAATATCGGGTGCTTGCACATTAAGTAGTGCAAGTAGTGGCATTCCCCCATAACCCCCTCAATTGAGCTTAGTAGGTGCAGGGTATGATAAGGGTGTATGTAATTTCTATTTTGTTTCAGCAATTTCTTTCGTACCTCTGAATATATTTGTTTCTCCAAGTTCTCTTCTCTTGGAGCATAATCGCAATGCAAATTTATCAATTTTGGTTAAGATTCACTCCTTGATCACCATAGCCATTTGTTGCAAAACCACTGCGAGGGCATTATAATGGATGGACAATAATAGCGCCCTAACAAAATAAGAGCCTACCATTGACTTTTTTTTTTAGTGTTGCAACACTCTGTGTGTGACAGCTTTAGTGTGTATGGATGTGTTGCAGCTAGTGCATGTACGTATGAATGTGCTTATGTGTGCACACACATGACAGTAGTGGAAATTGAGTTTAGAGTATGAAATATATGTATACGAACGAGAACAAGACCTAGATACCATACTAATTTTTCGACATGTCGTTAATGATTTCGTTAATAATAATAATTATTATTAATAACCTCGCATAACAACCTTGTCTCCGCTCGATGAGCGTGAACAAATCGATGTGCTCCAGCCTAGCCATTTGGTACATGATTCAATAAGACCTGAGGCGTCACGTATGATGTGAATCTTGACGAAGCCTCAGAGGATCTGAGGGGAGACTGTAGGTTCCCCAGATAGTATATCAGCAGCTCATTCGCATATCTAAGTCATGCTGGAAGTACTCCGAAGAAATAGAGGTCTGTTAAAGGCTTTTGTATAAACTAACGCAATGTTGGCGGAATGGTGAGTACCTTATGGCCGCCACAAGGTTGTTGCGAGTCCTTGAGGAGGAGGATATCCGAGACGGCTACTACCCTCGTCTGGATTTTTTAATTAAAACTTCTTAGGCGGCGGTGTCGAAAATGGAGTGTGAAATTGTTAAAGAACATTTCGTTACAAGAGCAGGAAGGAATATATAGCATAGAGAAAGGGAAATGAAAAAGAAGCAACGTATGCACAATGACACAAAGCAATCAATGGTGTGGGTGTTGAGAGAGAGAAAGAGAGCAACCAGCGAATAATAAAAGTGATAGAGCGCACATGCACTCACACAAACTGTAGCAAACTGAAAATATTATTGTTTTCTTGTTATCAGGACTTCAAAAATAAAAAATCTAGTTCGGCCAATTAGAAACGCTAAAAAAGCCTTTTCAATAACATTTCATATTTTATTTTTAACATGTATGCACGTTAGTTCAATAATCGAAGCATACGTTAGTAGATAGATAGATAGATAGATAGATATAGTTCTTTATTTAAAAATATTCTTACAAATTATAAATCAACAACTAATACAAAATAAACAATTAAAGAACATACAACAATGACTATACTATAGTCGTCTGTCGGAGATAAACCTAATATTACATAACATAAAATACTATATTCCAATTAATCTTATTTATCAATATTTTATATATTAACATATACACTATAACACATACTCATTCAATATTAATTTTCTATACGTCAAAGCACCAATGATAAATTTAACTAAACCTTCCCAACCAACTTCTTCTGTCCCATTTAATACGTCAATTATTTCCGTTAAATCTAAACTATATTTTCCAAAATATCTATATCTAATTCGTTTGAGTATTGGACATTTTCCCAAAAAGTGTGTAATATTCTCCATTTCGTTCAAATTACAAAGAGTGCAGCTGAGATTCCTATGTCCGCCAAGGTAAATTAAATCGCATCTGGCTTTAAAAATCGATATTATTTTGAATGCGTCCATATTATCATTTATATAACCTTTACTAACACAGTGATCCAGATCTGTATACAAACGGGAACTGTTAAATGTTCTTTCCAACATTTTCTCTTTATTTTTAGTGTTTAAGTTTTCTAGTAGCAACCTTACATTTTCTTTCCATATTACATTATTTTCTGTTGCCCGTTCCCAATTAATATTAAAATTCTCTCCTAAACCCTGTATTGCCTTCGCCCAAAATATTTGTTTTGCTAATATCCTTTTAGTTAGTCTATGTGGTAGTCTTTATTCGAATGTTTTATAAATGTATTTTAAGTGCAGTTCGAAAGTGTTTAGATGGCTGTTTGGTATATTTGTTTCTAAAAGAAGGCAATAAGATGGCGTATTGTCAGGAAGACGCAATATTCTCTTTAGAAAATACATTTGTACTTTGTCTACTTCGTCAAACATTGCAAAACCCCAAACATGCGCTGCATAGCTTTGGAACTTAGCTGCGGTGTCAATATTACTCCCAAATAATTGTACTCAGATCTTATTTCTACATTATCTTCCCTAAAAGTCCATTTTTCTTTTTCTGATAACCTGCCTCCTTTCCTAAACACCATAATAGCGGATTTTGTCAGGTTTACTTCCATATTCCAAGTATCGCAATATTTTTCCAGATTATTTATCATGGTTTGTAGTTTGGCAATGTCATCTGATAGTATTACTATGTCGTCTGCGTATAATAGAAGTCGTATATTTAAGTCGCCTATGTATATCCCTTCCTCTAGACTGTCATGCAAGTCATTTAAATATAGTGAAAACAGTAATGGAGACATTAAGCAACCTTGTTTTACACCTGACGAAATATTAAATTTGTCTGATATAGCATCCGCCGTCCATACGTTAGTAACAAATATATGAGAAAATGTTTACATAAAACTAATAACTAATATATATTATTACAAACATTAAATCAGTCCCTTTCGTTTTACCAACTAAATAACATGTGAATTTAGAAAAGGGCAGCAGCATTCTACAGAAACAGCTTATTACCGAAAAACTCAATATTATATTAGTCCATAGTGAATTATATCTCACATGTAACTATTTACTCTTCATCAGACGAATTGGACGAACTATTGTTTAAGAGTCTTATATCCTTATGAGCTGGACTGCATTCCAGAGTTAAAAGGTACTGTAGTCGTGTCGAATGCGCCATAAGATCAAAGTTTTAGTTGCAATTCGCAATCTCGAATCTTTTGTCAGTAAGCCAAAATATTCGACCTTTTTGCTTATATATCCTGTAATAGAAATAAATATTCTGCGCAACACAGCTGACTTTAACAGGAAATAATGATAATGGCACCAAATATGTTAGACTAAACGTGTTAATGCTAGATGGTAATTCTCATAAAAAATTCTTTTCGCTCTGTAATGCAGCGTTGCACTGAATTTATACAATATCTTGCATTGTATGTATGGAGGATTATCGCTAAAAAAAGCTAGTTTGAAAAAAATAAAGACTAGAAAAAGACATAAAGCTAAATCCTAAATTTCGAATCTAAATAACAAAAAAAAAATAGTTCTAGCCTAAAAGAGGCTAAACTGGCAACACTGATAATAACGATTAATGTGCATATCAAATAAACTAAACAAATGAAACCGACTCTCCTGTTCACATACCCTTTCATCTTAAAATTGTAATGGTAAAAAGGTATGAAAAGTAGTTATAATATATTAATATACACTTAGCAGAAAAAGTGTACGTACAAGAAGTAAACAATTTTTCGCTGCACTAAATACCAATAAGGAAATAACTTTTCTCAAAAGAAATTATTTTTTATTTAAATGCTAGAGTACTATGTACACTTTAAGCCTAAATACATTAAATTATAATGTACAGAAAAATTATGAGAAATAAAAGAATTCAAAAGCACCTATTAATTGGTCAGAAAAAGTCTATGTAAATTATTGTTTTTTGTGGGTTTTTGAAAAGATTAGTAGCTGGTTGGGTAACCTTTCCGTTTTAGGACTTCTTGCAATCGGTTTGGCATAGACCTGACTAACTTGGAAGTGTCCTCCGTTGAAATTTTGTGCCACTCATCTAAAATCACATTTTTAAGCATTTGCTTGGAGGTGATGGTGTGCTGCCTTATCCTGCGCTCAAGCAAATCCCACAAATGTTCAATAGGATTAAGGTCAGGTGATTGTGGAGGGGTGTTGCATTGATGCGGGACATTATATAATATCCAAAGCTTCACATTATGGGCAGTATGCTTCGGGTCGTTATCCTGTTGAAAGTGCCAGCCAGAACCCAGGCCGAGATTTTCAGCACTCTGCTACAAATATTCTTTTAAAATATTTAAATAAGCTCTCTGATCAATAATTGACTCAATGAACACCAAATTGCCGACTACCTTGGCAGCCATACATCCCCACACCATAATACCATCTCCGCCATGTTTAACCGTGCCCAGAAGATTTTGCGCATGAAAGGCTGTGGATGGTTTCCGCCACACAAGCTGACGTCCTTTAATACCTAACAGGCAAAACTTGCTCTCATCTGAGAATAGCACCTTCTCTCAGAACTCTGGCGGCTTATTTATATATTGTTTGGCAAAAGAAATTCGTTTTTGTCGGTTTATGAGCGAAATAAACGGCTTCCTACGCGCTACGCGGCCACGATAGTTAGCTTTTTGTTTTTTTTAAATTTTGCGCACGGTGTCGTTATGCATGGTTTTGTTAAACTGCTTAACATTTTGAGCAATTTTCATTGTGGTCAGTCGAGGATTATCCTGAACAAGCCGCAAAACACATCTATTTTCTCGTTGGGTCAGAATAGGAGGTCGTCCTGAACGCGGTTGCGACACGAAAGTTCCATTTTTTTGAAATTATTCATCACCGTTTGAATTGTGGGGTGTGCTCTCCCAAGGATTTAAGCAATTTCACGGAAAGTTTGGCCTTCTTTCCATAGTTTTATTATAATTTTCCGTTCTTCAACTCCAATTTCCTTTCTTTTTGAATTCATCTTTATTAAACTTCTTGAAATAGACTATACAAAGCACAAAATCGAACCACAATATGTATTAAATATAGAACTTGTGAAAAAAAACTTTTGATGGCACGAGCGATCGAGCAAATGAGCGGGGAAGTCCGTTTTCGTTTCTGTACGTAGACTTTTTCTGACCAATTAACAGGTGCTTTTGAATTCTTTTATTTCTCATAATTTTTCTGTACATTATAATTTAATGTATTTGGGCTTAAAGTAAACATAATACTCTTACTTTTAAATAAAAAATAATAAACACATATAATTTTACGGATTAATAAAATAAAATGCCAAATAAACACAAACCAGTTATAACTTTTACTGTTTTACGTCATTTTTCACTAAAATTCTATAATTATGAAAAATCAGAAAACATTTAGTACTATTATAATGAGCCAATTTTTGCACTTGTGAAAATCGTAACACACCATTAATGGTGAATGGATTTTACTGCATTGTTGCACTAATATTAAAATTTATGCATAAACTTATAAAACTATTAAAATTTGAGCAACATTTACGTGTATATACTTAGGTAATATAGTAATATAGTTGCAAAAAATGTATATTATTTAGCACTTACTAATTTTAAATGTAAATAAGTTGCTATGTGTAAAATATTATTAAAATTTTACAGTTAGAGACATAACCATGTGCATCACTAAATTCATTACACCATATCCTTGACATTTCGTTGAAGTGTTTATTTTTGTTTACTTGGATTTCGGTAAGTGTGCATATTTATTTATTTAAGTACAAAGAAATGATTTAATTTCTTTATTTTTTGTAGAACAATGTCACAGATTTACATCGATGTGACTGAACCTAAGGCACATTTTCTAATTGTAGGCATTTCTCTTTTTATCTAAAATTAAAGAAAAACAGCATTTGAAATAAATTGTTATGAAATATAATCAAAACAAAAATTTGCATCTTACCGCTCTGTAAATCTCATACGAAAATTATGGTGTCGTCCGAGTGCTTTTGCATAATATGCGCCTTAGAAAACCTAGAACTGAATCTTTTTCAAAGTTGTCACAAATACCAATGCTCAATACATATGCACGGCGCCTTTAACAAAAAACGTACCATGATTTATTCCCGACAAAAATGTTCACCACTGTGTTTGACACAAGAAGTACCCGTTTCAGGTGGTGCTAATTAAACGACAACCGAAAATAACTAAAACCACATCTATTTGAATATTCCACTGAAATAGATTGTGCACATACAACATGTGTAAAACATATACAAAAACGAGTGAAAACAAATAGGAAGCAAACGAAAAAAGCAATATAAATAAAATAAAAACCTAAATATCAATAATGTTATGGTTGTAAGACCATTTTTTTATTGCTGGAAGGAACAATTCGTTGGTGATTACATTAGAAAACTCGAAATAAACATTTATTATCCGATCCAATTTTTTTGGTTGCTGAAGATTGTAGCCATATAAATTGTTGAGTGGTAACGAAGTTTTGCTAGTAACAACGGCGTGATTGCTATAGCGAACGACAACCAGAACTGACTGTCGAGTAAGTGTTCATTTTGGAGATCATTTCGTATTTTGTATTTCTAACAACAGCATATTAGGTAATAACACCACCTAAATTGTATTGCACCATAATTTTCATTTGATATTTACAGAGGGATAAGATGCAAATTTTTGTTTTGATTATATTTCATAGCCATTTATTATTTTAGATAAAAGGAGGGCATATGTGCCGATTACGGACTCAGAAGGAAAAAAAAATAAAAAATTGCCTCGAATAGAGCTTCGTTATGTGAATATAAAAAATAAAAAAAAAGTCTCTGCAAATGCCCACACAAGGCGTGGTTCAAGGTCAAAGTTCAAAATTGAGGTCGAGATTACTCGAGAGACAAACAAGTTTTTTCTACAATATGGGTATCAAAACACAGGTAATTTTAATACCTTTTCATAGGTATATAACATTTTATATGACTTTTTAACTTTTTAAATGTTATGACGAAAATTATAAATTTTTTATAAAAATTTTGTAAAAACCGATTTTTTTTTTTCGAAAAATCCCCCCATTAACCTATCAAAAATTATATATTATTTCAAAGATCATAGGATTACCTTTCCAATGGTATATAAAACATATTTTTAAAGAATTTTTATATATTTTTAATATATTTTTTTATGGTCATACTTTCGCTATAGCAAATATGTGCACAGAGGAATAGTGAGGCAGTTATAATCATAGCGGTAGACATAGACAAAAGAATTAAGGAAAAATAGGATGAAATAGTATAATTAACTAATTCTTTTATTAATCTGATAAAGACAACATTGTTTGTATATTGGCGCAACCAGCAAAATTATTGTTAATTGCGAATACAAAAATTTTAGGTTACACTGTTCAGTCCCGTTATTTCAAAAGTTACGAATTAGCTTCAAGTAAGACAAATTTGATTTGATTTTAGCAAGGATTTTTAATACAAATTGAAATGAGTGAACTTAATTTGTGTAAAATAAATATATTATTTGAAACGACTAACTTTTTTAAAATGGCAGGAAATCTCTACAATCCGTTAGAGCCCTGCGTTGTAGATTACCCTGATGGTGAATACAATATCGAAACTAATTAATAAAATTTCAATAGTAAAATTACAAAGAGATTTCAATGCTAAAACGTTTGTCGCAAAGCTTGCGTGAGGCCTATAAGGGTTATTTTTTTAGCGCCCGGCGGAAGGCCGGCTATCAAAAAAGCTTTTGTCCTAAAATACTGTTGGTCGAGAAGCCGGCGTCGGGCCTATAAGGGTTATTTTTTTAGCGCCCGGCCGAAGGACGGTTTCAAAAAAGCTTTTATCCTAAAATACTGTTGGTCGCGAAGCCGGGGTCGGGCCTATAAGGGTTATTTTTTTAGCGCTCAGCGGAAGGCCGGCTATCAAAAAAGCTTTTGTCCTAAAATACTGTTGGCCGGAAGCCGGCGTCGGGCCTATAAGGGTTATTTTTTTAGCCCCCGGCCGAAGGCCGGCTATCAAAAAAGCATTTGTCCTAAAATAATGTTGGTTGCGAAGCCGGCGTCGGGCCTATAAGGGTTATTTTTTTAGCGCCCGACCGAAGGCCGGCTATCAAAAAAGCTTTTGTCCTAAAATACTGTTGGTTGCGAAGCCGGCGTCGGGCCTATAAGGGTTATTTTTTTAGCGCCCAGCCGAAGGCCGGCTATCAAAAAAGCTTTTGTCCTAAAATACTGTTGGTTGCGATACTGAATTTGAAGACATGCAGGTAATTGTATCGAAAGCCGTCCATATTGGAAACACGATGAAGTATCAGCTTGAAAACAATTTTTGAAATGCATACAAATTCTGGAAAAATATGTTTTATACACCGTTGTAAAGGTAATTCTACAAGCTTTAGTATGGTGCTAAATTTTAGATAGGTAAATAAGGCTTATTTTCGAAAAAAAATTGGTTTTTGAAAAAAAAAAATTTCAAATTTATAGTTTTGATAATAACTTTTAAAATGTAAAAAATAGGTATTAAATTATATATATCAGTAGAAAGGTATTTAAAAAACCTTTCTTATGATACCCATATTATAGAAAAAAATTACGTCTCTATCGAATAATCTCGACCTCAATTTTGAACTTTGACCTTGAGCCACGCCTTGTATGGGCATTTGCAGAGACAAATTTTTTACTTTCTATATTCACAAAACGAAGCTCTATCCGAGGCAATTTTTTATTTTTTTTTTCCTTCTGAGTCCGTATTCTGCACTTGTTCCAAAAGGAGAAAAGCCGACAATTAGAAAGTGTGCCTTAGGATCCGATGGACTGATGTCGCATGTTTATGCTACTATTTGTGTGAGGGATGGGGTGCCAGGTGGACTCATTCCAACAATGGCTACTTCCTCCAGGTGATAGTGGTGTATGTGATTGTGGGATAGTTGTTGTGCAATGCTGTTGTTGTTGTTGGTTATTTTGTTATATATGATGATGTGTTTTGTGTTTCTGTTGCTGCTACAACGATGGTTGGTTATTTATTACAATAAATGGATTATAACACACGCGTTTTTTTTTCTATTTGTAAATATAAAATAGTGGGTGCCGTAGCTCAGTGGTTAGTGTGTTCGCCTTCTGATCTGTAGGTCGTGGTTCAATCCCCGGCTGATGCATAACAAATTTAATATCGATAAGATTTTTCTTTCGAACGGTACCCACCTGTCGGCAAGCAATTGGGAATTCTTCCGACAGTAGCAATATGCCATGAAAAAGCTTCTTAAAGAACTCTGTGACAAAGCTCAGAAAAAGTGATGTCACAAGTGTTCTGCCGTTCGGAACCGGCTAAAATAAGTAGGTCCCTTCTAATATTGTCCAAAATTTAAGACTCACAACAGTAATGGAAGAGAAGCTCGGCCAATGAGCCCTTTGGGGCTTTATGTGCCACATATTTATTTTTTTTTAATAAATATAAAATATTTGTTCGATTTATTCGTTTTAACTATATAGAGACAGATTAATATTTTTGCGCGCATTGTCTGTGTATTTACTTTGAGAAGTATATCGGGAATAATAATACAAACTATGCTAATAAGGCAACGGAGAGTTGGTAAAACCAATGTTGCCAACACTCAAAGAAAGTGAAAGTAAATTTTCAGAGCAGTGCGTGCGTTTTTCATTCTGGCGTAGACAGCTACCAAGCGCGGAGCAGCATCCAGAATACAAGCAATATCTATTTTTAATCTTCTTCCTCAAATAAATATATAGTTGAACAAAAATGTTAAATCAGTAGAAGAAAGCAACAATAAAAGAAACAACTAATTGTACTGTCGGTTTCTCGTTTATTTGAACTCCACGAATAAGTTTTTTTCATAGACTTCACACATAGCAACCGCGCTCTTACTAGTGAGGACACTCGGTTCTTGATGGCTACACGAAGGGAACTCTCACTGGCTTGTAAGATTTTCACTGTCAATAAAACTAAAAGGGCCATCTTCACTTTTACTCCATTTAAATCGCCTGGTGTCGACAACATACAGCCGTGCCTTCTTCAACAAGGCGCGAATGTATTGGCACCAGCTTTAACAAATATATTTAGGACGAGTCTAGAATTTTGCTTCGTGCCTAGTCATTGGACGAAGGCTAGGATAGCTTTTATTCCGAAAGCAGGCAAGAGGGCGGATCACACGCCAAAAGCTTTTCGGCCCATTAGCCTAACGTCATTCCTGCTTAAAGCAATGGAGAAAATACTAGATCAATATATTAGGGAAGTTTATCTTAAAGACTCACCTCTTTATATTGAACAAATATGCCTATCTATTAGGCAAATCCACTGAGATCCCTATACATAGCCTAACAAGCAAAATTGAAAAGGCTTTAGATAGTAAAGAAATTGCTCTGTGTACACCGGTTGACATTACCGGGGCTTTTGATAATGCAACTTTCAAATCAATTGAGGAAGGGATGGTCAGGAAAAGAATATGTAGACTGATCATAACATGGGTTCTCAATATGCTGATAAATAGAACAATTATCTTCGAAATGGGGGCAAAAAGATCAATTGTCAGGTCAACCAAAGGATGCCTTCAAGGAGGCCTCTTATCCTATGGCTATTGGCTATCGACGAGCTTTTACAAACTCTCGATGGTCTCGGATATGAAGTCCAGGGCTTTGCGGATGATCTGGTAATAATGGTTGGAGGCAAATTTGGCTCTACATTAAACGGTCGAATGCAACTAGCTCTTGACATCACTCACGACTGGTGTTAAGAGAAAGGACTCTCTATTAATCCGAATAAAACAAATGTGGAACTCTTCACCAAAAGAAGGAAATTGAGTATAGGAACCCTAACACTAGGGGCACAGAATTAATTCTATCCGAGGAAATGAAATATCTAGAAGCAATCCTAGATAAAACCCTGACTTGGAATAATCACTTATCGTTTATAACTGGGAAAGCCCTAAGGGCAAGCTATGCGTGCCAGAGAGTAGACGGTAAAATATGGGGTCCGCGACCATAAATGGTGGCATGGTCGTACAGGACCGTAATAGTGCCAATAATCACCTATGCATCCTTGGCGTGGTGGCCGAAGGTAAATCAAACAAAGGCTAAAATGATCCTTAGTAAGGTCCATCGAATAACCTGTTTGGGTGTTACGGGAGCAATGCGCACGTGCCCCATTGCAGCCTTGGGAATTCTTACTGGACTCACCCCTCCACACCTCATGGTCGAAAGGACGGCAATCAGTGCGGCACTAAGGCTGCCCAATCTATCCAACCTTAAAGAAGGCAATCTCTCAGGACATACAAAGATCCTAGACACCGTTTGGGGCTCTCCATTGTCTTGTGGTCTTCGACAAGATGGATAGAAAGTTAGTCTTCTCCAAACATTTTGAAGTGGTCATCAACGACCCTTCGGCTTGGAGAAATAGCGATATGATCCCAAAAGAGTACCCACAGTTATGGTGCACTGATGGATCTAAGATGGAAGATGGCTGTGCGGAAGCTGGAATTGTTGGACCAAGATTTCGGAAAGCAATCGCAATGGGGAAAACAGCTTCCATTTTTCAAGCTGAGGTCCATGCCTTAGAGGTATATGCGAGAGAATGCATACGCAGGGGCACCCGTGGTACCAAAATATGCATCCTGTCAGACAGCCAGGCGGCTCTAAGTCCCTGGAAAAATTATCGTTTCAGTCAAAGCTGGTTTGGGAAGGTTTCAAACTTCTCAACGCCCTGGCAGCAAAGAATCCTGTCTTCCGGGTGCCGGGACACGAGGGAAACGAAATGGCCTACTCCAAACCGCATAGGTAAAACTAGGCTCACAGCAATTACAAGATTTATGAATAGTCTAGAATTGTTTTAGTTTAAAATACACTTAGGAGTTTTATGTCGTTGCACGAACTTTTTCAACCTTTCTATATGTCAAAATATTGTTGTAAAGAAAATGATCACTTTCAGAAACGACCATCTTAAGGGGTGAAAATAAACGGTAAGTATGCTTATATACGGTGCACACAAACCACTGAAAGCTGGCACAAAATATACTCCAATTCTACTCTCCATGTCCAGTTCAGTCACATTGATATACAAGGTGGGATAATTATGTATTAAGACTCGAACCATATGTCAGTAACCAAGCGCGCCATTTATGTGCGAGCACATGCGTTTTGAAGCTTCAACCTTCTCTACTAAATTTCATGGCATTTGGTTGATATTTAAGGTTTATTGACATTCAATTTACAAAACAAGTGTTCGTTTGATGTTGAAATTTTAACATGGAGCAAAGAGCGGTCATTAAATTCCACGCAAAAATTGGTAAAAGTGCATTAGAAACATTCGGAATGATGCAGAAAGCGTATGACGATGCTTGTTTATCAAGATCAAATGTTTTTATATGGCATAAACGGTTTGTGGATGGCAGAGAGTCGCTGGAAGAAGAAATAAAAGAAGGAAGGCCAATTTCAGTGCGGACGCCGGAAGCGATCCAGAATGTTCGTGATTTTATTACAGAAGACCGCAATGCTTCAGTGAAAATGATGGAAGAGGCCTTAAACATCAACAGAGAGTTTCTCTGACTCCGACTCATTCTTCACGAGAATTTGGGCAAAACAAACGTCTGCGCGAGATTTTTTCCACACACATTGACCGAGGACCAAAAATTAATGAGAGTCAGTCATTCTAGAGACATGGTTGCAGCTGCAGAAAATGATCTAAACTTCCTGAAAACAATTGTTACGGGTGATGAAACATGGCGTTTCCAATACGATCCAGAAACCAAAGTGCGGAATGGAAATCAATAAAACTCACCACAAGCCAAAAAAAACACGAAAAGTTCCATCAAAACAATGCTTATCACATTCTTCGATAGCAAAGAAATTATCCACAAAGAATTTGTTCCAACTGGTCAAACAGTTTCTTCCGCATGTTACCTCGAAGTTTTGAAGCGTTTGATGTCCAGAATCAGTCGTGTTCGACCAGAATACCGCGATCCAAAAACTTGGTCTCTGTTGCGTGATAATGCACCGAGTCACACAGCCCTTATTTTTCGTCAATTTTTGGCTCGGAATCAGGTCTGTGTGTTGAATCACCCGCCGTATTCACCTGATTTGGCACCGTGCGACTTCTTTTTGTTCCCAAAACTGAAATTGAAGTTGAAAGAACTAGGGTTTCGACTAGGGCACTGGAGGCAATTCCGAAAAATGAGCTGGAACACGAGTTTGAATCACAATTAAATCGATAAAACAAGTGTATTCAATCAGAAGAAGAATATTTCGAATAAATATACCAAATAATTAGCAGATATCATGTTTTAATTGTGTTTTCTAGAGGCAGTCTTAATACATAATTGTCGCACCTTGTATATTTAATATAAATAGATTAACACTTTTCTTTGTAATTAAATAAATAAATATGCACACTTACCGAAATCTAAGTAAACAAAAATAAACACTTCAACAAAATGTCAAGGGTATGGTGAAATGGATTTAGTGATGCACATGGTTGTGTTTCTAACTGTAAAATATTAATAATATTTTACACATACCAACTTATTTACATGTAAATAAATGAATGCTAAATAATATACAAGTAAATTTTGCAGATTTGCAATTATATGTGTTTAATTGCATCTATAATAATATATTACAACTACTTTTCTACTACATTTCATACCTTTTTACCATTACAATTTTAAGATGAAAGGGTATGTGAAAAGACAACGCTGACCTATAACCAAAAATGGCCAGAGAGTAAAGCAATAACAACAATAGATGATAAGCTCACAAATAGAATGCGTGTGAAAAAATCCATATAGAAAATGAAAATTTTCTGAGCAGGAGAGTCGGTTTCAGTTCTTTAGCTATCTTCGGTATTAAGTTTGCGCACATCTTTGACCTCTGATCAGTTCTCAGTGAATTTGACAGAATGTGACGTCACAGTATTTCCAAAGGTTGAATTATTCATTCATTATTCCGCATTGTTTTTATTATTAATAATTATATTAAATAATTAAAGTATAATTGACCAAGTCAATCCGAGAGAGGAATTTTGATGCTCTTATATTGAAGTAAGTGTATAGAAGAAAATCAAAAGACAGCTTTGTGAAATCTATCAAAGTGAAAAATTCGAAAATATTTTGTCACATTTACCATCTGGTTATTTATTAAGGTCAAATATCTCTAATGCATTTGTTTATTCTTTCTTTTCGATTATTACTAATTTCATTTTAATTACATTAAATTGTAAATATTTTTTTTAATGTTACAATTATTAAAATAATCAAAAAGTTTGTTAAAGCCCATTGTTTTTTTTTTTTTATTTTTTAAAAACTCAAAATTTTGCACTTAACCCTAGAGTTAATAATTTTGACACTGCGTGTACAGATTTTGACATTCCTCTTTCATTAATATTTTGACACACAATAATTTTATACTGTGAATAAAATTCACATTCAAATTCACATCACAAATTTTACGATTGCCTTACATTCTTAATTATATTATGTATTTTGTCATCTTCTATCGCAGCTGAATTATTGTGTCGTCTTATCTAGAAAAATCTTCTCTGATATGCGCAATATTGTTTTCTATTATTGTTGGCAAAAGCATAAAAGCAAAAACATTATCAGTTGCTGGCAGACCACGAATTATACATAGTTGATATTTGATTATGTGGTGCGTGATATAATTTTTATTTTGTCTTAGTCCGCATTTAGACACAAAAACATTTGTGTGAAAAACACTTTCAATTAACTTTTGATGTTTCGTTCGCTTTTACATGGGCAAAAATGTTTGACCTAATGTTTGACATTATGCACAGTGTTGGAATTGTAATCACATTTTTAGAGGTAGATGAAGCTACAAATTTGTGGTAGATTCTAAAATTTAGTGGTAGATTTTAATGAAGTAAAATATGATGATATTTATCAAGTCGTTTTTTGTTATTCATCAAACATTTCATGTTTAATATTTATTACCTATGTATAAACAAAAATATTGGTAGGATTCATGCAATCGTATAAAACCTGCGTAAATCACGTAAACCTTCTAAAATTACGCGGTTTATATCCCACTATTCATTTCATGCTTTATTGTTACACATGTAAAAACCATTTAAACAATGTGTATGTTAAATTAAAATATAAATTTATAGCGGCATGTAAAATTGACCAAAATTGTAAAATATGGTAAGTTTCAAGCTTACTGTAGTAGTTGTAGGATAGTCCGAACAGTGATTACTGATGATAAGGACAAAGCGTGTCTCATATACCTGAAACAAAAAGTTTTCTCCCATCCCTGTGTGTCCCCCACTCACAAACAAAATGAATTTCATGCAACTGTTTTTGCGTCTAAAACAGGACCAATATATATCATATTAAATTGAAGTGCGTGAGCTGAAACTTTACACAAACTTGTCAGATTTGGGTGTCCTTAAACCACTTACGAAATATTTGCTAGGTGAATTCATACAAGGTGGTGTTAATAGGTAATTTGGGTGTTTTAAGAAGTTTTAAATATATCACGTGTACGGTGCTGCACGCGCAAATTTTTTGAACTAAAGTTTTTTTGTACTCAGCCTTTTTTTTTATTAAGTATATTCGACGTGGAAAAATACTTTATCTTCTTCTTGTTAACTATATTTCGCCCTTGCATATGAGTATTCACAGATCGAGTAACAATTCAATATATGTATATATATATATATATATATATATATATATATATATATATATATATATATACATATATATATATACATATATATATATATATATATATATATAAAGGATTATCCATTTTGCGGTTTCAAAAGTAAATGTAAATAAAACACATATAAAATATTTTTTATCATGATATTTCTTTTTTATTATAAAGTTTGAACTTTGACATTATGCGTGAAATACTACATTATTTAAATGACCACCACGCGAATTGTTGCAAGCATCGATTCTTTTGAGGTAATTTTCGACCACTTTTTGACACATATTGGGCGGTATCTCAGCCATAACGTGACGAATGTTGGTTTTTAGGTGCTCAAGAGTTAAAGGTTTATCTGCATAAACACGGTTTTTCCTGTAGCCCCAAAAAAAAAGTCAAGCGGTGTCAAATCACATGATCTTGGTGGCCACTTGATATCGCCACGACGAGAAATTACTCGGCCAGAAAATTTCTCTTGCAATAAAGCCATATTCGCTCGAGTTGTGTGGCATGTGGCACCGTCTTGTTGAAACCACATATCCTCTAAGTCGTATTCTTCAATAGCAGGCAAAAAAAAGTCGGTTATCATATGACCATAACGCTCCGAATTGACGGTGACAGTCGTTCCATCGTCGTTTTCGAAGAAGTAAGGTCGAATCACACCTCCGGACCAAAGAACGCACCAAGCAGTGCCTTTTTGTGGATGTAGTAGCATCTCTTCAATTACTTGAGGATTCTCAGAACCCCAAATACGACAATTTTGTTTGTTAACATACCCACCGAGTGAGAAATGTGCTTCGTCGCTGAAGAAAATTTTGTTCGAAAAATCGCCGTCCACCGCCTGTTGTTCAAGCACCCATTCGACGTATCTACGACGTTGTGAATGGTCAGCTGGCTTCAGTTGTTGTGTGAGCTGGATTTTATATGGATGTAGGTGTAGATCCAAATGCAAAATACGCCATAATGTGCCGTAAGACAGTCCTAATTCCTGAGAACGACGAGGAATCGACACATTCGGGTCTTCGGCAACACTTTCACTTACAGCAGCGATATTTTCGGTGGTACGAGCGAAACGATGATGCACAGGCCTTACAATGTCTGTAACCGATCCAGCCTCTTCATATTTCTTCACAATTTTGCCAATTGCTTGCGTAGTTGGACGATTATGTAAACCATAATCTCCTCTTAAAGCACGATATGTGGCTGTGGCAGAATAACCATTTTTGTAGTAGGTTTTTACAATTTTAATGCGTTGTGCGATAGTTAAGCGATCCATTTTCGCAAATGTCAGACTTTGAACTGAAAAAGAAAGAAATTGTTTTAACACCTCAGTTTGACAGATGTCGAATTCTAGGCCTATACTTTTGAAACCGCGAAATGGATAACCCTTTATATATATAGTATATATATATAGTATATATATATATAGTATATATATATATATATATATATATAGTATATATATAGTATATATATATATATATATATATATAGTATATATATATAGTATATATATATATATATATATATATATATATATATATATATATATATAGTATATATATATATATATAGTATACATATAGTATATACATATATGTACTATATATACATAGTATAGTATATATATAGAATATATATATATATATA
This sequence comes from Megamerina dolium, assembly GCA_963854835.1. Lineage (NCBI taxonomy): Eukaryota > Metazoa > Arthropoda > Insecta > Diptera > Megamerinidae > Megamerina > Megamerina dolium. Next base: position 39,969,451 of record OY978530.1, read on the forward strand.
TATATATATATATATATATACACGGTGCGACAATTATGTATTAAGACTGCCTCTAGAAAACACAATTAAAACACGATATCTGCAAATTTTTCGGTATATTTATTCGAAATATTCTCCTCCTGATTTAATACACTTGTTACATCGATTTAATAGTGATTCAAACGCGTGTTCCAGCTCATTTTTCGGAATTGCCTCCAGTGCCCTCGTCGAAGCCCGTTGTATGGTCTGAATGTCATCAAAAAGCATTCTTTCAACTTCAATTTCAGTTTTGGGAACAAAAAGAAGTCGCACGGTGCCAAATCAGGTGAATACGGCGGGTGATTCAACACGCAGACCTGATTCCGAGCCAAAAATTGACGAACAATGAGTGCTGTGTGTTAAATTTCATGTTAAAATTTCAACATCAAACGAACACGAGTTTTGTAAAATGAATGTCAATAAAAATTAAATGTCAATCAAATGTCATGACAGTTAGTAGAGGAAGGTTGAAGCTTCAAAACGCATGTGCTCACACATAGATGGCGGGCTTGGTTGCGTGAGATATGGTTTGAGTCTTAATACATATTTGTCGCACCATGTATATATATAAAAGGTTTTCCATTAGGGTCATAACAATTTCTTATCTTTATATGAACGTCCCTTAAACCTTTTTAATCAACTGTCAAGGTCAAAACGTTAGTTAAAGTCAACATTTTCATCATGGTAAAGTTCACGAACCAGCAACGTTTGGAAATGATTAAAAATTACTGCCGAAATTCTGAGTCGGTGGTCGCAACTTTAAGAGCGAAAAATCATCTTCAGCGATGAAGATCATTTCTGGCTCAATGGCTTTGTCAATAAGCAAAATATGCGTTGGTCAGCAACAAATCCACAAGTGCTTCTTGAGACACCGTTGCACCCGCAAAAAGTTAGTGTTTGGTGCGGTTTTCGTACCGGAGGTGTGATTGGGCCGTATTTTTTCGTGGATGAAAACGACCGTCATGTTACCGTCAATGGAGAGCGCTATCGTGCTATGTTATAAGATCATTTGTGGCCAGAATTGCATGAACTTGACATCAGCGATATGTGGTTTCAACAAGACGGTGCCACTAGCCACACAGCATACGTTACAATCGATTTATTGCAAAGCAAATTCGGTGTACGTGTTATCTCGAGAAATGGTCCGGTCGAATGGCCGCCTCGTTCATGCGATCTAACATCATTGGATTTCTTTTTATGGGGCTTTATCAATTCACTGGTCTATGCCAACAAGCCAGCAACTTTAGACGAGCTCAAAGACAACATCCAACGCGAAATTACCAACGTTCCGGTCGAAATGTGTGTTAGAGTGGTGGAAAATTGGGTCCAAAGAATCGACAGTTGTAAACGGGCTCGTGGTGGTCATATGACCGAAATCGAATTTAATTCATAAAATGTAATGCTTGCAATATATCCACAATAAATTTGAATTCAATATATCAAATATTTCTGTGTGTTATTAATAGTTAAAATTGTTTTGTCCCTAATGGAAAACCCTTTATATATATATATATATATATATATATATATATATATATATATATATATATATATATATATATATATATATATATATATATATATATATATATATATATATATATATATATATATATATATAATATACTTCTATTGCAGAGGCGATGCACACACAAACGGAAACGATAAATCGCACTTTTCACACGCACTACTAGCTGAATCGATATCGGGACACGTTTACTAAGAGCTGAACACACCTACACTAGAAACAGCTCTACGGTCATTGGTGAGACCTATACAAATATATATAAAAAATTAGATTGTTATTCTTCTTTTTTTCTCCACTTCTTACAAATGCCTTCTGTTCTGGTGCTTCTGGCTAACTCCGTCTCTTGCTGCACCGCTCTGCTGACATGCATCACGACGGATACGCACTATTCATTTTATTCACCAAAACCACCGCTTGTATCGGAACACAAACACTAAACTTTTACCACACTTCACCGAATTACTGCATAACTCGAATAATCATCTCGCCATCTATACCGGCACACTAACTTTTCACTAGAGCGCTTTCATAAAAAATTAATCTCGTAAAGCGGACCAAGTCCAATATATTTACTTTACTGCAACCCCTAAATTTTTTCTGCCACCAACACATACCACAGAGGCTCCACCATTACCTCTCGACGTTGGTCACTGCCTCCATCAGAAAACGGTAGCTTCACTCACACACACACGTCTCTATCCTTGCCATCGAATACGACCGCTGCTGTTGCACTGTTACGTCCACCAATGTAAGTTCTTTTATAAACCTATGTTAAGTTAACATAAGTACGCCTAGTAACAGCAGAGACTTTAGAAGCATAGAGATATCCCACTGGTAATGGACAGCGTTTTAACAGCAAATCTAATGAAGGAACAATGACCCCCTTTTGACTCAAAACCAAAAATGGTTTTGAATATACTGGAAACAGTTGAGATAAAGGATTTTCATCCGTAAACCAGCCACAGCTCTCACAATCGATTTAAGTCGGCATTATCCCTATCGGCGGGTCTTCCTCTTGATTTTGGTGGCTGCAGAAAAAGCACAAAATGACAAAATCTTCAAAAATTGATCAACTAAATTCCATCCAATGCTGCATTGTCGATTGCGTGTGTTCATGAATGTAAAACTATCATATTATGCTAGGCATGCGTATATATTTCTTTTATACGTAGTAAAAACGAAGAAAGCTGGGAGCGAAGGAGAGAGTGCAGAAAACGTTGGTTCATTTTTTTTTTATGAAACATGAGTAAAAAAGGCAGCCAATCTTTCAACAGGAAGATTTGAATTTATAAAATTTAGATATAAATACATTTTTTGAGAATAGATTTATTCAAATATTACATATGATGAATTTCGCATATCTCTGTGTAAAAATAATTTATAATTATCACATATAATTTCAATCTTCATCTTCGGATTCATACATACACTTGCAGAAAAAGTGTACGTACAAGAAGTAAACAATTCTTAAAAAAAATAAATATGTGGCACTTAAAGCCCCAAAGGACTCATTGGCCGAGCTTCTCTTCCATTACTGTTGTGCGTCTTATATTTGGACAGTATTAGAAGGGACCTACTTATTTTAGCCGGTTCCGAACGGCAGAACACTTGTGACATCACTTTTTCTGAGCTTTGTCACAGAGTTCTTTAAGAAGCTTTTTCATGGCAAGTTGTTACTGTCGGAAGAATTGCCAATTGCTTGCCGACAGGTGGGTACCGTTCGAAAGAAAAATCTTTTCGATATTAAATTTGTTATGCATCAGCCGGGGATTGAACCACGACCTGCAGATCAGAAGGCGAACACACTAACCACTGAGCTACGGCACCCACTGTATTATGTACACTTTAAGCCTAAATACATAAAATTATAATATACAGAAAAATTATGACAAATAAAAGAATTCAAAAGCACCTGTTAATTGGTCAGAAAAAGTCTATGTAAATTATTGTTTTTTTGTGGGTTTTTGAAAAGATTAGTAGCTGGTTGGGTAACCTTTCCGTTTTAGGGCTTCTTGCAATCGGTTTGGCATAGACCTGACTAACTTGGAAGTGTCCTCCGTTGAAATTTTGTGCCACTCATCTAAAATCACATTTTTAAGCATTTGCTTGGAGGTGATGGTGTGCTGCCTTATCCTGCGCTCAAGCAAATCCCACAAATGTTCAATAGGATTAAGGTCAGGTGATTGTGGAGGGGTGTTGCATTGATGCGGGACATTATATAATATCCAAAGCTTCACATTATGGGCAGTATGCTTCGGGTCGTTTTCATTGCGGTCAGTCGAGGATTATCCTGAACAAGCCGCAAAACACATCTTTTTTCTCGTTGGGTCAGAATAGAAGGTCGTCCTGAACGCGGTTGCGACACGAAATTTCCAGTTTTTTGAAATTATTCATCACCATTTGAATTGTGGGGTGCGCTCTCTCAAGGGTTTTAGCAATTTCACGGAAAGTTTGGCCTTCTTTCCATAGTTTTATTATAATTTTCCGTTCTTCAACTCCAATTTCCTTTCTTTTTGAGTTCGTCTATTCGTCTATTCGTATTAAATATAGAACTTGTGAAAAAAAACTTTTGATGGCACGAGCGATCGAGCAAATGAGCGGGGAAGTCCCGTTTTCGTTTCTGTACGTAGACTTTTTCTGACCAATTAACAGGTGCTTTTGAATTCTTTTATTTCTCATAATTTTTCTGTACATTATAATTTAATGTATTTGGGCTTAAAGTAAACATAATACTCAAACTTTTAAATAGAAAATAATTTCTTTTGAGAAAAATTGTTTCCTTATTGGTATTTAGTGCAGCGAAGAATTGTTTACTTCTTATATGTACACTTTTTCTGCTAAGTGTAGGTACATATGAAAGTATTTATATATATATGAGACAATTCCGACTCAAATTGATTGTGAGAGCTCTGGTTGGTTTACGGATGAAAATGCTAAATCTTAACTGTTTCCAGTATATTCAAACCCAATTTTGGTTTTGAGTGAGAAGGGGCCATTGTTTCTTCGTCACATTTGCTGTTAAAACGCTGTTAATTAACAGTGGGATATCTCTATACTTCTAAAGTCTCTGGTCATATATCCGCCACAGACAACTGCTCAAACATTGACAGATATCAGATCGCACGCAATAAGTTTGATTGTCTCTATCTCTATAAGTTTTGTAAACCGAGACATAGTGGCTGATTCCGTTGATATTGATGAATAAAAATCAACGCACCAACCTTATATATACGCAAGGGTTACTCGACAACAGCAATCTCATTTAAGTATTTTAAAAAATGCCTAGTTTCAGAATAGCATCAATTGCAATATTTTAGTAAGCAAAATTTTCAAGATAAAAATAAATGGAATTTCATAAATAAATAAGCAAAAAAAAAATATATATATATATATATATATATATATATATATATAAAATAAAAATAAATATGTGGCACTTAAAGCCCCAAAGGGCTCATTGGCCGAGCTTCTCTTCTATTACTGTTGTGGGTCTTAAATTTTGGACAGTATTAGAATGGACCTACTTATTTTAGCCGGTTCCGAACGGCAGAACACTTGTGACATCACTTTTTCTGAGCTTTGTCACAGAGTTCTTTTTAGAAGCTTTTTCATGGCAAGTTGTTACTGTCGGAAGAATTGCCAATTGCTTGCCGACAGGTGGGTACCATTCGAAAGAAAAATCTTTTCGATATAAAATTTGTTATGCATCAGCCGGGTATTGAACCACGACCTACAGATCAGAAGGCGAACACACTAACCACTGAGCTACGGCACCCACTATATATATATATATATATATATATATATATATATATACTATATATATATATATATATATATATATATATATATATATATATATATATATATATATATATATATATATAATTATCGTAAGCAATAATGCAAAATTAACAAAAAAAAAACCAACAGCAATTTGCAACCAACAACATACACAGATATTTAAATAAGAAGATATACATACATTCTAAAAAAATAATTAATCATATAAAAAACATATTTGAGAATATAGAAACATTGGAATTGAAGCTGAAAATAGAAATATTGTTAGAATTTTTAGAAAATAACATGAAGTAATAGGCCATTCAATAAGTCCGTAGGAAAATTATGAAAAAAACAAAATATTGACAAAACTCGGTTTTATTATTCAAAATAGTTGCATTCGAGGGCGATTCAACGAATATAGCGATTTTCTATACCACTTTTATATTACAATTTCTTTTTCTCGTCAAAGTAGGCCTTAGTTTCAGGGATTACTGCATTATCAGACTGTTTCCTCTTGATTTCTGAAAACAGGAAAAAGTCGTGGGGGCTAAATCTGGAGAATACGGTGGGTGGGGAAACAATTCGAAGCCCAATTCATTCAATTTTGCCATCGTTTTCAATGATTTGTGACATGGTTCTTTGTGAAACAATACTTTTTTCTTTTGCAAGTGTGGCCGTGTCTTTGCGATTTCGGCCTTCAATCGGTCCAAGAGTTCACAATAATAGTCGTGGTTGATGATGGTTCCTTCCTGTAATAGTCGATGAATATTATTCCGTTGGCATCCCAAAATAAAGACGCCATCACCTTACCGGCCGACTGTTGCGCCTTTGCTCGATTTGGATTCGATTCGTCGACTGCTGTCCACTCAGCTGACTGTCTATTGTATTGTGGTGTGTAATGGTGAAGCTATGTTTCATCCAATGTCACATATCGACGATAGAATTCGGAATTGTGAGCTCACGCGGCACCCACTTTCCATAGAGCTTTCGCATACCCAAATGTTCGTGTGTTCAGGGACACTAAAACAAACACAAACAATAATCTCCAATAAACGAACAAATGAAAACCATTTAACAAATCTTTTAAAACCCAGAAACACATAGAGAGCAGCAGATTTTGTGGAAGAAATATTTCACAGGGTGTTCGAACCATGGACGACATATACAATCACTTCAGATACATAGATGAAAGCGAAACCAAAACATATAAAGTGATGAAGCAGCAAGTAACGGTAATGTTGAACAACTACCAAAAACTCGCTAAACCTATATTTTCCGTGCTAAAAGGAATCGAAGATTACAAAAAACGGTAGACAACACAATGAACGAAAAAATCTCAGAAATACAACTAGAAATTTAAATATTAATGATAAATCAACCATAAATACAAACCTGATACATAGTGAAGAAACAACTGAAATATCAATAGTAAACCACTTAACACATGACACAGAGAAGATGGATGAAATAATTAGCACAATGACACAAACAGAAAAAGCAGCCTGGTTTCATGCATAGTACGAGATATATAAAACAACAACAATTCGCCCAAATTAATTATCCAAAAAAATCGATATAGTGGCAAAAATCCGAAATGCCATTTATAGAAAAATATGTACTATTGAGAATGTTTGCTGTACCTCTATCAATGAAAGAAGACTGGGACGTTATAGCAAGCTTGGAATACGATTATATACCAGAATTCAGATATGGGAAGAAATATATCGGTTTAAAGTCAGTAGAACAGAAAGGTTGCATCCTAACGGCTGATACATCGCTCACAAAAGAATTCCTATGCATATGCAAAGATAAAATCATGTTACATACCAATCGAAACTGCAAAGTTCGTCTTTTGCAACACAAACTAATTAAAAATATGGGATGTGAACAAGCAGCAGTACCAACAGGAGTGGGTACCAAAGTTAAAACTGACATAGCCAATCGATGGCTTGTCCATTTTCCGAATATAAAAACATTTAAAGGAATTTGCGAAAATGGCGCAGAAATCGTCGGACTTCAAGGGTTGAGTTTCGTTACTCTAAAAAACGGATGTGAAATCGAGAATGACAAAACATCTTTACCCCTTGAATCAGGCCCATCACAGACAATAGCCCAAGAAAAAGGAAGAATAGATCACACACCGTTTCTTGAATCCTTGAAAGAAAAACTGAAATCGTTAAAAACAAAAAGACCCAAAGTAAACGCAAAGAAAATACGGGTAACAGAACATTCAAGATATAGACAATAAATATCAAAAGGGCAAATAAGTTAAAAAAAAATCAAATATCGAGATGCACCAAAGAACACAAATACTGTACATTTAGTTTAATTAAATCTTGGCAAACTTAGTAGAGAAACTCCACCACCAGTAATAAAAAGTCAAGAAGCGGCAACAACGCGACCAACAGCAGTAACAGGAGACAACTTTATAGTAACGGAACACCAAGGAAGCCAGCACCCACAATGGTAAATTGCCAGTAGCAGCTAATTAGGTATAAAAATTCATAACATATATACAAAAGTCTTTAAAAACCGCACTCGTAAAACTACTTAAAGCTAGAACACTATCACACTATCACTATCACAATGCATCCTCAACGCACCACTGCCCGTCACTGTGTGATTCCCATTCCATCCAGATCCCTGAACTCCGAGTAAATGCGGCACACACACACACGTGCAGTCAATCCCCAATATCCGCACCACACCTACACTCCTCACTTTCACTAAAGTTTCCCTCATAGAGAAAAGCAATCACCGACCCATGGCCCGTCAGCAGGAAACCAAGACTCAGGTTGAAACCGAAGTCTGGATCCTCTGTGAACACACAAACCGCTGGGGCTATTGTCCCAACGATCCTGCCGCTTCACCAAAACGCATTCACTCAAGGCTCGCTTACACCCATTCGAAACCCATCCAGACTGCAGCAGAAGTTCATTCACCCCTCTCCTGAGACAGAAGGACAGAGCATGCTATATTACGACCAAATCAAGAGGCGGCACACCCATCAGGACTTGCATTGCCTCCGTAGAGACAGTGCGACCCACAGCCAAACACGCTAAAACTATGACACGCTGACAAGAATACACTTTCGCTCGGCCAGCAACATGTGTGGCTGTTTCGTACCATATAGATGATCCGAACGTGGCACAAGGCACGAAGAAACCGCGACATATGATACGAAAAGCGCACCGGTTGAGGCCCCAATCACAACAAACAATACTACGTTCTTGCCCCACAACATTAAACAAACTCAATTATTAAACAAAGTTCATTCGCTCACTCATAGTCACCTGAAAGTACTTGACTTCCGTCGCATACTTGAGGGGGGTGCCATTCAGACAAATGGTAGGCGGGCGAGACGTTGACAGCCTACCTTTGAGCAGCATCATCACCGTCTGGTCTACCGATTCATCCGCACCCACCCTGAATCCCCATTCATAAGCAATCTGAACCAAACTCTGACCTAACCTTTCAATAAAAGCTCTGGATTGGCCCTCTACTAAAATCATAAGGTCATCCGCATACTTCAACACTTACACAATATTCCAAGCTGACGCAGCAGGGATTCCATCACGAGGTTCCATATGAATGGACAACATATGGGGCACCTCACCAATATCAACACTATCATTCACACCACACACACATGTCCTTTTGTCAGAAAAATAGCTTTTCCACAAGTCAATTTCCTGACAGTCAAGCTCAATCAGACGCCAAATCTCTTAAAATCTATAAATACACCTAAAATGTACTTTCTCGTAAAGCCACGCACAGCCTCTTTCACGTACATTTACGCATCATCAACACTACGACCCATTCGAAAATTTAACTACCTATCCGAAAGCTAACCAACTTTCTCTTGAAGCCGTTTCACCATGACCCCCTCCAGTACCTTGCCGGTAAAAGACTGCTGCTCCGATAAGATGTAGGATTACTCCGGAACTTATCAGGAGACTTCAGTAGAACTATCACCCTAACTATTTTCCACTCACGTGGAAAATGCACGTGGAAATATGCACTTATCGAAGACGGCACCTTGATATTCCGGGATGACCTTCCACAGACGCTTACACATCTCACCAGTCAGCCCTTCAATATATGTGTACTGAGTCTTTAATTCGATCTATAGAAAACGATTGAGGGACTTTAATCCTCCCTATAAATCGATTTTGATAGTTATTGATGTTGTGTTGCCGGAAGTGCTCTTCAAAGCGTCTTTTTATTGATAGCGGTTTTCAAATGGTTGTAATTTCATCCAATTCAAAAAGTCGAGCGATGGCTGTTGCTAAATTTTGTTCATGTTCTGTAATGTAAGTGTAAGTTATTTGTTGTGAAGTTTTTCAGATATAACCAAACCGAACTATGTGTTCATTTGATAATATTATTTGTCCTTATTTGGCTAAAAACTGATGAGCTAATTATGCTCCCAATAGCATATCAATTTTATCAGGGTGGTTGAATTTTAAGGCGCTAGTGATATGTTTTTGTTTTCAATTGGCCAGAATTTCACATCAATGAACTGCGATGGCTGCGCTGTGATGATATAAGGCTACACAGATGCTTCAAGTTGTGTAGAAAAGCCATTTATGCAAGGACGCAGGGCAACATTGACTCTACGATGTGCTTGCGTTTTGCTTGATCCGATCCCATTAATAAGGACTGTTGATGGCTTTGTTGAAATTCTAACCTCTTTTATTAGTCGCTCGATGACAAAATTTACTTGTGCTTCTGAGCCTAGGACCACAAGGCATTTAATTCCCTTATTGTTTGATTTAATTTTTACCAATTCGATACCTAATATTATGTACGATATTCTGCTATGACGATTCGTGTAAATAAGCGACGTGACATCCAACTCTTAAAATCACAAGTAAGTTGACGATGTGTTGGCTTTGACATCATTTGTTGTTGTTAATGCAGCAGTTTTGTTGCTTACCAAGCATGTCGTTAAATATCAGATTTTGTGCACTTTTGAAACTGGTTGACTCAGCACAAATTGTGAGAATAAATCCTAGAATTCCTGCCACTCCTTTCATATTGCGTCAATTTAATATATTGAAGTTAAAGTTTGAAATATTACTTTTTGTTAGTTATCTTCTTCACTGAAATCGTGATATTTCATGACCACATAACCAATTTTGAGTTTTTAGTTACCAAAGGTACCAACTTACTCATTTCAATACAATTCTATTTCATTAACATTTCCAAATGTATTTAAAAATTAAAAATATTATGGATAGACATTATACCGATTACTCAAAATTTAGCAGGAGCCACAGTTCAGTATCACATGGTTAATGTAACTGGAATCAGAAAAAAACATATATTATTGTAATTACTTACCTACTGAGTTACTGAACAAAAACATTTCAGAATTAATATAAAGTAGTAATAATAGGTTTAAAAGGTGTAGTAATACAGTAGTGAAATTGGATATAAAAACTAAAGAATTATCAATCCAAGTAGGCGTTTTCTCTAATAAAGAGGCTAAGTATATTCTACCAACTTTAACTCTACTTCTCACGTAACCAGTGTTGAAGTTCCGAAGGGACACTCAACACTTAGGGAATTAGGTTCGTTGGTACCTCACGGTTCCAATGCCGTTGTGGTAAATAAATTCGTCAAATAAAAACGCAGTTCATGTGCTGAGGGGTCTGTGTGGTGAAGCGAAATAGCTAGATTTGTGTGAGTTCAAAAATGAAATCCATACTCAGGATATACCCAGGGATATACTCCTGGGCGCTTAGATAGATGGATAGAAGATAAATGGGTTTTTTGGTAAAAGAGGCGTTGTCTAAAGGCTAGAAGTTTAGTCGTTAGGCAAGGTTGTGTTGTGGTGGAATTAACACGCAACAGATAAAAATTAAGAGATGTTGTAAATAAATTAGTTTATCCAATAATACACTGAAAAAATAATTGCTAAAATTATAACGCTCTGATCTATGGCGCATGGCCTGACTGAGCAGCACTTCCGTTCTTTCGAAGAAGACGAACATTGGGTCGATTAGTGGATCACATAAAAAGACTCATCGTTTTTTCGAGATGGTATCCGAAAATTACCAGAAAGATGGGTAAAAGTAGTGCTACCGATGGACAATACTCTCAATATTGTATAAGTTTATATTGTTATTAAAATAAACGCTTGAAAACAGCTAAAAAACGGACCGAATATAGTTGTTGTAATATTTGATCTTACACATGGGCCCTGAGTTTCTTGAGACTTCATAGGGCAGCCAAATATTTTGACTCCATAACAATTTATTTGCTTTGGGTCTTATTGAGATTCTACGAGAAATACGCAATGGTCCCTTTTTCCGTCATCATTCTTTTGGGATAATATCGCTTGCTCGCATCGTAGTGGATAATAAATTTATGTATTGTTAACACATGTGCTGTAAAGAATTTTTCCTTTAACAATTCAAACTATAAATCATCCATCAGGGAAAGCTCGTGGTGTTTCAATAATTATCATTAATTATCATTATTACACATACGGTACAAAATAATTACAGGTAAGCATATCTACAGTCAATAATTATAACTTTTAATAACTTTAAATGTCTTCTTACACTTGCATCAGCTTATTTTTTATTTTTTAATCTAAAAAAAAAATCTATTTTAAAATATTTTTAAACGATTGGCCCTAGAATTATTGCCAGAATTATTCTCAAAAGCATGACGCGAAATAACTTCCGATATACAATATTTCAACGGGTGAGCCAACCTATTGGCCCACAGATATTATCCATTTCTGTGTATCCAAAGGTATATCGAAATATCACGCAAGTATTAAGTCGTCTTTGGATCTGTCGTTAGACCATTCTTCACTTATTCTTTCATCTAAATCTGAATACCAATACAATAAAGAAGTAGCGAAACTGCATAATAAAACAACCGATTGGGAGTGCTTCAAACCATTAAAAGTGTACTGGACACTCAAATTTCATTAAAAGTAAAGGCGACATAGTGCTACTGAAGTGTTATATACCATAGTTTAACAAGCTGCATGATCACACACCCCGCAACTATTAAATAATACCCATAACCTTAACAGCCCTGTTAAATTGCTACTACAGCAAAACCGAGAATAAGAAGAATTTAGCAAAACACGAGAAATCCAAAGAACAAAAATATTTTGAACTGTACCACCAAGAAGATTAAAGGAAGGAAAGGAGAAATACAGAGATTTAGAATTATCTGCCCAAACTGACTGCAATAAAAACCTCAGATTACTCGCATTACTGTTTAGGCCACTAAACAGGTAAACCAAGCCACGCTGTTTAATACACCAATAAGAACGAATTATAGGGAATGAGCTAGAACAAAAAAGCAAAATCAATTTTTTAGCTGAGCATTTGTTAGAAGTACTCCACACAAATTCATCAATTCTTGAAATCGTAACGTTAATGGAGTTGTCTCTAAAATATATTATATTTTAAGGTCCCTTCGGTTTTCAGCCGAATACACTCCGTCTTCAGTTAGAGTTAACTTGGTAAAGCAATTAGTAGTTCCAGTAGTAGTTTTATTATACCAACAGTGGTGGTATAATACAATTTAATCAACGCAGTTTGGTTTCTCTATTGTATTTTGACGGAAATAATACTAATACCTTCTTGTATGAACCGTAGTATGAGGGTAGAAATGTCCTTGGCAAATGTGCCTCCTATACACGATACGTGTGCCCCACTACCCAACAGACCTATGTATTTCCTTTCAAGTGATCTCAAATTATGCGAATTATTTTTAATATATGTCATAATATTATTTACATGTTTCTTACAATTAATTGCTTTTTTCCAAATGTACAAATGTTATTACAAATGTTATGACAAATGTTGTGGGGAACTGCACAAATACTTCGATTCCATGTCAAATATTTCATCGCGGAGCTGACAATACCTTGTTAGTCATTACTCATATGGAAGTATTGATATTAAGTTTGGAAGCTGAAAACCAGATTAAATAAAAGATTGTCATTGGGACGTTGCGAGGATTACGTCCAAATACACAATTTGGTTTATAGATACGGACAGCACCACATACATAACAAAATATTATTCGTTCTTGCATGTAGTTGAAGTACCTATGACCCTCTTGACGAAAATTCCAGCAGACTAGTTTGGATACATTATATCGCCAGCATTATCAATCTCATCACCGACTATATCGTTTTGGGGTCGTTAACATATCGTTGGTACAGATCACATGTTCCAGCATTAGTATTCATTAGATAAAGACTCGCTTTTAATACACAGTCTACGCAATTCGGCAATAGAATTAATGAGCATACACAGCAACTGCTTTCGTATTCGTGGACGTAATCCACGCTGTAAAATATCTACCAAATCGGATTCCGATCATGGATTACGTCTATCTTCGTCGATTTTAAGTACTCTATTTCTGTACTCGTCAAACTTTTCGGACGGACCCTGTTTCCGTTGTCTTATGACTACGAACACTTCCATATCACTTCTTTGTACGTCAAAATTCGAGCTCAAGGCCTCACGTAGCTATGGCCATATGTTCGACCGCGCGCCGATAGTGACAATATCAGTTATTTGATTCACGTGTGAACAAATTTTGCATATGGTCACAGAATATGTTAAATTTTCTGTTAAGAGTGCCTATGACTTGCGACTCAACTCTATACATAAAACGTTCAACAGACATCTTACTACTAACTGTGCAATCAGTGCGCAACCATGCATTGCGGTCTGCATGGTTATGAAAAGGTGGCACATCATGTGTCCAATTAGGTGTAGAATTATGTCGGTTTAATTTACGACTATTGGAATTCTTATTAACGTATTCTCTTGGTGGTACATTATTAAAATTAAACCTACCCAAAGCATTTACTATCGCGGACTCAATGCGGTCCTAAATTAACATGTGATTCTAAATTATCTTAAGCTATGACGTGCTTGACGTGCTTCATTTTCAATTATTTTTGAAATATTAATATTACTAGAAATTATTCCATTTGGACTATACTTGCTTTTCGCGACGAACTAGATTATACATGATCATCGGGCTGATTAGCTTCACAAACTCTAGTCACAACACCACTATTAGTAAAACACCTAGTTCGACAGTCAGGACATGAAGAATTCTTCTTCAACCAATTTAACAAGCTTGCTGTATGAAATTTATGCGAGCAAGCAGTTTGAAGGACATCGCTATTAGCTAAAATATTATACTACAAAGAGCTTGGCTTTGACGTTGCGATGTATTAGTATTGGTTGGTAGTGTGAAAAACACACACGCAAAAATAAATCACGTAAAACCCAATAAAAATCTTACAATGATAAAAAAAATTGTAAGTACTACATATACATTTCTGCACAAAAGATCTTCAGGTCGCGGTGCTTCATAGCTATAATAATAAATATACATTTAACCTTCCTCTCTTCAGGGTATGGTGAAATATCGCAGAACAAAAATGTCTAGTAGTGAAACACACAAGGGAACAGGTAAAAGACCCAGTCAAAATGTAATTGTGCAGATATGAACTAATAATGGCCATAGTAATAAAAATAAAAACGTGCCACGGATAAGGACTGCCCCTTTTGTTGCCGACCCCAGCAAATGAAATAAAGACCACGATTTAAGGATATGCACCTGGAATGTCCGGTCCTCCTACAGGGAATGTGCATCTATCCAGCTGGTTGTTGCGCTCGACAAATATAAGGGTGACTTCACCGCACTTCAGGAAATGCGACGGACGGAACAGGGTTGCTATAAAAGAACATCCTGTGAAATCTATTACAGTTGCGATGCGGAGAGGCACAAACTGTGTATTAAGAGTCAGTAAGAGACTACGACATTTTGTCTCACGGTTCACACTTGTGACCGAACAGCTGGCAACAATCCGCATTACGCCATGAATTTTCAGCATCAGCCTGATATATGCCCATGCCCCAACGGATGAGAAGGACGATGAGACCAATGAGAGCTTCTTGCAGCGTTTCGAAGGAGTTTCTAACCGCTGTTCCTTCACGATATCACAATCATGCTTGACGACTTTAACGCGAGGATGGGCAAGAAAGGTACCTTTGCTTTAACTGTCGGAAAATTCAACCTCCACCAGAACACGTCCGATAACTGAATGAGGCTGATCGACTTCGGCGCAACACGTAACACAGTAATTAGTAGTATCTCGACATCCATAAAGCGACATGGCTCTCCAGATCTCCGAAACTGGGAAGAAGAGCCCCACAAGCGAATAGGACCAGTTCAATGCTTCAACTGCCAAGAATATGGGCACACTAGAAAATACTCTACACTTCCTAGTGCATGTGTCGTTTGTGGTGATCTCCACATATTACAAAACTGCACAAAGCCCAAAGATGACTCCACTGTCAAAAATTGCAGCAACTGTGGTGAAAATCACATTGCAAACCAAAGAGGCTGCTCTGTATATGTACACATTTTTCTATTTTTTTTTTATTACTTACTTACTTACTTACTTACTTTAAGTACTTACTTTACTTACTTACAAACATTTAAATAATATTTACACACAATGTTTGTTGACACTACAACTAGTTAAAAGAATCTAACGAGCAGTTTGATTTTGATACTTAGAGGAATTTTATGAAGAGATATTTTGAAATCCCGCCTTTAAATTAACCGCCAATGAGGTCATGTAGTTTTTTCCTTTGGAGTCGTCGGGTTAGGCTTGTGGTATCGAGAAGCTTGATAGCTTCTTCATTTACGTTCCTCTGGAGCCTCGTAGAGTAGGATTCAGCTTGTTTTTTAATCTCATCAGCGACCGTGTTAATGTTGAGGTCACGGTGAATGTCAATCTTGCGAGCATACCAAGGTGCGTTGACAATATTTCTAAGGACTTTATTTTGTAGACGTTGAATTATATTGATGTTGCTTGGGCTGGCGCAACCCAAATTTGTGCACTTTAAGGCGACCACACTGGTTTTAAAACTTGTTTATATATAATTATTTTATTGTATGTGGAAAGTTTAGATATTCTTCTAATGAGCCAGTCCATTTTCAATACTTTTAGATTGAGTTCACTTCGATTCATTTTTATATGTTCCTTCCATGGTAACTTAGCATCTAGAGTTATGCCAAGATATTTTGCAGTGTTTGCATGCGGGATTGGGGCACCTAGTAGCATTATTGGATGATAGTTTGCTTTTTTGGTGGTGAAATTTACATGAATTGATTTACTGTTGTTTAATTTTATTCGCCAGGTTTTCGTCAATTTTTCTATTGCATCTATAGCAGTTTGAAGTTTAGCTGCAGCTTCTTCAGCGGTTTTTCCTGTTGCAAGAATGGCTGTGTCGTCAGCAAAGGTGGCAATCATACTATTTGGAGGAAGTGCTAAATCGTTCGTATACAGAAGATATAAAATGGGACCAAGGTTGCCTCCTTGTGGAACGTCAGCGTTTAATTCTTCTAGATCAGAATACTCATTTCCTTGTTTCACGCGGAAGTAACGTTCAGTTAAATATGACTTCATGAGGTCACTGTATTGGAATGGCAGGCAAGAGTTCAATTTATTGATTAGGCCTTCATCCCATACCTTATCGAATGCTTGTGCTACGTTCAGGAAAATTTCTGAGCATAAGTTTTTCTCCTCTAATGATATTTCAATTTCTGCTGTGATTTTGTGTACCTGATCTATGGTAGAGTGTTTGCAGCGAAATCCAAATTGATGTGAAGATATAAGGTTTAGAGATTCAATGATTGGTTTTATGCGATAATGGTTTTTGGCCGATATCAGGAGACAAAGTGTGAGTCGCGTTTCTTGCCATTTACGCCGTAATTGTTTATTCGTTGCTATAAGCTGCTTTATTTCTTTCAGATAATTTGTTCCAATTACTTTACTTTTCAAGGTGGGGGTGCTATTCCACGCTACTTGTTGGATTTCTTGAGTAAACTTGTGAACTTCTTCTTCCAGTTGTTCTTTTGTTTTAATCGGACAATTGTTACTTAAGTTGTTTTGCAGGATTTCCTTAAACGATTTCCAATTTGTGTTTTTATTATAAAGGGTAGGGTTTTGTTCTTTTTCGACAATTGATTCGCTGGTGGTCAAATATATTGGGGAGTGATCCGAGTTGAGGTCCCAACCCTCATTGATTTGTACATAGTACTTTGAAAGCTTTGTTATAGTAAAAAAGTCAATCAGGTCTGGGGTTTTATTGACATCCGTGGTTTAGCTATGGAAAGCAACTCGCATCCAGTTTTTCATGCTGCTTTGAATAACTCCCGTCCCTTTATCGTAGTTAAGCGCGACCTCCAGTAGGTATTTTTCGCATTGAAGTCCCCGTCCATTATAAACTTACTCATCTGAAGAAATAGAGTGCATTGGGGGCAGTAGATAGCCGTGATTGAGAGTGGCTGGTTCTTAGTTTTGATGGTGATAGTGGTAGTTTGAAATATATCAGTACTTACATTAAATTCTTCATGTTATTCAATGTTTTTTTTATAATTACAACACTGCCATCCCTTGCGCAGTTGCTCGGGTGAATAGTGTAATCAACGTTATAGTGCTCAATTTCGATATGAGATTGTCTGGTAAAGTGTGTCTCAGATATTAGGCACACATCAACCTTTTCTAGGTCTACTAGTACTTGAAACTCATTTTGGTGTTTTTTTAAACCGTTTGCATTCTATGCCATAATTCGAAACATGTCAGTCATTGCTTAGTATTGGACCTGATATGTTGTTCAAGATCGCTCAGTCGCTTTGGAAGGGTTTTGTTGAATTCTTCTTTATTATTCAATTTGTTAAGTATTGGAGTTAAGATTTCTTCATTACTTTTTTTAATATTTGATTTGCTGTTTTTCCAGTTTCTTTTGCAACTTGAGCAAATGATAATTTTTTTTGCCTTTATAACATTAGCATGATTGATTTCCGTAACATTATTAATAGTTTCAGTATTTTCAGCACGATTATTATTAATTTTTCGTTTAGGATTCTTTTTATCACGAATTTTTTTGCAATTCTTTGGCGACAATACATCCACGATAGTTTGCAGGGTGATCTTGTCCACAATTGCAACATTTTGGTCTTTCATCTGAGGGTTTTTTACATTCTATTGTACTGTATTTTCCGGCAAACTTTACATATCTTGGTGTTTTACCGCAATCATTTTTTGTATGTCCAAATGCTTGACAAGTCTTACACTGTGGAATCAGATTAGAAGCTTTGACAGCCTCAACTGCAACGATTGAATGGAAGATATGCTCAATGTTATATATTTTTTTAATGTCTTCGTTTGAATCAAAAGTAACCAGAAACATATTCAGCGTCTCTTTGGTTTTCCATTTTAGTTTATTAATGGCGTTTATGGCTTTAAAACCTTGCTCTTTTAAGTCAGCGATAATTAATTTGGGGTCACACGAGTGATTATTGTAGATTTTTAATCATAACTTTTATAGGGCGTGTTTGTTTATTTTCATAAGAATACCAAGATATATCGGATTCTGTTAACATTTTAGTTATTGGCCTGTAGTCATCGCTATGAGTAACGTTTATTTTATAAATGTCGTTGTTCAATAATTTGATAGTAAAGTGATGTTTTGCTAGCTTTTTAATTGTGTTACTTAGATCTTGATAGTTTTTTATTTAGTATCATAATTGGTGAAGGGCGATGCTCATATTTTCCACTATTTTTTTCTAAAGTAGACTTTCCAAAGTCAAGCGATTTTGTAGTGCTCGTTTTAGCTATTTCAGGGTCTGGCAATCCTTCAGTTTTTCGTTTTTTGTTTGGTCTTTTATTTTTCTTCAGAATCCAGTTGGTTTCTAGCGCTAGTTCTTCTGCATCTGTTTCATAGATCATTTTTTCATTGGCATTCACATTTTCACTAGTGGCATTACTAGTGTGGCCACCTTTATTTTCAAGTTTTAGTTTTTCGTTTTCTTCTTTTAATTGCCGGCAAAATGCTTCCCGGAGGCGGAAAAAGGTTATAATCCATTTATTACGAGTTATTACAAGCGACGGCAACTCTATAGTGAAGTGCTACTGTAGCTGTGTAATATTTAGTCAGTACAACCACCAGCAGTACAGTGGCTTTCAAACTGTTAACTTGATCTGTCAGGCGATATTTTGACAGTTCTTTGATTATGTAGAGAAGATTGTTTATCTTTCATACACGGTTGATGAGATCTCTTATAGAGTTGTGCTGAATTTAAACTTCATTTTGTTGAATTTACGGCGAATATAAATTAAATTTAAGAATACAAAATCGATTTTGATTTTATCAATTGTGTCCCAGTGAAATAATCGCGAATACAAACGAAACGTGCTATCTCACCATCCCACTGTAACCAAAGGTAATTTTCCCAGTAAACGGCCAACGAACCACCGCTTTGCGACAAGCAATCGCGGAGCCGACTCAAAGACGTCTTCACACTTGAAGTTTTCATAAAAGATATGTTCACATAAAAAAGAAATTTGCGTCCCAATTAAAACTGTTCCTCCGGCAACAGTTTTGCGTGAAATTTCTGCCAATGAAGCACAACCCTCAAGTATGTCTTACGCAAATATTCTCAATGGTACCCCATTAGTTAACCCTAAAACTGATGGCAGTAATCTTGAAAATACATTACAAGTGTTTATCACAAACATGACGCAATTTATGTGCTCAATGCAAAGTATAATGCAAGACATGATACGCAATCAGAACATGCTTTTGCAATCCCTATTAGCAAAACCATGAACGCACTGAAAATCTGTCACTGGAACGCAAATGGCATAAGTCAACTAAAATGAGCTCAAAGAAAGGGAATGGCTGGTACAGCCATTCTGATCAAGAATAGAATAAACCATTTCCCAATGCAAGGCTACTGTACCTGACTGACTGTATGTATGTCAAAGGCTTGACAGCATCAGCCATCTATTGCCCACCCAGGTTTATATAATATATATTAGCAGCAATACAAACAATTCTTTAGTACTCTCTATGTTAAGTTCATTGCTGCTGGAAACTTTAATGCAAGACATACTCATTGGGGCTCACATTGATTGACCATTCGACAGAAGGAACATTCCAGATCTTATTGATTTCGCCATTACTAGAGGTTTTAATAATATACACTCTCTTCTGCATTCCTCTCTGGAATTGTCCTCTGATCACACTCCTACGATAATAACTATCTTTTCTGAAAAATCCTATCAGAAAAACGTGAGGGGTAAATTCGACTACAAGAATACAGATTGGCCTAATTATAAACTTTTCACAACTTCACGCCTTAAATAAAGACTTCCCTAAAGTCTGAGCAGGAAATAAACTCCGCTATTTTCAGTTTCACTCAATTGCTTTCCCAAGCGGTAAAAATTGCTACACCACGTTCTAAAGCTCAAACCCGTCAAGGGTGTACTCATCAGGACATTCTAAGGCTCCTCTCTCAAAAAGATCTCTTAGGAGAAAATTGCAACTGCAGAGGTCACATTCTCTGAATAAGAAACGGGATGAATATGCTTAAAAAATGCGTCGCCTTCTAAAAGAAAATGAAACCTCCGAGTTTCACGAGTTTGTAGAGACCCTCTGTCCTACAGAAGCCTCAAGCTATACTCTATGGCAAACGGCTAAAAACTCGAAAATCATAATGGCTTCCCCAATGGTGAGTCGGCAAGAAGTGATGCAGAAAAAGGAATAGCATTTGCAAATCATTTGGAGCAAGTTTTCACCTCTAATTCTACTAGTTCCGACTGTACACTACCAGCGGTTGATGCTACTCCTAGCGTCAAAGGTATCACGATTGATATACGCTATCCAAAAGCTGATATACGCTATCCAAAAACTGATATACGCTATCCAAAAACTCAATCCCAAAAAATCTCCAGGACGCGATCTGATTACAGGCCAAATGCTAAAAGAGCTCCCAGCAATAGCCATAATGCATCTCTTGCATATATTAAATGCATATATATAATACGCACTGCATTCTTTCCTTACTCATAGAAAATTTCCCAAATTATCGTGATTCCCAAAGCTGGAAAGGATTTAACAAGTATCTCCTCCTACAGACCAATTAGTCTGCTATCAATTTTTTCAAAATTCTTTGAAAATTTGATAATAAAGCATATTAAAGACGTTGCCAAACAATCTAGTGTTATTCCCAACCACTATCGAACAAGTTCATCGCATTGTAAATACTATACAAGAAACATTAGAAATGAAGCAATACTGTTACGCAGTTTTTCTCGATATCACTCAGGCATTCGTTAAGGTCTGACATGAAGGAATCTTGCACAAATTGAAAAGTATGTTAGCTCTTAAAATCCACACATTGCTCGAATGCTACCTCTCAGGTAGACGCTTTGTGGTGAAACAGAAAGCAGTTATGCCAATCGACGCCAAGACTCTCACCTATACTTTTGCCGATGATACAGCCATATTGTGTACTGACACAAATCCGAAAGAGGCTTCAAAACTTCTCCAAGTACAAGTCAACAAACCTCAAGAATGGCTTGATCGAGAATCAAAGTCAGTGAATCCAAATGCGTTCAGGAAATACGCCAGTGTAAGGAGATAGAGATGAGTAGGACAGGAATGAGACTCGAACATTCTTCGAGAAGATTGAGTGCCTGAGTGTCGATTTAAATTCCAGATGCTCTTCTGACGTGGTATAAATGGTAATCTGGTTACAGGTTTCCACATATATCCACTTCTCCAAGTTATTGAATGGCTACGTTTCCAACAATTTTGTCAAAGAAAGGGGTCTCCCGATCTACCCAATCACTGAAGATGGTGTATACGTTCCACCACCTGACCATGACGAGGTCAGAGTAGTCATTTTTAGGCTAAAAACTAACAAAGTTGCAGGTGCTGATAGCATGCCTGCCGAGTTGTTTAAAACTGGAGGCTCACCAGCTCATAAGCAGTATATGGTCGGATGAAAGCATGCCCGATGGTTGGATGCTCAGTGTTCTCAGTCGCGTATATAAGAAATGGGACCCCACAATTTGAGCCAACTGCTGTGGAATAAGTCGGTACAAGGTTCTATCAAGTGTACTGTGTGAAAGATTGAAGTCTATGCTTAACAACCTGATTGAACCTTATGAGTGTGACCTGGTAAATCCACCATCGACCAGATTTTCACACTGGGCCAAATCTTGGAGAAGACCCAAGAAAAACAGATCGACACACACCACCTATTTGTTGATTATAAAGCCGCTTTCGACAGTCCGGTAAGGGATACCCTCTACACAAAATTGACTGAGTTCGATATACTTGCGAAGCTTATTCGTCTCTGCAGAATGACACTGTATAGCTCCTGCTGTGTAATGAAAATTGGGAAGGACCTCTCCCTGCCGTTTAATATCGAACGGGGTTTCAGACAAGATGGTTCGTTATCGTGCGGCTTCTTCAATCTTATTATGGATAAAATAACACGAGCTGCTGATCTACGATATAATAGCACTATCTTCAAGAAAAGTGTCATGGAAGTGTCATGTTGGCGTATGCCGACGACTTTGACATAATCGGCATGAATACGCGAACAGTCAGTGCAGAATTCTCAGAGTTGGGAAGAAAGTCGCGTCGAATGGGTCTTACGGTAAACGAAGGCAAGATTAAGTAAATACTGTCAACAAAGATCGAGTCCCGGCAACTTGGGCAGCACGTCACTCTTGATAACTACGATTTTGAAATAGTGAAATACTTTGTCTATCTTGGAACCAGCATTAACACCAGTAATGACACCAGTCTGGAGATATTGCGAAGGATCACTCTTGCTAACAGATGTTACTTCGGCTAAGGAACCAATTAAGAAGTCGAGCCCTCTCTCGAGGAACGAAAAACCACATTCTACAAAGCTCTTATCATGCATATCCTTACTTATGGTACAATTTCCTCCTCAGATGAGAGAATGCTCGGAGTTTTCGAGGAAAAGTCCTACGTAATATTTTTGGACCGATCAACAAATGTACAACCATGACCAGTACAACCATGAGTTATATGCCGACACCAACATTGTAAAGCGCATTAAAATTCAGAGGCTGCGCTGAATAGGTCATGTCGGACGAATGGAAGAGCACGATCCAGCTAAGACGGTGTTATATTCGAAATCCGCTGTTGGACGACGCAGGCAGACCTAGCCTCAAGTGGAAAAACCAAGTATCGGAGAACTTGTCAGCGCGAGGGAAAAATTTGGCTGGTGAAACAGCCATAAATCGGATTAATTCGATTTTAGATTATAAGAACCACAAAAGTACGTAAGTAAATAAATAACAAACATTCGACTCATAAACTTATATATGTAATTCTACTTATTATTGGAATCATGAGAAAAAAATTACAAATAGTCAAGTAATGTTTTAAAATGTCGTTAAAACTCGTTAGAACTCAAAGCACCTTGGAGGCAAAATTTCCAACAATCTGAAATACAATTCGTCTGCACTGAATGAAAATATTGATAATTGTAGGCAGTGAGGATATTTCATGTAGATATGTGTGTGTGGGTTAGTGTAATGTGCGAGGCTATTAGTGTGCACTGAGGGTTTTTGTTATCTAGTAGCTTCAGCCTTGCACACGTAGTCTACTTGATTGATAGCTGTAGTACAATCCCGTATTTTTTAGAACAATTACACACCATATCCAGAGAAAAAACGTTAAATAATGCAAGAATAAGCAAACCTCTATGAGCAAGTAATATTCATTTAATTTAAATAGAATATGAAACATTAGGGTGGATTATGCTAATGTACACACGTATGTACCTTAAAGTTCTCCATACAAAACTAAAAGTTTCAAAATTTCGCCCTATATTCAATTCCCCTGATTCTACCCCCTAATAAAAAATGTTGTCGTCATAAGAGTAAAGCCCTTTAAAAACCACAAAACGTTCCTCTTTGACTTCAACCCACTAAAACCGCGTCTACGTCTGATTGTTTAAGTAGTAGAAATGTCAGTCAATTGGTCGAAAAACCAACTGAAACACTCTCGGCTTTCTAATTTGGCAAATATATGTCCGAGTCGTCTTCTGTTCTGTAGGTCGTGGTTCAATACCCGGCTGATGCATAACAAATTGAATATCGAAAAGATTTTTCTTTCGAACGGCACCCACCTGTCGGCAAGCAATTGGCAATTCTTCCGACAGTAACAACTTGCCATGAAAAAGCTTCTAAAAAGAACTCTGTGACAAAGCTCAGAAAAAGTGATGTCACAAGTGTTCTGCCGTTCGGAACCGGCTAAAATAAGTAGGTCCTTTCTAATACTGTCCAAATTTAAGACGCACAACAGTAATGGAAGAGAAGCTCGGTCAATGAGCCCTTTGGGGCTTTAAGTGCCACATATTTATATTTTTTTTTTTATGTCCGAGTCGTTCTTCATCGGTAACAACGTGGGCTCAGTGACTCATAAATCAAACATTATAAAACGTATGATATATATTAATTTTTTCCATATATTATTTAACTGGGATTAATATAATCTTATTAGTTGAATGTTGAAATGATTCATCATCCTTATAGAATTGTATACAACGCGACTCTGTAATTAAAATTTTTTCCCAATTTATAATCGATGTGCAAGCGTCACAATCATAATTTATTACGCCATATTTAGGTATATAAAGTTCCCTAAATTTTGTAGGTGAATCATCTCGCGCGGCTCCAATAATGTCATAACCTTGAGCTCGTATAGCCTAATTTTAACTATAAAACATTTTCGGAAAAAAAAGCATTGTTTTCTATTTCCAGACTAATAATATCTTGTATGTCCTTTGACAATTGCCGAATCCATCTAATGTATTCGAAAATATGACAACGTCCATGAATAGCTTGTGGTTTATATTTCACAAGGAACGTACCATTTTCTCTAACGCAGAAGTCCCTCGTAAACTCCAGTCATTTATATTATACACTCATTGGAATTGGCTTGAATTTTGCTAATGGCAAAATGTATTCATAGTCAAATAGCGTGTATTCATAGTCAAAATATTGTCGAACAAATAATGCGATACTTGGAATATGGCAGTAAACTTGACAAAAACCGGTATTATGATGTTTAGGAAAGGAGACAGGTTATCAGGAAAAGAAAAATGGACTTTTAGGGGGATAATGTAGAAATAAGATCTAAGTGGAAATTGTTTTTAGCTGTAGTGAGAGCAGTGCAAAGCTATTTGGGGTTTTGCAATGTTTGATGAAGTAGACAAAGTACAAATATATTTTCGGAAGAGAATATTGCTTCTTTTAGAAACAAATATATCAAAGAGCCATCTATAGACTCTCGAACTGCACTTGGGATACATTTATAAAACATTATTCGAATACAAAGATGACAGACTACCGCATATACGAGTACTAACTAAAAGGGTATTAGCAAAACAAATATATTGCGAAGGCAATACAGTGTTTAGGAGATAATTTTGATATTAATTGGGAACGAGCAACAGAAAATAATGTAATATGGAAAGAAAATGTAAGGTTGCTACTAGAAAACTTAAACAATAAAAATAAAGAGAAACTGTTGGAAAGGACATTTAACAGTTCTCGTTTATAAAAAGATCTGGATCACTGTGTTAGCAAAAGTTTTTTAAAAGATAATACAAAATAATGTGAATTTTTAAAGACAGATGCGATTTAATTTACCTTGGCGGACATAAGAATCTCAGCTGCACTCTTTGTAATTTGAGCGAAGTGGAGAATAGTGTGTAACATTGTGTGTATTTTAAGAAAATGTCCAATAATCAAAAGAATTAGATACAGATATTTTGGAAAATATACTTTAGATTTAACGGAACTAATTGACGTATTAAATGGGACAAAAGAATTTGGTTGGGAGGGTTTAATTAAGTTCATCATCGGTGCTTTGGTATATAGAAAATAATGTTATAGTGTATGTATTAATATGTAAAGTATTGATACATAAGATTAATTGGAATGTAGTATTTTATGTAATATTAGTTTATCTCCGACAGACGACTATATAGTCATTGTCGTATGTTCTTTAATTGTTTATTTTGTATTATAATTTCTAAGAATATTTTTAATAGAGAACTATATATAGTATCTATCTAGTCAAAGCTACGTTCAAACCTAAAATTATTTAATATCGAATTTTGTGACGTATACAAAAATATATCAAAAAGCCGATACTAAATTTAAGTTGGAACTTAATTTTGACTATGAATAAGCGTCATTGTATATATAGATATAAAAACAACTTAAATCTACCGAGTATTTCTTAAAGCCAATAAGTTGCTGAGGCAATGTTCCAAGCCCAATTCCTAGCTTTTTTGCTTGCCAAGGAAATGAGTAACAAGATTTGCTTTTGGATTTCCGGAATTGCGAATTGCCGCAAAAACACCACAGCCTGCTACAAAAACTGTTTTCCACATTTTTACATAGAAGAGCAGATTTTATCTTTTTGTACAGTTTTATAAGTTCTGTTATTGCAGGAGAGTACATCATAGTCATAAAAATAGCAATCATACATATCACAGCCAACCCGATCTTACGTAATTCCGCATTTCATTCCGACTAAGGTAATGCTTGATTTTAAAAACGCTATCGCTAAGAATTGAATCGGCCTTTCACCAGCATACACAACAGACTTTGTGTGCAAGATAACGGAATATTTGCTTGTTCTTAACTGTAAAATAAATAATTGAACTTCAGAATTAGAAATTCATCATTGCTTTTTACGTACAAACATCCTTAATGAACATTTTATTTCTTTATTACTTATTTAGTTTTAGAGTTAACTTCACACTTCGAGAGTTAAAGGTTTATGGTTTTTAAGGGCCATCAATTTTGTGATGGAAGAAATGTTGATAAGGGGGATAGAATTAAGGGAACTGAATGTGATTTTTAGTGGGTTTTTCAATTTCAATTCGAATACAAGGTAGTTGTAGCTCACCATGAGGCCTTTGGAATAAGTTCACATTTTTTTAAATCTGAAAACAACTGAGCGTTGTTTGCCGTTTTCTTCATTATCACTCATGTACTAGTAGCGTGTAATGACCTTAAAAGTCATTCAAAAGTCACTCACTTAATGATTTTCATGATGGAGAGAGAGAGAGAGCGAGATGGATGACGCCATGCCTTTTTTTGTTGTGAAATTTAGACATTTCATCATTTTTTATAACTTCAGAAGAGTCAGCCAGCCATATTGTAAATCATTCTATCAGCAGCATCAGATTGAGTAGATGGTCTTGTGTTCACATCATATACTCGTGATTCTAATTAATATAAAATTTCCTATTGTGTGCGTTCTTGCAAATAAAAAACGGCAAAATAATAAAATTTCAATAATAAAAGGTTATAGAAGTAAATTTTCAAAGGATATTTAACAGTTTTCCTTTTCATTCCGGAATTCTTATTGTTTTTGTTGAAAAAGTGTAGCAGCCCACGTGTTGTGTGGAGAATTCTAGAAGCTGGACATTCTGAATTCCCATAATTATTTATATACATACATATATTCTTATATGCGTGTAATATACAAGGAAAAGTTCCTCCAATACATATTTGTATTTACATACATACTACTGCTGATTGAAAATAACATTTGCTAAAGGTGGGGAACCCAACAACTAATCATAACTCCGTTGTTAGACAGGCCACTTATGTTTTTATTCTCCTACTTAACAAATCGGTGCTCCCAATAAATCTATTTTATAACATCTCTATTCGACAATTGTCTCATTGACGTCATCGGAGTGCACGATGACGTCAATAAATATAATCGAGTCAAAGGTACAAAATGTTATACATATAAACTGTTATACATATGCAAGAGTGCGGACGTGTTTTTCTGTGCTCCGTGCTTTTGTGAGTTTGAAGTTGTGTTGAATTGCGTATGTGATAGGAAACAATTGCGAAACGCTTAAAGTGATAGTTGGAATAAAGGTATTGCTTTGTTTGATTCAACGGAGGAATCAAGCAAACAAACAAAACTGTGGATAACAGGTAAAACTATATTAAATATTAAAAAAAAAAACACCAACACAAGTGCAAGTAAAAAGAAATAAATGAGTGTTAAACGCTCTCCGCAATCGGTGCGACGCTCTTTTGTGACCGAACGTGAATCTCACAAATCAGAAATTCAAAATAACAGTGAAAGTACACTGAAATTGTTGAAGCACTGTGAGACAACAACAACAACAACTGAAGACTTTTTGTCTTATGCTCCATCTCCGAGCAACAACATGTCTTGGAGTGCACAATGTGTCACACCTGAAGTGCAGGAATTAGCAACAAAAACAGCGCGTGTACTAGGAAATACACCGTTGTCAGTTCTCTCGCAACATAAAGAGAGAGAAAATCAATGCACTAATACAATTGTACCAAAAGCATTTGAAAACAACATCTTGCTAACCGGTAATTCGCAACATTTGCAAAATGCAAATAAACATGTTGATAAACATTCATCGCTATCAATATCATCAACAAAGGTACAAACTGGAATGGATAGGTATATATTAATTACAAAGAGGAAGCGAAGCCCTCAGGGTGACGTACAAAAAAATACCCCGAAAATCCATAAGCAGGGCACTAATAATAATAATAACAATAATAACAACAACAACAATATAAATAATAATAATAGATTTGCAATCCTAAATCAACAAGAAGTAGAATCAACAGTGCAGAAATCTAAGCCACCCCCAATATATTTAAGGGAAAACAACCAAACTGAATTAATAAAATGCATTACGCAACTTATTGGTGCAAAGAATTTTCATATAGTAACAATCATGAAGGGCACTTTTAAAGAAATTAAACTGCAAATATATGAAGAAAGAAATTATCGTTCTGTCACAAAATATTTTGATGACAAACAGAAATACTATTACACGTACCAGTTGAAAAGCAGCAAAGGATTAGTAGTTGTGATAAAAGGCATTGAGCCAAATGTTGACTGCAATGATGTGAAAATAGCTATAGAAGAAGAGGGTTTTAAGGTCAAATCCGTGTTCAACATAAAAAATAAAGAAAAACAGCCTACACCATTATATCGCGTCGAGTTGGAACCAGATATTAAAAAATTTAAAAATAATTCGGTGGAAGAGCCTCATAAAAGATCGGGCCCAATACAATGTGCTAACTGTCAAGAGTATGGGCACATAAAATCTTACTGCACTCTACGAAGTGTATGCGTTATATGTGGTGACTTTCATCCCACCTCCAAATGTATTGTTAACAAAGAAGATTCTTCTGTTAAAAAATGTAGTAACTGCGGTGGAAATCACACTGCAAACTATAGAGGTTGTCCAGTTTATACTGAGCTCAAACTCAAACTTAAAAGTACTTCCCAAGTAAGACCTCGCAACCCATCAATGGTTAATGCTCCTCAAATAGAGCATGTATCTGCTCCTCCTCCACAAAATGTTACAAATACTACTCATGTTATGCCAACATCTTATGCAAACATTTTAAAGGGGACTACTCCTCCAGTTCAAGTTAATCAAGATAGTGTACCAAACACTCTTGAAAATTCTGTAAATAATCTGGTCCAGTTAATGACACATTTTATGAATTCAATGCAAGGCATGATGCAAGAGCTAATGAAAAATCAGTCCATGCTCCTTCAAGCAATTCTGCCAAAACAATGAACGAACTGAAGTTATGTTTTTGGAATGCAAATGGGTTAAGCCAACATAAAAATGAACTGGAAGTATTTCTCCATAAAAATCAAGTTGATGTAATGCTTATTTCAGAAACTCACTTCACAAAATTTAATAATTTTTCAATAAATGGGTTTACGCTGTATGATACCAAACACCCTGAAAATAAGGCAAGAAGAGGGACAGCTATCCTCATCAAAAATAGAATAAAACATTATGCATTAGAAGAATATTGCAAAGAATATATTCATTCCACCTCTATTTGTATAGAAACAAGTACCCAAAAATTAACAATATCTTCTGTTTACTGTCCTCCTAGACATAATATTACAGAATCACAATTTTCTGAATTTTTTGCAACTTTAGGGCATACATTTATCGCGGCGGGGGACTATAACGCCAAGCACACTTATTGGGGTTCCTGGCTTATATCTCCAAAAGGTATACGTCTTTTCTCGACAATATCAAGCAACGGATATGATGCCATATCTACCGGCCAACCTACTTACTGCTACTTACTGGCCTTCGGATCCTAGAAAAGTACCGGATCTTATTGACTTTGCAGTAACTAAAAGTCTAAAAAGAACCCATTTAAAGGCATGGCCATCCTTTGAACTTTCATCTGATCATTCTCCATCGTTCATTTTACTAAATGTTTTAGTTAGTTTCAGGGAATCAAGCCAGTATCTTACAAACAAATTCACTAATTGGCTAAATTATAAAAAATATATTAGTTCTCACATTGGCCTTAAAATGCCTCTTAAGACAGTGAAGCAAGTCGACAGTGCAGTTGAAAATTTCACCAAGTTGGCTCATGAAGCTGCTAAAATTGCAACACCTCAACATAAATTCCAAGATTATAAAAAGCATACAAATGCCGATATTGAGGAATTAATTAAAATTAAAAGGAAAGCCAGGAGAGAATGGCAGCAGCATAGATCACCAAACCTAAAACAAAAATTGGCAGACTGCACTAAAACACTTAAAAGAATCTTAAAAGAAGCCGAAGAGAGACGTTTAAATGTATATATTAGTAATCTTGCTGCAACAAAAGATACATATTATTCTCTGTGGAAAGCAGTCAAAGGTGTCCGATAATAAGAGAGGCTCCAATACGAATGTCAGATAGATCATGGGCAAGAAGCTATCAAGATAAAGCAGAAGCATTTGCAAATCACTTAGAAGGCGTTTTCAAACCAAATGAATCTACAAGAGATGGAGAATTACCAATCATGACCAATAACAGCTCTACTACCTTAGTGAGATTTTCTTTAAAGGAACTTAACAAAATCATAAATGAACTAAACGTCAAAAAAACTGCAGGGTATGATAAAATAAGTGCCAAAATAATCGCCGAGCTACCTCAAATTGCAGTAAAACAGCTGTTACACATAATGAATGCAATACCACGCCTTTGTTATTTCCCCTCAGCATGGAAAATTTCCCAAATAATTATGATTGCAAAACCTGGAAAAGATTCAACTAATGTATCGTCGTACAGGCCTATTAGCCTGCTGCCTATTCTATCCAAAGTGTTTGAAAAACTATTAATGTTGAAGATACAGCCAATTGTTGAAGCAAATAACATTATACCGTTGCATCAATTTGGGTTCAGAACAAAACATGGTACAGTAGTACAAGTTCACAGAATAGTATCTAACATTACAAAAGCGTTCGAATCAAAGCAGTACTGCCCAGCAGTATTTCTGGACGTCGCACAAGCTTTTGATAAGGTTTGGCATGATGGCCTACTTCACAAAATCGGTTGTCTCTTTCCCGATAACATTTGCAAAATATTAAAGAGCTATCTGTTGAATAGGAAATTTATGGTTAAACAAAGATCGTATCTAACTCAAACACGTACGATAATGGCTGGGGTCCCGCAAGGAAGCGTCTTATGTCCCTTTTTATATCTAATCTACACTTCAGATATACCAACAAATGGCAATCTTTTCACATCAACTTTTGCAGACTTTTGCAGCAATCTTGAGCGTCGATGATAATCCCAGTAAAGCGTCAGAAAAACTGCAAAGTCACTTAAAAAGAGTACAACACTGGCTGGAGGCATGGCGTATTAGAATCAACGAATCAAAATGCGTCCATATGACTTTCATGTTGAATAGAAAAACATGCACTCAACTACAAATTAATGGTCAAAAAACACAAAAAAACGAAGTGACCTATCTAGGCTTTCATCTCAATAGAAGGCTAACCTGGAAGAAGCACATTGAAACAAAGCAATCGCATGCTAAATTAAAAGCAGCCAAACTTCATTGGTTGATTGGAAATGCCTCGAAATTGTCACTTCATAATAAAATGCTTATATTCAAGTCCACCAATAAACCAATTTGGAGCTACGACATTCAGCTTTGGGGCACTTCTTCAAACTCTAATATTGAGAAAATTCAGCGTGTTCAATCTAAAATCCTTAGACGTCTTTGCCAAGCTCCTTGGTACATCAGTAACACAAATATACACAAGGACCTACAGATTGACTATTAAAATAGACATAGGAAAACATTGCCAACGTTACTCTGAACGACTAAGTAATCATCCTAATACTCTAGAGAGAGAGCTCCTTAAGCTTAAATATATTAAAAGACTAAAAAGGAAAAATGTTTTAAATATATTGTTGTAAATAATAAACAAATCACTTAACAAAAACACTGGTGAAAAATATACTTGTACAGAAAGATTAGAAATTAGATTCTCTTTGAAATATTTGAGATATTTTTATATTTGAATTTAATAAGAAAAATAGAATTGATTTGTACATTTTTTTATGCAATCTAGTCGATACGAACAATAAAGACATTTTCGTAACAATTGGTGACAGCGGTGGGATTGCTTAAAAAAAATGGTGAAGTTTAACCAGCTGAAAGTGGAGCAACTGAAACAACAGTTAGCATCATTGGATCTATCCTCATCCGGTATTAAGGCAGAACTGCAAGTGAGACTACGAGAGGCTATGGAAGCCATCGGTGTAAATGTTGATGAACACGAGTTCTATGAAGAAGATGTTGCAGGTGGTGTAATTGAAGAAGTGGAAAAAACGGACACATCTGGCCAAATGATGGAGTTTATGAAATCGATGATGCAGCAGATGCAGGAGCAACTTGATAAACACTCTACTGAATCTAAGAAAGGAATGGCTACACTGTTGCAAGAGAAATTTGAAGAAAACTCTACCGTCATGCAGGAACAGCTTACCAAGGCCTCTTTAGTTATTCAAAAGCAATTCTTAGAAAGAATGGATCAGACTGACCAGAAAGTACAAGAGCTAAGCGAGAAACAAGTTGTAATAGACGAGAAGATTCGGCACCTGGAAAATCGCTTTAATTCAATGGAATTAAGTGGAACTACAACAACAATCGTTCGAGATTCTGGTGCCATCAAATTAAAATCACCAACGTTTGATGGATCGACGGCTTTTGATGTTTTCAAGTTGCAATTTGAAACAACCGCCTTAGCAAATCAGTGGGGTGTTAACGAAAAAACTTCTGCATTAATTGTGGCATTAAAAGGTAATGCAGCGGAAGTTTTACAGCAGGTTCCAGAGCACGAGCGCAACAGCTATCAAGCGTTGATGGATACTTTGAAGCGGAAATACGACAGTAGCTATATGACCCAGTTGCACAGAGTAGAACTAAAAGCAAGGGTACAACGGATTGGCGAAACTCTTCAACAATATGCCTCAGATATTGAACGGCTGTGCAACCTCTCGTATGCTGGCAAACCTAGAGATTTCATTGAGATAATTAAAATTGACACATTCATCGAAGGCATACGTGATCCCGAAACAAAACGACAAACAAGCATGTCCCCGAGAGCGACTTTTGCAGAAACTGTTAGCAGTGTGCTGACATATGAAGCTGCTGGTTTGATGTGTCGTCCAACACATAAGGTTCGGAAATTGGAGATTGAAACGGATGATCTGGTTGAAGTGGTACGCCAAGTGATCAAGTCCGAGCAAGCTGCAGTAGTTCGACGTGAAGGCACATTTAGTGGAAAGTGCTTTAATTGTGCTAAACCTGGACATATGGCACGGGATTGCCGTCGAAAACGTTCTCGATCAAGCTCTCCAGGGAAGAAGAAACTCGAAGACGGGGTGAACAGCATTAACGAGACTACGTATAAGCCATCGTTAAATTAAAACGAGCCAGTTCCAAGGGGCGTGAGCTGGCTCCCACAACGGGTTGCCCCACCATTCTCATCTCTCAAATGGAACGCGTGCCTAACAG
The DNA here is from genome assembly GCA_963854835.1 of Megamerina dolium. Classification (NCBI taxonomy): domain Eukaryota; kingdom Metazoa; phylum Arthropoda; class Insecta; order Diptera; family Megamerinidae; genus Megamerina; species Megamerina dolium. The sequence goes on from OY978530.1 coordinate 40,003,564, forward strand.
TCTGACCATCGATGGAAAAATTAACAATAAAGCATTTATTTTGACTTTGGATACTGGCGCGTCTCACTCGATAATAAAAAGTGGCCTGGTGAAAGAGTTTGTGCCATTGGTTGGTATAAAACTTCGCACAGCAACAGGTGAAGATGCACCGATTTTGGGAAAGGTCTTTGAGACCTTTCCCAAAATCACAGTCACGATAGGTGACTGTGATTTACAACATGAATTCATTGTGGCAGATATTATCGATGACGTCATTATTGGCATAGATTTTATGATCGCACATGGAGTTACATTAGACTTAAGGCGACGAATATTGCGATATATGGATGTCGAATGTCCACTAAATGCTGGCTATGAGCGTAGTGGAAGTACAAGGCAGGTCCGGATATGCCAAAAACAGAAAATACCCGCAAATTCGGAGGCAATCATATGAGCTAAAATAGATACGGATGGAGTTACAAGTAAGTTGTGGGTTGTGGAAGCTATCAAAAGTAACCAAGTCAATAACATCATACTTGGAAAAACACTAATGGAGTCTAAAAATGATGGAAGTATACCTATTCGAATTTTAAATCCATCTGGTACACCAAAATTTGTAAGAAAAGGAACAATAATTGGTCAATGTCAAGAGGTTACAGCTGTGGTTAATTGTGGAGCGGATACGGCGACAGTAAAAGCTGGAAGCAATGCGGACAAAGAAATGGCAATGTCGCAGATGCAAGAATGGACTAAAGAGCTTCCTGAACATCAGAAAAATAAGGCGTTACAAGCATTAAGGAAACATTGGTCCATTTTTGCACCTAAAGGTAAAAGTGGCGGAAGAACAGCTATAGTGAAACATGAAATTGATACCGGTGATTCCAAACCTATCCGCCAAGCGCCACGAAGAGTTCCATTGGCTAGAAGGGATGAAGTAACAAAGCTCGTTGCCGATATGCGGAGGGAAGGTGTTATCGAACCATCCGCCAGTCCCTGGAGTGCACCAGTAGTGCTTGTGAAGAAGAAAGACGGAAGTACTCGATTCTGTGTGGACTACCGTAAGTTGAATGATGTCACGAAGAAAGATAGCTATCCATTGCCTAGAATCGACGATACTCTCGACACACTATTTGGTGCACAATGGTTCTCAACCCTCGATCTACAGAGCGGCTACTGGCAAGTAGAACTTAAAGAGAAAGACAAAGAAAAGACTCCATTTAGCGTTGGTGATGGACTATGGCAATTCACAGTGATGCCTTTCGGGCTTTGCAATGCACCTGCCACTTTCGAGCGTCTCATGGAACGTGTCTTGAAAGGACTGCACTGGAAAACGTGTTTGGTATATCTTGATGACATTATTGTGATGGGCAAAGACTTCGACGACCACTTAGCGAAATTGAAGGAGGTTTTTGAACGAATAGAAGCCGCTGGACTGAAACTGAACTCAAGGAAGTGTTCACTTTTCAAACGTGAAGTTCGGTATCTCGGTCACAAGGTAACCACGAAAGGTGTTCACACAGACGGCGAGAAAATAGCAGCGGTGAAAAAGTGGCCAAAACCAACAAACCTGCATGATCTAAGAAGTTTCCTGGGGCTGTGTACCTACTACAGACGGTTCGTGCCCGGCTTTGCAAACATAGCCAGTAGTTTACATGAGCTAACTAGGAAGAACCAGGTATTCAAATGGGGTGATACACAAGATAAGGCTTTCAAACAGCTCAAAGAACAACTCTGCTCCGCACCAGTATTAGCTTACCCAACACCTGGCAAAACATTTATATTGGATACGGATGAGAGCGGCTACGGAATCGGCGGAGTACTGTCTCAGATAATAGAAGGACAAGAAAAAGTGATAGCCTACTACAGCAAAACTTTGTCAAAACCAGAGCGAAACTACTGCGTAACGCGAAGGGAGCTACTTGCCATAATGGAATGCGTGAAACACTTTCATAAGTATCTATACGGACAACAATTCCATCTCAGGACTGACCATGCAGCGCTCCGGTGGCTACTACAATTCAAGGATCCGGAAGGTCAACTAGCGCGATGGATTGAGCGATTGCAAAGCTACGATTTTACAATTGAGCACCGTAAAGGAGATCATCATGGCAATGCTGATGCCTTATCGCGTCGTCCCTGCAGCACTGAATGCAAACATTGTTCACGAGCCGAAAGCAAGGAACACATTGTAGACATCAGGTTTTTAAATGCCCTTCCGGAAGAGTCCTGGATCAGTGAACGAATACAAAAAGAGCAGCGGAACGACCCAGATCTTGCAAAAATCATGAATAGTAAAGAGCATGGCATCCGACCAGACTGGCAAGAAATGGCTAGTGAAAGCCCGATATCTAAAGCATACTGTGCGCAATGGCAAAGCTTGCACCTTAGTGATGGTTGTCTGTACCGGACATGGGAAAGTGAAGATGGCAAAACCGCAAGTAACCTTCTGGTGGTACCAAAGTCCAGAATCAAGGAGGTAATTTCAGAATATCACAATGCATCCAGTGGAGGTCATTTAGGCATAGCTAAAACCACAGAAAAGGTTAAGAGGCGCTTCTACTGGGTTGGGTGCCAGGAATCCGTGGCAGACTTTATAAGAAGATGTGACCAATGCTCATCAGCAAAAGGGCCACATAGAAGGACTCGAGGTAAGATGCAACAGTACAACACGGGTGCTCCGTTTGAACGAATTGCGTTGGACATAGCGGGACCGTTCCCCACGAGCAACTTGGGAAATAGGTATGTGTTGGTAGTAATGGACTACTTTAGCAAGTGGCCAGAAGTGTACCCTATTCCAAATCAAGAAGCGAACATGGTCGCTGAAGTATTCGTGAACAATTGGATTACACGATTTGGTGTCCCATTAGAGCTGCATTCTGACCAAGGGCGAAACTTCGAATCAACGGTGTTTAAAGAATTTTGCGCAATTTTGGGCGTACATAAAACTCGTACCACTCCATTACATCCACAGTCGGACGGTATGGTAGAACGATTCAACCGTACCTTGAATGAGTACCTGAGGAAAGTCGTTAACAGGGATCAAAAAGATTGGGACACTCACATCCCAATGTTTCTACTTGCATATCGGTCTGCACAGCATAATTCCACAGCAACAACACCAGCGAGAGCAGTTTTCGGTACAGATGTAAGATTACCGGCTGATTTGAAATTTGGAGTAACTCCATCGTCTGACAAACCTATATGTGACTACGTTGAGAACAAACGAAATCAACTAGATGAAGTGCATCGTTTCATAAGAAGGCGAATTCAGATAACAAGTGACAAGATGAAGGCCAGATATGATTTACGAACAAATTCAAAAGGCTACCATAAAGGAGACCTGGTATGGCTTCATAATCCACAACGGAAAAAGGGCTTGTCTCCTAAATTACAAACGCATTGGGAAGGACCATATAAAGTGATAAACAGAATCAACGATGTTGTGTATCGGATTCAACAATCAGGGCATCGTCGAGCAAAATTGAAAATAGTACATCTTGAACGGCTGGCTCCTTATCACGGCGATATGGGAACACTTGTTCGGGACGAACAAGTTTAAGTGGAGGGCAGTGTTGTAAATAATAAACAAATCACTTAACAAAAACACTGGTGAAAAATATACTTGTACAGAAAGATTAGAAATTAGATTCTCTTTGAAATATTTGAGATATTTTTATATTTGAATTTAATAAGAAAAATAGAATTGATTTGTACATTTTTTTATGCAATCTAGTCGATACGAACAGCCCAATAAAGACATTTTCGTAACAATATCTTTCACATAATCTCTCATTACTATTATATATGTCCTTCATGAAATCACATGTTATATTTGTTTGCTTTAAGTTATTTGAATGATTCTACACATTGGTGTAGAATCAACAAAATGTATTTTTTAGTATATAAGATTTGTATAGTTATTGTTAGTTTCGTAAGAAAGATACAATAAATATAAGAAAATGAAAAAAAAAAGGTACAAAAGTTGTTGCTTTTCTTTTGCCTAAACCACAAAATATTTGAATACACAAAAAAAAACTTTCATATTATACGAACATCTCCCAATATATATTTCTTCTCATTCTACCTTTGTTTCCTTCAAAAACAAAGCAAACAAAAGAACACGTGTATTTAAATATATGCAATAATCACCGATAATAAAACAAAACAAAAAACAAAGTAAAGCCTTTCTCTCGCATTTACATTTTCTCTATCTGCTGTTGTTTTGCATATAGAGTCAACAATAGATTACTCGGCCTGTATGCAAAGGGTACTTGCTGTTATATAATTAGGCACGTATAATGGTTGAGCAACAACAACCATACTCTAACTCATTAAAATTGATTTCACTTTATTATACATACTACTTTTCTATTAGATCAACTCCCCGTGAGAAAAATTGCGGCTCGGAAGCATTGAGCTTTTTTAATACTCGAATAAATACACACGGTATTTTTATTGAATTTCAACAATCGAAGTGAATATTCTACCCATTAATTTTCGGTAATTCTCTGTTATTGAAGATTTTTTTGCGTTTACGAATTTGATACCGAATTATCAGACAACCGCAGCACATATACTATACATACTGTATAGTCATATCTCGGACTATTCGGGCGATTTAATTTCAATCGATTTCAATCAATTCCCCATTCAACAAGTTATTAAACTACGAATCAACATAATATACATTGAGTGTGAATCACGGTGCATTAAATACGCTTACATAAATTCCCCAAGAATTTATATACAAATTCGGATCGAATATTTATCCGCTAATACTTCTATATATTTGCATCTCAAACAAGCGTTCGCCTTGTTGTTTCCTTTGGTGTAATATGCTACTTCGAAAGTTTAAACCCAAGACATTTCTTGGCAACCCGATTTGCTTGATTTACATTTATTGCTAGTTTCTTCTGCGTGCACATTTAACATGTCAGCTGTTAAACGTTTTAAGGCCGCGGCAGGAGAAATAAATGATTTCGATTCATACTTTCAAACAATTAGTACCGACACCCATAGTAGTTTTGCCTTGGAAGTACAAAAAAAGAAATTCGAAACCCTTTGGAGTGAGCTCAAAAACAATATAACTCCATTATCTCTGGAGAGACTGATAAAGACATTGATATTGGTCAAATAAGGGAAGCGTATAGAGAGGCTTACACCTCCTATATCCGATGCCTTTCCAACATCAATGCCCAAAAAAAGTTCGGTTTAGTTCGTTTTACATTCGTTGGATAGATATATATACATTTTTCTTTACTGCGACCTATATGTGTATATGGTAAAATTTGCGAACTAACGAGCACAACATGCATAAGCACATGTATATACTATGCATTCATTTAAAATTCAATGTTATTCGTTGTATAAGTCTGTTCTAAATATTGAAGATTAATAATTCTTATCCTTCAGCCCTTTTTATGACATTTTTAAAGCGTTTTGAGGTTAGGTTTGTATGGGAAGTATGCGTTTTTCGATTTTTTCTTGATTTATGTCCATAAAGTTTGCATATGAAAAAATTTAAGCCCTACGCCAACTCGTTATAATTTTTGCCAAAAAGACTCTGCAATTGGAGCTCAGCAAGCAATTGAAAATCATTGAATTTGATTTGAATGCATGGTACATGCATGGCTTTATGCATGCTGTGCTCGTTAGTTCGCAAATTTTACCATGTACACATATAGGTCGGGGTAAACAAAAAAAGTATATGAAATTCAAAAAAATCGCTCCATTGTTTTGAGAATTATGTATTTGTAAAAATGTATAGCGCGTTCATTGGTGTTATCAAAAAGGTTATTAACCCTTGGAGACGGGCATGAAAAAGACGTTTAAAAATTTCATTCAATTTGTTATACATTTATTTTTAAATCATAGAAAATCATGAAATATTGTTATAAATATATGAAATTATTTATCTGACGGATGTAAAACGAACTAAATCGTTCTCAGGTAATTATTATTATTATTATTATTATTATTATTATTATTATTATTATTATTTAAGTTTACAATACATTACATTTAAAGAACAAATGCAATAAAAACCTTACATACTAATGAAACTTAACAAATATTAAGGTAAAGTAATATTAAGGATAGAAGTAAAAAATATTAAGGAAAGATAAACAAAGGATAAGGCGGTAGAAGTGAGAGAGTGACAAGACATAATTTAAGGAAGTTAAAGAGATTCAATGTAGTGCCGGATGAAATTGTTTCGACAGTGACATATCGACAGCGCCCTTACTGAAGTTAAAGTAGTGATTCTACTTGAGGCGGAACAAGTATGGCATACTGTGTCAAAGGCCTTTGAGAAATCCAAGAGTCAAAGGAAGGTTAACTTATCCTGATGATAAGTTAACACGTGTGTTCTCAATAACTTTCAGCTATGACCAGCACGAAATCCAGATTGAGGGCATGACATAAGCCCTTTAAATGTATGTAGACAGAACTTTGCCTAACGCTGACAAAAAGCTAATAGATCTGAAATCTTTCGGTTTACGAGGAGCAGAAATCTTAACAATGGGAATAATGGTAGCAATTTTCCATCCGATTTCTTTTCTATTTGGAATATAGTTTGTTTTTTACTTTGATACAGTATAATACATGACTATTAAACCAATTGCAGGATTTATTAGAGACTTTGAAAGTTCTAAGTGGAACAAACCTCTCAAAGACACTGGAAATAAGGTCCAAAAAGAACTTCAGCTTTTCATCAACTGTATCAAGCAGCCAACAGTCATTCCAACTCATCAAATAGAGAATAATAGTCAATGAAGTTGTAGTTACGATACGAAATATATTCAGTACTTGAAGATCGATTAAAACTACAATCAACACTGCAAAAAATTAAGTCATGATTAGAAACGAAAGATATTTGATCATAAAGTAATGATATAGACGGATAAGAATTTAAGAACACGTAAGGTAAACTAGGTTCAGCTGTATTCGAGTATCGGGTGGGGGAGAGAGAGTTGACGACAGTATGGGCATTAGTTGATGAGCAGTCAATCATGGAGCCATTGCTTTGGCTTACGCCCTTGACATCAAGATCACATTTACAAAAAACCTAAACACCACCACCTCTCTTTGAGCACCTATCATTTCTAAAAAACTTGTATCAGTTAATGAAATAAAGTTGGTCTGAAAGATCAGATCTGAACCACGTCTCAGGTACATATACAATATCGACAAAGGAGTCGATACTTCGAGCGTTAAAATGAACAACATTTAGACCACCACGTTGCTTACGGAGTATGTGAACCAGAGTTCATGTGTTCTCGTCAAGATCACCAGACATTCCAGAGCGATTGTTACGAATTGCAAGATCGGCAAGCGGATTTAAAAACAAACCAACACTGCATCATTACATTCAAATAAGACGAAGAAGAATAAGGAAATAAGAAAGAGGGAAGATAGAATACCAGAGGTAAAGAAAAGCAAAGTGGTAGATATAAAGAATAAGCTTGACATAGAAAATTTGTTATATAACTAAAAATTAAAATTAAATTTTCAAACTTTATGTATATAAACAATAATCAAGCTGATTCAAACAATGATTCAAATAAAGATAACAGAAACACAACAACCAATAAGTCTATGTCTTATTACCAGCAATACTATCTATACGAGTTGTATCATTTACAATGTGTGCAGCCACATCATGTTTCACTTTCACATGTACATTGCCGCGAAAAAAGAAAACAGCAGCTAATCGATTGTCCCTTCTAAGTTTACTGGCATCATTTAGTAAATCACGTTTTCTCTTTGTTCACACCACAAGAGATGTCATTAAGTGAAATAGGTCTGTTTTAGTTGGTCGAAAAGCAGCAACAGCTTTAAATAAACGAACACGATCATATGACGAAAATAGCCTGATAACAACAGAACTGTTGCTGTCACGCAGCATAGGCATCTCGAAATTAATAACTTTTCATATGATAATAAAGCTGTTATGAAGATTTTCTTTATCATAGAACATAATCCGTCAGCAGACACATCTACATTCTAAACAGATCAAAAAGTGATGAAATAAAATTAAAAAAACGCGATTTTATTGCTGGCTAAAAAAACACGTCTATTCTTCAGCGTGATACTTAACGATATATAATTCTGAAGATTTCATTGAAAGAAAATAATATTAGAGGCAGTGGTAGACAGAATACGAGACGGAGAGACTAAACGTAACCTAGTCAAGGCACTAAGAAGTACATATGCCGAAAAAATCAGTAGCGCCTTGAGCTATGAAGCCGCCAGTTTGATGTGCCTCCTAATGCTACGAGTACGCCAACTATAAACAGAAATAATATATCTAGGTGAAGCAGTGTTTCAGGCAATAAAAGCAGTTGTAAAGTCTCAAATAAGAATAAAATATCGACAAATTTACATCCGAATGTTTAATATGCGACAATCAAGATCGAACTCTCTAGGAAAACAAAAGAAGGAGAATAAGGTGGACAGTGATCGGTCCGCTAATACAAACCATTCGTTAAATCGAGTCTGTTCAGATAGGCGTGAGCCAACTTCTACAATCGGTAGTACCTTCAAGAACATCTCACAATTACAGCGTGTGCCTAGCACTAGATGCACAGATTCTGTGTAAGAAATAGGTCTCTGCAAGCAACGAGGTCTCATTGTGGCAGATATAACCGACGTGATAATTGACGTTGCATTTATGACCGTTGATTTTTTCACGTTAGATTTGAGTCGAAAGACTTTACGCTATCCAAACGTCGAATTACCATCGAGCACCGGTTACAAGCGTAGTGAAACCATAAATATTGATATATCAATGCCAAGAAATTCCAGCTAAATCAAAAGCAGTTATTTGTTCATAGATAAATGTAGATGATGCGACAGGTATGTTGTGGGTAGTGGAAGTAAATCCAAAATAAAAACTTCATAGGCGTATCATATTTGTAAAATATTAGTGAAAGAGATTGGAAAGCTACCCGTGAGAATGAGAAATCCAAATAATACACCTACGTTTGAAGTAAAAGCCATGGAAGATTACGATAGAAGTTTGTCAATGAAAAATGGAAGACCGGGAGCTCTTAAAGCGGAAAGGTGTGCTTACCCAACAACAAACGGTTAAAGCATTACAACTTTTTGAAAAACACAGTCCAATCTTTCAAGTAGAAAAACTGGTGGGCGATCAGTCATTGTAAAACGTCACATTGACCTTGAAGATTCTAGACCATATCGTCACGCACTACGAATAGTTCCATTGGCCAAAATATATGAAGCCATTAAGTCGATTACCGATATGTAGAAGCAAGATGTTATTGAACCAGGTGTCAGCAAGCTCGTGGAGTTCAATGGCGAGGGTTATAGAAAGTTAAATGATTTAGCTGGAATTTCTTGGCATTGATATATCAATATTTATGGTTTCACTGCGCTTGTAACCGGTGCTCGATGGTAATTCGACGTTTGGATAGCGTAAAGTCTCTGGACTCAAATCTAACGTGAAAACATCAACGGTCATAAATGCAACGTCAATTATCACGTCGGTTATATCTGCCACAATGAGGCCTCGTTGCTTGTAGAGACCTATTTCTTACACAGAATCTGTGCATCTAGTGCTAGGCACACGCTGTAATTGTGAGATGTTCTTGAAGGTACTACCGATTGTAAAAGTTGGCTCATGCCTATCTGAAGAGACTCGATTTAACGAATGGTTTGTATTAGCGGACCGATCACTGTCCACTTTATTCTCCTTCTTTTGTTTTCCTAGAGAGTTCGATCTTGAACGCTTGCGTATACCCGCCAAATTCTTTATATGCCCTTGTTTGTCGCATATTAAACATTCGGATGTAAATTTGTCGATGTTTTATTCTTATTTGAGACTTCGCAACTGCTGTTATTGCCTGAAACACTGCTTCACCTAGATATTTTACTTCTGTTTATAGTTGGCGTACTCGTAGCATTAGGAGGCACATCAAACTCAAGGCGCTACTGATTGTTTCGGCATATATACTCTTTAGTGCCTTGACTAGGTTTTTTTAAATTTTATTTCATCACTTTTTGAGACAAGTGATTGATAAATCACCTCTTGTTTTGCCGATAAAGTGATTTCAATTGAACATCAATTTATTTAAATTCGTTTAGTCGTATTTGTTTACGTATTTGCTTATTCTTTTATTTCTACCAATATGCCTTTTGATGTAAAAAAAACTACTCCTGCTGTCGCTACTCGCCATCATATGGTCGCCAATAAGGCATTTTATGAGGCAGATCAGAGTATTATTTTTTCATTACTTGCCATTTATTTCCTAGCGCGAATCACAGGTATATGTATATATATATATATATATATATATATATATATATATATATATATATATATATATATATATATATATATATATATATATATATATATATATATATATATATATTTATGTATGTATGTATGTACATATATATATAGTAAAAACCATAATCACCATATGAATATATATTGATAGACATTGTTGTATTTAAGTAATTGGTGAAAGCCTTGCTGATATAAATAGCATTAACACTGATGCCAAAAAGTGGCTATTTTGTTTCTTTGGCGCTAGATTAACATATGTAGAGTAGCTGACATTCGTACGTAGGCCTTCTTGATTTCGAATATTCGTGCATGCTGTAAAAGGGACCCTTAAGTAGCTCTTACCTAGTGATGCATAATAATCACTGAATGTTGATAAATGATCACGAAATTCGGCCGCGGTTGATAAAGCTAAATAAACTTGACTGCGACGGCCATCAGCACCAATCTAAGAGAGAGAGAGAGAGAGTGACAGAGAAAGACAGAGAAAGAAAGATATATGTAATAAGGCAAATTTCACTAACTGATATTAATTATATATCATCATATATTTGATACTTCTATATTGCTGCTGACCTATGTAAGTAATGCTATTCAATTTAGTCTACATTATTTATACCTTATTACAAATAAAAGTTGCGCACATCCTCAAGATTTGTAGGTGTTGATATACGTATTATTATGACTTTATGTATATTAATACGTTTTTATTTTGTGACCGTTTAATTCTACTCGAATCAACCTTGTTCGATCACTGGAATCTGTTAATAATAATTGCAACACTAATTTTGTATAACTAAAGGGTTATAACAATTTTATTTATTAATAAAACACAGAAATATTTGAGATATTGAGTTTTAATTTATTGTGGATATATTGCAAGCATTACATATTATGAATGAAATTCGATTTCGGTCATATGACCACCACGAGCTCGTTTACAGCGGTCGATTCTTTGGACCCAATTTTCCACCACTCACGCACACATTTCGACCAGAACGTTGGCAATTTCGCATTGGATGTTGTTGAAACCACATATCGCTGATGTCAAGTTCATCCAATTCTGGCCACAAATAATCTTCCAACATAGCACGATAGCGCTCTCCATTGACGGTAACATGACGGTCGTTTTCATCCACGAAAAAATACTGCCCAATCACACCTCCGGCATGAAAACCGCACCAAACAGTAACTTTTTGCGGGTGCAACGGTGTCTCAAGAAGCACTTGTGGATTTGTTGCTGAACAACGCATATTTTGTTTATTGACAAAGCCATTGAGCCAGAAATGATCTTCATCGCTGAAGATGATTTTTCGCTCTTAAAGTTGCGACCACCGACTCAGAATTTCGGTAGTAATTTTTAATAATTTCCAAACGTTGCTGGTTCGTGAACTTTACAATGATGAAAATGTTGACTTTAGCTAACGTTTTGACATTGACAGTTGATTAAAAAGGTTTAAGGGTGAGTTCATATAATGATACGAAATTGTTATGTCACTAATGGAATACCCTTTATATACAGAAAAAATTTATTTAATCAACTATTTACAATCACTCTTTAAGTCAACTTGCTATTGTGTGATGTTGCCTTGATCACTTTCGAAATCGAAATAATTCATCTGTCAACAACTGGCCCTATTTATACTCTGTGGCAACGCTCTAGAACCTTCCTTTATTGTAGTCGAGTTTCTTCTCTTTCTTTCTCGTTGACTTGTTCTGGTTATCGTCTATTTCTTTTTGCTGACATTCGTTTAGATGCCACCATTATTCGTGCCATTCACAATTAGTGATGAATAACCAACCATTGATACTCGTTATACTGCCCTTCTCTTAACCTTGTTCGCCTCGAACAAATTTTTATACTTCCTCACGGCACGTTGAATACAATGCACTACGTAATTTATCTTTGCTATATCTCGTTTGGTCCTTCTCAATAAGTCTGTAGTTTGGAGGACAGGCCTTTCCTTCGTTGTAGATTATGAAGCATTACAATCTCTCCTTCATAGAACCCTTATCATCTGCAACCGCTCTGTGATGAACTGATGTGCTTCATCCAACTGTTCCAGCTTTTCGCAAGTGTAGTTAACTTTGGTTGATTTCATTGGTGTTGCGATTCCAAATTTTTAGTTGGAACATTGGTATATGAACATCTCAGTCTTTTATCTATCTACGACTTTTCTCAAATATTCCTCCAAAGTACGGTTAAATCGTTCTACCATGCCATCAGATTGTGGATACAAAGGTGTTGTAGGAGTTTGTATATACCCAGCAAACGGCACATCTCTTGGAATACAACTGATTCGAAATTTCGACCTTGGTCTGAGTTTAACTCCATCGGTACACCAACACGTATAACCCATTGGTTGACAAATACATCCGCAACCGTACTAGCTTCTTTATTTGGAATAGGGTATACTTTAGGCCATTTACTGAAGTAATCTATAACCACCAGAACATACTTCTTCCAATTCGTTCAAATGGAGCACCCACGGTGTATTGGTGCAATTTAATTCAACTTTTCTTGTTGGGACATTTGGCCATTGCACAGTGCTCACACTTCCGAACCTTATTAGCGACATGGTCAAGGCATCCAACCCAATAAAATCATTTCTCTATTTTTTCGACGGTTTTGGAGATTCCAAAATGCCCTCCACTGAAAGCATTGTGATACTCAGCTATCACTTCATTTATTCTTGCTTTGGGTGCCACTAGAAGATCATTTTTCCATCTTCACTTTCCCATGCTCGGAATAGACATCCATCTCTCAAGTGCAGGCTTTGCCACTGCGCCCATTATGCCTTTGCTATTGGACTCTCATTAGCAATTTCTTACCCCTCTGGACGTACGCCCTGTTTCTTGTGTTCCATAATCTTTACGAGATCTGGGTCGTTCCTGATCTTCTTCCACTCGTTCGGTGCTCCATGACTCGTCCGGCAAGATATTCGTAAGTAGTATGTCGACAATGTGCTCCTTGCTTTTCGCTGATGAAAAATGTTTACATTCCATTTTGCAAGAACGACGAGATAGAGCATCCGCGTTGCCGTGATGTCCTCCTTTAGGATGCTTGATTGTAAAGTCAAAACTCTGCAGCCGTTTTTAAATTGTAATAACCACCGTAGTGCTGCGTGGTCAGTTCGTAGATGAAATTATTGACCATACAAGTACTTATGCAAGTACTTTATACATTCCAGTATTGCGAGCAACTCTCTTTGAGTGACACTAGTAGTACTGGTAGTTTCTTTATGGCTCCGACAGGATTTTACTGTAGTATGCTATTACTTTTTCATGCCCATCTATAATCTGAGGGAGCACACCACCTATTCCATAGCCACTCGCTAATACTGGTGCTGAACAGAGTCTTTCTTTCAGCTGTTCGAATGCTTTCTGTTGTTCCTCCCCCACACAAGTGGTTTGTTCTTTCTCGCTAACCTGCTGGCGATGTTTGCAAATCCAGGCACAAATCGTCTACAGTAGGTACACAAGCCTGAGAAGCTTTTTAACTCGTGAAGATTCTCCGGACTAGGCCATCCTTGTAGTGCTGCTACTTTCTCTCCGTCGGTATATACCCCTTCTGTTGTTGCTTTATGACCAAGATATTTAACTTCTCGCCTGAAGAATGAATACTTTTTCATATTCAGTTTTATCCCTGCTGATTATATAAGTTCAATTACTTCTTTCTTTTCTACTTTTCCAGGTGGTTTATAAAATCTTCTCCCATCACGATAATGTCATCGAGGTACACCAAGCACGTTTTCTAGTGTAGCCCTCTGAGTATACGTTCAATCGAAAGTAGCCGGCGCATTACATAAGCCAAATGGCATCACTACAAATTTCCACAGACCATCGCCAATAATGAAAGCTGTTGTCTCTTTATCCTCTTTACCAAGTTCCACTTGCCAGTAGCCACTTTGCAGATAAAGAGTTGAAAACCACTTCGCACCAGATAGCGTGTCCAGAGTGTCATCGATTATTGGCAGTGGATAGCTGTCTTTTTTCGTGACATCATTTAGCTTTCTGTAATCTACACAGAATCGAGTACTTCCATCCTTCTTCTTTACCAGTACAAATGGTGAACTCCATGGACTCGCTGATGGTTCAATAACACCTTGTTTCTGCATATTGGTAACCAGCTCAATAGCTTTATATCGTTTGGCCAATGGAACTCGCCGTGATGCTTGACGAATTGGTCTAGAATCACCGGTATCAATGTGATGTTTCATGATGGTTGTTCGTCGTCCAGTTCTTCCATGTGAAGAAAAGACTGAACTGGAGAAGTACTCCAATAGTCGTAAAGCCTCTTTTTTTGCTGTTTGGTAAGCACCGGTACCATTCCATTTTCTTTATGTTCCACCAGCGTCTTACCAAGTATGATGTTTTTATGCGTTATTTTTTTATCCGCTTCCACTACCCACAAGTTGCCTGTCCCATAATCAACATTAATCTGTGCCCAAATCACCATTTCTGATTTTGCTGGAACCTCTTGGCATTGACATGCCGGTATTCGTTTGATGATTCCACTACGCTTGTAAACGATGTTCAGTGGTAGGTTAGGTTAGGTTATGTAGCTACCCTCTCTCTGAGAGAACACACTTAGGTCAGAAATGCCCATTATGATACCACAGAGCTTCTCTTCCAATAGTAGTGTGCGCGTTAAATTTGGCCAGGATTAGAAGGGACCTACTTACATTAACCGGTTCCGAAATGCAAAACCCTTGTGACATCACTTTAATTTAGTTTTGTCACAGAGCTCTCTTAAGAAGCATTTTTGGCAAATAGTTACTGCCGGAAAAATTGCCAATTCTTGCCGTCAGGTGGGTACCGTTCGAAAGAAGCATATTTTCGATATTAGATTTTGTTATGCTTCAGTCGGTGATTGAACCCACGACCTACAGATCAGAAGGCCAACGCGCTAACCACTGAGCTACGGCACCCACACATGTTCGATGGCAACTCGACACAAGCACAGCGTAGTATCCGTTCATTTCAATCTAACGTAAATCCATGGTGAATCATATAATGAACTCCAATTATTACGTTATCGATGATGTCGACCACAATGAATTCATGTTCCCACGTGCAATTTTCACGTTGCGTTTCTTTATCTTACCCAAAATTTGTGCATCTTCACCCGTTGCTGTACGCACTTTTATTTCCATTAAAGGTTCAAACCTTTTTTCAGTCAGTTCAAGCCCCGCTGAACTGACTCGATTTAGTTTAACAATGAATTTGTGTTAGTGCAGCGATCGCTGTTCACTTTATTCTCCTTCTTTTGTCTACCTGGAGAATTCGATCTTGATCGCTTTAGTCGTAGACGGCAATCACGCGTCATGTGTCCTGGTTTTCGCAAATGAATCATTTACCAGTAAATTTGTTTTCGCGTGGACCTGTTGCTTCTGGGTGCATTAGTGACTTGAATTCCTGACACACTGCTTCAACTATATCTGATATTTCTTGTTCTAGTTGGCGTACTCACGGCATTGGTCGACAACTCCAACTGGCGGCTTCATATATCAAAGCACTACTGACTGACTACTGCATATGTACTTCTTGGTGACATTACCAGGTCTCTCCATACGTCCCTATTTTTATTTTCTCTATGAATTCTTCCGAATTACCGGAAAATGCTAGATGACTTACTTACTTACTTATGTGGCCATAACAACCGAATATCGATTTAGGCCGAAAATAACATGCTTCGCCAGCCATCTCTGTTCTTCGCTAGCTGGCGCCAGTTAGAAATTCCAAGCGCCGTCAGGTTCTTCAGTACTTGGTCTTTCCACCGGAGGTTAGGTCTTCCTCTTCTGCGTAGTCCTCCAGCGGAGGACAGGCATTTTTTTCGTTCTTCGAGAGAGAGCTCGACTTCTCAATTGCTTACTCAGCCCAAAGTAACACATGTTAGCTAGAGTTATCCTACGCATGATCTCCAAGCTGACGTCATTACTGCTATTAATGCTGGTTTCAAGATAGACAAAGTCCCTTACTACTTCAAAAGCGTAGTTGTCAAAATGCTAGATGACATAAGCGCTTAATATCAGAAACGAATTGCTGAAGGCTCTCATTACTCCGTTGCACTCGCGATCTTAATTCCATCCGATGCAATTGACGCTTATATTCATTTCCATATTTGCGTTGGAGTGTGTCCATCAGTGATTGGTAGCTACCACGATCTTTTTCTGGAATCATCTGAAAGACTTCTGACGCATTGGCCTTTAATGCCACTATTAAAGCAGCAGTCTTGTCGCTGTCGTATAATTGATTTTGCGAAGCTGTTGCCTCGAACTAAAGCTTCAATATCTTGAATGGTCGGGTTCCATGAAATGTCGGCGGCTTTAGCTTGATTGTATTCGTTTCTTTAATCGCTGATGTAGATGGTCCGTTTATTTTTAGGTGGTTGAGTTCGTGTTCTAATTTCTCGAACTTCTCTTCCCAGTCGTCGACATGTTCCTTGAGCTTATCATCCTACTCATCCACGTGTTATTTCAGCTCTGTGACTTTGTTATTAATGGAATTTGAAATTTCCTCAAATCTGAGTTAAATTTCTTTTTGTAGATTCTCGATGACGTGTTCATAGCAAACCGAACCTTTTTGAATTTCCATGCGCAATTCACTAATAACGCCCTCTTGGCGTGCCGAATGTTCTTGAAGTCTGTATTCAATTGTTTTCAAGAATTGTCCCATAACATTTTCTTAGAGATCCGAATGTTCTTGAAACTGGGAGTCAATGTGAGACGCATTTTCTTATAGCTGTTGTTCCAGCTGTTGCATCATGGTTTTCATAAATTCGATGAGTTGACCACTCAAACCTATCTTGCTCTCTTCCTCAGCGTTCACAACTGCATATATATATCAGCTTCCTCAAAGAATTCTTGTTCTTCTACACTAACACCCTTGGCCTTAATGGCTTGCCTAAGCCCCACCAGCAGTTCCATTTTTGCACCGGATGACGATAGATTCATCTCTACCAACAATTTTTTTAGCTGGTCCACTTTTAGTTGGTCAATTTTCACCATCTTAACAGACACCATCTTAACAATTACGTTTTTATTTGACATTTAATTCTACTCGAATCAATCTTATTCGATAACTGGATTCTGTTAATAATAATTGCAACACTTATTTTGTACAACTACATACAGCAAGAATTGACTAAACAATTTATAACTCTTTAAGTTAACTTGCTATCGTGTGATGCTACCTCGATCACTTGATGGTGTTATGTTGCCTCTATCATTTTCGAACTCCAATTGATTCATCTGTCAACAACTGGCCCTATTTATACTCTGTGGCAACATTCCAGAAAATCATTTACCATAGTCGAGTCTCTTCTATTTCTCTCGATGGCTACCATTATTCGTGCCACTCACAATTAGTGATGAATAACCGACCATCGATACTCGTTATAATATTATTAGTAGGTAAAGGTGCATAATACGCATTTATGTAGTTAAAATTTGTTTGAAACAGTGATATTGTACATATCAGGCAATAATTACAATATATATACAATATAAACAAGGTGATTTTTTAGCAACTTTCTTTTTGGCAACACTGTTTTTGGCACCTCAGGTGTTTTCGTGTAACATAGTACTGTCAAGCATGTTCAGGTTGGTCTATAATTTAACCACGAATCGACTTTCAAACAAACAACGTTTGCAGATTATTGAATTTTATTATCAAAATTCATGCTCGGTTAAGAAAGTGCATCGTGCACTTCTTCCATTTTATGGTCAGTTTGGGCGACCTTCTGAGCCGGCTATTCGGAATCTTGTGACTAAATTTCGCACCAAATTTACATTATTAGACATTAAACCACCAACACACATACATAGAGTGAGGACAGAGGAAAATATCGCAGGTGTATCCGCCAGTGTTGTTGATGCCTCGATTCGGCGCAGTCCTCAGCGATTGGGCTTCTGTTACTCCACGTGAAAAATTTTGCGGAAGGTTTCGGGTGTAAAACCTTTTAAAATAAATATAGCGCAAGAATTGAAGCCACACGATCTACCACAACGGCTAACTTTTGGTGAATGGGCGCTGGCAAAGTTGTTTGAAGATTCACCTTTTTATCAGAAAATTGTGTTCAGCGACGAAGCTCATTTTTGGTTGAATGGATACTTGAACAATAAAAATTGCCATATTTGGTGTAAAGTCAGAAGCATTGCAAGAACTGCCAATGCATCCCGAAAAATGGACTGTTTGCTGTGGAGTATGGACCGGTGGCATAATTGGACTGTACTTTTTAAAAGACGACGAAGGCAGGAACGTTACTGTGAATGGCGAGCGCTACCGTGTTACAAACGTTTTTTGCCCAAAATGGATGAGCTGGATTTGGCTGATATGTGGTTTCAACAAGACGGTGCCACATGCCACACAGCATGCGAAACATTGGCCCAATTGAGAAGCGAGTTCGGTGAACACGATTGGGGCTGGTCAATTGACCACCTAGATCATGTGATTTAACGCCTTTATACTATTTTTGTGGGGATATGTTAAGATATTTGGATGTATTTGCGTTGGTGGCGAATACCGAATAAGGTACAACTATGAGCTGTACGAGCTGTATGCCGATATTGACATAGTAAAGCGCATCAAAATCCAGCGGCTGCGCTGGCTAGGTCATGTCGAGCGAATGGAAGAACACACCGCAGCTAAGAAGGACTTGTATTCGGAAGCCGCTGGAGAACGACGCAGAAGAAAAAGACCTAACCTCCAGTGGAAAGACCAAGTACTGGAGAACCTGACGGCGCTTGGAATTTCTAACTAGCGCCAGCTAGCGAAGAACAGAGATAGCTGGGGAAGCATGTTATATTCGGCCTAATACGATATCCGGTTGTTATGGCCACATAACGAACGAACGAACGAATGTTAAGGCCTATGTCTATAGCCACATTGAAGGCGTGTCGCTATGGTTGACGCACTGGAAGCCAATATTGAAGAATTTATTCGTGAGATACCGACCGATATGATGGAAAGAGTGTGCCAAAATTGGACCCAGCGTATGAACCATTTGAGACGCAGCCGCGGTCAACATTTACATGAAATCATCTTTAAACATTGAATTATATAGGTCGTTCTAACGACTTAATTAAAGATGTCATACAGTTCTCTAAATATTATGTGTTTTTTTTTTATTAAATCCGAAGGCTCTTAAAAAATTACCCTGTGTAAGTGATTTCAAAATGTTAAATCGCACTCGCGAGGAGGCCAATTAACAGGACAGCCTCTGGAAAGAAAATTCTCGTAAAATTGAGTTTACCATCACCCTATTATTGCACGCGCTGTATAGCAAATAGCCTAATCTTTTTGAAACCAAATGTCGTGGATGCTTAGCTGATCAATTTGTGGAAACAAAAAGTCAAACGCTCGTCATTCACCGTAAAGGCAACTCCTTCCTCATTTCGAAAGAAATAAAGACCGATGATGCCGCCAGCGTGTAAACCACACCAAACAGTCAGTTTTAATGGATGTAATGGTGATTCAATGACAGCTTGAGGATTGTCTTCCATATACGGCAACTTTGTTTATTAACGTAACCCTTCAACCAGTGCCGACCATAAACTGTACGAATTGCTCTATGAACTTCGCGAACAGAATTATTTTTTTTAAAGTAAAATTCCACAATTTTGAAGGGCTGTTCTGACGTTAAATAATTCATGATGAAATGGCAAATTTTTCTGAACATATTGATCAATACAGTTTGACAATTATCATCTATCAAACCGTAAATAACCCTATCGAAAGATCTCATTAAAAAAAAAAACACCCGTTATCTTCATCAAACACTTTATTCAGATTTATATCTACTTCACTATTTGAAGTTTCGTAATTCAATCTACTAAAGCCATCTGCGATCACTTGTCCTCACCTTTTATGTAAGTAATATCAAAGACAAATTCCTTTGATTTTATTTTCTTCTTTTGTAGTTAGGCTCTCTTATGTTGTTTAACCAGATTAATGTACGATGATTAATCTTAATTCAAATTGTCGGTTAAAAAGATACGGGTGGAAATATTTCGTGGCCCACGCGATTGCGAGTAATTCCTTTTCTATAGTACTAAACCTTTTATCGTGACCGTATAAGGGTGCGACTTGCAAAGGAAACCACTTTGCTTCCTTTGATCAGTCCTGCTTCTAAAGCAACATTACTTGTATCTTTAACAAGGGTAAATGGCTTACTACAATCCGGATGTATAAGAATGGGATAGTTTTTTATTAATTTTTCAAAAGCTGCTTAAAAATCTTTAATGTTTATATTATTTTCTACGCCTTGTTTTAAATATTTCATTAAATGGTATTCTATTTTTTAATAGTCCTTAATAAATCGCCCGGAATTCCCAAAAAGGACTTAATCCTTTTGCTCTTCTATACTAATTGAGAAAATCAGTAAGTCATCTAAATAAACTAAACAGATTGATTTTATTCTTTCAATACGTTGTTAATTATTCTTTGAAATCTAGCTGGCGAAATTCGAAGCTCGAATGGCATTCGTAAGAATTCATAATGGCTAGTATCTGTCGAAAATACTGTTTCCGGAATATGGTCGGGGACTACCTCTACTTGATGAAAACCCTTGGCCAATTTGGGGTCGTGAAATATTGGCTTCTTAATAATTTATCATATATTTCGTTCATTTTTGGTATAGGATATCTATCTTCAATCGTAATATCGTGTAGTTTTCGACAATTTATTACAATGCGCCAGGTTTTTTTTTTGTTAACGTCTAGTTCTTTAGGTACTCCTCATATTGGGCTATTGTAAGGACTGTTTGAATTTCTAATAATAACCTGGTTAAGCATATCCTGAATTTGCTTATCAACTTCCGCTTTATGTACTTCCGGGTATATATAGCTTAGAATAGAATGCTCACGTCGTAATTTGTTTTAATTTCATGTTTTATTTCATTCCTAAAAGTTAAATCATCATTTATTTCATAAAATACATTTTTATATTTGTTTAGCAGTTTTATCAGTTTTTCTTTTTCGTATAGATTTCGCTGACCTGTGTTAATAAAACTTGTAATATTATGTTTTTTTATTTCGCAATTAAACAATTCCAAGTAGCTATCTTTATATGGTGTTTCAATGTAAATTTCCTCTCCTTCAGATGAAAATATAGTTATGGTACAATATAATTTTTAGTCATTAGCTGTTAATTTGTCCATAATACAGTTTAAATCTTTTATAATATTATTTCCAATAAGGCCATTATATTTTCTATTAAAACTACGCTCTAACAATTCGCAATAGTACCCGTCAAAATTTAATTATTTACATATTGTGAATTTGCAAAGGTTCTATATTACGTCTAGTTTCCATTTGGCAAATATCATTATTAATTAAACTAAACTCAGCACCAGTATCAATAATACATTTTCAATTTCTTTCAGGGTATTAAATATTATTAGCGTAATTTTGCTGGGACGTATGGGGAAAATTTACACTGGAATTTCTAATTTCAATAGATTCATTTTATTGATTTGTTGTAGAAAAACTTTGAGGATTTAACTGCCTAGATGGGTTAGAATTATTTGAAATTAAGCCATATTTTGATTAAAATTTGGCCTGTAGTTATTGTTCATTCCTCTATGGGGTATAATTTCTGCCTCAAAAGTGTTGTTATATGATCTATTATTCCTATTAATATTGTAATCCTGGCTTCGATTTATCGGTTTATTAATGTTGTTTAGATTTTTAAAATCAATTATATTATTTTCATATGCGTTACTAAAGTTTGTTCTCATTGTGATATTATATTATCATTGCTGGGTGGTCCAAATTGAGTATAGTGCTAGCATCTAAAATTATTTGAAAAGCATCTTCCCAATTTTCAGGATTTCAAGGGAATAGTAAAGTACGCGTTGGCTCTGGTAATAGTTTTTGAAAGTCTTAAGAGAAAATTTATTTACGTCTTATGTTGTGCATGTATTAACTCCATGTGTCAGGTTTCTATTATGTATTTTATTTACAATTTTATTTATTTGGAAATAATAATTTAAATCGTTCCTAGTAATCTGCACGTTTTCAAATTATCCTTTAAGTCATTACTAGTATCTTTTTCACTAGCATTTTTTATAAGTATTTCTTTCAAAATTGGAATTCACATCACGAACACATTCACACCACGAATTCACATCATAGTATCTATGTATAGCTTCTCCAATTTTACCCACACATTTGTTTTTAATATAACTAAATATTACAATTATACCTCTGCGGATAATTGCGTAGCGCCACTTATCTATAGGAAATATTGTGATTATTGTTGTTCACTCTGAATTATCCACGAGATTATAATGACAAAAAGAAATAAAGTATAATTTTTTCATAGAATATATTTTAAGAATTTTCGATTTCTTTATCACTCTCTATAAATAAAGAATTAAACAATTAAAATAAGATTTATTATTAATATTGTTACTCTCATTAATTTGCAATGACAATGAATGCATTTCAAATGTAACATTTCATACTCAGGTATGTAAGTGTGGGTGCCTTAGCTCAGTGGTTAGTGCGTTGGCCATCTGATCTATAGGTCGTGGGTTCAATCCCCGACTGAAGCATAACAAAATTTAATATCGAAAATATTTTTCTTTCGAACGGTACCCACCTGACGGCAAGAATTGGCAATTTTTCCGCAAGTAACAATTTGCCAAAAATGCTTCTTAAGAGAGCTCTGTGGCAAAACTAAATTAAAGTGGTGTCACAAGGGTTCTGCCGTTCGGAACCGGTTAATGTAAGTAGGTCCCTTCTAATGCTGTCCAAATTTAATACGCACACTACTATTCGAAGAGCAGCTCGGTAGTACCAAAATGGGCATTTCTAGCATAAGTGTGTCCTCTCAGAGAGACGGTAGCCACATAACCTAACCTAACCTAGGTATGTAAGTACTATGATCGAAAATGTTGTATATGATTTGTTGGTTGATATAAGTACCTACATTCAACTTAACGACGAGACTAAGAAAAACCAATATAAAATAAAAATCATAAGACTATTTAAATTTCTTGTATAGGTATGTACATGCACATTAAGGTGGAGTTAATTATATGGAATTTTTTTTTAATGGAATAAAAATGAAAAGTTGCCTTATTATAAGTTAATAAATCTTACAAAATATTATCTTCTTGTAATGTCGATTTGAGGTGCACCAGCCTAAAATAATTGAAAAAATTGGTTAGATTTTTTATTGATGTCAGCGTAGTTAATACATTCATAAACTCTATAATATTTATTTGTGGAATGCCATTCTTCTCATTGTTCGGAACTTAGTTTTTAATATAGTATTAACACTTTCAGTAGAACATTTTGAAAGATATATAGTAAGATTATTTCGGAGTATTTCGGAGACTACAGCCAAGCCATTAAAATCAGACTTAAATGCTTTAATTCAGTTTTTGGTAACAGTTTTTTACATTCTGTACATTTTGTACATTTTAATGGACAAAATCATTTTTTGCACGGGAAATAGCCAAATATTTGCCAACTATTATAATAATTGACAAATAACTGGCCGTTATCGCCTCTAGGAAGGTCAAATTTATATCCAACTACCATAAGTTTAAAGTTTATAATTTTTCCTATACCTGCTTAGCTTCTATTTTAACACAGGGCACCATATAAAATCAACCTAAGAAACCTGAAAATAGAGAAATAACCATATAGCTGTTTAGGAATAGGTGGGTACGTATAAGGTGGCTACCCCGAAGCGGCACACTTAGGCCAACATAGGCCCATTGTGCTTAAAATAAAGTGAGATCCCTCACTTTTGCTGCCCAGGAATAGCCTCTAGAGAAATCAGACGTAAGACCAACACCAATTCATTTTGTTTTCTCTAACATTTTCCCTAAACATACCTACCTCCTACTTCCACCCTTTAGGAGCTCCCCTATCAAATTGGCGATTTTTATAAAATTAGGCTCCGTCGCTCCCAGGGTTTCGCTGACTTGGAGGACCCTTCTTCATTTTTGCACCTTAATATTTCTCTCCAACATACTTACCCAAATCTACACCCTTTATGGGGGCGCCTTTACAAAATGTATGAAAACAAACCCTGAAAATAATCCCACTCCGTGTTTATTTCTATTCAATTGCGCTAAATAAGTGAAATTTTATTTTTATGCGAAAATGTGAATCAACAATTAATTTTTGTAACTGTAACTGTGAATACTCATTGCACTAGAAGCTATGTGAACAATTTTTGTCCTGAATTTTGTATGTCAGCCTCCTTAAGGGGTACATATAGGGGGAAATAAGTTCAGCATAATTGTAGGAGAGGTTAAACTAATGGAAGTCGGAGTTACACTTCACACTCCTAGAGGCCATACCTGGTCAGCTATGGAGTTATTTGTCGGTTTCCTTGTGTTTTCAAACGCATTTTGAGCCTTCCATAAGAGGAAACAATATGATAGGATATGATGACAAAATTACTGAGGTTGATCATATGGTTGAGCTCTGGTGGTATTTTTGCAAAGTAACGACTCTAACTGCCTCAACCGGATGGGTCTAGCACAATCCTTGTTGAACTCATCGCAAGGCATTTCATGTAGTTTGTTCTGCGCGCTATGTGATGGCGCCTTCACTTTGTAATGAGAGTGCCATCATGTAGTTAGTTCTACAATTTTTTAATGGGGGTTCTCCACGTGGCGACCATGAGGCAACGTCTTCCTGGCACCCTCTAGGAGGCGGCTAAAATGAGTGGCGAAAACCTCCTCGGTTAGAGGAGCTTGGGCTTGGGACCCACCACTTAAAAACACTCACCCTCGTAAACGAAATAAAGACCACGATTTACGGATATGTACCTGAAATGTCCGGTCCCTCCTTAGGGAAGGTGCGTCTATCCAGCTGATTGATATACTCGAAAAATACAAGGATGACATCGCCGCACTTCTTATAAATAAGTAGACGAGTCGAAGAACACCTCCGAAGAGCAGCCCGTCTAAGGATAGAGCAGCAGCTGGCTGGACGGAGGCAAAGCGGAAAACGCAAGACCCCAAGAAGAAGGCGACACACCTGCCTGGACCCCAACCGAATGCGATCATTATTACACGCGCTGGAAACACGTCGCAGAGTGACATACTGAAGGCAGTTAAGAAAAATTATAGTCTGCAGGAACTTGGAGAAAATGTCTCGCACATCAGGAAGACGGCAAAGGGAGAGATCCTGCTCAAGCTTAAGAAGGCGCAAATGTCTAAAACCGGCATCTTTGAGAAGAAACTGAGCGAAGTATTAGGCGACCAAGCGCAGACTAGAGCGCTGACCTATAAGCTATCGGTGGAATTCCAGCGGAAAGAAAGGGCATTTTGCGAAATCCTGCAACAAAAATCCTCTCTGCGGGGCCTGCAAAAACAGCGGAAACTTGTCACCAAATCGGCAGCAGGAAGTGTCCCCTGTACCAATGTGCAAAAGAGCTAAATGAGGGTTGTGCAGATCAATCTGAACCACTGCGAAGCCGCTCAGGAGTTGCTGATACGAAAGATAGACGTAGCGATAATATGCGAACAGTATAAGAACCTAGATGCCGGAACATGGATATCCGATCACCTAAACAAAGCGGCCATATGGGCCTGTGGGAACAATTCCCTTCAGAATAAGCCGCTCTTTGGGAAACCACATTACGTCCGGCCGAAGATCGGTGGGACCCACTTCTATAGGTGCTATCTCCCACCCAGTGTGGCACTAGGCGACTTTGAGAGAGTTTAGGATGAGCTGTTGCGAGATGCACTTTTTATTACGCCAAACGTAATAGCAGGAGATTTCAACGCGTGGGCCGAGGAGTGGTGCAGCAGCTACACAAACCGAAGGGGTAATACTCTGTTCCAGGCGTTTTCTCTACTATATGCGGTGTTTGTCAATACCGGAGAAAGAAATGGACGAGGATCAGTCATTAACATCACGTTCGCGAGTTGCGCACTTGTGCAAATGGCAAACTGGTAGAATTCGGAAGCGCACAGACTCGAAAGAGACCACAAAAAACGCAGACGAATGGGTAGAAAGTCTAAACGCTTGATGAGGATATTTTCCGGCTCATACTAGACGAATACCCAGATAGCTTGAGTGACGTTGATCTGCAAGCCGTAATGCTGATTAAACATGTAAGCAAAGCCTGTGGCTTTGCCATGCGCAGAAAGGGGCACAACCCCTATTGGAAGCCAATCTACTATGAAACGAGGAGATCAATACACTGTGAAACGAGTGCCACAAAGCGCAAAAAAAGCCAAGAAATGGAGGAGCACACCGGACTGCGTGAATGCGACAAAGCAAAGCGCAAGGAGGTCAAAAGGCGAAAAGAAGAGTACAACTGCGTGTTTCAAAGAACTGTTCGAAAAGGTAGATGAAAACCCGTGGAGCGATGCTTACAAGGTAGTAAACTTGTCCTATTCTCTTAGAAAGGACGGTGAAACCACTGTTTCCGGAACAGGAGCAGGACTACCAGCTAAGTCCGGAGATACCCATAGCAGAGAAACCGGTGACAATCGACGAGACGGAGATCATCCTAGCGGCGGAGAGGTTCGGCAACACAAAAGTGCCTGGCCTTAATGGTATTCCAAACAAGGCGCTGAAGATCACCATCACTCACAATACGAAGTCGTTTGCGGAGTTTTCAAGAGGTGAAAGAGTTTCACCGAAAGTATGGAAGAAACAGCGTCTGCTCCTACTTCAGCTGAACAAACTGGCGGGCGAGCCAAGTACGTGTCGGCCCTCTGCATGATCGACACGTTGGGTAATACTTTGGAAAGGTTAATCTGCACTCGTTTGAAGCAACACCTAGTAGGGAAATCACCAGGGCTATCGGAGAATAAATTTGGCTTCAGACGACATCGGTCCACAATCGACGCAATTGGAAAATTAACGGACATTGCGGGCAAGGCCATTGAGGGCACCAGATGGATGCACGGCAAGAAGAAATACTGCGCATTGGTTACACTAGATGTGAAGAACGCAGACGAAGGACCCAGGAGCTGAGTAGTGACAGATGGAGGGCCGAAGGGCTCGGTACCTTTGCTGTTGCTGTAGAACGTGCTCTACGACGGGGTGTTGCACCTTCCGCTGCCAAGAGAAGCCCAGATAATTTTTTACGCAGACGACATAAGCGTCATTATTGTCTCGAAGGAGCTACACCAGATCCAGAGCGTCTGCAATGAGACTGTGAGGAAAATTAAGGAGTATATTACAGTGACGAAGCTACAAATTGCGGGTGAAAAAACCGAGGCAGTGCTCATTAGGAGCAGAAAAAAGCTAGAAACGGTCACTCTTAACATTGATGGCTACAACGTCACTACGCAGCCCTCTCCTAAGTACCTAACCTTAGCCAGTCCGTACTAATGTATGCGGCACCAATATGGGGGGAAGCCCTACGCCAAGAAGGCGAAAGAGGTCTACAGTCGACACGCCAACATTTATTATCAATAAGCGTCAGGAAGTTCTAGATCTTACTCCAGCATCTAACTCTATTGCGGATACGTTCACAGAATGGAGAGTTTCCAGCGAATACTTATTCTCTGATCACCGATATATAAATTTTAATTACAACACGCTGGCTCCAGGTCTGAATCTTTTCTGAAACTATTGGTCGCCGTACTGGAACTTGCATAAGCTTATAGTTAAGGAAATCTTAACAAAGAAGTCTCTGCAGACACCAACCAGAACAGATAATTTAGATCAATTGGTGGAATATCTTACACAGACACTCAATCAGGCATTAGACCAAAGCTGCCCCTTAGGAGACATAGAGAATTTACAAATATGAGATTAGGAAAGCGCATCGTGCTTCTTGGGAATTTTTTTGAGAATCCGCAGTGGAATTCTCGGAAGCAGCGAGGTTGCGGAAAGTTCTATCGAAAAACCCTCATTGACCAATATATCTGCTGAAATCAGACGGAACGTGGACATCTCGGAAAAGGTCCAAAGAATGGCATCTTTGCACTCAGAACGACCTCCACTAAATTTTTGTTACACCTTATTCCTTTATCCTGGGGAAGCAATTTAGAGATTAATCGGCAATTAGTCTCAGATCAATTTCAGAATGGTCCTGCAACGGTACGGTACACTCAACAATTCTTAACCACACGGGGATATAGGAATTTTCACTGACAGCCAAGCAGCAATAAAATCTTTAGATTCAGTTTACCTGAATTTATTAGTAGTCCATAACTGCAGAACATCTCTTAATGAGATGTCCGAGCAGTTCAACATTTACCTTGTATGGGTGCCAGGGCACAGGGACGTATCAGGGAACGAGAAAGCGGACGAGACAGCAAAGAAGGGTACAACGTTGCAAACTCTCTCTCTCTCTCTCTCTCTGATAAGCAGAGTATTGGCATTCCAATGGCGAAGTGTAAACTTTTTCTAGCATCGGATGCATTACAGAAGACGAATGCCATATTAGAGTTGGAACACATAAAACGAGCAAAGGACCTGCTGGTATTTAATAGACATATATGGCACTGGCTCTCCCCAAAATGACTCATTTGGGCAGTCACTTCATGCACAATTTCGTGGAGCCGGCTTACTGTCAGCTGGGAAGCATATTACGCTTTACTCGAAGCTCGGGTTGGTTCCCAAGGGAAATGGAGTAACCCACCTGCGACATCACAATGGGCCTCATTTGGTCTATGTGTGTCAACCTCAACCTATCTACCTACCTTGGTTTGTTTTTGTTATTGATTTGCAAAAACAGTTTTCTAAAGTTAGTCTGCTTATCTTTTCATATTCATTCTATTAAAATTTTTCAGAACTGCTCAGTTACGAGGGCGGATTGATAAAGAAGCTACCTAAGTACGAAAAAGGCTGCACAAACACAAAAACTTTTTTTGAAATTGCAATCTGTCAAACGTCAGCTGTTAAAATTTCATCTAAATTCATCGATTAGTTTATTTGTTGTAGTCGTTTGAATTGTAGTGAATTTCGTGCAGTTATTAAACACTATTATTTGAAAGGGAAAACGACGAAAGAGACAAAAGAAAAGCTCGATGAACATTACGGTGAGTTGCTCAATCAGATTACATGGCAAAATATTGGAGTGCTGAATTTAAACGCGGCCGGACAAGCACTGCAACAATACCATCAACAGGAAGGCCAAAAGAGGTGGTTACTGAAGAAAATATCAAGAAAATCCTCGATATCGTTATGAATGATCGCCGGGTCAAGTTGCGTGAGATTGTTGAAATGGTAAACATCTCATATAAACGTGTGTTCAACATTTTGCATGAACATTTGCATATGAAAAAGCTATCGGCAAGTGTTCGAGTGTTCGAGTTCGAGAGACCACTTCACAGCGGTGTTTGGACATGATAAAGCGTAATCCTGTTGATTTTTGGCGTCGATTAATAACTGTTGATGAAACGTAGGTCCACCACTACACACCTGAAACCAAGAATCAATCGAAAAATGGGTGGAAGCTGGTGGAAGGGTGAAATCGGCTGGCAAGGTTATGGCCACTGAATTATCCCCAATCACTAGAAAGTATTACCGTGCATTATTGGATCAATTGAATGATGCAATCAAGAAAAAACGACCACATTTAAAGAAGAAAAAAGTGCTCTTTCTTCAAGACAACGCACCGGTTCACACAGCATTAGATACGATGCTAAAATTACGTGAAATACACTTCGAATTGGTTGATCATCCACCTTATAGTCCAAATTTAGCTCCTAGTGACTTTTTCCTGTTTCCAAACTTGAAAAAATGGTTCTCAGGAAAAAGATTCAGCTCAAACGAAGAAGTGATTACCGAAACTAACGCATATTTTGAGGGGTTCCCGAAATCGTATTATTCAGATGGTATAAAAAAGTTGGAATATCGTCTTACTAAGGTGTCTAAAAGGAGACTATATTGAGAAATAAATGGTTTTTGAAAAAAAAAATTTTTCCTACTTAGGTAGCTTCATTAGCAATCCGCCCTCGTATGTGCGATAAAATTCGAAGAAACACACGCTTTGGAATATTTTCTGTGAATTCTATTTTATATAAATGTAAGTTTTTCTGATATATTATTATACGATAGTTGGCAAATAACTACATGATTGATCTGTAAGAAGAGTTGTGCTATTTGCAGTGCAAAAAAATGATTCCAAATGACGTCCATTGAATTGTACAAAACCAAAAGCCGAATTCAAGCATTTGAGCCTGATTTTAATGGCTTGGCTGCAGTCAAAATGAAACGTGAAATACTCTGAAATAACCTTCCTATAAATCTTTCAAAATAATCTAAGGTGTTAATATTATATTAAAAACCAAGTTCTGAACAATAAATTATTGGCATTCCACAAATAAATATTATATAGTTTATGAATGTATTAACTAGTCTGACATCAATATAAAATCTAACCAATTTTTTCAATTATTTTAGACTGATGCACCTCAAAACGACATTGCAAGAAGATAATATTGTGTAAGATTTATTAACTGATATAAAGGCAACTTTTCATTTTTATTTTTTTTTTTTTTTTGTTAGCTTATTTTTTTTATTGAATCTTTCTTAAATACGAGAAACTAACAATAAGTATTCAAATCTTACAAACTAAATAAAACTATGTGATATCCCCTACGTTCCATCACAATTTGGTGAGTCGCGAGATGTAGCAATTTTACAGCATATTCAGTGTGTCTTTTCTTTTTAATCGACGATGCCCCTTGCTCAGCAACAATTGCCTAGCAAGGGGATTCGGATGATTGTGTAATTTTTGAATGTAACTTCTGCAGTACATTGCAACTTCCTCAGAAATTGTGGATACATTTAAATCTCGATGGATGTTAACGTTCCTCATATACCAAGGCGCGTTTACAATAATTCGCAGACACTTGGATTGTATTCGCTGCAATTTTTCGATATTAGAGGGAGATGCGGTGCCCCAAAACTGAATACCATAAGTCCAGATTGGTTTCAGGATTGCTTTATATAATAGCACTTTGTATTCAAGATTCAACTTTGATCTTTTGTGTAACAGCCACCATAACTGATTCATTTTAAGCTTGATCTGAGTTTTCTTTGCCTCTATGTGATTTTTCCATGTCAGCCTTCTGTCGAGGTGAATACCCAAGTACTTTGTTGAGGAACATTGTGGAACTGATTGGCCATTAATTTTAAGTGGGGGACATGTATCTAGCCTTAGCGTGAAGGTTACATGTACGCTCTTTGATTCATTGACTTTTATACGCCATTTTGCTAGCCAGATTTCGAGAGAATCGACATGAGTCTGCAGGAGTTTAGTAGCTTCTATGGGGTTAGAGCGAGAGCACAATATTGCCGTATCATCAGCAAAGGTCGATATGAATGTATAGTTATTGTTGGGCATATCTGAAGTGTATAAGAGATACAGTAAGGCACCCAAAACGCTTCCTTGAGGAACGCCAGCGTCAATATCCAATATATTTGTTGTGTAATCCTTGTGATGTACGAGAAATTGTCTTTTAGTGAGGTAGCTACTAAGCAATGAGGAGACATTTGCAGGCAGTAATAGTTTGAGTTTGTAAATAAGGCCATCGTGCCATACTTTATCGAAAGCTTGAGTGATATCAAGAAAGACAGCTGAGCAATACTTTTTTTCTTCAAAAGTGTTCCTTATCAGAGTTACAATGCGGTGGACTTGTTCTATTGTGCCGTGCTGTTTTCTAAATCCAAACTGATGTTGAGGAATCAGTTGGTTGAGATTAATAAATGGAGTTATATTCATGACAAGTAGCTTTTCGAATACTTTAGAAAGTAGAGGCAGGAGGCTGATAGGTCTGTACGATGCAACTTTTGTAGGGTCTTTTCCTGGTTTTGCTATCATAATAATTTTTGAAGTTTTCCAGCATTTGGGATAGTGTTTAATACGAAGGATAGCATTGAAAATGTGCATCAGATGAATTACTGAAGCCGGAGGTAGCTCTTGTATCATTTTACCGGTAATTTTATCTGGACCAGGTGATTTTTTTGGGTTTAAATCTTTATAAATTGCTTTGAATATGTCCTTTTTTTTAATTTTGAGCGTTATTGAGCAAGGTTGAGAAGTTAATTTTGGTAATGAGGACTGTGAAGAAGGTGGATTGGGTGTAAACACACTTCTTAGGTGGTTTGCAAAAGCCAAACCCTTCTCACAGTTGCTTCTAGCCCAATTACCGTCACTCAAACGGATGGGGGAATCAGTGAGAATTGGCCGATTTGATTTTTTTGCTGATTTCCACAAAGAGTAGTCTGACGCTTCACCAGGTGTTAATTTCGCTATGTGCTCTTCTAACTCTTTGTTGTTTTTATTTTTCAAGGCTTGCTTTAACTTTCGAGTGCAGTGCTGTAGCTGTGTTTTCAGATTCGGTGATCTGAATTCTTGCCATTGTCTTCGGAGTCTTCTTTTCTGTCTTACTAGCAATTCAATGTCTGCTGGTGTGTATTGGCTATATTTTGATTGCTTGCATCCCTTTGTGCAGGTGGCTGAGCTGAGAGCTAATGAGAGTAGCTGGTTGAATTTTTCGAGTGCTGAGTCTACATCGTGTCCATTTCTTAATACAGTACTCAGAGGAAGATGGCAATTTATATATTTCTTGAATTTTAACCAGTCTATTTTCTTTCTAACGCAATTGCCTTGGGGGCTTGGTGATTTTATAGATATTACCGTGGGTGAGTGGTCAGATGATAGATCATAATTACACTCTGTGGAGCTATTTTCCATCTGCAAACCTTTGGCGACTCCAAAGTCTATGAGATCGGGTATTTTCCTCTTGTCCGTCGGCCAATATGTCGGTTGACCATTTGAAATAACATCGTAGCCATGGTTAGTGATGATTGAACATAGTCTTCTGCCTTTTGGAGTTATTAAGCGGGAGCCCCAGTGAGTGTGTTTGGCGTTGAAATCGCCAGCAACCAAGAATTTGCTACCAAGAGTTGAGAAAAATTCTTTATATTGTTGTTCGGTAATACTGTATCTTGGGGGACAGTATATCGCAGATATTACTAGCTTAGAGATGTATTCTTCCAGACATATAGATGTTGCTTGCAAGTAGACGCTACTGAAATCTTCGAGAACATGATGTTTTATTCTGCTTTTTATCAATATGGCAGTTCCACCGCGTGCCTTACCATGCGGATGATTTGTAGTGTACAGTTTGTAATATGGTATTTGGTAGCAATTTTTGTCAGTTTTATTCCATTAAAAAAAATTCCATATAATTAACTCCACCTCAATGTGCATACATACCTATACAAGAAATTTAAATAGTCTTATGATTTTTATTTTATATTGTTTTTATGAGTTTCTTAGTCTCGTCGTTAAGTTGAATGTAGGTACTTATATCAACCAACAGTATGAGTATGAAATATTATATTTGAAATACACTCAATTCAATAACTTTTTTTTCGATAGAGAGTGATAAAGAAATCGAAAATTCTTAAATTATATTCTGTGAAAAATTGGTACTCAATTTCTTTTTGTCATTATAATCACGTTGATAATAATCAGAGAATAATCACAGAAATACTCACAAAAAACTCAGTCACTCAAAGGTAAAGTGTGCAACTATATTTCCTACTGATAGGTAGCGCTGCGCAATTATCCGCCTACTCTTGTAATTTTAATCTCTTTGCAACAGCTATTTTCATATTTACACTTAACATGACTATCTCTGTTAACTGAACATTATGTAATCAACTAACATAATTTAGAACTAAGATAGCTTACGACCTGACGTCTCGATTCCACCAGATAACAATGAAAGATTCATTTATTCCTAAAACAGAGTTTTCAACGATGAGTGGAAAATTTGAATTCCTCCGACTACCTTTTGGGCTGAAAAACGCGCCCTCAATTTTTCAACGAATGATCAACGATGTCCTGAAACAATACATAGGACAATACAAAATATCTTACGTGTATATCAACTATGTAATAGTCTTCTGCAAGGAAGTGTACGACAATTTAGAGAATGTAGAAATAATTTTTCAAATCTCCTTGAAGCCAACGTTAAAGTGAATTTAGACAAGACGGGTTTTCTCCAAAAGAAGTTGAGTTCCTTGGATACATAATCACTTCCGATGATATTGTCACAAGATGAGATAGGTAAAGATAAGCCTCTAGCCCACATATTAAAGTCTCTAAACAAGTCAGAAGAAAATTATGCAACAAACAAGAAAGAAGTCCTTGCGAAGGTTTGGGCACTCGACAATCTGAGATCTTACCTATACGGTGCGAAAAATATAAAATTTCTCAATGATCACCAGCTCCTAACGTTTTTCCATAAGCAACAACTCAGCAAGCACTCACAGACTCCGTAATCGCACAACGTGATGACAACATACTAGAGGAATCATCCAGAGGCCCCGTGGCTGTTACAACACCGAAGACTGACCCTTCTTCAGGAGTTACGATGCATTCTGCTGAACAAGAAAACTCTGACCTAATACAGCATGTGAAATCACCAATAAACGTGTTTAGAAACCAAATAATCTTTAGATAGGGAGACAGTCCTCAATGCATAAAGGAGCCCAACGAAGGTTGCAGGTGATGATTTGCACGTAATAAATGGTATCAAAATATCAGAATGGTTCCTCATTCATTTACAAGATGCTTATGTTAGACACTTTAGCAGGTATAGAATCAAAATCACCAAGCGAATGGTGCGGAACGGTTTAATTTCTTTTCACTCAAATAAAAAAGATTGTTTAATTAAAAAAAATCGTTTTATTATTTTATTAAATTCCTTACGAATTAAACATTGATTCTTCGAGCCGTAAAACTATAGAATCGGCGTTTCAATAGTAGTGAAATAATTATTATTACACATAAGTTAAAGTGTGAAATTTTATGAAGTTAAGGTGCGCGAGGGAGTTGCAAGTGTCTTGTAGTTTCGGTCATTCAAACTTTGCAGGGTTGTTATTGGTTGGTTATTACATATTGCTTTACTGTTATGCTTCGACACAATGGGCCCATCGCCTATTAAAATACATCCCAAAATTATGTTTCTCTAAAATCTAAAATCTAAACATTGAAATTAATATTCCCATAATTAATAAATATTTTAGTGAAAAATATATAATTTCACTAGTTCGCCAAATACGTTTGTAGCTCTCTCAATACAAATTTATTTCTCACGAACTTTCAAGTCTCTCCTAAAATAACATTAGCAAAATTGTCATCCGACAAAACTTTAGAAAAACTCTGAGAAGCTATTGAGTAGATTGAGGTACACTCACAAAAGATCCCTCAAATTCGCAAAAGAAGCTGTCAGTTAATACATGCATGTCAAAATATATTTTTGGGACAGACAGCAACGTCACAAAAGACTTAAAAGAGTCAGCAAGGCAATAGTTCGAAACATGCTCAGGGTATTATCGCCCAAATTTTGGATTTACTAAATTTGCTTCGACCTACAAATGCAATTGTTTCAACCTCTTGAACAGAAAAAATTGTGAAGTAATTGTCTTCAAGTTCTGTCCAGTGACGCCGAATCCTTCTCTGGGGATTATAAGGAGTGGTCGTCGTTCCGCGACATGTTTAAATTCACTCACTCACTATATAATACTCATTGAGCGATAAAAACTTCTAGCTAGCATGGGAATCACTGAGGTCCCTTTATGAAAATAAGCTTATTTTGGTTGAAAACCAAATAAAAACGTTATTCAGTCTTCCAACTATATCCTCCGAAAAAAGCGAAGCACTCCAAAAAAATCCACACTACAATAAAAAACTACCTCTTAGTGTTGGAAACCCAACATGTTCTCACAGATAATTGGGATCCAATTCTCGTTTACATTTGTTCGACAAAATTACCCGAAGAAATTCTATCTTTGTGGGAGTAATCACTAAATTCTCGAAAAGACCTTCCTCGTTGGTCTCAAATAAACGATTTTCTCACAAATAGATATAATGTCAACGAAAGGCTTAAATGCATACAGCTAAATAATCCCAAACCATCTAACATACAAAAATTTACCCAAAATAGTCCTCTGAATAGGTCTCACAGTTACTTGGGTGAAACCATGCCATAAAGTCTTGTCCGAAATTCAAAAGTTCTCCGTAACCGAGTTGATTAAATTTGTCAAAGAGCAAATTCTATGTGCAAAGCTTAGAGTCTTATTAAAAAGGATTGCACTAGAAACTTCTCTTGCGTTTATTATCAAAGAGCTCATCACTCTATGCTGCATTTGACAAACTCAAGACCACAGAACCCTCTAAACAATCGGTTTCATATAAGAGTAGCACAATTCTCTACTGTTCCTCATTCCAGAACAATTCCGTAAAGCCCTCAATCCTCGATAGTATTTTCATTCTCTGAAGAACCTACCCGCTGCTCAAATAATACTGGTTTCACTCAAGTCCAGGCATTGTATTCCAACAATGGAGGAAACCTTTGCTTCCCACTCCAACTGTTACTGTAGTGAACTTGGGTGTTTAATTCAAATTACAAGTGTTAATCTCCGCTAAATTTCAGAAACTCTCGACTCAGCAGGATTTCCACTCAAGAAAATCAATGGAAATCACTAGAAGATCTAAGAAAATATCCCAAAGGAAGATCTATTATATTCCAATTTTCTATATATATATATATATATATATATATATATATATATATATATATAATATATATATACTTAATTACTTATGTGGCCATAACAACCGAATATCGATTTAGGCCGAAAATAACATGCTTCGCCAGCCATCTCTGTTCTTCGCTAGCTGG
This sequence comes from Megamerina dolium, assembly GCA_963854835.1. Lineage (NCBI taxonomy): Eukaryota > Metazoa > Arthropoda > Insecta > Diptera > Megamerinidae > Megamerina > Megamerina dolium. The sequence goes on from OY978530.1 coordinate 40,040,499, forward strand.
CGCCAGTTAGAAATTCCAAGCGCCGTCAGGTTCTCCAGTCAGGTCTCCTTGGTCTTTCCACCTGAGGTTTGGTCTTCCTCTTCTGCGCCGTCCTCCAGCGGGTTCCGAATATAACACCTTCTTAGCTGGAGCGTGTTCTTCCATTCGCTCGACATGACCTAGCCAGCGCAGCCGCTGGATTTTGATGCGCTTTACTATGTCAATATCGGCATACAGCTCGTACTGCTCATGGTTGTACCTTATTCGGTACTCGCCACCAACGCAAATAGGTCCAAAGATCTTGCGTAGGACTTTTCTCTCGAAAACCCCAAGCATTCGCTCATCCGAGGTGGAAATTGTCCAGGCTTCAGCGCCATATGTTAGGACAGGCATGATGAGAGACTTGTAGAGTGTAGTTTTCGTTCTTCGAGAGAGGGCTCGACTTCTCAATTGATTACTCAGCCCAAAGTAACACCAAAGTAACAACATATATATATATATATATATATATATATATATATATATATATATATCTATATATATATATATCTATATATATATATATATATATATATATATATATATATATCCGCTGTTTTTCGGTAAAAAAACAACACATTTTTTTTCATAGAACCTTCCCCATGGCTCGTAAACATATGGAAATGGCTTGTTGAGTAACACCTAACTGTTTGGCAAGCATTTTTGGCGATTGGGTGTCGTCTTCATCCAAAAGAGCCTGCAAATCATATTCCTCAACTTTTCTCGGTCTACTTTCACGCTTCTTGTCACTCAAGTCAAAATGGCCTTCTTTGAAGTGGTGTAGGTATAGATCCAAATGCAAAATACGCCATAATGTGCCGTAAGACAGTCCTAATTCCTGAGAACGACGAGGAATCGACACATTCGGGTCTTCGGCAACACTTTCACTTACAGCAGCGATATTTTCGGTGGTACGAGCGAAACGATGATGCACAGGTGTTACAATATCTGTAACCGATCCAGCCCCTTCATATTTCTTCACAATTTTGCCAATTGCTTGCGTAGTTGGACGATTATGTAGACGATTATTATGGCTGTGGCAGAATCACCATTTTTGTAGTAGGTTTTTACAATTTTAATGCGTTGTGCGATAGTTAAGCGATCCATTTTCGCAAATGTCAGACTTTGAACTGAAAAAGAAAGAAATTGTTTTAACAACTCAGTTTGACAGATGTCGAATTCTAGCCCTATACTTTTGAAACCGCGAAATGGATAACCCTTTATATATATATATATATATATATATATATATATATATATATATATATATATATACATATATATATATATATATATATATATATATATATATATATATATATATATATATATATATATACATATATATATATATATATATATATATATATATATATATATATATATATATATATACAGCTGCATTCTTTTGTAACCGAGTTGCAAAAGAACACCAACTCGCATTTGAATATAATTTCCCTTTAGTTACTTAGCAACGCTGGCGGTATATATGGTTGTTCGTGAAATTTATAAACGAAATAAAAACAAAAAAGAAACGATTCTGCAGAATCTGTGGTAAATATGTTCGTTTATTTAAAATAAATGAGTGGTGTGTGTTAAATTTCATGTTAAAATTTCAACATCAAACGAGCACGTGTTTTGTAAAATGAATGTCAATAAATATTAAATGTCAACCAAATGTCATGAAATATTGACAGTTAGTAGAGGAAGGTTAAAAACGCATGTACTCCCACATAGATGGCGCGCTTGGTTGCTGAGATATGGTTCGAGTCTTGATACATAATTGTCAAACCTAATAAGTTTAAAGTTTCCATTCTGTAGTCTGGTTTATCCCAAATGGATCGAAATTAATTGAGAATTGGAGTAATCTAGTATCTGTACTTCCAACCAGCAGGCAGTAGTAACTGCAAGGAGTGTTATTACGGTGGTGATCATTTTCTAAAAGGAATGTGATGGATGATGGTTTAGGTTTTAATGTTATCCTTGTGGATTATTCTATTACGAAAGCTTATTCTACATATTTTCTTAATCTTCCGCAACATTCTGTTTTTTAAACCGAGGTGAAAGTTTGTTACATTGCCCAATTATTTTTTCATATATAGTATCTCCAGGTTGGTATGTTTTCACTGGATTATAATTATTTCTTTGAAGCGGAATTTTCTTGAGCCTTTCTCAACGTATCAGTTAAATTGTGTGGGGTTGTATTGAAAAAAATGTCCTATGGTTTATTTTGTATAACGGGATGAATAGTAAGATTATACTGTTGGGCTGTCCTGTAAAAGGCTTCTGTCATCTATTAGATAAAATTCTTCCTATAAACATCTGGCAATTTCGATTATGGTGGAATGAACTCTTTCGAATTGTCCATTCGTGACGATATGGCGGGGGGTAAAATAATAAAGTTATATTCTTAATCTCCGCTTTAGGGCCTTAAATAGAGGTATGCTAAAACTTGGTTCGTTATCAAATGTGACTTTTTTTGCGTCTGGGAAGCTTTGTAAAACGTCCAATACTTTTTCTCCTAGGTTAGTGTTATCTTCTATTTGTTTAATGATTAACAACTTTGAATAGGCGTCAATACATGAAATAAATTTTAGATTCTGTGCGTAGAAAATGTTGAGGTTGAGGCCCACTCCCTCTTTGTTTTGAATGGGAGCCTCTCTGATTTGGACCTTTTGTGGGTGTCTATTTTATTTGGTTTTGTTGCAAATTTCGCAATGTCTTGAAGTGATTCAACACTTTAGGTCAGTAGTATTTTTTATAGATTTGGTTATAATTTTCCCTGGGCACGAATATGCGTTTGCGCGATTATAGCTTCTTGGTCATCCCGATTCGGTACATCAATGGGAAATATGCGTGTGTACAGAAATTTGTTCGTGAAAACACCCTTAACTGTTTCCTTGAAATCTAGAAGATCTTCTACAGTAAAAGTATTGTTTTAAAATTGTCCCTATTATCGTATTCAATGATATGCCTGGTCCTGCGAAATTTAATATTAATTCATGAATTGTAAAAGTTGCATTGCTTATAAGTATTTTTTGTTTAAATTCGTTTAATGGTTTGAGTGATTCTTGAATAGGTGAAGCGCCACTGCTTTCCACAGAGTGCTGGGTGTCTTGTAACGATTCGTCGTCAGTAATGTTATTCATTATTTGTCTTGAAAATGCGTAGGCAACAACAATTTGTGTTCCCGGTTTGTATATTATTTTTGGTGCGAATTCTTCCATGAAGGAGTGCCACCTTTTCATTTGACATTAGAGTTTCTAGTGGATACAGCGAATGTTAGAGGCTGATGGTCCATATGAATTTCCAAATCTGACACACCATATAAATAATTTCTTAATGTTTTCAGTGCCCATACTATTGCGTATAGTTCCTTTTCATTTGTGTCGTAATTCATTTCTGTTGAATTAAGGGTTTTGGAAACAAATGTAATGAGTTTTCCCCTTTGGCTTAATATGACGCCTACGGCAACGTTTGAGGCGTCCGTTGTTAAAATAAATTTAGTATTAAAATCTGGCTGTACCAATTCCACTTGGTTTATTAGTAATGCCTTTACCTTTTTGAAAGCTGCAACTGCTTCATCGATAAGTTTTATATTTATTTTCTTTGATATATTTTGTGAAATTTTGCCATTTTCACCTGCTAAGTTGTTAGTGGTTTTGTAACCAATGAGTAATTTTTTATAAATTGTCGATAATATCCTGCCATTCCCTGGAAGCTTTGCAATCTATATGGCATCCTCACAAATTCGTATTTTCAATTATTTACGGAAAAGCAGTTTTCTCAATATCAGATTCCTTCATTAGTATTTGATGGAATCCAGATTCCAAATTTATCGTGGAAAAGTATTTCGCTTTTCCAAAATTTGATAGTATAACATTGCAGGCAGGTATGGGGTAATTGACTGCAACCGTTTGCTCGTTCAACTTCTTATAATCGACAACCATCCTCGATTTCGAGGATCCATCTCCATTAAATCCTTTCTTTGGTACAACCCAAATGGGAGAGATGTATGGTCTTTTGCTTGGGCGGATGATGCCTCCGTCCAATAAATTTTGTATTTCTTTGTTAACAAATTCGTTAAATTTTAGATCACTTACTGCAGCTGCAACCATGTCTCTAGAATGTCTGACTCTCATTAATTTTTGGTCCACGGTCAATGTGTGTGGAACAAATCTCGCGTAGACCTTTGTTTTGCCCAAATCCTCGTGAAGAATGAGTCGGATAGTTTCTCTGTTGATGTTTAAGGCCTCTTCCATCATTTTCACTGAAGCATTGCGGTCTTCTGTAATAAAATCACGAACTTTCTGGATCGCTTCCTGCGTCCGCACTGAAATTGGCCTTCCTTCTTTTATTTCATCTTCCAGCGACTCTGTGCCATCCACAAACCGTTTATGCCATATAAAAACATTTGATCTTGATAACCAAGCATCGCCATACGCTTGCTGCATCTTTCCGAATGTTTCTGATGCACTTTTACCAATTTTTGCGTGGAATTTAATGACCACTCTTTGCACCAGGCTAAAATTTCAACATCAAACGAACACGTGTTTTGTAAAATGAATGTCAATAAACATTTAATGTTAACCAAATGCCATGCAATTTTGACAGTTAGAAGAGGAAGGTTGAAGCTTCAAAACGCATGTGCTCACACATAGATGGCACACATAGATGGTTGCTGAGATATGGTTCGAGTCTTAATACATAATTGTCGCATGCATATGCCATTTGCATAAACGGGCATTACTGACCACCGCCAGTACGTTTTACGGCACAGGCAACTGTGATTGGATTCTGTTAGAAGACAATGATCCAAAACACAAAAGTCGTTTGTGCACCGATTTGATCTGGCAGTTACAAGACTCAATCCAATTGAGTATGTTTGGGCTCGGCTCCGGGGAAAAAATTCAGAAACTTAAAGCACTTGGACTTGGACGTTCAAGGACATTGGCGCACTTTTTCACTTAATGTGGACTACAGTATCAATTTAAGTTCACAGTTTCCGCAATCGTATATGAGACAGTGGACCACAATGCGGTCTTACGATGGTTTTTGTCTTGCATCGAATTCCTCACAAATTCAGAGTTCCTATGACGTGTTTGGCCCCATTCAATATCCATTCATGTTAACAACATATGTTTGATGCATAGCCAACCCGAGAAATCCCCTTGCTTCGGCAGCCTGCACATCAGATTTGGAGGTGCAAAATTCATGTCATATTAATACGAGTTCATCTATAGCAGAAACCACAATAAAGCATCATAATAACCATCGAGGAAAACATCAAAATACATTCACCTTTAAGACACGCACCACGATTGCCACATGGAATATAAGAACGCTCTATCAATGCGGTAGACTGCACCAAGCCGCGATGGAGCTTAACCCTAGAATACTAACCTTCGCCTATCAGGCGGTACGAATTCGATTTTCTCTCGATATTTGACCAACGACTTTAGCGATCAAAGGAAGCGTTTACGCCAACTCAGTTTAGCGCTGTACGAGCTCGTGAGTAGACGCACATTGTACAGTGCCTGTTTCGAGGAAGAGCTGATTTGCTCCACCTATTTGCAAATTTAAAGTTATAAACTCTTAAAAAAGTTTATCAACTTTATTGATTCGTGGTCGCAGTAGAAGTGAAGTTAACAGTTGTAGAATATTAAAGTTAGGCTATGCTTATGATTATATGTACATAAGAATGAGATAATTAAAGAAATAGGTAAAAATTTAGTCAACTGCAATGAGAGAGTTTACAGTTGCATGTATGATCACTAAAATCAGAGAGAATAAGAGAATTACAGTTTCGTTTATGATTCGAGATTTAGTACATTCCAATATAAAATGATAGTTTATTATATGATCATGAAAGTTAGCTCTACGAGTCCCGAAATAGAAATAGTGCTGCGAGTCCCGATATAAAATTAGTGCTGCTGCGAACATCCTCCCCACGTTGGAAGGTGTAGGCTTTCAACCGATTCATTCTCAATAGGAAGCACAGCAATTTTCCCCACAGCTCGCTTAACAAGTCCATTGGCAGTGCGAATAATTGCAACACGAGCCACGCCATCGGAGCCATAAATTAAAGTCTCTACACGCCCTAGTCGCCATTTCAGTGATGGTAGGTTTTCGTCTTTTAAAATGACCATATTTCCAACTTGAATACCGCCATTTGATTTTTGCCACTTGACTCGCTCTTGTAGAAGTGAGAGGTATGAGCTGCTCCACATTTTCCAAAACACTTGCTGCATATGACAAATGCGCTGCCATCGGTTTAAACGACTGATATCGAGACTGGTGACGTCTGGTTCAACGAAAGATGTAAATGGCGCACCTATGAGGAAATGAGCAGGTGTCAGCACGTCCAAATCATCTGGATTCTCTGAAATTGGACAAAGTGGGCGAGAATTAATTATCGCTCCGATTTGACACACAAGAGTGCGAAGCTCTTGAAATGTTAGAAATGAGAGGCCAACGATACGTAGAAAGTGCAATTTCGCTGACTTAACCGCTGCCTCCCATAATCCACCAAAGTGTGGTGAACGAGGCGGAATGAATCTCCATGCGATGCCTTCTGAGATGCATTGATTGGTGATTTCAGTGTTATGAGAATTGCTTAAAAGCAATTGCCTTAAATCTTGCACTTCGTTTTTAGCTCCGACAAAGTTCGTTGCATTATCAGACCAAATTGTGTGTGGCTTGCCTCTTGTGCAAATAAAGCGTTTTAGAGCTGCTAAAAATGATGATGTGGAAAGGTCTTGAACAAGTTCCAGATGACAAGCCTTCGTGCTGAAGCAAACGAAAATGCATATGTAGCATTTGATAGGTGGCCTAGTCCGAACTGCTGACTTATAGTAGAATGGCCAGGAATAGTCAATACCAGTGGTGAAAAAGGCTCTGTTTGCTTGTACTCTGTCGGATGGTAGGCTACCCATAATATGCTGGTAAATTTTTGGTTTCAAACGAAAACATCGAATGCATTTGCTTATAACACTGGCAACAGTCTTTCGACCACCAATTGGCCAATATTGCTGTCGAATCGACGCTAGTACGCCTGTGGTCCTGCATGTAGATATTTACGATGAAAGTAGTCAATTATTGCGTTAGTGATTGGATGATGCTTTGGCAATAGAAGTGGATGTTTTGCTTCAAAGTCCAACAATGAGTTTTGCAAGCGCCCTCTAACGCGAAGAAGCCCGAATGAGTCGACAAATGGATTTAATGAGCGTAGTTTGCTTGACGAGTTAAGTTTCTTATCAAACCGTAGCGCTTTGAGCTCAGCTGCAAAATGAACTTGTTGAATGTGACGAATTAGTAGGTGTGTACCCCTTTTGATGTTCAGTGGAGTCAGCGTTTGGCTATCAACGTGAGTACTGCGCTACAACTTGTGAAAGGAGTTGTGGTATTTGCAATTGAGCGTTATGTCGCGTAGTTGAGAAGTAATTAAAACCTTCCGTCGCCGTTCGGGTAAATCCGTTAAAAAATCGATTCTATTCGGCCAATCTGAGTGCTCTTTTGATACAAATGGTGGACCATTGTTCCAAAGTTTAGAATTTAGTAGTTCATTCGGAGTGCATCCCCTCGAAAGGATGTCGGCCGGGTTCAAAGAAGTAGGCACATGATGCCAAGTAATACCTTGAGTTAGCGTTTGAATCTGGCTCACTCTATTTGATACAAAAATGTTGAAATTTAATGGTTGTTCGCGAAGCCAAGATAGAGTGACCATTGAGTCTGACCAGCAGTGAACGGTGTGAGGATAAGGAAAATCTTGCGATATGGATGCTACCAATTCCGCAAGCAATAACGCTGCAGACAATTCCAATTTAGCTATGGTTAAATTCTTCAGAGGCGAGACTCTCGACTTTGCACAAAGAAAGCATGATTTTAAGAAACCATCACACTCCGAACGAATGTAGACGCATGCACCAAACGCTACCAAACTTGCGTCGCAAAAGGCACGAATCTCCCAACTGGAATGAGGTGTCAATACAAAACGAGGAAATTTAAAACTGCTCACTAAACCATACTGAGCACAAATGTCAGTCCAGCTAGCTAGCAACGACTGAGGCAAACTTTCGTCCCATTGCAGTTTTTCCTTCCAAAGGGTTTGTAGGAGAATTTTTGCTTTCGTAATAACTGGCGAAACAAGTCCAAGCGGATCATAAAATTTGGCGATATGTGAAAGTATCGTACGCTTTGTTGCGCGTGCGTTATGTGCGATAGGCGAAAAAGAGACAAAGAAATTATCTGTGTTAGGGTCCCAGACGAGGCCAAGAGTCTTCGTTACATAAGTTCCATCATGGAATTTGAGCATACTCTCACGTTCTGAGTCAACAATGCCTTGAAGCGTACTAGTCCCGTTTGAGCACCACTTACGAATGTTGAATCCTCCACGCTGAAGTAAACCTTTAACCTGACGTCTGATCTCAACCACTTCCTCTATAGTATCTCCGCCTGAAATGAGATCGTCAACATAAAAATCTCTTCTCACGATTTTTGCGCCTATTGGTAATGACTCTTCTTCATCGTACGAAAGTTGATGCATAGCACGAATTGCCAAAAAGGCGGCAGATTTCGTACCATATGTTACAGTGTCCAACTTGTATACCTTTATCTCATCGAGTGGATACTCACGCCATAATATACATTGAAGATATTCGTCTGGAGATGTCACACGTACACATCGGTACATTTTACATATGTCTCCGCAAAGAGCGAATTTACGAAAGCGAAATTGTGAAATAGTTTTGAACAATTTTGGCTGAATAGTTGGGCCCGCTAACAAAACGTCATTTAGCGAGTAGGCCGCTGTTGTTTTTGCGGAGCCATCGAATACGATGAGAAGCTTAGTCGTTGTGCTGTCAAGCTTTTGCACGCAGTGATGTGGTAGAAAATAAGTTGTTGTTGTGGCTTGTGGTTTTGCCAGTGACATATGGTGCAGCGATGCATACTCATTTATAAAGGAAATATATTGAGTTTTCAAATCATGATTATTTTCCAATTTTCGCTCTAAGTTTTTAAATCTTCGAAGAGCACGATTATGTGAGTCGCCAAGAGCGCTCAAGTTTCTTTTTGCAGGCAAACGTACCGAATACTCTCCCGAAGCTAAACGAGTGAAACTTTCTTTGAAATGCTGCTCACACCAATCGTCTTCTTCAGAAGATCGAGGAGCAAAGTCGAAACAGTTCTCTATTTCCCAAAATCTTTTAACAATATCGTTCAACGAATTGTTGTTTTGTTGTTGTTTAGATACGTTTTTGGTGCAAGTGACGATGATTGTTTGGTGGTGTATGAAACACCTCCAGACACAACCCAACCCAGTCGATTTTTTTGTAACATTGGCAAATTACTAGCAATTCGAATTTGGCCAACACACATCAAATCAAAAAATAAACCTGCACCAATAAGCAAGTCAATGCGCTGTGGTTTGAAGAATAGTGGATCTGCAAGAGTAATATTTGATGGTATCTTCCATTCCGAAGTAAGGTTGAAGTTAAGTTGATAATCTGTTATCCTGGGTGTGACCACAGCAGCCGCTTAGCTTCCTTGTAGCGCAAATTCGGCGATAAATTTATGAACTTTATACAATTATTTATATAATGGTCTTTCGAATCGCAAAATACGCAAAAGCTAGAGGAACTTGAAGATGCTACCAAAACGTTTCTAATGCCTTTATTGGTATTCGAATTTTTGACCACCTGACTGCTAGGTGTTTGCGTTACCTTAGCACTTTCCAAATTTTCCATCATGCGGCATCGCTTCGCCAAAAACGAGGTCATTGAATTCAAAGTTGGCAATGTCTGTACTGGCAAGTCCTCTTCCCATTTCTCCTGTGTCTTCTGATCGAATTTTCTGGTGGCAAGATGTATCAGTAACCCATCTAAAATTTGTTCAGGTGTTGCTAAAGTGTAAAGTGCACGAAGATGTGAATTGAATTTGTCGCTCAATTCTCGCAAGCCACTAGCAGAACTTCTATCAACAGTTTTAAGGCCGAAAATCGCCTTAACGTGTGCCTGAAAAACAAGTAATTTATTATCAAATCGATTCTTTAGTAGAGCCACGGCTTTGTCATAATTCTCACCAACTGGCTCGAGTGAGCAAATGGTTTCTAATGCGGCTCCTTGCAAACTAGCGCGCAGATGTTGAAGTTTTTCCACTTTGCTCAATTCTAAGTCCTTGTCAATAACACTGCTGAACATGGCGAAGAAATTAGGCCAATCGACGTATGCTCCACTGAATTTCGGTATTTTCAACTCGGGAAGTCGAGATTTTCGTAACGATGAAAATAATGTGGACGGTGATTCATTCAATGCGAAATGCCTAGCGGTGGATGAGTGCCTTACATTTGTCCTTCGATGTAAATTGAGCTTGCGTGACAGCTTTACCTTGACTTCTAGGTACATGTCGAAAAATTCTGCTCGGCCTGTTCCATCCAGTTCGCGTGGATCAGCTTTTTCGAGAATCGACTGCACGCGGTCAAAGCTATCGTGCATGCTCTCCATTGTTCTCCACGTGGACAGAAAGTTCGGCTTCATCGAGCTCACCAAGACGCTGCACCGACAATGTTTTATTTAATGCCATTAGTTGATGTTTAATCGATGCACTTTTCCTTTTTTTAAATGAAATTGAATCTGAGCTGTTAATCGTTACATCTGCTGATGTGACGTCATTGCATTTTTTCGATTTGTTGCCTTTTGGCATGTTGCTTTGCAAATATGTAAATAGGAGTAACGGTATTATCACCAGTTACCTCCCTTATGTGCTTATATATTGCCGCAACAAAATTGATTTATTTTAAGTTTTATTAACTTCGAATTTGCGAAAAATGAAACGAAAATGTGGTTTAATTAAAACTCAAATAGTTATAACGCGAACTGACTTCTAACCCGATCACGTCGGGGTCACCAAATGTTTCGAGGAAGAGCTGATTTGCTCCACCTATTTGCAAATTTAAAATTATAAACTCTTAAAGAAAGAAGTTTATCAACTTTATTGATTTGTGGTCGCAGTAGAAGTAATGGAAGAGAAGCTCAACCAATGAGCCCTTTGGGGCTTTAAGTGCCACATATTTATTTTTTTATTTTTTTATGCTTATGATTATATGTACATAAGAATGAGATAATTAAAGAAATAGGTAAAAATTTAGTCAACTGCAATGAGAGAGTTTACAGTTGCATGTATGATCACTAAAATCAGAGAGAATAAGAGAATTACAGTTTCGTTTATGATCTCGAGATTTAGTACATTCCAATATAAAATGATAGTTTATTATAAAGGTTTATCCATTTTGCGGTTTCAAAAGTAAATGTAAATAAAACACATATAAAATATTTGTTATCATGATATTTCTTTTTTATTATAAAGTTTGAACGTTGACATTATGTGTGAAATACTACATCATTTAAATGACCACCACGCGAATTGTTGCAAGCATCGATTCTTTTGAGGTAATTTTCGACCACTTTTTGACACATATTGGGCGGTATCTCAGCCATAACGTGACGAATGTTGGTTTTTAGGTGCTCAAGAGTTAAAGGTTTATCTGCATAAACACGGTCTTTCGCGTAGCCCCACAAAAAAAAGTCAAGCGGTGTCAAATCGCATGATCTTGGTGGCCACTTGATATCGCCACGACGAGAAATTACGCGGCCAGAAAATTTCTCTTGCAATAAAGCCATATTCGCTCGAGTTGTGTGGCATGTGGCACCGTCTTGTTGAAACCACATATTCTCTAAGTCGTATTCTTCAATAGCAGGCAAAAAAAAGTCGGTTATCATATGACCATAACGCTCCGAATTGACGGTGACAGTCGTTCCATCGTCGTTTTCGAAGAAGTAAGGTCCAATCACACCTCCGGACCAAAGAGCGCACCAAGCAGTGACTTTTTGTGGATGTAGTGGCCTCTCTTCAATTACTTGAGGATTCTCAGAACAACAAATACGACAATTTTGTTTGTTAACATACCCACTGTTCAGGATAACAATTTCTAGTCCACCAGCAGTACCAGTATTATCTAATATGGGAACCCGTATTATATTAGGCCCAGTATTCAATACTTCCCATGCAACTCTGTGGTGGCGTTAGCACCATGCAACTCTGTGGTGGCGTTAGCATCAATTTCTGTAAAATTCATTATCGTCAACAATATCAAGCACGAAGACAAGGAAGACACAGGAGACTGTACCTGACACATAGCTGGCGAATTTCCAACGAAAAATTAAGATAATTTCTACGATTTGAGACACATATTTCATACGAAACGAATAAACAAATTTACGTATCATTCTGAAACATTTTGGTGCCTCCTGTGAGGACAATATTAATTGTGTAATTCAATTCAACGTGAGTACGCTATTTTCTGCGAATAAGAACCACGGTGACTTGGGAAATTGGTGCATGAGAAGAAAATATGGCGGAGTTGAATTTGCGAGCGTCTGCTGTTAATGCAATTAGGCGTATACATGGTAGAGTGATGACAGCGAGTCACGATACCTATGATGTATTTCAGTTGGAACAACAAAGGAAATCGATAGCGTCACATTTTGAGAAATTTATACGTAAACATGACTATCTGGTCGGGGAAGCGAAACCAGATGAGAGTGAATCGCATGATCAGCTTCTCGAAGAAATCGAACAGCTTTACAATGAAGCGATTTGCAAATTAAACCGTCACATTGCCAGCTATAGTTTGCCTGCTGATGACATCAAGGAAAAGATGCAGACGGCTGATTCAGTAGCACGTGCATTTGAACTCAAACTGGATCCACTGGCTATTCCCGCATTTGATGGCAGTATGCATAATTGGCTGGCATTTAAGGATGCATTCGAGACGTTGGTCCATAATTCGTCGTACCCAGAAGCGTTCAAGTTGGGTAAACTCCGACAAGCAGTAAATGCGAATGCAGTACCACTAATTGGGGGGGTTTACTCTGGTGGGTACGAGGATGTATGGCAGGCGTTAAAACAGCGGTTTGATAACAAAAAACAATTATCAGAAATTCATGTGGCACGATTCCTTAATCTGAAACTAGCAATGGAGGAATCGTCAAAGGCACTGCTCACCATAGTTGATACCGTTCATGAATCACTTCGTGCTCTACGTGTTATGAAGATTCCTGTGGACAAATGGGATGCTTTGGCTGTTCCAATTGTCGTGTCCAAGCTTCCAGCTATTACCCAACGTGATTGGAGCATGAGTTGCTCCTCTACGGATATTCCTACGCTAGAAGAGTTATTAACGTTTTTGGAAAGGCGTGCACACGGCTTGTGTACCCCATTACCGTCATCCAACAGACAACAACAACGAACGGTTAAATCTCATATAGTGGCCGTTGACGATGGCAGATGTGCTCAATGTCAAGGGGCTCATCGTATCACAAAATGTCCGGCACTAATGGCAATGAAATTTGAAGAGCGTTATGAAGCAGTGAGGAAGGCTAAGCTCTGCTATAACTGTTTGAGAGCTGGCCATTCTTCCAGGCAGTGTTCGTCTGGTGATTGTCGGAATTGTGGACGTAAACACAATACCATATTATGTCATGGCACTCAGATACAGACCACATCATCAGTAGCGAACACACCAACAACATTGGACGTAGTAACGGCGCACAGTGCCGCTCAAGGGTCCTCATCATTGTGACTAGATACATCTGCAACCGCCTGCGTCTCCCATGCCATGTCCACGGTCTTACTCGCTACAGCGCGGGTTTATGCATTTGGAGACGCTTCTGTTCAACGCTTGGCTCGAGTCTTATGTGATCCGGGGTCGCAGGTTAGTTTTATTACAGATCGCATGGCTAATTCTCTGCAACTACATCGACACAAATGTGATTTACATGTGGAAGGTATCGGTGGCATTGCCAATACCCGGGCAACAGGTAGGGTTGTGCTCACACTAAAGTCGACGTATTCTACATTCGAAACGCAAGTTGACGCATTGGTTATTCCGTCAATTACCTCAATCACTCCTGCGGTGTGTGTTGATGGTGACCAGTGGAAACACTTAGCAGGCCTCGAACTGGCCGACATACATTTTGGGAAACCTGGTAGTGTGGATATCCTGGTGGGTGCTGACTCATGGGGATGCATAGTACAGGGTGACATCATCGGTGGAAAACCAGATGAACCCTACGCTCAGCGTACATGTTTTGGTTGGGTGATTTTTGGCCCAGCCACTGTGGCCACTTCCACAACTCCGTCTTTGCTCGCATGCAGCGCCATGCTCTGTGACGAAGAGGTTCGTTTGGAAGAGCTGGTTCGCAGCTTTTGGAAGCTTGAAGAGGTACCAACGACAGATGAGGTGGACAATGGCGAATGTGGTCGAATCTTTGCATCGACTTTTTTCCGTACACCTGAAGGCCGGTACGTTGTGCAACTGCCATTCCAACGTGATGCTCCCAAACTTGGGGAGTCTTACACAAATGCTATACGACAATTTAATTATTTGGAGCGACGTTTTGCGTCCAATATTGAACTGAGAGACAGATACATTGCGTTCATGCGTGAATATGCCGTGCTTGGGCATATGGAGCGTGTGGACCAACTGGTCAAAGATAGTTACTACATTCCACATCATGCGGTTACGACGAAGTTTCGAGTTGTATTCAATGCGTCTGCGCGAACCAACACAGGTGTGTCCCTTAACGACATCCAGTTGGTAGGACCAACAATTCAAGATTCGCTCATCAATATCATATTTCGCTTTCGACGTTATAAAATTGCGCTTACCGCTGATATAGAGAAGATGTTCCGGCAAGTATTGGTTGCTCCAATTCACCGAGATTTTCAACGCATAATCTGGCGAGAGTCACCTTCCGAGGAAATTGGAATTTATCGCTTAACGACGGTTACATATGGTATGGCGTGCAGCCCCTATAATGCAGTTCGTGCTCTCCATCAGTGTGCGTATGACAATTGTGGTCACATTCCTGATGAAGGACAACGGGCGGCTACGCGAGACGCCATATTAACATCGTTCTATGTGGATGACTTCCTGACAAGCTGTTGTAGCAGCAGTGAGACCATCCGCCTTGCACGTAATGTGGACAGTGTTCTATCAGCAGGGCACTTCCAATTGCGCAAGTGGAACTCGAATTGTGGTGAGGTCATAAGGTCCTTAACTGATAACACATCTCTCATTACAGAACTGAGCATCAATCCAACCACATCTTCGGTTCTTGGGTTACGATGGGATTCTGGTACTGATCGATTATTGTTCCACGTGAACCTCAAGGTGCCCTTTCAGCCTCCTACGAAGCGGAGGGTGCTCAGCGAGATAGCTCAGCTTTTCGATCCCACTGGTTTGTTGGTGCCCGTCGTCATTGCTGGCAAGATTTTCATACAACGCATGTGGGCGGCTGGCCTGTCTTGGGATGAGGCGTTGCCCCATGAAATTGGCGAGGAGTGGCTTGCATATCGTAGTAGGCTAGAGATATTAAACCATGTTCAGGTGCCGCGCTGGTTAGGTATGGCCCAAGGCTCTCAGACGACTTTGCATGGCTTTTGTGATGCCAGCTTGTACGCATACGCAGCAGTCATCTACATTAAAACAATCGATGGCCAGGGTGACGCATACATCTCGTTACTTACCGCGCGGACAAAGGTAGCACCGCTGAAAGGGGCCACTATACCCCGTCTCGAACTCTGTGCAGCACTTCTGTTGGCTCTCACTCTCCAAAATGTAAGAATCGCTCTAGGATTGGCAGACACGCCCTATTATTTGTGGTCGGATTCAGCGATTGCTCTGTGCTGGATCAAGAAACAACCGGCTTCATTGAAACCATATATCTCAAATAGAGTCCGACAGATTCAAGAACTTACGTCACCTACTCGCTGGTATCATGTGCGTTCAGCACAAAATCCGGCTGATTGTGCTAGTAGAGGTATAAACCCAGACGAGCTACTAAACCATCCATTATGGTGGCAAGGACCCAAATGGTTGAGTGACCCAACATCTCCTCTCGATCAATGGGTCAACCTGGATGATGAGGAGTCGATCATTCTCCAAAGCGAACAGAAATTATCATCGTGTACGGCAACGGTGGCTGTGCAGTATTCCATCACCACTCGTCGACCTGATGGTCTCATGATCTCACTAATGGAGCGATTCAGCTCCATTCAAAGGTTATTACATACGGTGGCATTCATTTTGCGTTGGACACCCTCGCGCCGACAATACCGACAGCAAAGAACGATCGGAACAGACGAATTGGATGATGCAATGAACTGTCTGGTCCGTTTAGATCAAAGTGAAGCTTTTACTGCGGAAGTTAGACAGTTGAAATCTGGATCGGACTTGGCAAACTCTAGTCGACTACTACCACTAAATCCATACCTCGACGAGAATCAAATTATGCGCGTAGGTGGTCGAATTGGAAAGGCCGCACTGCCTCATGACCAACGATTCCCAATCATATTACCGAAATACAGTCCGCTAGTCATTCTCTTAATTCGAGAAGCGCACGGCAAGACCTTGCATGGTGGAACTCAAATTATGTTACATACACTTCGTCATCGCTACTGGATCCTGAACGCTAGACAAGCTGTAAAGACATTTGTTCACAACTGCGTGGTTTGTCGCAGACATCGGGGAGTCATGCTTAGACAGCAGATGGCGACGTTACCTTGGCAACGAGTTAATGGAGTGCGACCTTTTTTGGCTTCCGGTGTGGACTATTGCGGTCCATTTACTCTTCGCGTTGGCTCAAAGCGGTCTCGCACTACCGTCAAAACCTATTTATCAGTGTTCGTGTGCATGGCAACCAGAGCTGTCCACATCGAGGTGGTGGATGATCTGTCATCTCAGGCGTTCCTTGACGCCTTCACTCGTTTTACGGGTCGACGAGGCCCGTGCCACGACCTTTACAGCGACAATGGGACAGCGTTTGTTGGGGCCAACCGCATCTTACAGGAAGATCTCGCCGCATGGCAGAGCTCAACTAATCAGCAAAAGTTAGCCGATATGGGGACGCAGTGGCATTTCATCACCCCCAGTGCCCCTCATCAAGGCGGTTTGTGGGAGGCTGCCGTCAAGTCCGCCAAACATCATTTGACCCGCTGCATCGGCTCCCAGACTCTGTGGTATAGTCAGCTGCACACGCTAGCAGTTCGTATTGAGGCGTGTCTCAACTCCCGCCCAATAACTCCCCTATACGATGATCCCGATGATAAATTTGCGTTAACTCCCGGCGACTTTCTCATCGGATCTCCACTCATTGCGGTCCCTGAGCCAGATATTCGCCAGGTCCCGGCCAATCACCTGAAGCAGTGGCAGTGGATACGCAAGATCCACCAAGAGTTCTGGCAACGTTGGAGTGATGAGTACTTGTCAACTCTCCAAAGACGCACGAAGTGGCAAAAGCGGACACCAAACCTCCAAATCGGTGATGTTGTCATAGTAAGACAGGACAATCTGCCCCCATTGCAGTGGCGTATGGGTCGAGTAACCGCCCTTCACCCGGGCAGCGATGGGGCGGTACGTAATGTGACATTGAAAACGGCAAATGGATGTACCACGCGCGCAGTACAGAAACTTTGTCTACTGATTGACATCGAGGACCTCGAGTCCAAGGACTCGACCGGGCAGGATGTTCAGGATAACAATTTCTAGTCCACCAGCAGTACCAGTATTATCTAATATGGGAACCCGTATTATATTAGGCCCAGTATTCAATACTTCCCATGCAACTCTGTGGTGGCGTTAGCACCATGCAACTCTGTGGTGGCGTTAGCATCAATTTCTGTAAAATTCATTATCGTCAACAATATCAAGCAAATCGGTTGCGTGTCACGCACGAAGACAAGGAAGACACAGGAGACTGTACCTGACACATAGCTGGCGAATTTCCAACGAAAAATTAAGATAATTTCTACGATTTGAGACACATATTTCATACGAAACGAATAAACAATTTTACGTATCATTCTGAAACACCCACCGAGTGAGAAATGTGCATCGTTGCTGAAGAAAATTTTGTTCGAAAAATCGCCGTCCACCGCCTGTTGTTCAAGCACCCATTCGACGTATCTACGACGTTGTGAATGGTCAGCTGGCTTCAGTTGTTGTGTGAGCTGGATTTTATATGGATGTAGGTGTACATCCAAATGCAAATACGCCTAATAAGTCCTAATTCCTGAGAACGACGAGGAATCGACACATTCGGGTCTTCGGCAACACTTTCACTTACAGCAGCGATATTTTCGGTGGTACGAGCGAAACGATGATGCACAGGCCTTACAATATCTGTAACCTATCCAGTCTCTTCATATTTCTTCACAATTTTGCCAATTGCTTGCGTAGTTGGACGATTATGTAAACCATAATCTCCTCTTAAAGCACGATATGTGGCTGTGGCAGAATCACCATTTTTGTAGTAGGTTTTTACAATTTTAATGCGTTGTGCGATAGTTAAGCGATCCATTTTCGCAAATGTCAGACTTTGAACTTAAAAAGAAAGAAATTGTTTTAACAACTCGGTTTGACAGATGTCGAATTCTAGCCCTATACTTTTGAAACCGCGAAATGGATAACCCTTTATGATCATGAAAGTTAGCTCTGCGAGTCCCGATATAGAAATAGTGCTGCGAGTCCCGATATAAAAGTAGTGCTGCTGCGAACAGTGCCTTTAAACGGCTGAGTTGTACACCCTCTTGACGCCTGACAGGCGAACGTTAGTAATAAAGGTATTTTTTTTTTGCTTGGTCTTATTTTAGCATTTAGTGTGTTTTTTAGCTATTTTCTGTTCTGAACTTAATTTTTTTTTACTTATCGAGATGGCTACTTCTGAAGAACATGTGCTAAAATGGTTGGAAGAAATATCGTTGAATGGAAGCGAAAGTGAGAATAATTTGAAAGAAGATTTTGATTCGGATGACAGTTTTGGTGACCCTAATTATATTGCTGAATCTGACACGAACCATATAGTTATAAGTAAACCAACGTCGAGCTTTGTCCACCAAGATCTATTCGCAACCACATCGAATAGGGAAACGCCATCAGATTATTAGACTCTTATTATTAAGCCTTCCACACCTATTATAAGAGGCAAGAATAATTTCGTTTGTCATTCTGAGCCATCTTCGTCGAGAAAAAGATCAATGAAAACTCCTGCGAGGAACATAGTTCACGTTATGCCAGGACCAAAAGAACGAAGCAAGAATCTCATAAGGCCCTTGGAGTGTTTTGAAAAATTTTTCACATCAGATATGATGGGTGAAATACTTATTCGCACCAACGAAGATATTGTGGTCAAGGCAATCAAGTATAAGAGGTAGACTAAAACTATATCACCGACTGGAAAGGAGGAACTTCGCGCTTTAATTGGTTTATTGATTTTAAGCGGTGCGATGAAGAACAATCACTTGTCGAGCAAATAACTTTTTGATCCTACGCTTTGTGGATCTCAAAACATTGCAGTCATGAGCATGGAGCGATTTGAATTCCTCATAAGATGCCTACATTTTGATGATCGTAAAACTCGAGAAAGCCGAAAGAGAAGCGACAAATTTGCGCCGATCAGAAATATTTGGGAAATCTTCATCACGCAGTGCAGAGATCTTTACAAGCCTGGTTCATACGTAACCATAGATGAACAGCTCTTGGGATTCAAGGGTCGGTGTCCGTTTCGAATGTATACACCGAATAAGCCTGCAAAATACGGTATAAAAATTATTTTAGTGTGCGATGTTAGAACTATGTTTTGACGCTTGTCCATATTTGGGAAAGAACAACGGTGCAACTATTGGCTAGCCTTTGGGCACATATTATTGCAAGCTCCTCACGAAAACTATACACGGAACCAATCGTAATTTAACTGCTGATAATTGGTTTACATCTATACCTTTAGCTGAGCAGTTGCTTGCTGATCCGTATAACCTAACCATCGTCGGGACAATCAGAAATAACAAAAAAGAAGTTCCAGAAGAGTTCAAACATAATGCATCCCGTCGTGCTGGAACGTCCATGTTTGGCTTTCATGATAAGCTCACACTAGTTACCTACAAGCCGAAACTTCAAAAAACTGTTTTGTTACTCTTCACCATGCATGATAACCCTGCCATTGACTCAATATCGAAGAAACCATCAATAATCGAGTGTTATAATGAAACAAAAGGAGCTGTCGATACATATGATCAGATGTGTGGTCACTCAAGTTGCAACCGCAAAACAAGACATACTGTTACATACTGTATGTTTCAAATTGTGAAACTGCTAAGATAAAGTCAATGTCTAGGAGAGAGTTTATGAAAGACTTGAGCAAAGATTTGTTCCAGAATTGGTGCTCTATCCGTCTGGGGGATAGACGTACTATATCGAAAAGAGTTCGTGAGGCAATAAATAACATGATGGGGACTTCTGAAAATCAGGTAGATAATACTGGCGAACCTGTAATAAAAAAAGGAAAGCGGCCACTTTGCAGCTTTTGTCCAGCGAAGAAAAAACGTATGAGTGTATATTACTGCATAAGATGTAAAAAAACTTACGGAATGGAACATAGATCGCCAAATTGTTATAATTGATACAAAAAAGTCTGATTTAATTTTTATGTACAAGTCATAATATAAAAGATAAATGGTTAATTCCTTTTAAGTTTGAAAGTAAGGACGAATACGTTTAAGATGATATATGGATTACTTAAGTTCATTTGCATTAAAATATTTTTTAAATTTTTTTAAAATTATCTCTTGACAAAAAAAATGCTTAAAAAAGAATTATTTTTATTAGTATTAATAAAAAAATTGAATTATTTTATTTCCTTACTTTAAAAACATATATATGTTTTAGCCCTTTTCTGGAATAAATTGAAGGTTTTAAAAAGACAAAATTTGTACTTCTTTTCAAAGTAGCCTCACAGGCGAACGTTAATATTAAGGGGTAAAAAAATAAGGTTAGTATTCTAGGGTTAAACGACTCCACATCGAAATAATGGACCTCTCGGAGTGTAGATGGAATAGATTTGGAGAACACCAACTAACAACGGGTGAACAATTTTTATACTCCGGTAGAGAATGAACCGATCCCCACATGGACGGGTTCGGCTTTCTTTTGAGCAAAAATGCCAGCAAGTTTCTTATCACCTGGGCGCCAATTAGTGAACGAGATTCTATTCACGAGCAAGAAACATCACGACCATCGAAGTTTACGCGCCAACTAAATTAGCTGATGATGACTGCAAGCTGAACTTCTACCACAAGCTGTCAGCCACTCTTTCAAAAACCCCCAAGGGCGACATTATCATATATATGGGAGAATTCAATGCGAGAGTGTGTTGTGGCAATACCAGCCTCGAACACATTATGGGCAAGCATAGGCTCGGCACGGCTAACACCAACGGCGAATTGCTAATGGAACTGTGCAGTTCATATGACCTAGCAATTTTAGGCACACTTTTCATACGTAAGAAATGTCATAAAACGACCTGAATCTCACCTGACAACAGAACTGAATCAAATCTTCCACATATGTATAAGCCGGAATTGGCGAAAAAGCTTGCTTGACGTGCGCGCAAAGAGAAGTGCAGACATCGGCTCTGATCACCATCTAGTAGCAAGTCTGCTACAGCTAAAAGTAGCTGCAATAAACCTTACGATAAAAAATTAGGAATACGCTTGCAAAATTTAGTCCCGCTCTTCAAAAATCGACCCACCCGAAGCAGAATCCCAAGTTGGAGTGGAGCAACAATAGAAGTATATGAAGACGCGACTTCACGATGCGTGCGAAAGTATATTGGGCTACCGACCAAAAGGAAAAAATAAAATGGATCAGCGAAGAAACCTGGGAAGTAATCGAAAACCAAAGAGAGGCAAAACGAGTTAGAGATCAAGCCACAACATCTGTGCTTCGAAACACTGCGGCACAGCGCTGCAACCAGATGAACAAAGAAGTCAAAAAGATGTGTAGACGAAACAAGAGTAACTGGAATGATAACCTAGGTTTGGAAGCAGAACAACCAGCACAACAAAACAACATCAAAACGTTGTACGACGTCTCACGTCCAATAAATCAAAAGACTCTACTCACGAAAAACTGGCAACACCCAGATACAGCCCGAAAAAATTATAAACTCGGCACCGCCATCACTACCAGAAATCATCTCGGCCATAAAAAGCTTAAAAAACAACAATTCGCCGAGTTAAGATAGGACCCAGGCTGAAACTCTGAAAGTGTGTCCATAACACACGGCAAAACTTCTGCTTCCAATATTCAGTTCTATCTGGACCGAAGAGATGATCCCTGAGGACTGTTTACAGGGTATTTTGGTTGTTCTCCCAAAGAAAGGTGATCTTTCTCAATGTAAAAATTACCGCGCAACTATGCTCCTATCCATCACGTCCAAAATACTGTCCAGTATAATTTTAAAGGCATTAAATCGAAACTCGACCAATCACTAAGGAAGCAACAAGATGGTTTTCGTCCAAATCGTTCGTGTATCGATCAGATTAACACCCTACGCATCATAGTCGAGCTAATGAATGAATGGCTGTCGACTCTACAACTTGTTTTCGTTGATTACAGCAAGACGTTTGACGACGGAATACTTCGTGGAAGCATCTGAGAGGCGCTCAGATATAGCAGAGTTACTGAGAAGCTGACAGCTTTATTTAAAGCGCAATATGCAGACTTCAAGTGCAGAGTACTCCACAACGGCAAGTTCTCAGACAGCATCACAACCAACGCTGGTGTTCGCCAAGGATGTTTACTCTCACCGATCCTCTTTCTTATTGTAATTGATGATATCCCGCAAAAATCCATAGAAGGTAAACGAAGAGGGATCTACTGGAATTTCATCGAACATCTTGAGGATCTCGCCTATGCGGATGATATCTGCTTATTATCTGTGAAGCACTCCGACATGCATGCTAAGCTTATTGATCTGTGCGCCGAGTCGGGTAAGGTTGCCCTGAAAATGACTACCAAAAACGATAAAAATATTTCGCTATGTGGCAGAGATATTGAACAAGTTGATGATTTCACCTACCTGGGCAGTAACAGGTGTACAAGCTTACATTTGCTATTTGCTCGTAGATGGCGTTAGTGAGCATATTGAGCTACTATCCACTGTGCATCCTTTTTTTTATAAGTTCGACATCTGTTTACATCAATTAATAAACATCATCAGTGATTTCATACAACAACATATATTTTTCCTCGTATAATCATGTCTAGTTTCGTGCCAGAAAAATAGCACATGCGGGAAGCTCTACTCTTCAATTTGAAGAAATCTGCTGCTGAGTCGCATCGAATGCTTATGGAGGCCTATGGTGACAGTGCGCTGTCGGAAACCACTTGCAGAGACTGGTTTCGTCGGTTCAAAGAAGGCCATTTCGCCTTGAGTGACAAGAAACGTGAAAATAGACCCAGAAAAGTTGAGGACCATGATTTGCAGGCTCTTTTGGATGAGGACGACACCCAATCGCAAAAAATGCTTGCCGAACAGTTAGGTGTTACTCAACAAGCCATTTCCATACGTTTACGAGCCATGGGAAGGTTCAAAAATTTGGAAAATGGGTACCCCATGAATTGAACTATACGCGGATGGAGCGACGTCAAAACACATGCAAAAACTTGCTTGCTAGAAAAAAACAAAAAGTCGTTCCTGCATCTTGCATACCTTGAGGATCCTAAACGAAAAAAATCGTGGGTCGATCCCGTCCATCCAGCAACTTCTTCGGGTGAAAAAAGGCCTAGTTATGAACAAAGACATGAGAAGCTGATTTTTCTCCACGACAACGCCCCATCGCACACGTCAAAACTGATCCAAAACTACTTGGATATACTCAATTGGGAGGTGCTACCTCTTCCCGCTTATTCACCAGACCTGGCCCCTTCTGACTATGACCTGTTTTCGTCGATGGGTCACGCGCTAGCCGCGTTCAAGAGAATTCTTTTGACATAGTACACACAAATTGCCCGAGAGATGGGAAAAATGAATAGCTAGTGAGTGCAAATACTTTGAATCAATTAATTTTTGGCTTCCTATGAAAAAAAAAATATTTTTATGAAAAAAAAAGTGTTTTTTTTACCGAAAAACAGCGGATTTAAGTTCGTACACCTGGTATAATATCCGTGGATAATAGTGTAGGAAAGGATATTCTGACCAGAATTAACAAAGCAACAGGCGCATATGCACAGCTGCACCAAATTTGGAATTCGACGCAAATATTCTTGCAAACAAAAATGAGGCTTTTTAAATCCAACGTTATCCCAGTACTACTCTACGGATGCGAGACCTGGCTTGTAACCCACCATCTAACCGAAAAAATCCAAAGCTTTGTTAACAGATGCCTACAGCGTATTCTCAAGGTGTGACCAAATGTCATTGACAATGATGAGCTATATAAAAAATGCAAATTGGAATCAATTGCCAATATATCATATTATGGAAATGGAGATGGATAGGCCACACACTGCAAAAATATACTATGGAGGTCTGTCGACGGGCTCTTGATTGGAACCCCCAAGGAAGTCGTAAGAGGGGTCGCCGTAAGATCACGTGGAGGAGAACACTACAAAAAGAAATTGACGTATGCGGAAAGTCGTGGATCGAACTAAAGATATTAGCAAAAAACAGGATCAGATGGAAATGCTTTATTGAGGCCCTATGCTCCAGTGGGAGATTCAGGAAACGATGATAATGTTGACTAAAATTTATGGAAATAAGAAAAATTGTAAATCATATGACGATTTAACAGTTTGTTCACAAAATACAATCGAAGATATTTCAAATAGCACGTGTATACCGCACTTACATAAGAGCGAAGAAGATAATTGTACCAAAATTAATAACAAACACGTACGATAAAATCATAATGACATAATATTTTTAAACGCATTTAATGGTTTAAAGTTAAACGGTGCTTCTTTAATAAAGCACACAATGTTTGTTAAATGTAAAAATAGAAGATAAAACTGTTATATAAAGAAAAAATAAGAAGAAATAAACCATTACCAGCAATTTTGCAATTTATGTCAAAGAACAATAAAAACGAAGAAACGTTATCATTAGAGTCAATAAAAAAATTCCGAATTAAAGAAACCGAGAAAATTAGCTTATAAAGAACACAAAATAGTTTCCACCTATCTGTTAACATATTATCAATTGTCATAACACTATTCCTAGCTATATTTTTGTTAAAAAGGAAAAATGTAAAAAAAAAATAATAAACGTAGAAACGAAAACAGCCTACCAAAGCGCAAAAGAAATCGGAATCCAAGACTTGTCAAAATTTATTGTTTTAATTTCATCGAACGCGGTTGCTCGTAAGGTTGCAATTGCATCGCACACGTATGCGGTGCAATGTAATTGTTTTATCATTAAAAACATAACCAAATAATATTACAAATTTTTCGCATTGATTTGCTTAACTGAATTTTAAAGAATAAATTACATCACTTAAACAACAACAATGCACACCTTATAACTACAGTGCATTCGCGTGATTTCTACCCTAGGCGGTTGCTAGCTTTATGGTAGTTATTAAGTGTTAACATAGAAATCAAAAATTATAAAAGTTCGTCGTTGTAAGGTATTAAGAATAAAAAGTGTTAAAAAGGTCACAACTATAATTTTAGTTATCATACATATATTTATTCAACTAAGCTAAACTATAAAGGCAACTGACTGTACCATGGCTGGACAATATTACGGTCTAGTAAAAGAAATCCATTATTTTTGCATTAAATTGATGGTTTTATTTAGCATAGTTAGAATGATCCGATTTAGGTCAAATGTACACCGTTTTGTTTGATTACTTGTTGCCATTTTGAAGGTAGTTTCATAATGCCACACTCATAGAAATCCTCGTCCCTATTGGCAAGAAACTGGGGCAGTCGATTTTCACAAGCCACTCTTGAGGCAAATTTTTCACCAGCAAAATCATTCGCCATAGACAGGAACAGCTAGTAATCACTTGGTGCCAGGTCCGTACTATAAGGTGGATGCATAAGAACCTCCCAACCAAGCTCCTGGAGCTTCTGGCGAGTCACTATCGTTGTGTGTGGCCTGGCGTTATCCTGGTAGAACATAATTCCTCTCCTATTGGCCAAAGCTGGCCTCTTCTGGGCAATTGCTTCTTTCAGACGGTCCAATTGTTGACAGCACAGGTCCGAATTAAGAATTTGGCCGTAGGGGAGCAGCTCATAGTAGATGGTTCCCTGCCAATCCCACCAAACACATAGCAAAATCTTTCTGACCGTCAATCCTGGCTTGGCCGGCTCACCGCTATTCGACCACGACCGTTTTCGCTTGACGTTGTCGTAACTTACCCACTTTTCATCACCAGTAACCATCCGCTTCAGGAATTTATGGATTTTGTTGCGATTCAGCAGCGATTCGCAGATGGAAATTCGGTCCATGGCGTTTTTTTGCATAACAACTTATGTAAATACTTTTGAGGTACACAAAGCACGTCTTCCAGTAAAGTTCTCTGAGTACATGTTCAGCGTTCAGAACTGAAAACTGTTTTCTCTTTGTCCTCCTCACCAAGTTTCACTTGGCAGTAGCCACTTTGCAGATCAAGAGTTGAAAACCACTTTGCGCCAGATAGCGTGTCCAGAGTGTCATCGATTCTTGGCGGTGGATAGCTGTCTTTTTTTGTGATATTAGCTTTCTGTAATCCACGTAGGATAGAGTACTTCCATCCTTCTTCTTTGCCAGCACAGCTGGTGAACTCCATGGATTCGCTGATGGTTCAATAACACCTTGTTTCTGCATATCGGTAATCATCGTAATGGCATCATCTCTTTTAGCCAATGGAACTCGTCGTGGTGCTTGACGAATTTGTCTGGAATTACCGACGTCAATGTAATGTTTCACGGTGGATGTTCATCCAGCAGTTTTTCAGCTTTTTCTTTTTGCTGTTTGGTTAGCACTCCTGCCCATTCTTTCATCTATGTTTTTAAATCCGCTCTAAAAGTTCCTGATCTTCCACTTTTCACCGACGAACACTTTTCGCAGTCTACTACGGCAGTAACTTCCTGGCAATGACCAATCACCATTCCTTTCTTCACAACTGTAGATGTATTAGTTGGATTTACTATTCGCACCGGTACCATTCCATTTTCTTTAGGTTCCACCAGCGTCTTACCAAGCAAGATGTTTTTATGCGTTATTTCTTTATCCGCTTCCACTACCCACAACTTGCCTGCCCCATCATCCATATTCATATATGCCAAAATCACCACTTCTGATTTTGCTGGAACCTCTTGGCCTTGACATGCCCGTATTCGTTTGATGTTTCCATTACGCTTGTAACCGATGTTCAATAGTAACTCGACATTTGCATACCGTAGTATCTGTTGATTTAAATCTTACGTAATTCCGTAAAATCACCACCAATTACTACGTCATCAATGATGTCGGCCACAATGAATTCATGTTCCCACGTGCAATTTCCTCGTTTCTTTATCTTATCCAGAATTTGTGCATCCTCACTCGTTGCCGTACTCGATTTTATTCCTAGTAAAGGCTCAAACCTCTTCACCAAATCGCTCTTGATTATAGAATGGAATGCACCAGTATCCAAGGTTAACATGAACTCCATATTGTCCAGTTTTCCATCGATAATCAAGCTGCTTGGCTGGAGTCAGTTTAACGATTAATTTGGAGCGATTGCTGTGCACCTTATTCTCCTTCTTTTGTCTTCCTGGTGAATTCGATCTTGATCGCTTTCGTCATAGACGGCAGTCACGCGCCATGTATCTTCGTTTGTCGCAAATGAAGCACTTACCAGTAAATTTGTTTTCGCGTGGACGTGTTGTTGCTGTTGCTTCTGGGTGCATTACTGACTTGAATGCCTGACACTGCTTCAACCTAATGTTTCTTGTTCTATTTGCTGAGTCAACCACTATTTTTTTCTG
Organism: Megamerina dolium; assembly: GCA_963854835.1. Lineage (NCBI taxonomy): Eukaryota > Metazoa > Arthropoda > Insecta > Diptera > Megamerinidae > Megamerina > Megamerina dolium. Next base: position 40,068,373 of record OY978530.1, read on the forward strand.
AGCAACCACTGCTATCACTAACATTTACATGAAATCATCTTTAAATATTGAATTATATAGACCATTCTATCGACTTAAATAAAGATTTCATACATTTCTCTATATTTTATGCGTTTTTTGTTTTAATCATATACGAAGGCTTTAAAAAAATGACCCTGTTCTCACTCATTGCATTTATGCGCGTCATACGCTTGTAAAAAACTGCCATCCGTAGTTGAGGGCCTTTGCACAAACAAATATTGCTTTTTTCCCTTTGAGGGGGATACAACGAGTATAGCGATTTTCCATACCACTTTTATAGTACGATTTTTCTTTCTCGTCAAAGTAAGCCCTCAGTTTCAAGGATTACTGCATCATCGGACTTAAATTTCTTTCCAGAAAGCATTCTCTTTAGATCTGAAAACAAGAAAAAGTCGCTGGGGGCTAAATCTGGAGAATAAGCAATTCAGTCAATTTGCCATCGATTTCATCGATTAGTGACACGGTTCTTGGTCAAATAAAACTTTTCTATTTTGCAAATGTGGCCGTTTCTTTGCGATTTCAGCCTTCAATCGGTCCAAAAGCTCACAATAATAGTAGCTGTTGATGGTGGTTCCTTTTTGTATATAGTCGATGAATATTATTCCGTTGACATCCCAAAATACAGAAGCCATCACCTTACCGGCCGACTGTTGCGCCTTTGCTCGATTTGGATTCGATTCGTCGACTGCTGTCCACTCAGCTGACTGTCTGTTGGATTGTGGTGTGCAATGGTGAAGCCATGTTTCATCCATTGTCCCATATCAACGATAGAATTCGATTATATTGCGGTTTAACAGCACCAAACATTCCGTTGAAACATTGATAGGTTGTTGTTTTTGGTCGACTCTGTGCTCACTCGGTACCCACTTTGCACAGAGCTTTCGATGGAGCAGAGTCCGGATAATATTTATCAAGCTAATGTTTGGTTCCCACTGTATTTTTTTCATTAAAAAGCAATACTTTATCAAAACACGAAATTCACTTTTATCCAATGTCACCAATGTCGTTGAATGAAAGCGCCAAACTGTTTCAAATTTCTGAATTTTTTCCCCGGAGCCTAACCTAAACATACTTAATTGGATTGAGTCTGATAACTGCCAGACCAAATCGGTGTATAAACGACTTTTGTGTTTGGATCATTGTCTTCTAACAGAAGCCAATCACAATTGCCTGTGCCGTAAAACTTAATGGCGGTGGTCAATAATGCAAGTTTATTCAAATGGCACATACGCTCGGAAGTAACTACCCTTGTACCAAAGCATTTGTTTTTTGAATGCAAAGATACCTTGCGAGAAATACTTCATGCTTGAATATGCTGTTAAAAGACATTGTAATTCTTTTCAAAAGCATATTTTAAGCTTTTTTTGAATTGAATTTCCAATATTTGACATAGATGGATGCAAAAGAATTTTTTTATTTTTTATAGTACATATTTTTACATTTCATTATTTTTTATTTGTTCCTATTGAAACCTGCAGTTTCTTACTGATTTGACATGCGGAGCAGTTCTCTTGTTCTCACCAACACAATCACAGTTTAACTTTTGCCGATCACTGATATAGACTATTCCTCTATAGCTTTTGCTCGAGTTAAGGACTTGACTTTTTTCAGTGCGCCTAGTTGGAGCACTCTAAATATATTTTAAAGAACAACGCTTGCAGTCCTGTTTTGAGTACATTTATGATTTATTTAATGAGATACATTTTATGTATGTTCTCAGTTCAAATAATATATAAGGTGTAGTAAACAGAAATCCATTATTTTTCCAATAGATGGCTTTAGTGATCTGTATCTGGCGTTGTATATGTGCGATCGGGTTACGCTAGATGGTGTTAGAAAGATAGGATTTCGTACTAAATAAACTTTTCAGGCAGTTTTGTGATTGCTTGACTCAGTATTGTTTGAGCACGCGTCAAAAATTGACACTAGTAAAGAGAAAATACGCCATAGTTTACAGATTTTTTTCTATAAAGGAGAAAACACAAGCCAGACGGTTGAAAATGTGAATAGTGTTTATGGTGCTGATACTGTAACAGCCAATTCCGTGCAATTTTGGTTTCGTCGATTCCGTTCCGGTAATTTTGATGTCAAAGATGCACCACGCTCTGGAAGGCCAATTATCGAACATATCGATAAAATAATGGAAATCGTCGAGTCTGACCGTCATGTAAACACTGTTCCTATTGCCCAGGAGCTAAACTTTGCACAAAAAACCGTTTGGAACCATTTAAATACTGCTGGATACAAAAAGAAGCTCGATGTATGGGTGCCACACGAGTTAACGCAAAAAAACGTCATGGACCGAATTTCCATCTGCGAATCGCTGCTGAATCGCAACAAAATCCATAAATTCCTGAAGCGGATGGTTACTGGTGATGAAAAGTGGGTCAGTTACGACAACGTCAAGCGAAAACGGTCGTGGTCGAATAGCGGTGAGCCGGCCAAGCCAGGATTGACGGTCAGAAAGATTTTGCTATGTATTTGGTGGGATTGGCAGGGAACCATCTACTATGAGCTGCTCCCCTACGGCCAAATTCTTAATTCGGACCTGTGCTGTCAACAATTGGACCGTCTGAAAGAAGCAATTGACCACAAGCGGCCAGCTTTGGCCAATCGGAGAGGAATTGTGTTCTATCAGGATAACGCCAGGCCACACACAACGATAGTGACTCGCCAGAAGCTCCAGGAGCTTGGTTGGGAGGTTCTTGTGCATTCACCTTATAGTACGGACCTGGCACCAAGTGATTAATAGCTGTTCCTGTCTATGGCGAATGATTTTGATGGTGAAAAATTTGCCTCAAGAGTAGCTTGTGAAAATCGACGGTCCCAGTTTTTTGCCAATAGGGACGAGGGTTTCTATGAGAGTGGCATTATGAAACTACATTCAAAATGGCAACAAGTTATCAAACAAAACGGTGTACATTTGACCTAAATCGGGTCATTCTAATTATGCTAAATAAAACCTTCAATTTATTGCAAAAATAATAGATTTCTTTTTACGAGACCTTATATATAAAGTTAATTGGCCTATTTTAAACTCAAATTTAGATGAGCGGGTTCTGAAATTTGAAAATATCCCATGTATTTTTTTATTTTATTTATATATTCCGAAACAGAAGAACTCTCATAAAGTGGGGGGCCAGTTTGGTCTACTAGAGAATTGCAAAATTTAAAAAACCGTAGAAATCGTGCTTACAGATCATTCAGAAGATCTGGTAGTTTAGTTAAAAACGCTAGATACACTCTTCTCAGAAGTATCTATCTCTAAATTCAAATGTTACAAAGATTGCATTAAAAAACTGAAAGCTGAAATTCATATCAATTCTAAAGAATTTTATAACTTTGTGAATATAAAACGTAAAAATGCTAATTTCCTTTCAACAACGAAATTAAAGGATTATGCGTCTGGTAATGACCAGACTATCTCCGATCTTTTTGCGGACTTCTTTAGTTTAACTTATTCAGCAGAAACTTACGATTCTAGCTGCGTATACCCTTTTTCGATTAGTTCTGATGAAGTTCTGCTCCACCTTAAAACTTTGAAAATGTCCTACTTTGCTAGACCTGAAAAGATTATTGGGTGTATTCTAAGGTCTTGTTCTGAATTCGTAATTTTACCGTTGACTGATAATTTCCTTGCTTCAGCTTGGGTATTTCCCTATTAGTGGGAATGGGTCATTCCTAGTTCCACTTTTTAAGAGCGGTTCCAAATCAGAAATTTCAAATTATCTAGGTATAGCCAAACTGAATGTTATACCTAAATTGAGGCTATTATTACTACGCAACTGGTTTTTTGAGTAAAGTCTGCAATATCTTTGGGCCAACATGGTTTCTTGAAAGAAAAATTCACAGTAACCAATCGACTTGAATTTTCAACCAGTGTAATTAATGGTCTTACTCGTGGCCTCCAAACTGAAGTAATTTATACTGACTTTAGTAAAGCTTACGACAAGGTAAATCATGACTTATTGTTAAAAAAAACTTGATTTTAGTGGCATACCCCACATCCTAGTAAGCTGGATCAGATCTTATTTATCTCACCGTACTCAGAAGGCTCTATTCATAAGCGCGATTTCGAAAAATGTAATCGTTGCTTCCGGTGTTCTCCAGGGTCCAGTTTTTTTCTTACTCTTCATAAACGATCTTCCGTCGGCTATTACACACTCAACTGTTTTAATGTTTGCAAATGATGTCAAACATTTTATGACTCATTATTCATCTGATTCCCAAACATGTTTACAGTTGGATTTAATTTCTTTTTTAAACTATTGCTCTTCAAATCTAATGGTACTTAACTTTGATAAATGTAAGTTTATGACTTTTGCTAGGAGAGAACCTTTGTTTTATCACTTTTCACTTAATGACAAACCCTTGATGCGCGTTTTCAACTTTATTGCTTTGGACATCACCATGGACCCTAAACTTCGTTTTAATCAACACATTAATTCTTGTGTTAATAAGGCAAAGATCATACTTGCTTTCATTAAGAGATGGTCAAGGGAGTTTAACGAACCTTGTGTAACTATAACTCTTTATATTTTCCTTGGTCGTCCAATTCTGGAGTAAGCTTGTACTGTTTGGAATCCCCAATATAAGTGTTACATTGACAATTTGGAATCTGTCCAGAAGAAGGTTATAATCTTCCCCAATATGATCATCGTCTGAAACTGTAAGTCTTGCCAACACTTGAAAGTAAAAGAGTGATGTTAAATGTTGTGTTTCGTCACAAAGCTACTTAATGGTTTACTAAATGAGATAAATTTATATATACCTGGTCGTCCCTCAAGATACTTTAACCCATTAAAATTATTAATGTGTAAAAATAATTATTCCATGTTTGATCCTATAAGAAGCATGTCCAATGACTTTAATAACAACTATGCATATGTTAATTATCACATTTCTTTGTATGACTTAAAAACCGCTATTTTATTCTATTTGAATTAAATGCTTCGTTATTAGTTTTAGTTTTTAGGCAGTTCTAATTTAGTTTTATTATATTTTTGTTAGCAGCTGTTGATTGTATAAATATGTAGCTGTAATTGTAGTCCATTAACAGTTACTTGCCACTCCAGCTTCGAGTTCTCAAAACAGCTGGGCTGTTGCTGATCGGTCATCAGTTCCGTACGTTATGAGGACGTGCCCCTCGGTCGGTTGGGCGTTGGAACTCAACAAAAAAGAGCCTGTCCTCTAAACTACAGGCTCATATGGTCCTTCCCGATGAGGACAGGCTATTGGATATGTTTTTGGTGTGCGTTTGTATGATCATATTTCTGACAAATCTACCGCTATTCTAGTATAATATATTCTAGGTGATATAATTTATCTTCATCGACTTATCACTTGCAAAATACCTGAGTATCAGTATGAGAAAGTGCAAATTTTACAGTTTACACGTTCTACTCAACTCATTATCCCTAGGTTTACTTATTTGAATTCTAGTCGTTTCTTCTTTGTCAACGCCATTAGACTATGGAGCTCGCTTCCAGCCGGGCTCAAGTGAATTATTCATGTTAGCTGTTTCAGAAGCACTCTGATCCGTCACTACATTGAATCCCTTTAACTTCCTCAAATTATGTGTTCTCACTCTCTCACATCTGCCTCCTTATCTGTTGATCATCTTTCCTTAATTTTACTTTTAGTTTAAATTGTTAGTGCAATATTTGTTAAGTACTTTGTTAATGTACTGTATAAGAATATGTTCTTTATGTACAGTTTTGTAACTTGAATAATAATAATATTGGAAGTAATGCGGAAGCTTGCATAAATATTAGGAAAATAGAACAGTGTGAATTGCTACAGATTAATATTTTTAATAGTTAGTTTAGTTAGTTTTATTTTATGTAGAGCTTTTAAGGCAACTTAAAACTTTTGTCAAATATCTCTCCAGAAAAAGTTTTATCTGGAATAGATGCTTCAATTTTTACGCTACTTAAAGAAATTTCTTCTTTCTTCGCTTGCGATGCTGAAACTACTGTTACTCAAAGAAAATTGTTGCGTTTACCAAACATATTTCATTAGAAGACGATATCGATATAAATGCATTTTGGGTGGAAGTAAATAAAATAAAAAATGGTATGGGCGAAAAAGCGTATAAAAAACTTTCTGATTTTGTGCTTCACAGTTCAGCGACTGCAGAAAGAAAACTTTCTGAATTAGCTTCACGTCATTTGAAAGCGCTTTTTGTGTGGAGTAGCAAAACGTTGGAGTGAGATGAGGAGAACCAGCGGTTTGGAAGCTTCATCAAATGGAAGGTTAGAAGCAGTTGGTTAATAAAAGGAGTATCTATTACTTGTCAAAAACTTTGACTTTGACCTAAGTATTTGATTGGATCTTATTTGTATAAACAGAAAAAGCTTTTATATTTATTTCATATCAGTTATCCTAAAAGTATTCTACAATATTCTTGATAGTATTAACAAACTTTAATTGCATCATTATTATATTGTAAATATATTAAAATAGCTTTTAGTAGTTATTAAGAACAAATAAGTAATTTTAGTAACTACTAATTACAAGCATGGAAAACGAATGTTGAGGTGGCATTGACCAACTGATTCCGAAAATGCAACAAAATTGCACATCTGGTGAAAATGAATTGCTTACCAGAATGAGAAATTTAGAAATGTTCTGTGAGAAGCTACAAAGAGAAAATACGGAGTTGAAATATCAACTAACAATAAATAATGATAAAACCAAAAATTTAAATTCAAGAAAAGATACACAAATATATGAGACAGATGAGGAAGAAATAGCTATAGAAATAGAATGGATTCTGAAAAAGTCTAAACCTGCAAAAAAGAGAAAAGCGGAGTCTTCGCCTGAATGTGTGGATAACCAACCAGAGATTTATTCCACTAAAAACATAAGATATGAACCAGGTTCTGATGCAACGAAACGAGTTCCTCGTCCACCTCCCGTAATGATATCAAATATGGATAACTATCGGCAAGTCTACAGTCGTATTGTTTAAGCTGTGAAAGAGAAATTTCTCATAAAGCTGCTGAGTAATGGAGTTTATAAAATTAATGTCTTCAACAGCGAAGACTATAGATCACTAACGGAAATGATTACAGATTCAAATACGCAATGGTATTTGTATGAAAACGAGCAGGAAAGGCCAATAAAAGTGGTAGTCAAGAATTTGCATCACTCCTGGGATGCATGTTCAATTATTAATGATTTTAAAAAAATGGGTTTTAAAGCAACTAACGCTATATAATTTGACTCATCTGAAGAAATAAAAAAAACAAAGATATTAAACACAATAGTAACTATAGAACCAGTCAAACCTCAACCGACTATACCGCAATGCAAAACTTGTCAGGATTTCGGGCACACAAAAAACTATTCTGGAAGACAGCCACGTTGTGTTCAATGTGCAGGCAAGTATAGCACAGATAAATGTATAAAGCCATCTTCAAGGCAACCAAAATATTCAAACTGTGGCGGTGACCATCCGGCAAGTTACCTGGGTTATGTAGTAGCCAAAGAGCTACAGAAAATTAAAAACAAAAGTAAAAGTTCAAAAAATTTAAAAAACAAACACCAAACAGAAATTGTTGTAAAATCAATACACTTTGAAAATGCGACGGAAAGTATTTCTATCTTGCAACCAAGTGAAAACTGCACACAAGCAAAAACGAAACCACAAATTATTTATGCTCAAGCTGCTAAGACCAAGAAAACCAAGGTAAAGTCAGATAAAGATATTCTACTTCAAATCTTGGACAAAATGAATAAACAAGAAGAGTTTTACAAACAACTTGAGAAGCGCCTTATGCACCTTGAATCAATAAACAAAACATCGAAACATGGTTAAATCCTTAAAAATCATGTTATGGAATGCTAATGGCTTTTTCAAACAGAACGAACTAGAGTTGATATTTAAAACAGAAAACATAGATATTTGTCTTATTGCAGAATCACACTGTAGGAGAGAATCCATTATTAAAGTCGCAAACTTTGAAGCCTACTATACAATTCATCCGAGTAATAGTGTTAGAGGTGGTAGTGCGGTTTTAGTTAGAAAAAATATTAAATTTCAAGTGACTTCAATAGAATTTGATATTAATCGCCAAAGTCTTACTGTGGCTGCGTTATATAATCCACCACAATACAATATCAGCAGTGAATGGTATAGAGAATTATTTGACCTCCTAGGTAATAAATTTATTCTTGGAGGCGATTACAACGCAAAACATACCTACTGGGGATCTCGACTAATCACGTACAAAAGAAGAGAACTTCTTAAGGCCGTACAAACGACTGGTTGTGAAACAATTTCTTCAGGAAAGCCCACTCATTGGCCAACTGACCAAAATAAAACGCCAGACCTTATCGATTTCTTCATATCGAGAAAGTTTGCCAAAAGCTATATATTAGTAGAAGATGGATTTGAATTGAGCTCAGACCATTTTCCAATTTATTCAACAATTAGCAACACCGTAATTAGAGAAAACGAGCAACCATGTGCGTTAGTAAATAAACGCACAGATTGGGGATTTTTCAAAAGTATTATTAATGATGCTATAGCATGGCAAAGCACCTGTATCGAAACCACACATCAGCTGGAAGATGAGGTCACAAAATTCACACAGTGTATGCAGAATGATGTTGGCGAAATACCCCTACTTTTAAGACCACTCTTAACGGCTGTAACTATTCAAGTGATATAAAAAAATTGGTTAAAGCAAAGCTCAAACTTAGACGTAAATGGCAGATGACGAGATCAGGTCAAAGCGTATAAGAGCGATGTAGATGTTGTTAATCAGTTTGGATGAGCGATTGAGCCTAGGGTCAGCGAAGCCATAGCATTCTATTCCTATAAAAGAGTGGTGGGAACAAGATGGGGCTTAAAACCCCAGGTAGTGCATTGGTTATATACTGCAGTGGTGAGACCAATTTTAACGTACTTCATTCTAGTTTGGTAGCCGGCACGTAAAAAGGTAATGCGATTAGACGCATGGAAAGCATTCAGAGGGCAGCATACTTATGCATAAGCGGGGCTCTCAAAACCACCCCAACATCGGCATTAAATGTCAGCTGCAACTTTTAAAGATTGACCTATACGGCACCTATAGCTAGCAGTAAAATCGGCTTTAGGGCTAAGTGAATTCTTTTTTTTATCTATCTATGCAAGAGGACACTCAACCATCATAGGAACTTTTTCACTCATTCCAAGTACTACTGACATTTGTATCTCGATGAAACTGTATTAAAATAAATCTTTCATTTAATAGAAGACTAGTCACCATTCCACCCGGATAGGGTTTCAGTGCCGATGCCGTTGTCAACTTGCAAATTGACGGAAACTTGTCTAACTAGTAGGCTAACTTGGCCGGAATGGAGCTAAAGTCGGAGTAAGCTACTGCTGAAATTCAATAGACTGGATATTAGAAGGACAACCAGAGTCCTCACAGGTCACTGCCTAATTGGTAGGTACGCTAGTAGACTAGGGATACCGCATTATGACTATTGTAGGAGCTATCAAGTGGAAGAAAAGAAAGAAACTGTAGAACATCTTTAAGCGGGTGCTTGGCTCTGTGCAAGAGAAGGTTTTTCAATCTGGGAATCGACTCTCTTGACAGCATTACCTAAATTGCTAACATAAAATTAACAGAGATAATATCGTTTTTCAAATCAGGAGAATGGTTTAAGGAGGACCCACTAGTATAAGGACTAGTTTCCCTGGTATCACAATGGGCCATAACTGGCTTAAATGCGTCATATAACAGCCACCTTACCTACTTACCTACCTATTTAACTGTCAATACATAAAAAAGGAGGACCCAGTGTGATAAGGACTAGTTCCCGTAGTATCACAATAGCACATAACTGGCCTAAGTGCATCATATGACAGTCATCTCACCTACCGATCTTCGTTAACATTGTCGATTATTTAAAGTCACATCGAGTTTGACGACTTTTAAAGCTGGGAGAAAGAGGGAGAGCTGAACTTTTTCATTCTTGAATTGTATTGCATTTGCAGCGACAGTCAGGCCGCACTCAAAGCTATTGCAAACCCTGCCAGCTCTTCAAAGATGTACAGTGAATGCAAGATGAGGCTAAATAGCGTCGCAAGGTGCAACATGCTTCATCTTATTTGGGTTCCGGGACACTGTGGTGTAGAAGAGAACGAATTGGCTAATGATTTGACCAATGATGGCACTGATGGTACGCTCATGGGTCCCGAACCTATATTTGGTGTCAGCTCTGTGTGGATACTGCGATGGATCAAAAACTCTCTGGGCATGATCCACGGACGGGCGAACTCTCTCTTACGATTTGGAAGTTGTGAGCGCACATTAAAGTTTATTTCCTGTTCTTGTGATTTTTTTATTAATCAGAAATACAATTTTTGATTAGGAATTTAGAACTTTTAGCAAAGTAAAACCACCCTGCACTAATAAGTATCGACCACTTTATCGATCACCTGGTTATACCAATTTGGAATTGTCGAAGTAAAAACTAATTTGAGTTAAAGATGGTATGATTTCCGGCTGATGAAACTCTTTCTTTTGCTGCCGACTACCGAACATAAAAAACTAAACTAATGTATCTACCTAGTAGTACCTAACTAATGAAAGTGTTCATACAAAGTTTTTATATATAAGCCTCTATATAAATATAAATAAAGGTTAGTTAAAGGTTAAAGTTAGTAATAAAGTAATTTATTCAAGTAATCGACAAGAAAAGTGTAGTGTTCACGATTTAGAGGGGAGCCATAGTGCTCACTCTGCGTCACGTCTGTCGTAACTCATTATCTTAACGCATCCACATGTTACACCTATCAAGGTGAGAGATTCGAATATATTTTATTTTTATATTGCTTATACTACCTTAGAACTATTAACTTTCTAAACGCTTCGAAAGGGGATTCCGACGATATATGGTAGAAGGGCGTGTACTTATTGGCATCGCTTACTTGTGCTTTACTTGAAGCGCCAATAAAACAACATACAACAAGCATTTGCATGATCTTGACGTACCCATAACCGTGATACGTGATTTCCACACAACTTATCTAGTTGTATCCATATATATATATATATATATATATATATATATATATATATATATATATATATATATATATATATATATATATATATATATATATATATATATTATATTATACTGAAAATTTGGTTCTATAAAGTAAAAGGAAAAAATGAAATATTTAAAAAAAAAAAAGAAGGCAAGGAACAAAAATGTTAAAAAAATAATAAGAATTACTATTACTCGTAAGAAAAAAAGCAAAGAACAAAAATTAATAAAAAAAAAACATAAGAACTACTGTTAAGAGTAGTTTGAGACACGCTTTGTCCTTATCATCAGTAATCAGTGTTCGGACAAATCGACCACTTTTTCCTCATTTCTACCGCAACTACTACAGTAAGCTTGAAACTTACCATATTTGATTATTTTTGGCCATTTTATATATATATATATATATATATATATATATATATATATATATATATATATATATATATATATATATATATATATATATATATATATATATATATATATATATATATATATATATAAAATTGTCTTTTTTAATTGAATGATCTATTATGATTGTGCTAATCAGATTTTAATAAAAGAAATATATGAACGTAGTAAAATAATTGAGCCACCAAAAGAATTTTAAAATTATTGGCTGGCATTTTGTTCCCATAACTTTAACTTGCAATATATAGATTAGTACATATAAGTATGTGATTTAGTTTTTTTATGAAATGATTGATCTCTGTATTTTAATGTTGCTATAAATTTATATTTTAAGTTAACTATGTAGGTACATAAATATGTTCCCAAAAGTTTATCTTTTACTGTGATTTAATTTTAATAAGCGATTTTTTAAATGTTTTAACATATGTAACAATGAAACGTGAAATTAACATTTTTGTTTATAAATTAGTAATAAATGTGAAACATTACACTTTTTGATGAATAACAAAATGCGACTTCATAAATATCATCTTTTACTTCACTAAAATCTACCACTAAATTTTAGAATCTACCACAATTTCATCTATCTCTAAAAAATTTTTACAGTCCAAACACTGTTCGTAATGTCAAACAGTAGGTCAAACATACAAAGGTGTCGCCGAGAAACATTTTTGCCTGTGTAAACGCGAACGAAACTTCAAAATTTAACTGAAAATGTTTTTCGTGCAAATGATTTTGTGTCTAAATGCGGACTAAGACAAAAGCAAAAACACTATCATGCGCCGCATAATCAAATAGCAACCATGTATGCCAGAAACTGATAATGTTTTTGCATTTGTGCTTTTACCAATAATAATAGAACAGAAGATTGCTGCCATTAGAGAGGATTTTTCTAGATGCGACGTTACAATACTTCAGCTGCGAGGGAAGATGAAAAAATGACAAACAAATTGAAAAGAAAAATATATAGTATAAATAACCAAGTAAGGCAATCATAAAATTTGTTCTCATGTCATTTGCAGTATATGCCAAAGGATGTTAGGTAGTCACAAAATTATTATGTCAAAATATGTCAAAATTATTAACCCTCTGGTTGAGTACAAAATGATAAGTTTTTTTTACATTTTTTAAAGAAAAACAATGAGCTTTAACCAAATTTTTGATTATTTTAATGATTGTAACATATAAAGAAAGATTTGCAAGTTGATGTAATTAAAATAAAATTAGTAATAATCGAAAAGAAAGAATAAACAAATGCATGTGAGATGTTTGACCTTTACATACAACCAAAAGGTTATTGTAACAACATATTTTCGAGTTTTTCGCCGATTAGAGGTAAAATATTGTAACGAATATCGATAGTTGATTACTCATCACTATTGTGACTGACACTATTGGCAGCATCGAAACGAATGTCAACAAAAAGAAATGAGCGATAACCAGAACAAGCCAACGAGAAAGGAAGAGAAGAATCTCGATAAAGGAAGATTCTGGGGTGTTGCCAACAGAGTATAAATAGAGCCAGTGTTGAGGAGGAAAATCAATCTAATTCCGAACGTGATTGCGAAAACATTGATACAGAGGCAAAAGTTGCAAGTACATTTAAGTGTTATAGTAAATAGTTGATTGTAAACAGAGTTGATTGTAAATAGAGATTATTAAATAAATTGTTGCTGTATATAGTTGTATAAAATAAGTGTTGCAGTTATTATTAACAGAATCCAGTGATCGAACAAGGTAATTCAAATAGAATTAAACGTTCACAGAATAAAAACGTAACAATATGATCGCTACCTTATTATTCTGTCGTCCGTGTGCTTTCGTATAATATGCGCATTAATCGTTATATCAGTATTGCCAATTTAGCATTTTTGTTTAGATTCGTGGCTTTTTTCTAGCCCTTTCTTATTTTCAAACTAGCTTTTAAGGATAATACTCCACACATACAATACAAGATATTGTATAAATTCAGTGCCATGCAGTGTTATAAAGCGAGAAACTTTTTTAATGGGAATTGTCATCTAGCAGCATCACATTTAGTCCAACATAGTTGCCGCCATTATCGTTCTCTTATGTTAAATAGTCAGCTGTGATACGCGGAATATTTGTTTCTATTACAGGATATACAAGTAAAATGTTCGAGTATATTGGCTTACTGACAATAGATTCGAGATAGCAAATCGCAACCAAAACTTCGACCTTATTGCGCATTTGACACGGATACAGTACCTTTTAATATAGCCTAGCTCATAAGGATGTTAGACTCTTGTGATATATATTTAAACAGCAGTTCATCCAATTCATCTGATGAAGAGGAAATAGTTACATCTTAGATATAGTCCACTATGGAATAACATAATTTTGAATTTTTCGGCAATACTGTTTTTGTAGAATGTTGAAGTAGTTTGCCGCTGTCTTCTTCAAAATTCACATGTTATTTAGTTGTTAGACGAAAGCGCTTGATTTAATGTTTGTACTAATATATATTGTTACGTTTTTATTTTGTGAGCGTTTAATTCTATTTGAATTAACCTTGTTCGATCACTGGATTCTGTTATTAATAATTGCAACACTTATTTTGTACAATTATATACAGCTACAATTTATTTAATCAACTCTGTTTACAATCAACTATTTAAAAAAACTCTTTTAATGTACTTGCAACTTTTGCCTCTAATACTGTATCGATGTTTACGCAATCACGTTCGGGATTAGATTGATTGTTTTTGTCAACACTGGCTCTATTTATACTCTGTTGGCAACACTCCAAAATCTTCCTTTATCATGGTCCAGATTCATCTCTTTCTTTCTCGTTGGTATGTTTTGTTTATCGCCTATTTCTTTTTGTTGACATTCGTTTCGATGCTGCCAACATTCGTGTCATTCACAATAGTGTCAGTCACAATAGTTATGAGTAACCAACCATCGATACTCGTTACAATATTATTTTATAGTTTTATGAAAGTATTTTCTCATATATTTGTACCTAATGTATGCTTCGATTGTGGAACTAAAATGCATACATATTAAAAATAAAATATAAACTATTTATGAAATGTAGAAAAGGCTGCCCTTTATCCTTTTTTTTTTTGAACCATTTAGCTTATTTAGTGTTTTTATTTGGCCGATCTAGCTTTTTTATTTTTGAAGTCCTGGCAACATTGTATTGAATATGTCCCTCATGTAGATGCGATCACGTAATAACAGGAAAACAATAACATTTTCAGTATGTGTCTGACTGTGAGGCATGTGTGACTGTCGTTTGTATATGCGTATGTACACTTTATCGCTTTTATATCGTTGTGCATACGTATTGTATACTCTCGAATTCGTATATTAATCACTGATTGCTCTCTCTCTCTCTCTCAACACACACACTATCTATTGCCATGAATCATTGAATCATTATCTATTGTTTTGTATCGTTGTGCATATGTTGATTTCTTTTTCATTTTGCCTTTCTCAAAGCTATATATTCCTTCCTACTCATGTAACGAAAATAGCTTTAAAAATTTCACACTCCATTTGCGACATCGCTCCTAAGAAGTTTTACTTCAAAAAAATACGAATAGGTGCAAATAGGCGTAGTACTAACAACTAATACTAAAAGAAAAAAATAGAGATGATTAATTTTTTTGCTAGCTCCGACGCATCTCAATAGGCGCCTGCTGACAGCAACCACACTATAAGCATGTACAAGTAAGTGATCATTTAACATTGCTTTTGATTCTTTTTATTGGTAAATTCGCTCTATTGATTATACGAAGAAGGAGAGAAGAAAAGCAACGTTGACTTTTGGCTTTACTGTCGATACACAATATTCGACCAAAATTTAATCTTCATCATATATGTTACATATATATCTTTATACTATGAAATTTAGCACACAACACAGGGTAAACAAAAAGAAGGTTCTTTGTAATATATTTATTAGATATGGCTAGATATAAAATGGTTCTACTTATCGAAAGAAATATGCAATCCATTGTTAGTAACAAATTTGGAATGTTAAATTCATTTTGTTATATTGCTTCTTAATTATGTTTTCTTCAATTAAAATAAATTTTATCCGAATGTGTTATTTTTTTAAAGCATAAATGCTGATTTAAAGAACATTAAATGGGAATAAAGACAGATGAAAATGTGAGTCTTAGTTACTCGTCATTGGTTTGGTATGGAGATGAGATATACGATCTCTGGTTGGGTAGGGGAGAGATGAGAACCATAACAGCTTCTCGAATTTGGAAAATTAGCTCATTCGAAATTTATTTTTGCAGTCTGTCCGTGATAGATAATATTTAGGAGGACATGATTGAATTCAGGTCAAGGGTATTGTAATATTGGTCTGGTATGGTTTATTTTTTTTGCGCATGAAATCTTTTATGTGCAGATAGGGCATTTGTGTGACAAAATGGAGAGCAAGAACCATCCCTGACCTGACTTTTAGCCCCAGTTTTTTCCGGTTGGTCATAATATGATGCTGCCACGTAAGTTTTCTGTCGAAGTAAAGTCGTGGATATTTAGTATGATCTTGGATAGACGACCACTGGTTACTATTGTAAACTGTACTGTTGTGCTATTACGTAATGTGAAAGTTGTTTGGACTGATTTCGTCGGATTTGCTTTCATGCGCCTTCTATCCAGTCAACTGCAAAAGGTATAAGTGCTCTATGTTAATGGTAGATCAGCAATGAGTAGAGTGTTGAATACTGGTTCCAGTACACTACTTAGAGGAGCACGCACGCTCATTTTAACAATGAAGTACCGCTCTTGAAGATGAGATTGAATTACTTCAAACAAATGGTAGGGTAAAACTTTTTTAGTTCGTAGATCAAACCTGGATGCCTCACTTTATCACATGATTTTGTCGTGTCTATAAAAGTGCAGTGTAATACTATTTCTTCTCCAAGGCATTTCTCACGAAACTATATACCCGATTTATTTGTTCTATTTTTATCTGTTTTTTCCTGAAGTCAAATTGGTGTGCAGGGATCAAGCTCTTTTGTTAAACATGAAGCCTTTGCAGAAATAATTTTTCAAAAACTTTTGATTGGATGGGTAGTAGACTTATGGCCTGTATGAGCCTATTGCTTATTGCCTTGAAAAGTTCTAACCTTGAATAATGACATTAAATATAAATCAGGTAGTTCTTGCAAAACTTTCCCCGTAATAAGGTCATATCCTGGAGCTTACGTCTAGGAAGAATGTTCGTTCTTATTACTGGATTAAACAGAAGGGTTGGTTTACCTGTTTAGTGGCCTTGTAATGCGAGTAATCTTTGGTTTTTGTTGCAGTCGGTTTGAGCAGATAATTCTGAATCTGACCATGCAGTTGAACTAGGGCATTGAACACTTCAGCACCACTATGTCGACTTTACTTTTTACTGAAATTTGAGTGTCCAGTACACTTTCAATGGTTTGAAATACTCCTAGTCGGTTGTTTTATTATGCAGTTTCGCTACTTCTTCATTGTATTGGTGTTCAGATTTAGATGAAAGAATAAGTGGAGAATAGTCTAACGACAAATCTAAAGACGACTTAATACTTGAGTGATATTTCGATATACCTCTGGATACACAGAAATGGATAATATGTGCAACGTCTTCACGTCATTATTCTAAAACCCGACTGTGAGTGTTTGGCGTTGTAGTCACCACCAGCAATAATTCTACTACCAATTGTTTAAAAAATTTATTTAAGAAAGTTGTATTAACAATTAAAACTAAATTACAACAAATGAAGCTATGGCTACAATATCCTTAAGCTTAGGGGTATGTGTATATAATTTGGTGATAGTAGTTAATTTAAAAATATTTCATCATATATGTTACAATAATTTAAATAGTTAATTAAGAATTGAATTTGAATATCACTACTGGAGATATTGTGGCACATAATAAGGGATTGTTTTAAAGCATTTTTAGAGGTTAAGTCGGCTTAATTCATTCCCTTTAATTTGAGCATGTTCTGGAACCCAGATAAGTTTCGTTTTGTTCTTATGTATTATAATCAGGTTCCTTATGGTTTCGGCGTAAATGTTGTTTTTTTTGGAGGCTCTTAATGGCTTTAATGGAAGGTAGTGAATCTGTGAAGATTGTAAATTTTCCGGGTTTTTGTACTGCAAACTTTATGGCTTCAAAAATTGCAACGATTTCTGCAGTAAAGTTTGAGCTGTAGGATGGTAAATGTCCAACTATAATTGGTATTCCGTTGTAAACTACACTGAAGCTTACATGGTTCTGCATTTTAGAGCCATCTGTGTAGACGAATTTAAACTGGTTGAGTTTATTAGTGAGTTCTACATAGTGCTTGTTATAGATGTTAGCTGGTGTTTTGTTTTTGGCAAAGCAATGTAAGGATGTGTCTATGCAGTTTAGGGCTAGTTTCCAACTAGGGCTTTTGGAAGAAGGTAATTGTTTGTTGTTCATTGATATCGTAGTTTTTGGCGTGATTAATTATTATGTTAAAATATGTTCTCGGTTTAAAATGATTATGTTAGCTTCAAAATTCATATTGTGGATTGGTATAGTGCGATAGGCGCCAAGTGTTGTTCTTGTGGCAGAGTTTGTTACAATGTTAAGTTTGTTTAAGGTAGAGATCACAGCATATCCATAGAGATATATGCCATAGTTGATTGTTGAGACCATCAGGGCTTTAACTGACGAAACGAGAGTAGAGGTGTTGAAATTATAATTTCGGTTCGTAAGACATTTTATAACGCGGCCAGAAAATTTCTCTTGCAATAAAGCCATATTCGCTCGAGTTGTGTGGCATGTGGCACCGTCTTGTTGAAACCACATATTCTCTAAGTCGTATTCTTCAATAGCAGGCAAAAAAAAGTCGGTTATCATATGACCATATCGCTCCGAATTGACGGTGACAGTCGTTCCATCGTCGTTTTCGAAGAAGTAAGGTCCAATCACACCTCTGGACCAAAGAGCGCACCAAGCAGTGACTTTTTGTGGATGTAGTGGCCTCTATTCAATTACTTGAGGATTCTCAGAACCCCAAATACGACAATTTTGTTTGTTAACATACCCACCGAGTGAGAAATGTGCTTCGTCGCTGAAGAAAATTTTGTTCGAAAAATCGCCGTCCACCGCCTGTTGTTCAAGCACCCATTCGACGTATCTACGACGTTGTGAATGGTCAGCTGGCTTCAGTTGTTGTGTGAGCTGGATTTTATATGGATGTAGGTGTAGATCCAAATGCAAAATACGCCATAATGTGCCGTAAGACAGTCCTAATTCCTGAGAACGACGAGGAATCGACACATTCGGGTCTTCGGCAACACTTTCACTTACAGCAGCGATATTTTCGGTGGTACGAGCGAAACGATGATGCACAGGCCTTAAAATATCTGTAACCGATCCAGTCTCTTCATATTTCTTCACAATTTTGCCAATTGCTTGCGTAGTTGGACGATTATGTAAACCATAATCTCCTCTTAAAGCACGATACGTGGCTGTGGCAGAATCATCATTTTTGTAGTAGGTTTTTACAATTCTAATGCGTTGTGCGATAGTTAAGCGATCCATTTTCGCAAATATCAGACTTTGAACTGAAAAAGAAAGAAATTGTTTTAACAACTCAGTTTGACAGATGTCGAATTCTAGCCCTATACTTTTGAAACCGCGAAATGGATAAACCTTTATTTGTCCGAGGATAGTTGTGCGCCTGAGTAGTTGCACCACTTTGCGATGACAGCAATGTCCATTGTTTAGGTTAACTTTGACGCTTTTGTCTTTGTTAAATGTTTTTATTAATATAAAGTTTATTGTAGGCGATTAAAAAGAGAATAACTGAGAGAGGTTAACCTTGGGGGATACCGTTTTGGAATGGATAAGTTTGTGATAACTGAGTGCCTACTTTGACTTTGATTTTTCGATTCATCATAAACGATTTTATATAATTAAACATTTTTGGGGCAGTTTTCAAAAGAACAAGTTGGTCAAGGATTGTGTGAACGCAAATTTTATCAGACTTTGAAAAGTCAAGTGATATAATGGATATCTGTTTTTTAAAGTGTAGGGAATGTGCGATCTGATAATCCAAGTAAATTAGAGAATCAGACATGGATTTCCCTTTCCTAAATCCAATTTGGTGGCTATGTAGCAGTTTGTTAGTCGTGACAAATCACCATATCCAGTTCCCTATAATTGTGTCTAAAACCTTAACTCAACAAGGGTTCAAAGAAAGGGTCGGTCTGAGTAGATGGAGGAATTATCCAAATTTGGCTTCAAAATAGAGATAACAAGACTGTTTTTGTAAATTTGGGGAGAAAGTTATCAGTTATATTGTTGTAAAGGGAGAGAATTCGTGATTTCACAGACAGTGGAGTATCATTCGATATGAAATTCTATCTATACCAGGAGTATGCTCTTTTAATTTGGATATTGCCAAAGATAGTTCGATCATTGTAATTTTATATTCTATGTGTTGTGCGCTATTACTGTTGCTTGTTTTAAAGAAACGTGGTAAAGAATTTGTAGTTATCAGAGGCTTTTGACCAGCACTGACCAAATTAGTTGACAATGGACAATTTGTCAGATATTGCGTTTTGACTACAACCTTGAGTATTATTGGAATGGATAATGAGGAAGGTTTCAGGCCACAGAATAGTTGAAACGTATACCACACTTGTCCAGTGGAGCTCCTAAGGTTAATATTTGAAGTGAAATTGTTCATAGCTTTTGATTTCGATAGTTTTAATCCTCTCTAAATAGTGCGTTTGCTTTCTTAAACGTAATAATGTTTTCGAGAGATCTGTTTATTTTAAGTATATTCCAGGATCGATTCCTTTTTTTTTTGAGGTCATTGAGTTTTTGATTCCACTAAGGGACAGACAAATTTTTTGGTTTTGAAGTGAGTTTGAGGAATGGATTGCAAAATTATTTTTTGGATATTGACAGCTTATATATTAATATTTGAACTAGTTGGCAGAGAGCATTTCGGGATGCCTCCCGAAAATACTCTCTATTTAACACAAATTCGGACATTTTCGATGCAGCAAAAAAAAATTATGTTGTTTAAAACTGAATATAATACAAACTAAATATGGTTGACAAATGTCGCAACTTTTCAACAAAGCATAATTCAGGTGTTTATGTCAACCACATATGACAGCCAGAGCCATTTTTTGAAAACAGACCATTGTATACCCAATAAAAAATAAATATTTGGCAGTTATAGGCTCCGAAGGGCCCTTTGGCCGAGCTTCTCATCCAGTACTGTTTTGCATGCTAAATTTTGGACAATATTTGAAGGGACCTACTTATAATAGCCGGTTTCTCATGGCAGAACCCTCGTGACATCACTTTTTCAGAGCTTTGTCACAGAGTTCTTTTAGAAGCTTTTCCATGGAAAATTGCTGGCCAACGCACTAACCACTGAGATGCGACATCCTTCTCGTGACTGATCATGCAAGTTTAAAAAGGCTCATGCGTCAGTCAGACTTATCCGGCAGACTGGCATGTTGATCAAACTTTAAGAATATATGCTGAAAATTGAAAGATACGCAGAATGTTGTTCATAATTGTTTGTCTTGCCAAAATTTTGAGGATATAAGTGATGGTAGATCTGCGACTGTCCGAATTTTCATCCGAAGAGTACGAAAAATTAAAACATTATGTACGTAGAAATCAATCTTGTTTGCCCGACATTCAAATCATAGATAACCATTTGTACAAGCGCATTGAACACCACGGCGAGTCTTATAATTGGAAATTGTGGGTACAAAATTTGTTAGTTAACAAAATATAGAGAACGCCCACATGCCACCAAACTAATGTCATGGCGGAATTGCAATTACTTTGGGAAGATCATGTTAGTTATTATGACGTGGGTCATAAAAATAAATCTCGAAACGAGTTCGATACCTGTTTACATCAATTAGTAAACATCATCAGTGATTTCATACAACATACATTTTCCCTCGTATAATCAAGTCTAATTTCATGCCAGAAAAGGAGCATATAGGGGAAGCTCTTCTTTTTTGCTTCAATATGAAGAAATCTGCTGCTGAGTCGCATCGAATGCTTATGGAGGCCTATGGTGACAGTGCGCTGTCGGAAACCACTTGCAGAGACTGGTTTCGTCGGTTCAAAGAAGGCCATTTCGCCTTGAGTGACAAGAAGCGTGAAAATAGACCCAGAAAAGTTGAGGACCATGATTGCAAAAAGTGCTTGCCGAACAGTTAGGTGTTACTCAACAAGCCATTTCCATACATTTACGAGCCATGGGAAGGTTCAAAAATTTGGAAAATGGGTACCCCATGAATTGAACGATAGGCGGATGGAGCGACGTCAAAACACATGCGAAATCTTGCTTGCTAGAAAAAAACAAAAAGTCGTTCCTTCATCTTGCATACCTTGAGAATCCTAAGCGAAAAAAATCGTGGGTCGATCCCGGCCAACCAGCAACTTCTTCGGGTGAAATAAGGCCTAGTTATGAACAAAAACATGAGAAGCTGATTTTTCTCCACGACAACGCCCCATCGCACACGTCAAAATTGGTCCAAAACTACTTGGACACACTCAATTGGGAGGTGCTACCTCTTCCCGCTTATTCACCAGACCTGGCCCCTTCTGACTATGACCTGTTTTCGTCGATGGGTCACGCGCTAGCCGCGTTCAAGAGAATTATTTTGACATAGTACACACAAATTGCCCGAGAGATGGGAAAAATGAATAGCTAGTGAGTGCAAATACTTTGAATAAATTAATTTTTGGCTTCCTATGAAAAAAAAAGTGTTTTTTTTACCGAAAAACAGCGGATTTAAGTTCGTACACCTGGTATAATATCCGTGGATAATAGTGTAGGAAAGGATATTCTGACCAGAATTAACAAAGCAACAGGCGCATATGCACAGCTGCACCAAATTTGGAATTCGACGCAAATATTCTTGCAAACAAAAATGAGGCTTTTTAAATCCAACGTTATCCCAGTACTACTCTACGGATGCGAGACCTGGCTTGTAACCCACCATCTAACCGAAAAAATCCAAAGCTTTGTTAACAGATGCCTACAGCGTATTCTCAAGGTGTGGTGACCAAATGTCATTGACAATGATGAGCTATATAAAAAATGCAAATTGGAATCAATGGCCAATATATCATATTATGGAAATGGAGATGGATAGGCCACACACTGCAAAAATATACTATGGAGGTCTGTCGACGGGCTCTTGATTGGAACCCCCAAGGAAGTCGTAAGAGGGGTCGCCGTAAGATCACGTGGAGGAGAACACTACAAAAAGAAATTGACGTATGCGGAAAGTCGTGGATCGAACTAAAGATATTAGCAAAAAACAGGATCAGATGGAAATGCTTTATTGAGGCCCTATGCTCCAGTGGGAGATTCAGGAAACGATGATAATGTTGACTAAAATTTATGGAAATAAGAAAAATTGTAAATCATATGACGATTTAACAGTTTGTTCACAAAATACAATCGAAGATATTTCAAATAGCACGTGTATACCGCACTTACATAAGAGCGAAGAAGATAATTGTACCAAAATTAATAACAAACACGTACGATAAAATCATAATGACATAATATTTTTAAACGCACTTAATGGTTTAAAGTTAAATGGTGCTTCTTTAATAAAGCACTATAATGTAACAATGTTTGTTAAATGTAAAAATAGAAGATAAAACTGTTATATAAAGAAAAAATAAGAAGAAATAAACCATTATAAAGAACACAAAATAGTTTCCACCTATCTGTTAACATATTATCAATTGTCATAACACTATTCCTAGCTATATTTTTGCTAAAAAGGAAAAATGTAAAAAAAAATAATAAACGTAGAAACGAAAACAGCCTACCAAAGCGCAAAAGAAATCGGAATCCAAGACTTGTCAAAATTTATTGTTTTAATTTCATCGAACGAGGTTGCTCGTAATTAAGGGCTGAGGAGTTAACATGAAAAAATTCAAAAATCTGAAAAACGTAAATTCAGCAATTGCATCGCACACGTATGCGGTGCAATGTAATTGTTTTATCATTAATAACATAACCAAATAATATTACAAATTTTTCGCATTGATTTGCTTAACTGAATTTTAAAGAATAAATTACCCCACTTAAACAACAACAATGCACACCTTATAACTACATTGCATTCGCGTGATTTCTGCCCTAGGCGGTTGCTAGCTTTATGGTAGTTATTAAGTGTTAACATAGAAATCAAAAATTATAAAAGTTCGTCGTCGTAAGGTATTAAGAATAAAAAGTGTTAAAAAGGTCACTACTATAATTTTAGTTATCATACATATATCTATTCAACTAAGCTAAACTATAAAGGCAGCTGACTGTACCATGGCGGGACAATATTACGGTCTAGTAAAATAAATCCATTATTTTTGCATTAAATTGATGGTTTTATTTAGCATGGTTAGAATGATCCGATTTAGGTCAAATGTACACCGTTTTGTTTGATAACTTGATGCCATTTTGAAGGTAGTTTCATAATGCCACACTCATAGAAATCCTCGTCCCTATTGGCAAGAAACTGGGGCAGTCGATTTTCACAAGCC
Source organism: Megamerina dolium (assembly GCA_963854835.1). NCBI lineage: Eukaryota > Metazoa > Arthropoda > Insecta > Diptera > Megamerinidae > Megamerina > Megamerina dolium. The sequence continues at coordinate 40,092,398 of OY978530.1, forward strand.
ACTCTTGAGGCAAATATTTCACCAGCAAAATCATTCGCCATAGACAGGAACAGCTAGTAATTACTTGATGCCAGGTCCGTACTATAAGGTGGATGCACAAGAACCTCCCAACCAAGCTCCTTTAGCTTCTGGCGAGTCACTATCGCTGTGTGTGGCCTGGCGTTATCCTGGTAGAACATAATTCCTCTCCTATTGGCCAAAGCTGGCCTCTTCTGGGCAATTGCTTCTTTCAGACGGTCCAATTGTTGACAGCACAGGTCCGAATTAAGAATTTGGCCGTAGGGGAGCAGCTCATAGCAGATGGTTCCCTGCCAATCCCACCAAACACATAGCAAAATCTTTCTGACCGTCAATCCTGGCTTGGCCGGCTCACCGCTATTCGACCACGACCGTTTTCGCTTGACGTTGTCGTAACTTACCCACTTTTCATCACCAGTAACCATCCGCTTCAGGAATATATGGATTTTGTTGCGATTCAGCAGCAATTCGCAGATGGAAATTCGGTCCATGGCGTTTTTTTGCATAACTACTTATGTAAATACTTTTGAGGTACACAAAGCACGTCTTCCAGTAAAGTCCTCTGAGTACATGTTCAGCGTTCAGAACTGAACTAAAACTGTTTTCTCTTTGTCCTCCTCACCAAGTTTCACTTGGCAGCAGCCACTTTGCAGATCAAGAGTTGAAAACCACTTTGCGCCAGATAGCGTGTCCAGAGTGTCATCGATTCTTGGCGGTGGATAGCTGTCTTTTTTGTGATATCATTTAGCTTTCTGTAATCCACGCAGGATAGAGTACTTCCATCCTTCTTCTTTGCCAGCACAGCTGGTGAACTCCATGGATTCGCTGATGGTTCAATAACACCTTGTTTCTGCATATCGGTAATCATCGTAATGGCATCATCTCTTTTAGCCAATGGAACTCGTCGTGGTGCTTGACGAATTGGTCTGGAATTACTGACGTCAATGTAATGATATAAGACCATATGCCTCAAATGAAACTTTAGGTAAATCTGTTTTAGGATTGGTAGATTCAGGAGCATCGATTAGTTGCATAAGTAGTAAGTTACTCGGGATATATTATTAAGAAAGTTGAAAACGAAAAATCTGAATTCCCGTGTTTGCATTGCAGATGGAGTAAAACAACAAGTATTAGGTGTCATCAAACTAGACGTTAGCTATAATAATAACATGCCCGATCGAATTTTATGTAGCACAAACATTGACCCAAAAATTGTATTTTTAAGGATAGATTTTTGGAGAGTTCTCCGGATTGCTTCAAATATGGTAAGAGAATTGTATGATTCTGACTTCGATGAAAATGTCCACGTTTTGTCGGCTATTCAAAAGCAGAAGCTTAAGGCCGCTGTTGGATGCTTTCCTTCATTTGAAGAAAAAGAAACTAGCAAAACTAGTATTCTAAAACATATCATCGATGTCGGATCGGCAAAATCCATCAAACAATGGTATTAACCGATATCTCCAGCAATTGAGATGCTAGTAGGTCAAGACATTGATCGTATGCTAGCGATGAGAACAATAGAAGAATCAAACAGCTCGTGGTCCTCATCCTTTTTTTTATGAGTTCGACATCTGTTTACATCAATTAGTAAACATCATCAGTGATTTCGTACAAAAACATACATTTTTCCTCGTATAATCATGCCTACTTTCGTGCCAGAAAAAGCGCATATGCGGGAAGCTCTATCTTTTTGCTTCAATTTGAAGAAATCTGCTGCTGAGTTGCATCGAATGCTTGTGGAGGCCTATGGTGACAGTGCGCTATCGGAAACCACTTGCAGAGACTGGTGTCGTCGGTTCAAAGAAGACCATTTTGACTTGAGTGACAAGAAGCGTGAAAATAGGCCCAGAAAAGTTGAGGACCATGATTTTCAGGCTCTTGTGGATGAGGACGACACCCAATCGCAAAAAATGCTTGCCGAACAGTTAGGTGTTACTCAACATCCATACGTTTACGAGCCATGTGGTTTTTTTTTTTTACCGAAAAACAGCGGATTTAATCTTGTACACCTAATATATAGACTTGTTAGGACCCTATCCTAGATCAAAACAAAGAATCATTTGAATAAGTATTGTTCTAGATGCTTTTACAAAATATGTCTTTCTCAAACTGATTAAGGAATTTACATCCATAGCGTTGTGTCGATTTTCAGTCTATTTGGTACACCACAGAGTATATTGAGTGACAACGGCAAACGGTTTAAATCGTATCAATTTAACAATTTCTTGCACGAACGCGGTATAAAACATAACTACTTGCTTTGTGTGATCTCCAAGCGAACGTAATTGAACGCGTAAATATCCGTAGGTCAATTTTAGAAGGAATTCGATCTTATCTCAAAAATGATCAATTGTTGTAGAATAAATACTCCGTACTACGCTACGCTTTTGGCCAGCAAATGATAACCCATGAGGATGATTCTGAACTTTTAAAAAAATTAGAGTCTGTGAAGGACGTGCTTGGAGTTCTAATAATATTTATTTGGTGACTGGCTGAATCGAATTACTTATGCTAGTAAGCTACAATACATAGTTTAATAACGCTTTTAACTTAACGATAACAGAGCATAGAGAACACACTAATATATATTTATACATAACTATAGTAACAGGGCATTCACGATCTCTCCACATCTACTTTTTTTTGTTTTAATTGTTTTCATCGTCACTTGTTCTCCTATAGTTGGTACAGATGTAATATGCGTGCATATCATAATTCCGTCGGCTGTTGGCGTATGCCGGTAATGTTTTCGCAAGGTAACGTGTCTAACTGCCTCAACAGTGTGGGGCTAGCGCAATCCTTGTTGAATTCATCGCAAGTCAACTCACTGGCTGTCATGTAGTTTGATCTGAGCGCTATGTGATGATACCTTTATTTGTTAATGAGGGGTAGTCATATAGCTAGCTCTGCTTACTCTGTGATGGCGCTTTCATTATTATTAATGGGGGCACTCCATGTGGCGACCACCGGGCAACGTATTCCTAACACCCGCTGGGAGGCGGCTGAAGTGAGTGGCGAAAATCTCCTCGGTTAGAGGTTGTGCGTTGGGTTTTGGACCCGCCACATAAAAAAACCCCCCAATGAAAAAAACAAATATGCCTCGGGTAAGGACTACCGCTTTTGTTGATGACCCCCGCAAACGAAAAAAGGACAACGATTTACGGATATGCACCTGGAATGTCCGATCCCTTTATACGGAGGGTGCCTCTATCCAGCTGGTTGATGTCCTCGAAAAATACAGAGTTGACATCACCGCTCTCCAGGAAATGCGATGGACAGGACAGGGCTCCTCCAAAAGAGCGTCCTGTGACATCTACTACAGTTGCCATGATGAAAGGCACGAATTAGGATGTGGATTTTTTGTCAGCAAGAGACTACGACATCTTGTCTCACAGTTCACGCCTGTGAACGAACGGCTGGCCACAATCCGCATCAAGGCAAAATTTTTCAACATCAGCCTTATATGTGCCCACGCTCCGACGGATGACCAAGGAGAGCTTCTCTCAGCGCCTCGAAGAAGCTTATGACCGCTGCCCCCGCCACGATATCAAAATCGTGGTTGGCGACTTTAATGCCAGGGTGGGCAAGGAAGGTACCTTTGGTCCAACTGTCGGAAAATTCAGCCTCCACCAGAACACCTCCGATAACGGAATGAGGCTGATCGACTTCGCCGCAGCACGAAACATGGTAATTGGTGGTACCAGATTCCAGCATCTCGACATCCACAAAGCGACATGGCTGTCTCCAGATCAACGTACAAGAAACCAAATTGATCATGTGGTGATTGACGGAAGGCATGCATCTAGTGTGTAGGACGTGAAATCAACCCGTGGTGCCAACATCGACTCGGATCACTACCTTGTTGCAGCTAAGGTGCTCACACGTTCATGTGTCGCAAATAACAAGAGAAGTCCCACAAAGAGAAAGCTCGACGTCAGTAAGCTGCGATCACCAGACACAGCAGATGCATTTTCCACTCGACTATCAGATCTGCTTATGCAGAACACTCCCCCACTTGATGATACATGCGCACGGTGGACACATATATCCCACTCCATGACTACTGCTGCCGAGGAGGTAATCGGTTACTACCGGCCTCTGAGGAATGAGTGGTATGATCAGGAGTGTCGCGACGCTACCGCAGAGAAAGACGCCGCCTACAGAAAAACCCTGCGTGCAGGCGCAACGCGAGCTGTTAAGGAGCGGTATAGAGAGAAAAGGAGTGCAGAGAGACGTCTTTTCAGGCGCAAGAAAAGAGAACAAGAAAGACGCGAGTATGAGGAGATAGAGATGTGTACCGACAAGAATGAGACTCGAAAATTCTTTGAAAAGATCAATCGCCTGAGTGGAGGTTTAAATCCCGGAGCCTCTTCTTGTCGTGATGGAAATGGGAATCTGGTTACGGATGTCCAGAGTGTACTGAGCCTATGGAGGGAACACTTCTCCACGATACTGAATGGCGATGCTACGAACAATTCCGCCAGTGGAGGAGTTTGCCCGATAACCCCAATTACAGATGATGGTGTTGATGTTCCACCACCCGACTATGACAAGGTTGAAAGGGCCATTTTAAGGCTGAAGAACAACAAAGCTGCAGGTGCTGATGGCCTGCCTGCCGAGTTGTTTAAGACCGGAGGCGATGATCTGCTCACCCGCAGGCACCAGCTCATAAGCAGAATATGGTCGGATGAAAGCATGCCTGATGATTGGAGGCTCAGTGTTATCTGTCCTGTACATAAAATAGGAGACCCCACAATTTGCGCCAACTACCCTGGAATAAATCTCCTGAGCATCGCATACAAGGTTCTATCGAGCGTACTGTGTGAAAGGTTGAATCCTATGATCAGCAACCTAATTGGACCGTATCAGTGTGGCTTCAGACCTGGTAAATCCACCATCGACCAGATTTTCACACTGCGCCAAATCCTGGAGAAGACCCAAGAAAAACAGATCGACACACACCACCTATTTGTTGATTATAAAGCCGCTTTCGACAGTCCGGTAAGGGATTACCTCTACGCAACAATGTCTGAGTTCGGTATTCCTGCAAAGCTCATTCGACTTTGTAGAATGACACTGCATAACTCCTGTTGTGCTGTGAAAATTGGGAAGGACCTCTCCACACCGTTTAATACCGAACGGGGTTTCAGACAAGGTGATTCGTTGTCGTGCGACTTCTTCAATCTTATTGTGGAGAAAATAATACGAGCTGCTGATCTACGACATAATGGCACTATCTCCAACAAAAGTGTCATGCTGTTGGTGTTTTCTGACGATATTGACATAATCGGCATGAACACGCAGTCAGTGCAGCATTCTCAGAGTTGGAAAGAGAGTCGCGTCGGATGGGTCTCACAGTGAACGAGGGCAAGACGAAGTATCTAGTGTCAACAAACAAAGAATCCCGGCATCTTGGACAGCACGTCACTGTTGATAACTACGCTTTTGAAGTAGTAAGGGACTTTGTCTATCTTGGAACCAGCATTAACAGCAGTAATGACGTCAGGTTGGAGATCATGCGTAGGATAACTCTTGCTAACAGGTGTTACTTTGGGCTGAGTAAACAATTGAGAAGTCGAGCCCTCAGGCACCTCGGATGAGCGAATGCTTGGAGTTTTCGAGAGAAAAGTCCTACGCAAGACCTTTGGACCTATTTGCGTTGGTGGCGAGTACCGAATAAGGTACAACCATGAGCTTTATGAGCTGTATGCCGATATTGACATAGTAAAGCCCATCAAAATCCAGCGGCTGCGCTGGCTAGGTCATGTCGAGCGAATGGAAGAACACGCTCCAGCTAAGAAGGTGTTATATTCGGAACCCGCTGGAGGACGACGCAGAAGAGGAAGACCAAACCTCCGGTGGAAAGACCAAGTACTGGAGAACCTGACGGCGCTTGGAATTTCTAACTGGCGCCAGCTAGCGAAGAACAGAGATGGCTGGCGAAGCATGTTATTTTCGGCCTAAATCGATATTCGGTTGTTATGGCCACATAAGTAAGTAAGTAAGTAAGTTGGCGTATGCCGACGATATTAACATAATCGGCATGAACACGCGAGCAGTCAGTGCAACATTCTCAGAGTTGGAAAGAGAGTCGCGTCGAATGGGTCTTACGGTGAACGAGGGCAAGACGAAGTATCTAGCGTCAACAAACAAAGAGTCCCGGCGTCTTGGACAGCACGTCACTGTTTACAACTACGCTTTAAAGTAGTAAGGGACTTTGTCTATCTTGGAACCAGCATTAACAGCAGTAATGACGTCAGCCTGGATATATTGCGAAGGATCACTCTTGCAAACAGGTGCTACTTTGGGATAAGTAAGCATTTGAGAAGTCGAGCCCTCTCTCGAAGAACAAAAACTACACTCTACAAGTCTCTCATCATGCCTGTCCTTACATATGGAGCTGAAGCCTGGACAATTTCCACCTCGGATGAGCGAATGCTGGGAGTTTTGGAGAGAAAGTCCTACGCAAGATCTTTGGACCTATTTGCGTTGGTGGCGAGTACCGAATAAGGTACAACCATGAGCTTTATGAGCTGTATGCCGATATTGACATAATAAAGCGCATTAAAATCCAGCGGCTGCGCTGGCTAGGTCATGTCGAGCGAATGGAAGAACACGCTCCAGCTAAGAAGCTGTTATATTCGGAACCCGCTGGAGGACGGCGCAGAAGAGGAAGACCAAACCTCCGGTGGAAAGACCAAGTACTGGAGAACCTGACGGCGCTTGGAATTTCTAACTGGCGCCAGCTAGCGATATTCAGTTGTTATGGCCACATAAAGAAAGATCATAATTCCATAATTACAAGCGCTTTCTTAAAAAATACCAATTTCTTCGGAATGTCTTGCCGTTTTTCAATATTATGTAAAAACGTGAGTTTGAGGTTTGTTTTACCACGTGCGCTGCGGTCCAACGTTTTCCTTCTTTAACCCATATTTTTCCCTCTGCTTAAATTCAAGTTTCTTCTTTGCATTTCTATCATGATATTTTTTGTTAATTAAAACTGTTAAGTAAAATAGGTCTTACTAGATTGGATTTATTAGCGTTATCAAAAAAGTTGCGACTACCGGGAACCAAAGGTCTTGTTTGTCTTCCCATGAGCAACTGTGTTGGAGAAAATTTTCAATTCTTGATTAGTGTGTTGCGATATTCTAAAAGTGCACGCCACATATTCCTTTTTTCAGCACAACATTTTAAAACTAATATTTTAGCAATCTGCACCATGCGTTCCGCAAATCCGTTTGGCTTGGGATACAAAGGGCTTGTTGTAGCAACTTTAACATCTATTTCGTTAGCTCACTGTTTGAATTCAAACAACCGTAAGAAACATTAAATAAATAAATAAATATGTGGCACATAAAGCCCCAAAGGGCTCATTGGCCAAAGGGCTCATTGTCGGAAGAATTGCCAATTGCTTGCCGACAGGTGGGTAAGAAAAATCTTATCGATATTAAATTTGTTATGCATCAGCCGGGGATTGAACTACGACCTACAGATCAGAAGGAGAACACACTAACCACTGAGCTACGGCACCAACATTATCTGCTTCTATTTCTAATGGATATCTTTGTTGCAAACGTAATTTTGGGTTTATCCGATATTGCTTTTGCAGTTTTTCTTACTAAAGGAATAACTTCTAAATATTTTGATTAGTAATCTCCTATAACTAAGTAATTACTACCTGGTACTTCCATTACGTCCATGGCAATTTTCTCATATGGCCCGTGTTCGGAACAGCACTAATGAATGCTAATTATTTCTTGTTTTTTGTTTTTTTTTTATTTGTATTCTTCTTATTATTATGTGTGAACCATCAGTTGGTCCACCCTTTATTGTAATACCGTATTTTTTTTTTGTTTGTGTTCTCAACTGTATGAGGTTAACGTACTCTTTATTCGCTCTCTTATTTTTTTGCTTTTGTTAATTCACTGTTTTTTTTTTTCATTATTATCATAACTCTGCTTTATGCGACAGACTATTATATATTGTTTTAATGTTTTAATAAATTTAGTTCCCTGAAACACTTCATATCGAACACAACGTGATTTTGTTAAGGTAGTAGTTTAGCTATCAAAAAGCTGATAGTTCATATATTGATTTCATCCCGACGTGATCTGTTTGTACACAACAACAGATTTACCGTTCCATAACTGGTGTTTTGGCTGAAAATCGCGTTGTTATTGCGGAATTTCTTTGGTGTTTAGATTTGATGAATTTTTTACACGTTTTCTCAAGTCAAAGTTCTGATAATCATTTGCATTTGATTAAATTTCAATTTAAACCCAAAGCTAAAAATGTCGAATGATGAATCACCAAACACACGAGTTTCATTTTTAAAATTAAAAACTGTATCATTATTTCACCGGCTGAAGTGCATGCGAGTCAATTTAAATCGAGAAAGACTGCAAGTTTTGGAAGTATGCGAGTATGAACTCAAATCTCTTTTGAATTCTCTAGTGGAACTGAAGTCAAAGTTTGTGGATGAACACACATATTTGGAGGAACTGTATTTTGATTCAATATCCAGCGAGCTCCCAGACAAGTTCGATTTCTCTTATATTAGCATTAGTGCAGCTATTGAGCGTGAAATAGCGAAAAAAATCACTGCACCTCTTTGCTCTACTTTTCGTTCGCATAATACTGAAGCGGTCGCAATCAACTCCGATAGGTCACGTCTGTCTTTAATATCACTGTCAAAGTTCAGCGGAGCGTACACGGATTGAACTAATTTTTATTCAACCTTCACAATCATCGATAAGGAAAGGGATTTAATCACGATTGATAAGCTTCATAATTTGCGTAGTTGTGTGAGTGGAGCAGCGCTGGAAACCGTAAAATCTTTGGAGACGTCAGAGGCTAATTATAAAATTGCGTTGGAACTTTTGTTAAAAAGATATGGCAATAAAAGACTTATTTTCCAGGCGCACATCCGGGAGATTTTTAAGCAAGGCAATGCAAATTCAACAGCAAGTAGTTTGCGCATGTTAACTGATAAGGTTACTTCGCAGCTTCGGTCATTGCAATCAATTGGTAATATAGGCCAAATTGCGGATTCAATAGTTATTCAGGTCTTGCTGCAATGGCTAGACAAGGCAACACAGTGCAAGTGAGAGGAAAACTTGCCTAGTAATGAGCTGCCTTCTTGGGAAAGGTTCTCCGAATTTTTGAAAAGGCGATGTCGTATGGAAAATATCGAGCACGCTTCTGAAGAACAAACACGGCCAGTTCCAAAGATAAGTAAAACCGTGAGTACAAGTAAAGTGCGGTCCTTCATAGCATCAAACAACTCAAAAATTGCTTGCGCATTTTGCAATGCTATTTCGCATAACGTAAATACATGTAAATGTTTCCTAAATTTATCACCAAAGCTTCGTTTAGACGAAGCTAAGAAGTTAGGCCTTTGTCTGAGCTGTTTGAAGATATGTCATCGGTCATATGATTGCAATTCAACTTTCTCGTGTAAAACTTGTCATTTAAGGCATCACACGCTTTTGCACTTCACTAACTCCTCACAGATATCAGCCGTTATTTCGGCTTCATTACCACAGCGTCCAGAGCCATGATTACAATGTTACCTACGTCCCTCCATGCCTCTGCCAGATGTCACACTGAAGCTGTGCTTCTCGCCACGGCAATTGATTTCGTCAAAAATCGATTCGACATATTTGTGCCTTGTCGTGCACTTCTAGACTCTGGTTCACAACTACATTTTAGCTCCGAAAATGTAGTCTTCAACTTGCTGATCCTGGCTTCAACATGCCCCAGCGGATTGTTTTGCTCATTGGAGGGGGCCTTTTTTTCGTGTTGCTATGTGTTGGCCAGATACAGTTATCACCTGGATTGCCTCTTCTACAAAAACGTTTCTTGGTTGGATCACTTCGGGTGACAAGCATCGTGCTGAAAAACTCTCATTATTCGTCGCTTTACAAAGGTCATCTGGCAGCTATATTTCCTTGAACCAATTACACGACTTGGTATCGAGATTTTGGGAAATATAACATGCTTTGAAAGCTATCGACAAGGCATCTAAAGATGTGCTTGAATGTGAAGCGCATTTCGGGAAAATCGTTTCTCGTTTGCGCAAACTATGCAAAATTCCAATATAAAGAATTTACATCATTCATGAATGAATACAAAGAATTAAATCATATGTCTCTGGTTCTGTCTATCTTGGAACCATCATTAACAGCACTAATGACGTCGGCTTGGAGATCATGCGTAGGATAACTCTTGCTAACAGGTGTTACTTTGGGCTGAGTAAGCAAGTCGAGCCCTCTCTCGAAGAACGAAAACTACACTCTACAAGTCTCTCATCATGCCTGTCCTAACATATGGCGCTGAAGCCTGGACAATTTCCACCTCGGATGAGCGAATGCTTGGAGTTTTCGAGAGAAAAGTCCCTCGCAAGATCTTTGGACCTATTTGAGTTGGTGGCGAGTACCGAATAAGGTACAACCATGAGCTTTATGAGCTGTATGCCGATATTGACATAGTAAAGCCCATCAAAATCCAGCGGCTGCGCTGGCTAGGTCATGTCGAGCGAATGGAAGAACACGCTCCAGCTAAGAAGGTGTTATATTCGGAACCCGGTGGAGGAGGACGCAGAAGAGGAAGACCTAACCTCCAGTGGAAAGACCAAGTACTGGAGAACCTGACGGCGCTTGGAATTTCTAACTGGCGCCAGCTAGCGAAGAACAGAGACGGCTGGCGAAGCATATTATTTTCGGCCTAAATCGATTTTCGGTTGTTATGGCCACATAAGTAAGTAAGTAGTATCTTGTGGCGAGACTCACCTGATGATGAAATGCAGATCTACAAATTGGATACAGTAACTTACGGTACTAAACCAGCAGCGTTCCTAGCTATACGCTCAATGCACCAAATTTCTCCATGCTTCATCAACATCAAGATATCCTATAGGTTCACAAACCGTTTTAAAGGATTTTTATGTTGATGACATGATATCACGAGGTAGCACAATATTAGAAGTTCGTACCATAAAACAGCAAACCACCGATCTTCTAGCACTGAAAAATTTTAAATTGAGAAAATGGTGTTCTAACCATTCTGAAGTGCTTTGTGATGTTCCCGATGCCGAAAAGAGCTTCTTCTCAACATCGCGGACGACAGCAGTATAACAAAGGCACTTGGTCTTGTTTGGAACCCAGTTAAGGATACTTTGCTATTTTCTTTCACGCCGTACTTCAACTCTAATAAGCATACCAAGCGGTCTGTTCTTTCTACAATTCCTAGATTTTATTATCCATTAGGACTAATCTGTCCATCTTTAATCAAAGCTAAAATTATCTTGCAAAGTATGTGGAGAAAAAAATTGGAATGGGATGAAGGTCTGCCCCAGTCACTGGATACAGCTTGATCAAGCTTCTGCAATGATTTTGAAAATGTACAGCATTTAACATTACCACGTTTTGTATTATATACTGACGTCGCTCTTGAAATACATGCCTTTGGCGATACAAGCTTCGAAGCGTACAATTATTATGTTCAAAGGCACGTTTTGCCCCTCTAAAAACTGCCACGATTCCTAAACTGGAAGTTTGTGCTGCTACATTACTCGCGCAGCTGTTGGGTGAAATAGTCAAATTGAACATTTTCAATTGCCAATTTCTTTGCTGGTCTGATTCTTCTGTGGTACTATCATGGCTGCAGGAGGAATCTTCGAGGTTTATTGTATTCGTTGCAAATCGTGTAACTGTTCAACAACTTACAAAGGGAATGCAATGGCATTACGTACCCATCGTTCTCAACCCAGCTGATATTTTGTCAAAAGGAGCTTCACCAACAGAATTGGTTAATTCATCACTTTGGGCCAATGGCCCTAAAGGGCTTATTCGTGTAGGTTAAAAAAAAAATATGTGGCTCTTAAAACCCCGAAGGACTCATTAGCCGAGCTTCTATTCCATTACTGTTGTGCGTGTTAAATTTTTGAACGGTATTAGAAGGGACCTACTTATTTTAGCCGGTTCCGAACGGCAGAACCCTTGTGACATCACTTTTTCTAAGATTTGTCAAAGAGTTCTTTTAGAAGCCTATACCGCACCGTTGGATCGGCTCTTCTTGGCTTTGATAAGCGGCGTACTGTGATATACCAAATATGTGCAATAATAAACCCTCGTCCTCTGGTTTCGCTTTCAGAAAATCCAGATGACATCGACGTCTTGACTCCTGGTCACTTCCTCATTGGTGGTCAATTTACAGCACATATCGAACCAGACCTTTCATCGCTTAACTACAATCGCCTTGACAGTTGGCAGCGCGTCACATACCTACAGAAAGTTTTTTGGAGACGATGGAGTAATGAGTATCTTACTCTTCTACATCAACGTGAAAAGTGGCGCACTCCTCAACCCAGCATTCAAATCAACGATATCGTATGCATCAAGGATGAATCTCTTACTCCACTGAAGTGGCCGCTAGCGTGAGTCATTGAAACCATAGCAGGCAAAGATGGAGTGGTTCGAGTCGCTATCCTACGAACTCCTATTGGTACCGCTCGTCGCGCAGTCAACAAGCTATGCATCTTTCCCGTGAATGATACTCTTGAAGGCTAAGTTTCTTCAACGGGGGGAGGATGTTCGGAGCGGCGGTAATGATTGCTGATTATTTCTTGTTTTCTTTTTTGTTTTGTATTCTTCTTTTTATTATATGTGGACCATCAGTTGGCCCACCCTTTATTGTTATACAGTATTTTTTATTCTCTATTGTCTGAAGTTTATTTATTCGCTGTCTCTTATATTTTGACCTTTGTTAATTAACTATTTTTTCAGCAGCAACAACGTTTTTCATCAACAACATCACTCAATTGCATCATCATCTACACGAAAGCTGCAAGAGACATTTAAGTCGAAAACACATATGTAAATTTGATCGTTCAGTCACGCAACAACAATTGGCATGCGTGGCTGTCTATTCCTTTATGTGACGTCAGAGCAAAAGCAGAGAAAGCAGAGAAGGAATAAATTTACTATAAGGAGCAACAACAACGTGCTCGTTTTTTTACAGTCTGCTTTTCTGTTCCTTTATATTGAATTTTAACAAGTCATATTACTTGCTGATATTTCTGATTGCCTGATACCAGACATCGGGTGCTTCGATAAAACGATGCCTTTATGTCTTCCTTCTTTATCAAAATTACTGAAATTTTATCAAATTTGATAAATAATATTGTGAAACACCTCATATGTTATATAGTAAGTGCATATATAAGTGCGAAATAAAAGAATGCTCGTCCATAACAAAACAGAATCCCAAGAAATTTATGGGGGTCCCTTTTCAAACACCAGCTGACGCGTACTGAATAAATGATTGTCCGCATATGTAATGTCCGGTGTGGTAATTGATCTCAGTGCAAACAAAGGCGATGGAAGAAAGGATAAAATGCCATCAACTTCCTCAATGCAGTTACTATTAACAAATTTTAACTACCGACTTTTTACTGAGAATAGTGAAAATAATGGAAAACAGCTGATTTGAACATCGGTTTTATTTACATTCGAAGGGAGGTAATCCAATATGATTTTATGACACCAAACGAAATCAGAATTGGTTTGCAATTCCGACAAAAAGCAAAACGAAATTGGTTTCTATGACAGCCCTGTATACTACTTTTTGAGATAGTAAAAGAGTATTTCACTAAGAAAGTACTGGTAAATAATTTCAATAAAGCGAAGCAAAGCGAAATTATCAGTAACTACCGATGCCTTGAAAGTAGCTATAGGAGGAGTGTTACAACAAGAAGTTAATGGATATACAGAAACATTAGCTTCCTTTTTTTCAAAGAAGTTAGATCAATCCGAATACAAATATAGTGCTTTTGACAAAGAACTAGTTTGTTAGAAGGTCGTAACTTTACTATATTTACTGATTATAAATCTATAACATATGCGCTAAATTCAAAAACAGACGGAAGACCTCTACAGACTAGACATTTAGAATTTATTTCACAATTCACCTACGATGTCAAATATATCCGTGAAGAAACAAACGTTGTAGCAAACGTTTAGAAACAAATGACATTAATTTAAAAACACTATATAACATCAATTTGAAGTTAGTGACTTAAAGGAGCGTATAACAGATGCAAGTTGTGGACATAACATCAATTTCAAATTATTAAAATTCCATTACTTGAGATAAAAATACTACTTTTATACTACAGACTTTTATACTACAAAAATTACGTAAAATCTTTATTTTTAATTACATAATATATCACACGGAGAAGAAAAAGCTACCCGAAATTTAATAACTAGTAGATATTTTGGCATGGAATCAATAAATGGATAATTAGTGGACTGAAGAATGCATAAATTGCCAAAAATCGAAAATAAATAGACATACAAAATCTCCCATTACGAAGATTTAAATTTCAAAAGGTAGATTTCAACATGTAAAGGGTTATCCATTTCGCGGTTTCAAAAGTATAGGGCTATAATTCGACATCTGTCAAACTGAGTTGTTAAAACAATTTCTTTCTTTTTCAGTTCAAAGTCTGATATTTGCGAAAATGGATCGCTTAACTATCGCACAACGCATTAAAATTGTAAAAACCTACTACAAAAATGGTGATTCTGCCACAGCCACATATCGTGCTTTAAGAAGAGATTATGGTTTACATAATCGTCCAACTACGCAAGCAATTGGCAAAATTGTGAAGAAATATGAAGAGACTGGATCGGTTACAGATATTGTAAGGCCTGTGCATCATCGTTTCGCTCGTACCACCGAAAATATCGCTGCTGTAAGTGAAAGTGTTGCCGAAGACCCGAATGTGTCGATTCCTCGTCGTTCTCAGGAATTAGGACTTATTAGGCGTATTTGCATTTGGATGTACACCTACATCCATATAAAATCCAGCTCACACAACAACTGAAGCCAGCTGACCATTCACAACGTCGTAGATACGTCGAATGGGTGCTTGAACAACAGGCGGTGGAAGGCGATTTTTCGAACAAAATTTTCTTCAGCGACGAAGTACATTTCTCACTCGGTGGGTATGTTAACAAACAAAATTGTCGTATTTGGGGTTCTGAGAATCCTCAAGTAATTGAAGAGAGGCCACTACATCCACAAAAAGGCACTGCTTGGTGCGCTCTTTGGTCCGGAGGTGTGATTGGACCTTACTTCTTCGAAAACGACGATGGAACGACTGTCACCGTCAATTCGGAGCGTTATGGTCATATGATAACGGACTTTTTTTTGCCTGCTATTGAAGAATACGACTTAGAGTATATGTGGTTTCAACAAGACGGTGCCACATGCCACACAACTCGATCGAATATGGCTTTATTGCAAGAGAAATTTTCTGGCCGAGTAATTTCTCGTCGTGGCGATATCAAGTGGCCACCAAGATCATGCGATTTGACACTGCTTGACTTTTTTTTGTGGGGCTACGCGAAAGACCGTGTTTATGCAGATAAACCTTTAACTCTTGAGCACCTAAAAACCAACTTTCGTCACGTTATGGCTGAGATACCGCCCAATATGTGTCAAAAAGTGGTCGAAAATTACCTCAAAAGAATCGATGCTTGCAACAATTCGCGTGGTGGTCATTTAAATGATGTAGTATTCCACACATAATGTCAACGTTCAAACTTTATAATAAAAAAGAAATATGATAAAAAATATTTTATATGGGTTTTATTTACATTTACTTTTGAAACCGCAAAATGGATAACCCTTTATATATCGATATTGTTGGACCTCTACGTCCTTCGAATAACTATTACTGATAGAAATCCAATGAAAGATTAGTCAACAATTACTATAGCTGAAACATTCTGTCTCGAATACATTCCTCGTTTTGGAGGAATATATTTAATCCAACGGTATGGCAAATGAAAATAACATTGGTTGGTACAATGAATTAACTGTGGTCTTTTTGAGTTTACGTTATTCCTTTCAACAAGATAATAATTCATAGATGCTGCAGAAATGGCATATAGACAGAATTTAAAATTACCATCTCAATTAGTAGTTAATCCTGAGAGAGTTTTTGATCCAACAGAAACTTTAGCAAAATTAAAAGATAATTTTTACAGTAACAGAGTATAAACAGCGCGAGTTTGTTCACAAATCAACTCAATTCGAAAAGTGATCGAGGCAACATCACACGATAGCAAATTAAATTAAGAAGTGCATTAAAGAGTGATTGTAAATTGTAGTATCGATTAAATAAATTGTATATAGTTAGTACAAAATAAGTGTTGCAATTATTATTTACAGAATCCAGTGATCGAACATGGTTGACTCGAGTAGAATTCACAAAATAAAAACGAAACAATAGGTGTCAGCAGTGGGATTCTGTCAAAATGATAAAAGTTTACCTACTAAAAGTTGACCAACTGAAAAAGCTGTTGATAGAGATGAATATATCGTCATCAGGTGTAAAAGGATGTGAGGTTAAGGCAAGCCATTAAATCTAAGGGTATTAATATAGAAGAACATGAGTTCTTTGAGGAAGCCGAGATACATGCAGTTCTGCACACTTAGGAAGAGAGCAGGATAGATTCGAATGAACAACTAATGGAATTTAAGAAAACCATGATGCAATAGCAGCAACAACAGCTACAAGAAAATGCGCCTCGCATTGACCCCAAGTTAAGAAGAACATTCGGCTCGCCAAGAGGACGTTATTAGTGAATTGGGTATGGTAATTCATGAAGGTTCGCCTCGTCAAGAAAACGTGATTTTAGAATTCCAGAAAACAATAGACTACAGACTTCAAGAAATTTATGGGGTTATTAATTAGAAACTTTCAGAACTGAAAGAACATGTAGATGAAATTTCTAGTACTATTAGTGAAAAAGTCACGGATCTGAAGGAACATGCAGAATACCTGGAAGTTAAGTTCGAGAAATAAGAGCATGAACTCAATCAACTGTAAATAAACGGAACATTTGCATCAGTGATTAAAGAAATATACTTACTCATTTCAAGCTAAAGGCGCCGACATTTGATGGAACCACGCCATTCAACATCTTCAAACTTCCGTTTAAGACAACAGCTTCGAAGAATCAATGGGATGGTAAAGCATTGAAGCAATGGCATTAAAGGGTAATGGGTCAGAAAGATCGTGGTTGCTACCAATCACAGACTGACACACTCCAACGCAAATATGGAAATTAATATAAGAGCCAATTGCATTGAGTGGAAATAAGATCACGAGTGCAACGGAGTAATGATTGCCTTCAGGATTTCGCTTCCGACATTGAACGCTTATGTTATCTAGGGTTCTCCGGTAATTCGGAAGAATTCATCAAAAAAATAAAAATAGACGCTTTAATAGACGTTATATGTGATGGAGAGACTAGTCATGTCTCCAAGGAGTACATATGCAGAAACAATCTGCAGTGTCTTGACTTATGATGCCGTTAGTTTAATGTGTAGACCAATGCGATGAGTAGGTCGGCAAAATCCTCCACTGAACCCGCCTTGAGGGTGCCGACTGGAAATAGATACCACAGTTTAACCTGTACGATGTTAGGCGGTATCTAGCTAAGATAAGAGTAAGTTGGTGAGTGTTTGTTACTTTTCAATAGTACAGCATTCGGCAACGTACTCTTATCATGGTCGGAGGTGAGGGGCTGGATTAAGGTGTTAAGCGATCCGTGCCGAAAATCAGCCTGGCTGGGGCCCCTTTTTCAAATAGCCCAGTCGCTAACGTGAGCTTACGGATACCTGGCGCCCTCCGTAATAAGTTGCCTTACCTGGGTACTACGAAACTCTGCGCAGGCGGACATTTACTTCTTCGCAACTCGTGGGAACAAGATTGATTCAAAAAACCCAAAAACTGGATCTCGACCTAAAAATCTGGGGGTTTCAGGGGTGTTAACCAGTAAAACGGCGGACAATAAGGCTTCACCAGAGGCCGAGCTGTTAGCTGCAACACTCGTTCCCACCTCTGGAACTCAGAACGAAATTCCTGCAATGGCGGACAGCACTGCCTCATGCGAAGTAGTGCTGATAGCCACGGCGGGAAAATTAGTGGGGGAAGTGGCGAAAAATGAGGCTTCTATAAAAGCCGAGCTTTTAGCCAGCCCAATACCAATGGCAGCATCTGTCGTAGCGGACGGAACGGGTCTCGAAAGACCTAAGCCGGTGGCTGCGACGGTGTTGAACGAAGGGGACGGTGTCACCAGGTTGGCAGGGAAGCCGGTTTGGAGGCAGCGTAAAATATCTGGCCGAACATCTGATGGTGTGGACGAAGACGCTCCTAGTGGAGCGGAATCGTTAGCTTTATCAGGTGTAAGCGAAGAGGACGGAGTCTCCAGAGCAGAGCGAATCCTGTTGAAGAAACGGGAGACGCAGAAGCGAAAGAGACAACTTAAATAGGCCATGAAATCGTCGGAGAAGACCATTGAGCAGCTCTCGGGCCAACTCAGTGGACTTATGCAAGATGAGTCGACCTTGGAGGTGGAGAACTCGGGGAAGAGGTTCAGGGGCGATAGCTCCGGAACCACTTTGAAAAGTTCAACGCCTGAAGAGCCTCATCAGAAGACGACGGAGGGGCCAATTGAGGTGGATGCTGGGAAGGATATACAACCGTCCCTTGAGAAGGTTGATAATTCTTCCACGCAGACACCAAAAGGGGCAAGTGCTCGGAGAGATGGACGGCCAATTATAAAGGCCGTCAGTCGCCGATAGGGGCTCGATGCCCAAGCCTAACAAGGGTAGAGTAGCTCTGGGAACGACGGGGCAGGAAAATCCGACATCGAGGGGTGATGAGCGGGGTGGACAATCTGGAAAGATTGTTAACCCAGCGAACTCACAGTCCTCGCATGCGGCGCCTGAGCCGAGCGGCCTTGGAAGAGCGCCTAAACGTCGGGCTGAACAGGCAAAGGGCGAGCCCACTAGGGCGAGAAAGACTTACGCTCACGTAGCGGAAGCTGACCTCGTTATGGGAGCCATGAACTTGTCACTAGAGGGGCGCCTGGAGGATACTCATCTGAGTACCTCCAAGATATCTTTGTTGGATGCCATGGAGTTCCTTGAAGACGATGTCAATGAAATTGGATTTGTCGGTAGGGCAAGGGTGGAGAGCGGATTGATTGTACTAAGGTGTAAAAAGTACCTAACCTAAACTAACCTAAGTGGAGCACCTAACCGGTTTGTGGGAGGGTGCAAAGCTCAAATGTGACAGCCTAACTGCCTTGTCGACAAAGAGGAGGATGGTGATTGTTGCTCATGGCAATGCTGTGGCCAGCGACATCATCCTCAGAAGGTTGCAGCGCCAGAACGCCTGTGTGAAGGACACTTCCAAATGGAGTGTTATCCGCACAGAAGTGTTTGGCGAGGCAGAAAGGGCAGGTCTCTTACTCACCATGCTGTGTCCCAAGGAGGACGCGGAGGCCATCAGGATCGCAGAGGGGAGACTCAACTGCGATCTTGAACAGGCCGTCGTTGAAGTCCAGAAAGATGCAGTATGAGGGGTGGCAGATTCTGTAAGGAAAAAACCATTAAGGCGGGAGGTGGTCCCTCGCCAGGAACCACTAATTGTGTGTCAACTCAATATTCACCACAGCAAAGCAGCATCAGCAATGATGGTGCGGAGCTTCGATGAGGATGAGCTTGATATTGTACTGGTTCAGGAGACCAGGATCCTTCATGGAAGCATCAAAGGCCTATCTTCACAAAAGACCACTTTGTTTTGTCCACAAACAGAGAGGAAGTTGAGGACATGCATTTTAGTTAGACATGGGATACGTGCGATTCTAATGTGTAACTTGTGCTCACCGGATCTCACAGAAGTGAGAATAGGTGACGGTACGGGATCATTTATGATCGCATCAGCATACCTTTCATACGATTCTCCAGACGAACCACCTTCAAGAGACGTGGAAGCTCTAGTGAGATTCTGTGATGGAAAGGGGGTTGGTCTGATCGTGGCCTGCTATGCCAATGTGCACAGTTCTGTGTGGGGCAGCAGGAATGAAAACTACAGAGGAGAGTGTCTACTCGAATTTAGAAAGATTTGGTCTACAAGTTGCCAATAGGGTAACAGAACCGACCTTTGTCGACGCACGTCGTTCCGAGGTCATTGATGTTACTCTGACGAATGTCAAAATGTTTGATAGGATTTTGGCCATTCAGTTTGAGGTTACATCCGATAAAATACATAGGAACGACTGTAGAATGGTAAGGATATCGAAACGAACGGAATGAACAAGCTACTGCGAAGTTCTTGAGGAATTATTGCCAGGGAGGTTTAAGAGACCTAGAACAACCCCAGATATTGAGTATTAGGTGAGGGCTATTAGCTCAGCCATAATCAGAGCATTTGAAGCTTCATGTCCTCTGACGGTAGAGGACGAAGGAGATCCCACTCTATGGTAGAATGAGGAACTGGAATCCATGAAAAAGGAGACAAGGAAGGCTTTTAATCGACACATGAGAGGGGATCCCAACGCATGGGACGGCTACAAGTCAAAGAAAAGAGAGCTGAAGAAGACTCTACGCAACCGTAAAAGGAAAACGTGGAGGGAATTCTGCTCAAATATGGAAGATATGGCCGATGTATGTAGATTACAGAGGATCATATCAAAGGACCCGGTGTAAAAGTTGGGATTAATTCGCAAAACGAATGGATCCTTTACAGAGACAATCGGAGGGTCATTGAAATACCTGATGGAGGTAGATTTTCCAGGAAGCTTTAGATAGAAAGATAATTGGGAAGCCACCCGCAAGGGTGCAAACAGGAATGAAAGATTGGGAGCTGAAAGGATAGTCACCAGAGATGGAGTGATAAACAACATGTGCTATATATAATAGCAAATTCATGCACTTCATAGTGTGGAAGAACCCACAGAAATGGACAGAATTAGCACAAGTGAGTTGTTACCTTAAATACAACCCGAAGTCATTCGTATGCATCTATGATCGGACGGACAATCAGCTTGAGCCTTAACAATTTCCCCAACGAGACAACCAAACAACAAATACTTCGAAAAGAGTAGAAAAGTAGCAAATCGGTTGCTGATTTGTGTACCGTAGTAAAGGGATATTCACGGGAATATTCTCGTGAATATCCCTTCACTACTAAACAAATCCTGGGTAATGTTCGCAAAAAAAACACGATACGTTGAGGCAGACTCGCCTCCAAACGCCCTCTCGTTCCCTACCCGACCAATACATGAGAATGTAAGTAGCTCTACCGTACCCTACCGATAACAAGCACTGACTAATTCATTTGATTTGACACTTTTATTTAAGTTATTCCTGTATTACAAAAAAAAATTCACATATGTAATTATTCAATTAATCGAAATAATACACGCGTACACACACACGCATGCACTATGCCTATACATACATATATGTATCCGCATTCGTACGTATACCTACAAGGTGCTACAATTATGTGTTAAGACTTGAACCATATCTCAGCAACCAAGCACGCCATCTATGTGTGGGTTTTGAAGCTTCAACCTTCCTCTACTAACTGTCAAAATTTCATGGCATTTGGTTGATATTTAAGGTTTATTGAAATTCAATTTACAAAACAAGTGTTCGTTTGATGTTGAAATTTTAACATGGAGCAGAGAGCGGTCATTAAATTCCACGCAAAAATTGTTAAAGTGCATCAGAAACATTTGGAATGATGCAGCAAGCGTATGGCGATGCTTGTTTATCAATATCAAATGTTTTTATATGGCATAAACGGTTTGTGGATGGCAGAGAGTCGCTGGAAAATGAAATAAAAGAAGGAAGGCCAATTTCAGTGCGGACGCCGGAAGCGATCCAGAAAGTTCGTGATTTTATTACAGAAGACCGCAATGCTTCAGTGAAAATGATGGAAGAGGCCTTAAACATCAACAGAGAAACTATCCGACTCATTCTTCACGAGAATTTGGGCAAAACAAACGTCTGCGCGAGATTTGTTCCACACACATTGACCGAGGACCAAAAATTAATGAGAGTCAGTCATTCTAGAGACATGGTTGCAGCTGTAGCAAGTGATCTAAACTTCCTGAAAACAATTGTAACGGGTGATGAAACATGGTGTTTCCAATACGGTCCAGAAACCAAGCATCAAAGTGCGGAATGGAAATCAAAAAACTCACCACAAGCCAAAAAAACACGAAAAGTTCCATCAAAAATCAAAACAATGCTCATCACATTCTTCGATAGCAAAGGAATTATCCACAAAGAATTTGTTCCAACTGGTCAAACAGTTACTTCCGGATTTACCTCCAAGTATTGAAGCGTTTGATGTCCAAAATCCGTCGTGTTCGACCAGAATACCGCGATCTAAAAACTTGGTTTCTGTTACACGATAATGCACCGAGTCACACAGCACTCATTGTTCGTCAATTTTTGGCTCAGAATCAGGTCTGTGTGCTGAACCACCCGCCGTATTCACCTGATTTGGCACCGTGCGACTTCTTTTTGCTTCCAAAACTGAAATTGAAGTTGAAAGGATGCTTTTTTGATTGCATTCAGACCATACAACGAGAGCACTGGAGTCAATTCCGAAAAATGAGCTGGAACACGCGTTTGAATCACTATTAAATCGATGTAAGAAGTGTATTCAATCAGGAGGAGAATATTTCGAATAAATATACCGAAAAATTAGCAGATATCGTGTTTTAATTGTGTTTTCTAGAGGCAGTCTTAATACATAATTGTCGCTCTTGTATATCAATTTCAATATATATGTATCAAACGCACGCCACAATCAAAACAGTCTGTACCTCGATTCCAACTATCTGCACTCGCTCATCAGCCCCAGCGTACTTGCATCATTTTTTCTGATTTTTGTTTCTCATGCCATCAACTAAGAAAAAAAATGCCATCGTTCGTATAAGCTTCGTTAAACTTAAGCACTTTCAACGAACGAAATGTGCCATTTTTATATAGGTCGTGATCTCGTTCTATCTAGATATATATTTTTTGGTCCTTAGAGCCAGATAGGCCCGCAACGTTGCTAAGATATTGCTCTTGACCAGAGGTAGGTGGAGTAACATAGCGAAAATTGCATGCAGATTGATATTGTGAAATTTTATATATTGGTGATATCAGATATATATTGATTTTGTTTGCTTATGGCAAGCAAATGTACATATAAACATAACAATCAGTACATAATCGATTGATCGTTGCTTGCTTACGGCAAGTATATATGTATATACTACGCGATAATTTCTAATATAAATTAAACAGATATAAATTTCAAAAAAACATACTTCCAGTTACTTTGCTTTGCTTCTTCTTCTTCCTCACATATTCTTCTCCTTATATTCGCTGACAATTTATAGGTACTGATGCTCAGTACTCTGTCTCCCCTTCTCTTTATAATAAGAAACAGCGACAATTTCGTAATTTTCAAGCATTGGAGTGTACGCTACACCATAAGCTCTGGTTAGTAAAGTTAGTGGAAATACTATCCCTAGCTTTACAGAGTGTATAAACACATTCATATCTAAAATTGATATTTATATTGTCTAGTGCATTTAAGTTTGGGAAATAAAATATAAAACAGGATAACAGAGTTCAATAAAGCGTTTTATTGATAATTGCGTTTGTTATCACCCCCTCTGGTTCTCATTCACAATTTTTATACATACCTTAAGTATAAATAATGTGAATGAGAACCAGAGGGGGTGATAACAGACGCAATTATCAAGTTGCAATAACCTTTGTTGTTTACAAAAGTTACTTGCTTCTAATTATTTTTAACATTTTTTAGGGGTTGCTAATGCTATTTGATCTTTCTTTTCAATTGCGTATTGTTACACCTTTTACATTAGGTGCACTGTGTTATACATATATTAAGCACACGAACTTGGTATTGCTCTACTTACACACAGTTGCCAGCTATGCAATATACAAATATATTCTTTAGCTCTTTAGTACCAAGTCGTGCCTCAACTGGAGGCGCCTCTTTTAGGTTTGATAACTACGTTGAGTTACCATGACACTACATGCTGTCACGCAAGGCAGATTTTCACATTCTAGCTAAGTCTAGAAAGATGTTGCTTAATTCATATTGGAAGCAGAATTTCATTACTTACAATGAAATTACAAATGAGAAATAGCCACTTGCGAATATGTGAAGCTCTCAGTACTTAGAGTTAATGAGAGAATATCCCTTGCGCGAAAGTGTGATTTATGCGTCATCAGCTTGGTAACATCACATATTCTCTTACAGAGTGCCAAAGCAAGTTCTTTGGCAAGTTCGTCAATAAGACGACACCATTCGGTGCTTCACCTAACACGGCCCAATCCGAATATAAAGCACAATCACCATAATTTCTCGACTTTCTAACTTAAGAAAAAGCTTAGATCTTACAGATCTTGCAAATTTAAAATGCGACTCCCTCTAGGGAAGCCGTTATCAATATCTACCCGCCTACAGCTGTATTCTCCAATCATCACTTTCATTTCATCAACAAGATTCGTACACGAATAAATGCAATCTATCCCGCCTTCTACTGGTCCCATAACTTGATTGTGCACTGTGCGTAAGTGTACTCCCATGGTCACAAAGGTAATTTTATTGCTGCTGATACTTGGATCGAGTTAGAGCAGCAAGCTCTCATCTTCGAGGCTCATTGACCAACAAAAATTTTTTTCTCACAAATCTAGTGCTCGACACTGATTTACCATGGAACACTTCAACTCAGCACCTTAAACTTTGGTTTGTCAACTACGTTGACTTATCATTCGTATAAACCCGGTCTAAACCAGTCTTAACTTTTATACTTTCTACAAACCCTTTTATCTACGATAGAACGACAAAACACGTTAAGAGGTTACAAAATATTAATTGAGAAGGCCCAGTAGAAGTAACTGCCCATAAACAACTTTAATTCAAAATTCAAGATTTCAATCCATCTAATCTTTCCGAAATACGGTTACTTATTTTTTTATTGAACATCATGAATGTGCCTCTCTGCTTCCAGCACTCACAGAAGAGGTCGACTGACATTCCGCACTGCACGTTTGGAACATGAATACGGTGATAGATAGTGTTTCGCATGATATCGTATGCTAAGATGATATATATTCCTCTAATTCTCCTCAATATGGACATTCGCTTCGTTGGTTTACATCCTATGCCGATGTTCGAGGCTAACTATTATTCATGTCATATTTGTCTTAACCGTTTATGGCGACTGACAATTTTGGCTATCCTGCCAATCTCACATCGATTTCTTTCACTTTCGTGCTTTACGAGACGAAAGTAAAAGATATATATACATAATGCATGCAAGAAAGTTAATCTTTCAGATCGCACAGTCTTGATACTAGTCACAGTATCAAGACACTACTTGCCTTGACACTACTGGCCAAGACACTACTATGCCTTGATACCCTTAACTCGAAGTTTTCAGCTACAGGTTTCTTAACTATGTTGATTTACGTTTCCCTCAAATCTGGTCTACGACCATTGATAATATTCTCAAATTCTATACAAATCTTTCTATCTACGATAGAAGGAAAAGTATACATGAAGTTAGGGATTACCTATTGGGAAACGACTCTATTCTGGACATGAGAATGCTTACAAGTTGAATCTTTTAAAGATTGTTATTCCGTGAGATTGTCAGACTCTATTACAAGAAGCACATTCTCTCTCTGCCACTTCTCTAATTTTAAGTTGTAATATTTTAAGTTTTTTGAATTTACTTTAAATTTGGATTTTTAATTTTGTCTTATCTCTTTATTTTTATCATTTATTATCATCTGTTATAATATTTTTTATTGTTTTTATTTCTATCTCGGTCGTAGGTATTGTGTCTTATTTGCAGTATTCCTGCAAGAGGCGGAATGTCTATGTCAGAACACCTCCTGTAATGCTATTGTGTTAGGGGTGAGTGGGCGATCTGGCATCACCGATTATGCCAGTTTTCCACTCACTTCTACCACTACCTATTCTTCCTCTCTATATCTTTCTTATTTTTTGCCTTTATCTTTTCTGTTGGTTTTGGCTGGCTGTTTCGGTCTACTTTTGGTACATATTTTTTTCTGATCGATGATTGATCGGTGAGAAGTTAAAGTCGTAACAGTGTGTCGTTTACTTATCTTCAATTGTTCTAAAATTGAATAAATTGTATAAAGTATTCTGCAATATAGTAAATATTATAATGTAATTTAGCCTTTTTGAAGAAAAGCAACGAAACGAAAAAAGATTATTTCGTCATTAAAATTAAATATCAGAGAACGTGTGTGAAGCTCATTTTCTAGTGTCTGTATTTTGTGTAATGACCTCACAGCACCAACAGCAGCATCAACCACTCCAGGCATGACGGAAGATCTGGAAACAATGAAGATGTGGAGTCTGCGGTAGATGGCTATTTTAATGACCTAGACATGGGGCGGTGTGTTGGTTAGCATCTGTTCACCATGTTAGGTACGGTTGATTTTTGAAAATTAGACCGGTATGCGTCAGGGCGCACTGGGAGTCTCCAGAAACTTTGCTGATGTTTCTTGTAGGCGCTGTAGAAGGGGCGATGTTAGCTTGCTCTACTGAGGTGTGAGTCTTGACGTATATCAGGAACCAGACACTTTGGACCTTGGTCAGGAAGTGTAGGAAGTGTCTTTGTTGCTCCAAACGAGCGCCGGTCCATTCGTATTTTCCGCGACCGGTAAAGCGAAGGCCTTAGGGAACTGGTGTAGGGGTGCCCTCCCCGAGGGTACACCCGTTCTTGAATATTTTGGCACGCCCCCCTGCACACGATGAGCTGGTAAACTAAAAAAGAATGGATAAAAATATGGAAAAAACAAAAGATAGCACAGTGGAGTCCTTTCGCAAAAAGCTCGCGTATTCTTCGGTCACCACCAAAAAAAGCGAACACACCTAATCCGACCACGCCGTTTCAAATGTTACTAAGAGGAAAGAAAGATAATATTACAACCCAGACTACTCTAGAAAGTGAAGCTAGAACGCCTGCGGGAGCAATCGTGCCCCCAACGAAAGGATGTGCAATACAGTCGAATAGAGAAAACGAAGGGACTGATATAATAAGCGGAAAGCTAAGCCAGAAACGATTTGAACAAACGCCGGTAACAGCAGATAATCTACAATCAAAGGACGTAGACACAGGCTCTCCGCGACAAGAGTTTGTTTTGAAAATACAAGCCCAAGAGGAAGAAGCTCTAGAAAAATGCACAAAAATAATACAGAAGATAAAAGCTGTCTTTACTAGGCAAAGCAACACCAACATGGAAAACAAGACATGAGTCTCTGAAATTGAGGAGCTCTTCAATGTCATCAAATATTGCAGAAAGGGATGGAGCCAAGCTGAAAAGTCCAACAAGAAAAAAACTTCCGCGATAATAGATATTAGTGGAAATAACACAGTAACACACAGCAGCACGAAATGTGCCTGCACACACCGAAGACAAAACACCATCATCGGCGAAACGGACTGCACCAAGTCCCGCTGCACCGGACTCCTCCAAGAAAATGCGAGTTAAGAAGCCGAAAAAATGGCACCTAGTTAGCTGTAAAAAACCACGTCCCAAAAGTGCTTTCGTGGGTAAAAGAAAATGGTGCACCTCACAAAGCACCGCTAGGGGATAGGGATAGCGCAAAAAATGATACGAAAAAGCGAACTCCTAAATTAAAATCAGAGGATATATTAGTTAAACCAACGGAGTGATACAGCTACGCGGAAATTCTAAAAAAACTTCCGCAGCAGAACGGAACGGAACCAGATGAGACCGCAATGGTGAAAGGTATCAGGAGAACTCGGGTTGGCGCCCTTCAATTAGAGGTAGAAAAGGGAAAATCCATTCAGCATGATTTCATACAGCACCTGGAGGAGTCGGTAAAAGAGATTGCCTCTGTTGTGTCAAAGAAATGCTCATCTAATTTATGCGTTTTGACTCACTACAAATGTTACATTAATATTACTATTATATTATTCTATTACGTTATATTATTATGTTATACTATTATGTTGGTATACTTTTTGAATATCGCTGTAATCATTAATATAATGATCATCACCATACTATGGATAACGTGATTATCGTTAGCTAAAATGGGTTATAGTATACTTATAAAAATGCGTGGTCAGCGTTATGGTACCTCACTGTATGATTATGAAATAACTTAGCAAACATACACAGTAAAAAGAAAAAGAACCAAAAAAGAAGAAAAATAAAATAAGCAACAACCATGAATACATAATATTTAACGCATGCACAATATTTACAACAACAAGTGTTAAATACAAATAATAATGATGACCTACTAAGAAGGAGCAAAAATCATGACCTACTGAAGAAATTACAATGTATCGACCTTGCATCGGATCGAAATTGCAATTTCTTCAGAAATTCTTTTATCCAAGGACAGGGTTAAAGTGTAAATTACGTCACAGACATTAGGCTATACAAACTAAGAGGGCGACTGAATCAGTCTCGAAAACTCGAAGAGCGAGTTAGTGTTAATAATAAAAGAAGAGTTACATTGTGAAGGATTAAATATCCTAATAAGGAAGTGAAGGATTAAACATCATAATAAAATTAAGAGTTGCATTTTGAAGGAAAAAAAATGAAAACCACATGGTGGAAAAAAAAACGGATTGACTAAATAAATACACACTGTTAATATATTGAAAACTAATTGTTTCGTGCAAGAGAGAGCTACAGTTTGGAAGAAGAGAAAAAGGGTAAGTCCTAGGAAATAAGTTATCTAAGGAAATGTTACGGTGTCAGAAAAGAAGACACAACACCTCTATCATCACTCTCAGGCATACCACGACTGTAGAGATCCGGGACCTATACGCTATATTGATAAGAAATAAGTTGATGACGCCTCGAGGAAACTGGTCATCAACAGCGAGGAAATGGTGGTAAAAATAACAGCACCAAACAGTCGACAGCAAGTCAGAGCGTTCGTAACACTTGCCAACGAGAGTGCGGTCAAACTTCTTCAGTCGAAGAACATAAAAATAGGATGGATTGTAGCAGTCGCCTGACCACCGCCTGGTTATCGAGTGCTAGCAAGATTTTCTTACCTTGCACCTCTCCATCCAGTAGATGGTCTAGCGCATGCATTAGACCAAATATTTCTGCTTGATAGACCGATACGTATCTTCCCGGATTCAGAGTGCATGCCAGTCCCAACTCTTTAGTGAAGATTGCAGCACCCGCTCTGCCACCCATTAATGAACCATCTGTAAAAATACTGATGTCATTTTCCTCACATACATCATGTGTGAGGCCGTATTCAATGCAATGAGTGTTCTGTGTGACTTTTCAGTCATCTTCAGCCTACCCATTCCCTCCATTGGCATTTGCGCCTCCTTTACACTGCTATATAGCAGTGACAGGATGCCCCTGTGCCCCATCTCTGTGCCGAATACATACCAATTATTGGTTCACTTCATAATATGCAAGTCCAACGGCAGCAGCCCCAGAATGACTTCCAATGCTTCTACTGGGGTCGCCTGGATAGCTCCTGTAATCCCAATACAAGCCATTCTTTGAACCCTATCTAACTTACTTTTCGCGGTCTTTTGGGTGGTCTTAGGCCACCAGACCACAGCAGCTTTCGCTATTAAGTACCTTACCATCGTTGTGTAGATCCAGTGCGCTGCTCTGTGAGTAATTCCCCACATGAGACCGAACACTCTCTTACACTGATGCAATACCCGCTTGCTCTTCCTGGGAGACGTTGATGTTCGATCCAAAAAGAGGGTCTATTGTTAGTCCAGTCCTCCTTTTAGTAAAGAGTACTGTTTCCGACTTACTAGCATTTACAGAGAGACCTTGTTCCGTGCACCATCGTTCAACCATTTTGAGTGCACCTCTCATGGTATTATAAATAGTGTCCAGGAACATACCTCTCACCGTTACCGCTATGTCATCTGTATACCCGACGGTGTGTTTGCCTTTTGAGTCCAGAAGCTGACGTAGGGAATCGACCGTGATGTTCCAAAGGATGGGCGACAATACTCCCCCCTGTGTACACCCTTTGACTACCCTACCTCTGAGTCTGTAACTCCCATTTTGAAAGTTTATTGCCCATTTCCTCAGCATGCTGTCCACTCACCTTATAATGGTTGGGCTGACTTCACGAGTAGCAAGGGCCATCCTTAGCTCATCGAAACCAATCTTATCGAAGGTACCTTCTATAGCCATAAAAGTAGACATAAATATCCCTCCACAAGACAGTTCCCTTTCCGCTACGCGAATGAGTTCGTGCAGGGCCGTTTCAGTGGATTTGTCAGCTCTGTATGCGTACTGAAACCTGCTCAGTGGTTTTGTCAGAAGCGTTGTCCTTTCCATGTAGTGCGCCAGTACTCCGTCCATACATTTAAGCAGAAAGGAGGTCAAGCTAACCAGCCGGAAAGATTTAGCCTCTCAGTAGTCCCTTTTCCCGGCTTTGGAAGAAAGACAACCTTAGTCTCTCTCCATTGAGTCGAGATATATCCTATAGTCAGGCAAGTAGTAAATATTCCCAGAAGCCTGTCTACCAGAGCTTCTGCACCCCACTGAAGTAGGGCTGGAAATATCCCGTCTGTACCCGCTGTTTTGAATGGAGAGAAACGCTTGATGTTGTTTATCACTCCATCTCTGGTGACTATCCTTTCAGCTTCCAATCTTTGATTCCTGTTTGCACTCTTGCGGGTGGCTTCCCAATTATCTTTCTATCTAAAGCTTCCTGGAAAATCCACCTCCATCAGGTATTTCAATGACCCTCCGATTGTCTCTGTAAAGGATCCATTCGTTTTGCGAATTAATCCCAACTTTGAGACCGGGTCCTTTGATATGAACCTCTGTAATCTACATACATCGTCCATATCTTCCATATTTGAGCAGAATTCCCTCCACGTTTTCCTTTTACGGTTGCGTAGAGTCTTCTTCAGCTCTCTTTTCTTTGACTTGTAGCCGTCCCATGCGTTGGAATCCCCTCTCATGTGTCGATTAAAAGCCTTCCTTGTCTCCTTTTTCATGGATTCCAGTTCCTCATTCTACCATGGAGTGGGATCTCCTTCGTCCACTACCGTCAGAGGAATGCTCTGATCATGGCTGAGCTAATAGCCCTCACCTAATACTCAACATCTGGGGTTGTTCTAGGTCTCTTAAACCTCCCTGGCAATAATTCCTCAAGAACTTCGCAGTAGCTTGTGCATTCCGTTCGTTTCGATATCCTAACCATTCTACAGTCGTTCCTATATATTTTATCGGACGTAACCCCAAACTGAATGGCTCTGTGGTTTGATATGGTTAGTCTATCTACAACCCTTCAATCCAAAATCCTATCCAACATTTTGACATTCGTCAGAGTAACATCAATGACCTCGGAACGACGTGCGTCGACATAGGTCGGTTCTGTTACCCTATTGGCAACTTGTAGACCAACCAAATCTTTCTATAAATTCGAGTAGACACTCTCCTCTATAGTTTTCATTGCTGCTGCCCCACACAGAACTGTGCGCATTGGCATCGCAGGCTAGGATCAGACCAACCCCCTTTCCATCACAGAATCTCACTAGAGTTTCCACCTTTCTTGGAGGTGCTCCCTCTGGAAAATCGTATGGAAAGTATGCTGATGCGATCATAAGTGAACCCTCATTTTCACCTATTCTCACTACTGTGAGATCCGGTGAGCACAAGTTAAAATTAGAATCGCACGTATCCCATGTCTAACTAAAATGCATGCCCTCAACTTCCCCTCTGTTTGTGGATAAATTAAGGTGGTCCGTTGTGCAGATAAACCTTTGATGCTTCCATGAAGGATCCAGGGCTCCTGAACCAGTAAAATATCAAGCTCATCCTCACCGAAGCTCCACATCATCATTGCTGATGCTGCTTTGCTGTGGTGAATATTAAATTGACACACATTTAGTGGTTCCTGACGCATATAAAGAACGCCCCGGGAAAAGCCGCGGGAATGCTAATCAAATTGGTGGCAAATATTGGAGGTCCAAGACAAAGCAAACTCAGACTGCTAATTGAAACGACGAACTCGATTCTTCTGTACGGAAGCGAAATGTGGGCCGGCACTCTAAAGTCAAAAATCCGCCGGAAAGTGCTGCTTTCTCTGCAACGACCTGTGCACTCAGAGTAGCTTCCTCATACCGAACGGTGTCTGGAGCAGCGGTCCTTGTTATAAGCGGAACAATTCCCATAGACTTGTTAGCTGAGGAACGCAGACAAAAATGGAAAGCAAAACATATGAATCTGCCGGGCCTAAGCCCGCAAGAAGCGAGACTACAAATCATACAAACCATAGATATGTGGCGAGCAAGATGGAACACCGAAGCAAGCGAAAGATGGACAGCGCAGTAAATATCCGACTTTAGAGAATGGACTCAAAGAAAGCGCGATGAACTAAATTATTACCCTACAAAGTTTCTATCCGGTCATGGCTACTTTAAAAAATATTTGCATCGTATGGGGAAATCAGACCAACTACGATGTATATATTACGACACAAAATTTGACGACGCAGAACACACGATTTTTAAATGTGTAAGGTGGCGTAATGAAAGATATTCGCTAGAACGGGTAATCGGAGTATACACAACTGGAAATATCATAGAGGAAATGATGTCAAACGAAGAAATTTAGAATGCAGTAGCAAACTTTGTCGAAGACCTGCTTTAAAAGAAACGGCGAGAAATGGAAAGAGTTTCTGAACATCATCCTGACGTAACATAATACTGCTGCGATATAACCTTGCAACAATTGCACATCAGCGACACAAATATTATAAAATAGAATGGCGACCCTGGACGCAGGGAGAGTAACAGAATTGGAGTCCTTCTCAGGACGCTATCTTGGATCTCCTGCCCCGAAGTAATAGTAGTCCCGGGGCAGGTGAAGGATTTAGGAGGAGGTAGTTTTTTAGTGGATATACCACTACACCGTCGTCCCACACGTAGGGACGACGGCCCCTATATGGTGCGAAGGCATTTTTTACCCCACCTCAACGCGAGCAAAAAAAAAATATTCTGGCACGCCAAAAATGTCAAACATACTTTATTTTAAATAGTTGCTAATCGGTGGAGTGCAAAATTTCTTCAACGTACAGAGAAACCTAAATTTCAACATGTGATCAAGGATGATTAATATCCAATATGACAATTTTTTTATCTTGGCAATGGCCCTAATACGCCTATATAAAGTCTCTCAAAGCCTCTATCTACTGGAGTGAAATTACCCATCGTTTTGGCGGAATATTTTGTGGTTTTACAAATTTCGCAAGCAAGTACATATTCTCTAACCGACCGATAGAGACCTGGCAAGTAGAAAAATCTTCTAATTTTCTCTGCCGTTTTCGCAACTCCACCGTGGGCACATGTGACAAGATCGTGAGCGTTGTAGAGAACTTGTTGCAGCAAGCCCTTTGGTACAATCAGCTTCCAAGCGGCTTCTTGTTGTTCTTCATCCCCTGAGTAAAATTCTGCACGGTGATATAGCTGCAGAACTGTACATAAAAAACGCATTCTTATATAGTACGTTACATTTAAGGAACAATTACAATAAAAATCTTACATACTAATGAAACTTAAAAAATATTGCACTAAGAAACTTAACTAAAGGTGAAATTAAGGATAGAATTAAAAAAAAAGAGGAGGTAGAAGTTAGAGGTAGAAGTTAGAGGAAGAGGAGGTGTAGTGCCGGATGAGATTGCTTGTGAAACCGCCAAGATGAACAATTCGCTGGAGCCCGGATGGAAGCGAGTTCCATAGTCTAATGGCGTTCACAAAGAAGAAACGACTAGAATTCAAATAATTAAACCTAGGGATAACGAGTTGAGTGGATCGTGTAAATAATAAGTCGATGAAGATAAATTATATTATGGATTTCCAAAGAGTCAGCTAATCCAACTCCTAGAATAGCATAGATTTGCAGAAATGTGATCACAGAAACGCAGACCAAAAGCATATCGGATCGCACTGTTGAATGCTAGTGTAAGTTTACATTGAGATGCGGAATCCAATTTACTATAAACAACACTGAAGTATGTAATATGTGGAACTACTAATTGCTTTACCAAGTTAACTCTAACTGAAGACGGAGTGTATTCGGCTGAAAACCGAAGGGAACATAAAGTATAATATATTTTAGAGGCAACTCCATTGACGTGGTCACAACACGTTAGGTTCGAGTTAATCGAAAAACCTGAGCTCACAACATTATCGACAAGTTCAAGTTTCGAACTCCCAATTGAGATCGGTTTAATAACTAGAGAGCATATATTATTACTCAATATAGGCAATACTTTGGATTTCAAAGAATTAAGTCTCAACATGTTTTTGTCTGCCACGAATTAATGTAGAATAGAATCAGCAAATAAGGAAAAAGCAATGGTCCCAAAATTTACCCCTGAAGTGCACCAGCAAGGAGCAAAGAGAATGATGAAAAGTCATCCCCTACTAGTACTTGTTGTTGCCTATTACTTAGGTAATAAGAATTAGATCGACAGCGCCCTTACCGAAGTAAAAGTAGTGCTTCAACTTGAGACAGAGCAACCTATGGCATACTGAGTCAAAGATCTTTTAGAAATCTAAGAGACAAAGCAAGGTTAATTTATCCTGATGATAAGGAACACAGCAGAAATTTGTTCGGCAGTTAGATCCTCACAAACTTTACCCAAGGCAGGCAAAATACTAATAGGTCTAAAGTCTTTTAAGCTCACGATGAATCGAAATCTTAGCAACGGGAATAATGGATCCAATTTTCCATGAGGTAGGAAAGTCGGAGCTGGTGGGGATACCATCAGTTCCAACAGCATTTGAAGTAATCCTCATGCACCTAGCCACATCATCCTCGCCAACAGAAACAAAACGAAAAGCTGTGATGAGAGACTGGAGTGAAGTTCGGAACCAAAAAAGCGTATTTTAGATTGTCTAATTACCACGTTAGCATTGTTGCGAGCAATTTTATAAGCATCCCAGTTAAAATCCGTCCGATTCCTTTTCCGCTTGGAATATAGTTTGTTTTTTTTCTTTGATATTTTATAATAGATGATTATTAAACCAAGGGCAGGATTTATTTGAAACTTTAAAAGTTTTAAGAGGCACAAACCTCTCCAAGAAACTAGAAAAAAGGTCTGAAAAGAAACTAAGCTTTTTATCAACTGTATTAAGCATCCAACAATCATTCCAACTCTTTGCTATAAGCTCATCAAAGAGAGAAGAATAGTCAATGAAGTTGTAGCTACGATACGAAATAGATTCAGCTCGATTAAAACTGCAATCAATACAGCAAAAAATAAATCATGATCAGAAACGAAAGATAAAGTGTTATCCATTTTGCGGTTTCAAAAGTAAATGTAAATAAACACATATAAAATATTTTTTATCATGATATTTCTTTTTTATTATAAAGTTTGAACGTTAACATTATGTGTGAAATACTACATCATTTAAATGACCACCACGCGAATTGTTGCAAGCATCGATTCTTTTGAGGTAATTTTCAACCACTTTTTGACACATATTGGGCGGTATCTCAGCCATAACGTGACGAATGTTGGTTTTTAGGTGCTCAAGAGTTGAAGGTTTATCTGCATAAACACGGTCTTTCGCGTAGCCCCACAAAAAAAAGTCAAGCGGTGTCAAATCGCGTGATCTTGGTGGCCACTTGATATCGCCACGACGAGAAATTACGCGGCCAGAAAATTTCTCTTGCAATAAAGCCATATTCGCTCGAGTTGTGTGGCATGTGGCACCGTCTTGTTGAAACCACATATTCTCTAAGTCGTATTCTTCAATAGCAGGCAAAAAAAAGTCGGTTATCATATGACCATAACGCTTCGAATTGACGGTGACAGTCGTTCAATCGTCGTTTTCGAAGAAGTAAGGTCCAATCACACCTCCGGACCAAAGAGCGCACCAAGCAGTGCCTTTTTGTGGATGTAGTGGCCTCTCTTCAATTACTTGAGGATTCTCAGAACCCCAAATACGACAATTTTGTTTGTTAACATACCCACCGAGTGAGAAATGTGCTTCGTCGCTGAAGAAAATTTTGTTCGAAAAATCGCCGTCCACCGCCTGTTGTTCAAGCACCCATTCGACGTATCTACGACGTTGTGAATTGTCAGCTGGCTTCAGTTGTTGTGTGAGCTGGATTTTATATGGATGTAGGTGTAGATCCAAATGCAAAATACGCCATAATGTGCCGTAAGACAGTCCTAATTCCTGAGAACGACGAGGAATCGACACATTCGGGTCTTCGGCAACACTTTCACTTACAGCAGCGATATTTTCGGTGGTACGAGCGAAACGATGATGCACAGGCCTTACAATATCTGTAACCGATCCAGTCTCTTCATATTTCTTCACAATTTTGCCAATTGCTTGCGTAGTTGGACGATTATGTAAACCAGAATCTCCTCTTAAAGCACGATATGTGGCTGTGGCAGAATCACCATTTTTGTAGTAGGTTTTTACAATTTTAATGCGTTGTGCGATAGTTAAGCGATCCATTTTCGCAAATGTCAGACTTTGAACTGAAAAAGAAAGAAATTATTTTAACAATTCAGTTTGACAGATGTCGAATTCTAGCCCTATACTTTTGAAACCGCGAAATGGATAACCCTTTATTTGATCATAAAGTAATGATGCAGAACGATAAGAAATTAGGAACACGTTAGAGTAACGGCTGGGTGAGAGAGAGTTGAAGACAGTGAGGGCATTAGCAGAGATATAGCTTAAGAAGCCACGGGCGATATTATCATTCATCAATAAGATAATGTTAAAATCTCCACAAATGGCGAGATTGTCACAGTCAATCAGTCTTTCAGAAATACCAAGGAAAAAGGGATCAAGGCCAAAGCCGCAATGGGGAATATAAACACACGATATCAGAAGCTTGGTATAGCTGTCAAATATTTCAACATTAATACATTCAATAATAGAGCTATTTCTTTGTCTTACGACCTTGACATCAAGATCACATTTACAATAGACCGCAACACCACCACCTCTCTTCAAGCATCTATCATTCCTAAAAAGTTTGTATCCGTTAATGGAATAAATGTGGTCTGAAAGATCAAATCTGAACCACGTCTCTGATACACATACAATATCAACAAGGGAGTCTTCAAAGATATACTTTATATAGCCACATTTAGGACCATTTACGTTTCGAGCGTTAAAATGAACAACATTTAGACCACCACGTTGCTTACAGAGTATGTGAACCAGAGCTCTTGTATTCTCATCAACACCACCAGACATTCCAGAGCGTTTGTTACGAATTACAATATTCACAATCGGATTCAAATACAAACCAACACGGTACTATAACATTAAAATAAGAAGAAGAATAATAAAGAAATAAGAAAGAGAACATAGAATACGGTAAAGAAAAGTAAAGTGATAGATATGAAGAATAAGCTTGACATAGAAAATTTGTTATATAACTTAAAATTAAAATTAAAATTACAATTTCAAACACTATGTATATAATTAATAATCAAATTGATTCAAACAGTGATTTAACTAAAGACAACAGATGCCTAACAACCAATAAGCGTATGTCTCACCAGCAATACTATCTATGTTAGTTGTATCATTTACAATGTATGCAGCCCCATAATGTTTAACTCTTACATATACATTTCCGCGCAAAGAGAAAACAGCAGCCAATCGATTGTCCCTTCTAAGTTTATTGGCATAATTTAATAAATTATGGTTTCTCTTTGTAAGGCTTTCGTGCTTGTAAATAAATTGATTCCCACCACAAGACATGTCATTAAGTGAAATGCACGATCATATGATGAAAAGAGCTTAATAACAACAGAAAACTAGTTATTGTTGCTGCTCTTCAAATTTTTTGAAGTCGGTGTTTCTCTTGCATTGGCGTCGGCAGAATTAGGCACACTAGGAGATGCGACGACCCTATGTTGTCGAGTATCGACAGCCAGAGTATTTTTTTTTATATCAACAGCTATATTGATAAGAATTAAATAAAAAGCAAATATTTAAACAGATACGACCAAACGAAAGTAAATAGAATAGTAATACGATTGTACACGATTGTCTTTAACCTCTCACGTAATTCGAAGTATTCTGAGCATTCAAACTCGTTCGATTGCAAATCTATATCAGGAACATTCTCAAGAGTCATTGAGATTTCATCAATAATTTCGGAATTCACACGCGACAGCGCGTCCGGAACCGCGTTAGCCATTCTTTGCGGTGTTCTATGGTAAATACAAACGCTTGTAGCTTTAATGCCCAGAGCACCAAACGATCGCTAAGATCCGTATGTTTCATCACCCAACGAAGGCTGGCATGACCTGTTACGATTTTGAATTCTTCAATGTAAGGTAGAAATTTCTTCACCGCTAAAATTGCAGCAAGACATTCTTGCTCAGTTACGGAGTAGTTACGTTGTGCTTTATTTAGCTCTTGGCTCATATATGCCGCAGGTATTTCTTTATTACTATCATTCACCTGCGCAAGCAAAGCCCTACTCCATACTGGCTCGTATCACACTGAATGACAAATAGTTTGCTGAAGTCCGGATTCGATAGAAATGATGCGGATGTTAACTGTTGTTTTAAAAGATCGAATGCGTTTTGCGCTTTGTCATTCCTACAGCGCTACTTCTTGCAAAAGTGTAACATGTGTGTCAAAATCTTCGATAGCAGCAACAGGTCATCAAGGTAAACAAACACGCGCTCCTTAAAGTAATACGGTATTACGTTGTTCATCAACCGCCATGTGTGGAGCATTGCACAGTCCAAACGACATCACTTTAAACTGATACAGTGGCCGATTTGGTACTGTGAATGCTGTTTTCTCGCGTGAGCTCACTTTCAGAGGAATTTGCCAGAATTCATTTTCCAAATCCAAGCTGGAAATGAACTCAAAGAGGGGCAGTCAATTAAAATTCCCTCAATGTGCGGCAGCGGATAAGCATCTATCACTGTCAAGGAATTCACCTTACCAGGTGTACAAGCTTAAATCCGCTGTGTTTCGGTAAAAAAAAACCCATGGCTCGTAAACGTATGAAAATGGCTTGTTGAGTAACACCTAACCCATCGCAAGCATTTTTTGATATTGGGTGTCGTCCTCATCCAAAAGAGCCTGAAAATCATGGTCCTCAACTTTTCTGGGCCTATTTTCACGCTTCTTGTCACTCAAGTCAAAATGGTCTTCTTGAACCGACGACACCAGTCTCTGCAAGTGGTTTCCGATAGCGCACTGTCACCATAGGCTTCCACAAGCATTCGATGCAACTCAGCAGCAGATTTCTTCAAATTTAAGCAAAAAGATAGAGCTTCCCGCATATGCGCTTTTTCTGGCACGAAACTAGACATGATTAAACGAGGAAAAATTTATGTTTTTGTACGAAATCACTGATGATGTTTACTAATTGATGTAAACAGATGTCGAACTCATAAAAAAAAGGATGAGGACCACGAGCTGTTTGATTCTTCTATTGTTCTCATCGCTAGCATACGAACAATGTCTTGACCTACTAGCATCTCAATTGCTGGAGATATCGGTTAATACCATTGTTTGATGGGTTTTGCCGATCCGACATCGATGATATGTTTTAGAATAATAGTTTTGCCAAGTTCTTTTTCTTCAAATGAAGGAAAGCATCCAACAGCGGCCTTAAGCTTCTGCTTTTGAATAGCCGACAATACGTGGACATTTTCATCGAAGTCAGAATCATACAATTCTCTTACCATATTTGAAGCAATCCGGAGAACTCTCCAAAAATCTATCCTTAAAAATACAATTTTTGAGTCAATGTTTGTGCTACATAAAATTCGATCGGGCATGTTATTATTATAGCTAACGTTTAGTTTGATGACACCTAATACTTGTTGTTTTACTCCATCTGCAATGCAAACACGGGAATTCAGATTTTTCGTTTTCAATTTTCTTGATAATATATCCCGAGTAACTTACTACTTATGCAACTAATCGATGCTCCTGAATCTACCAATCCTAAAACAGATTTACCTAAAGTTTCATTTGAGGCATATGGTCTTATATCATCTGACTTGCATACTGAAGTTGCTGCTAAACTTTAGTCAAATACTCGATTGCACGAAAAGTCGAACATGACTTGTCAAAAATTTGTGGACGCATTTCTGCATACTCTTGCAAACGAATGTGTGATGGTCTAATCGGGTAAATTTTCGTTAAGCCGGATGAAGTTGTCAAATGTGGGTTTTTAAACATAGTTACGCCACGTTACGTAACGTAAGCTATCACAAAAACATTAATGCATTAATGCATTAACACAACCGAGTTCTTCTGCCTCAACTGCAACGGCATCATCGTCATTATGCATGTGCCCTACCTCAGACAATTGTCGTTTTGGTGCAGTTACTGGTCTAGAAAAATTTGAATTTTGTACTGTTTCAAAAAATTTTTTGCGTTATCAACACACTCGACGTAACGCAAAAATTGTCGTGTTGTCCAAATGTAATAATTCTAGCCTAATTTCAGGCCGTGTATTCCTAATTAGGGTTTCTACTAATTCTTGTTAGGACATGGGCATACGCAAGCCATCACTTAGTGGCATGACTACATCTAAAAATTTTCGAAACGTCTTTCCATTTCTTTGTTTTCGGTTACGAATACGCTCTTTAATTTTATAATCGTTACATATTTCTTTGAAATTATTTTTCAGAGCGTCGCATAGATCAATTGCCTCATAATGACGTTATAGCCAATGCCTTCACACGGTATATAAATTCATTTACCGAAACATTGTCTATGCATCCGTTAAAAGTCAGTTTCCAATTGATATTAATTTTAGCTATCGCATCTGGCGACAATGTAATAGTATTTTGGACGTTAGACATATTGTTAATATTGGGATTCAAATTACTAACTCTATCGCGATTAGTGGTATCATGACCATTTGAATTGCGAGAATTGGCTTTCGACTGGCTCTTTGTTTGACATCTATGTGACTATTCAGATTAAAGTTTTGTAAATAGTTTTCTAAGGATTCAGAAATTAATTGACCTACAATCTCCGTGATCTCACGATTCATGCTCTAATGTTCCCGTTGACTACCTTCGTCGATTATTTGTAGCACTCTATGAAATTCTAAATTAGTCTGATGACGATCGTCACGGTTTTGTCTATTATGTCCCCCTCGGCCTGTCGAAGGGATCGAATTACGACAGGTTTAGCCTGCTTAAGGTTTAGTGCAGCCCTGGGCTACTTAAATTCGAATTAGAAGTCCTCGGAAAAGGACCATTCAAAAGTACGTCATCCATGGACAATTGCCGGTCTTGATCGTGAAAACTTTTTAGCGATTGGGTGTCACACACTGTTCGGCACAGTGGGCAAGAATAATTTTCTGACAGCCATATTCCCATACACGATCGATGAAAACTATGCTGATAGGGTGTAGTGGCATAATTGGAAATAGACGTTTCTTCGTTACAAATCGAGCAAATGTTACCAATTGCAGCGATATTGTCGAGATTTTCAACACTACGGCGAACTGCTATTATGTATAGTACAATGTGATAAGACACGATATCTAGGAAAACAATGTCTCGGCAATTATTAATTAATTATTATTAAATATAAAAAAACATTTTTAAAAAAACAGCTTGCAATTATAATGAACTGGCTTAAAGTTCCAGTTACTCGTAAGATTCAAATCATATTTCTTGAACAAATAGATTTGTGTTTGCGAATGAAGTTAGTCAGTGTGGTTATTAAAACTGCGTGTTATATTTGTAGTTTCCAACGTACGAAGAGAATACTGAATGAAAAAAAAAATTGTGTGCTGAAATACTAGTTACTAGTATTTAATATCTAAGCATTAATTATGTAACGCTGTAATGATCTTAAAACTCTAGTAACATCTTCAGAATTTGTGTGACCAAGTCACTTTTAGATATTACTGAATCAGCACAGCAAATGGGTTGGTAAATTAAATACAACCTGAAGTCATTCGGATGCATCTATGATCGGACGGACAATCAGCTCGAGCCTTCATAATTTCCCCAACGCGAATTCGAACCAAACAACAAATACTTCGATGAGAGTAGAAAAGTAGCAAATCGGTTGCCGATTTGTGTACCGTAGTGAAGGGATATTCCCGTGAAGAGTGCCATAAACAAATCACGCGTAATGCTCGCAAAAAAAACACGAGAAGTTGATGCAGACTCGCCTCCAAACGACCTCTCGTTCCCTACCCGACAATTACATGAGAGCGTAAGCATCTTTCCCGTATCCTACCGATAACAAGCACTGACACTTTTATTTAAGTTCTTCCTGCATTACAAAAAAATGCACATATGTAATTATTCAATTAATCGAAATAACACACGCGCACACACACACGCATGCACGAATATGGATGGGTATTACAATCTCCTACCCCTCACTCATGTTTATGCGTGTACATACATATATATAATCGCACTCGTACGTATACCTATAACGTAACAATTATAATTTTTTTTGTTTCTTATTGTGCTTTTAAATCTTCCTAATATAATTACGTTATACATTAACATAACTTAGTAATTACTATACATGCATATAGTTACATATGATCATTTATTAAAATGCTCGTAAGCGTGGACCCTGGTAGCCATGGCTACCCACTGCCCCTTAAAATTCCAATACAATCTCACACTTTTTTCTCTGAATACATATACTAATGCATATTTCTGGGATATTTTTATTGCTTTATTTTTCATGTAATGAGTGCGAATAAAACAGCATGGTATTAATTGACAAAATAATTTGAGCTTTCATTCTTGCTTTATGAAATCTGTCAAATTGATCAACTCAAAAATATTTTGACACATTAACCCCTGGTTATGTATGAGGGTCAAACTTCTAAAATTCATTTGTGTATTTTTTCTTCTCGCTTAGCATTAATTTCATTGTAATTACATTAACTTATAAATCTTTTGTTAATTGTTACTATAATTAAAATTATCAAAAATTTGTTTAAATAACATTGTCTTTCTTTCAAAAATATACATTCAAAATCTTGTGGTCAACCAGAGGGTTAATAATGTTGACAATGAACAAATGTTGAACTGTCAAAAAATTTGTAAATATTTTACATTGAAGAGATCAAATTGGTAAGTTGGCAAAAATTTTATAAGATTTTATTTAATGTATTTATTTATATTAACAGAAAAGCAGCAAGCGAAGAAGAAGCAATCAAGCATATTCAAGATAAGCTATACAAGCCATACTTACTTACTTATGTGGCCATAACAACGGAATATCGATTTAGGTTGGAAATTCCAAGCGCCGCCGGGTTCTCCAGTACTTGGTCTTTCCACCGGAGGTTAGGTCTTCCTCTTCTGCGTCGTCCTCCGAATATAACACCTCCTTAGCTGGAGTATGTTCTTCCATTCGCTCGACATGACCTAGCCAGCGCAGCCGCAGGATTTTGATCCGCTTTACTATGTCAATATCGGCATACAGCTCGTACAGCTCATGGTTGTACCTTATTCGGTACTCGCCACCAACGCAAATAGGTCCAAAGATCTTGCGAGGGACTTTTCTCTCGAAAACTCCAAGTATTCGCTCATCATCCGAGATGGAAATTGTTCAGCCTTCAGCGCCATATGTAAGGACAGGCATGATGAGAGACTTCTAGAGTGCAGTTTTCGTTTTTTGAGAGAGGGCTCGATTTCTCAATTGCTTACTCAGTCCAAAGTAACATCTGCTAGCAAGAGTTATCCTACGCATGATTTGCAGGCTGACGTCATTACAGTTGTTGATGCTGGTTCCAAGATAGACAAAGTTCCTTACTACTTCAAAAGCGTAGTTGTCAACAGTGACGTGCTGTCCAAGACCCCGGGACTGTTTGTTTATTGACAATAGGTTCTTCGTCTTGCCCTCTTTTATCGTAAGACCCGTCCGACGCGACTCTCTTTCCAACTCTGAGAATGCTGCACTGACTGCTCGAGTGCTCATGCCGATTATGTCAATATCGTCAGAATACGCCAACAGCATGACACTTTTGTTGGAGATAGTGCCATTATGTCGTAGATCAGCAGCTCGTATTATTTTCTCCATAATAAGATTGAAGAAGTCGCACGACAACGAATCACCTTGTCTGAAACCCCGTTCGGTATTAAACGGTGTGGAGAGGTCCTTCCCAATTTTCACCGCACAACAGGAGTTATGCAGTGTCATTCTACAAAGTTGAATGAGCTTTGCAGGAATACCGAACTCAGACATTGTTGCGTAGAGGTAATCCCTTACCGGAATGTCGAATGCGGCTTTATAATCAACAAATAGGTGGTGTGTGTCGATCTGTTTTTCTTGGGTCTTCTCCAGGATTTGGCGCAGTGTGAAAATCTGGTCGATGGTAGATTTACCAGGTCTGAAGATGCACTGATAAGGTCCAGTCAGGTTGTTGAGCATGGGCTTCAATCTTTCACACAATACGCTCTATACCTTGTATGCGATGGTCAAGAGACTTATTCCACGGTAGCTGGCGCAAATTTTGGGG
Organism: Megamerina dolium; assembly: GCA_963854835.1. Lineage (NCBI taxonomy): Eukaryota > Metazoa > Arthropoda > Insecta > Diptera > Megamerinidae > Megamerina > Megamerina dolium. The sequence continues at coordinate 40,136,828 of OY978530.1, forward strand.
TCTACTTTTTTATGTACGGGACAGAGGACACTGTGCCTCCAATCATCAGGCATGCTTTCATGCGAGTATATTCTGCTTATGAGCTGGTGCATGCAGGCGAGCAGCTCATCGCCTCTGGTCTTAAACAACTCGGCAAGCAGGCTATCAGCACCTGCAGCTTTGTTGTTCTTCAGCCTTAAAATGGCCGTTTCAACCTCATCATAGTCGGGTGGTGAAACATCAACACCATCATCTGTAATTGGGGTTATCGGCAATCTCCTCCACTGGCGGAATTGTTCGTAGCATCGCCATTCAGTATCGTGGAGAAGTGTTCCCTCCATATGCTCAGTACACTCTGGACATCTGTAACCAGATTCCCATTTCCGTCACGATACGAAGAGGCTCCGTGATATAAACCGCCACTCAGGTGCTTGATCTTTTGGAAGAATTTTAGAGTCTCATTCTTGTCGGTACACATCTCGATCTCCTCACACTCGCGTTTTTCCAGTTCCCTCTTCTTGCGCCTGAAAAGACGTCTCTCTGCACTCCTTTTCTCTCTGTACCTCTCCTTAACAGCTCGCGTTGTGCCTGCACGCGTGGTTATTCTGTAGGCGGCGTCTTTCTCTGCGGTAGCGTCGCGACACTCCTGATCATACCACTCATTCCTCAGAGGCCGGTAGTAACCGATTACCTCTTCAGCAGCAGTAGTCATGGAGTGGGATATATATATATATATATATATATATATATATATATATATATATATATATATATTCATATATATACATTTATATATACATATATATATATATATATATATATATATATATATGTATATAAAAATAAATAAATAAATAAATAAATAAATATGTGGCACATAAAGCCCCAAAGGGCTCATTGGCCGAGCTTCTCTTCCATTACTGTTGTGCGTCTTAAATTTTCGACAATATTAGAAGGGACCTACTTATTTTAGCCGGTTCCGAACGGCAGAACACTTGTGACATCACATATGTATATGTATATATATATATATATATATATATATATATATATATGTATATGTATATATATATATATATGTATATGTATATATGTATATATATATGTATATGTATATGTATATGTATATATATATATGTATTTGTATATGTATATGTATATATATATGTATATGTATATATATACATATATATATATATATATATATATATATATATATATGTATATATATACATATACATATATATATACATATACATATACAAATACATATATATATACATATACATATACATATACATATATATGTATATATATACATATACATACATATACATATATATATAGTCCCACCAGGGTTGGTTACCCGATATATATATATATATATATATATATATATATATATATATATATATATATATATATATATATATATATATATATATATATATATATTAGGGTGGGTCAAATTTTTTCGACCCAAAGGCTCATCGTGATTCTTATTTTATGGGTCATTCTAAGCAAATTTGCCAAAGAAACCATAGCTCTAAAATGAAGCTCGAGCCCCCGGTTTTTCAAAATAGGTATTTTTTCTAGAAATATTCGAGAATAGAGGCAAAAAATGCTATTTCCTTTAGCCAAATGTGTATATGGGGGTTTTTTGGGTCGCGGAATCCATTTTTGACATTAATTTTTATTTTTGAGTGCCGCCAGAGGGCGCTTTCGTACATTTTTTACATAAGAACCGAAAGTAGTTTGAAACATATGCCTTCTCACGATGTTCCTGCTTTTGGTATGTCTTCTGATTTGACTGGTCTGAATCTGCCAACTAAACAGGATATTTTAAGATGTTATTTTTTCTTGGCCGAACGTGCTAAAATGCAAAGTAAAATGTTTTCATATAAAACATTTACTCCTCAAGTGACAGACAAATTGATTGGAATTTGGAGCAAACTAAATATTGAAATTATATGCAAACGAAATATTGTTAGAAAATTGAATACCTTGCTTGACAAATACTACACTGCAGATAAATGCAAAGCAAAAGGCTCCAGTCTCACATCTTTCTTACGATCCATAAATATACGCCAAGTTACTTCAATATTAAATATTACAACTCTGTCGTGCACGGTAGTGTATTATTTTATAAATTCATACGTTGGACTCAATATTTGGATTCGTATTTAAGCCAAATTGTAAATAATGTTGTTAAAGAAAACTCGTATTATGCTCATTCAGAAAACATTTTATTGGCAATGTTGTTCGACGATGAAAAAAAAATACGCGACTTAGCTCTAAAAAAAAATTTACACTACCGTAACCATGTGGAAGATCCGATGCTACTGAGAGTTTATAAAAAGCCTATCATAAACTTCAATTGCACAGATTTTACGAATATGATTGACATGAATGATAATTCAATCTTATTCGAACCACCATTCACTCGAAATATTCCTTATGAATATCTACAACAATATTTAGAAGACATTGATCCACCGCTGCCTGATCCGAAAATTCCAGTACACATACAAGGAACGGAAAGACATGTTCAATTGCTGGCTAGTGTATCCAAAAGAGTTTTAGAACATAATCGAGAAGGAGTTATGGCGGTGACATTAGAAAGTCGTGAAAAATTCGCTAGACTTGACAGCAAGAAAGACTTTCAAAAATAACTCCTTCGCGTTTATTTCCTAAAACTCTTCGTTTTGTTTCTTAATTACTGAATTCAATTAATTTTTTTTATTAATTACATTTTATATGCTTTTATTATTTGTTATGTTGAATTTTAGAAGAAAAAAATAAAGTAAAATATGCTTTGTTTACTCTTTGTCTTAAATTCGATATAGGTCGTGAATGAATAACCCCCCCCCCCTTACCCCATCATTTTTAACGCTAAACACTCTGGGCTATTTAAAGTTTTGGGTTGTCTTATGAGAAAGTCAAATATTCGTCAATTTACACGAAAAATTTCGTAAATTTCCCCAAAAAAAAAACGATAAAATTAAAAAATGAACGAAAGCGCCCTCTGGTGGTGCTCAAAAATAAAAATAGATCTCAAAAATGGATTCCTCGATCCAAAAACCCCCACATACACATTTGGCTAGAGAAAATAGCATTTTTTTTACATCTATTCTTGAGTATTTGGGGAAAAAACCTATTTTGAAAAAGCCGGGGGCTCGAAAATCATTTTAGAGCTATGGTTTCTTTGGAAAAGTATCTTCAAATGACGTAGAACAAGAATCTCGATGAGCCCCTTAACATTTTTTCGGCCCCCTACAATTTGACCCACCCTAATATATATATATATATATTTATATATATATATATATATTTTTGTATATATATATATATATATATATATATATATATATATATATATATATATATATATATATATATATATATATATATATATATATATATATATATATATATATATATATATACATATATATATATGAAGCTTTAACCTTCCTCCACTAACTGTTAAAATTTCATGGCATTTGGTCGACATTTAATGTTTATTATTGACATTCATTTTACAAAACACGTGTTCGTTTGATGTTGAAATTTTAACATGGAGCAAAGAGAGAAAAAAGTCACACGGCACTTTTTGCCTCAGAATTCAGGTCTGTGTGTTGAATCACCCGCCGTAATCACCTGATTTGACACCGTGTGACTTCTTTTTGATGACATTCAGACCATACAACCGTCTTCGACGAGGGCACCGGAGGCAATTCCGAAAAATGAGCTGGAACACGCGTTTGAATCACTATTAAATCGATGTAACAAGTGTATTGAATCAGGAGGAGAATATTTCGAATAAATATACCGAAAAATTAGCAGATATCGTTTTTTAATTGTTTTTTCTAAAGGCAGTCTTAATACATAATTGTCGCACCTAATATTACCCATAATTGTGAAAGACATATTTATTCATACACATACCAACATTGCTCATAGTTGTAAAATACATAATTCATATGAATATTTCTATTAATTGTGGAATGACGGAACATTGTGTGACTGAGTTGGGTGTAAAAAAGCCTACAAAACACTTTCCCACACAATTCGTAGTTCTGCATTTACGTAAGCATACTAACAATGTTTAGGCATACCACAATAACTAAAGTCAGGTGGACCACTCGTATGTAAGTATTGAAAATTTACTTTTGCGCACATTGAGTACATATATATGGTGTGAACCAATTGTGGATTGTGGGTTGTAGACTGGTATGTTGGTAGATTTTGTAGCATATAATACTGATATCAATGTTGTTGGTACAACAACAAGGTGAAAGGAGGAACTTTTCCTCCTTTCACCTTGTTAATGTAGCAAACATAGTAAAAAAAAAATCCCCTGGAACGAGAAGAGGAAGTTTAAAAATAGAGAAAAAAAGATATATGGAGCTAGAGAGAGATAGAAAGTTGACAATAATCGCAACATTGGAAAATTAAAGGGTTCACAAAGACAGCAATAGTGTGTGGCATATCGTGGTTGCAACTTATGTGCCCTCCCTTCCGTGATCCTTAAGTCTTCGTACAAATATGTTTCGTGGATCCCTCCGACATCTCTACACCCCAATCTCCACGGCCGCACGGAAATCAAAAACCATTATCGTTTAGAGATTCACGAATGATTTAAGAGTAAAATAATTGAACAAAAACAAAAAAAAATATAGCAAAACGAAAAGGAGACCACTTTTGATTCTCTTTTTATATATATGTATATACATACATACATATATGTATATATATATATATATATATATATATATATATATATATATATATATATATATATATATATATATATATATATATATATATATATATATATATATATATATATATATATGGGTGGGTGCCGTAGCTCAGTGGTTATTGTGTTCGCCTTCTGATCTGTAGGTCGTGGTTCAATCCCCGGCTGATCCATAACAAATTTAATATCGATAAGATTTTTCTTTCGAACGGTACCCACCTACCTGTCGGCAAGCAATTGGCAATTCTTCCGACAGTAACAACTTGCCATGAAAAAGCTTCTAAAAGAACTCTGTGACAAAGCTCAGAAAAAGTGATGTCACAAGTGTTCTGCCGTTCGGAACCGGCTAAAATAAGTAGGTCCCTTCTAATATTGTCCAAAAATTTAAGACGCACAACAGTAATTAGATTTTAGATAGAAAATTTTAGCAAATTTTTGATAACACAAACTAACAAAAATACAAAAATACAAAATTGAAGTTTTATATGGTGTGGCAAAAAGAAATGTGGGCTGATTCGGGGGCCACCGTTATGGATAGTTCAGCGACTGTACACTGGTTCTTCTCGCTCATAAATTTCAACTAACACAGCACTGGTACGACTGTATGTATGAACATATTGAAGTTATATATATGTGTATATCCTTCCTTTACAAATATTCTTCTTTAGAAAATTCTTACAGTTTTTGTTCTTGTTTGAAGTTGATTTCCTCGTCTTTAACAGCACAATTTATTTAATTTTAAAAGCTATTTGATTATGTGCATAATATTTTTAGGACTTTATCCAACACGCAACACCTTTTACAACATTGTAGCACAAGTACAATGTTAGGTAAATACTTCGTAACGTTTAAAAGAACACCCGTAAGTTGACGTTTTAAACCACATTCTACTGCATTCCAATATAATGCTTTAATGTATGTAAGTGGGCCGAAATAGTCCCTCATCACGATAACGTGAAACTCCACGCACTCCACGCCCTTTTGTATGCTACCGTTGTTGCAATCAGCGATTAGCGAAGCTACCGGCACTTTATTAAGCAACTGTATGTTTCTTTTTTTTTTTTTTTGTTAAATGTTAATATTGTATTTTTTTTATGGTTATATATTTTTATTTTATAAGAAAATGTTCGCGGCGTTCACGTCTGCGAACCTCAATTGGCTTTGGTGGGCTAGAATGTTACTGTATTATTCCAGTAGTGGTACTTATATTTGTCAAACATATCTACACATGTAGGTCTAAGCTGTAAATACATCACGCGATTTTTATTACCAATCATAGATTATCTGTTTTTATACCCTGCATAATGCAATATGCATGGTATATTCATTTCGGTCAGATGTTTGTGTCCACTTGAAGGAATTTCCGGAGATATAGACATGGATATATATTCGTGATCAGCGTTGATTAAATTTTCGATTTAACGATGTCCGTCCGTCCGTCCGTCCGTCCGTCCGTCTGTCTGTCACCTGGCTGGTTCGCACGATAACTTGAGTAAATATTGAGCTATTTCGATGAAATTTGGCATAAGTAATCTATGATCCAAGGGTACGGAGGGAATTGATATTGGGCATGATCGGCCAATAACCACGCCCACACCAAACATTCAAAGCGACTAACCTCGAAATTTTCAAAATCTTTAACTTGCTATAACTCACATAATATACCACTTGGGACAACAATATTTGGCACATAGAGTTATATTATACTACTATATAACGTCGCCAAAAATGGGTGAGACACGCCTACTTTTTAGCGTAGCTCCCATACAAAGTGTCTGTACTTCTTTTAAATTGAAAGAGCTGTAACTTCGGAAATCTTCTGTCCAGAATAACCATAATTGACACTTAGATTAACATGGTAGTCCGAAATAATATGGCAGCAAATCAGTGTGCCACGCCCACTCCTTTTTGGGTCTCCCATACAAAGTTGCGGAAATTAAAAAAAATGTTACCGGTTATAACTTGCAAACTATTCAGCGTAGAATAACGAGATTTAAGGTGTGGGTTAGTATTGTACGAACAACTAGGCTCACAGAAAATGGGCGCACCACGCCCATTTTTTATCGTAGCCCCCATACAAATTTTAAATTGAAACAGCTGTAACTTCGGCAATCTTCTGTCTAGAATAACCATAATTGACGCTTAAATTAATATAGTAGTCGGTAATAATCAGGCAGAAAATCAGTGTGCCACGCCCACCCCTTCATGAGTCTCCCATGCAAAGTCAAGGGAATTAAACTAAAACTTTTAAGCTCCATAACTTACAAACCATATAGCGTAGGACAACGAGATTTAAGGTATGGAATAGTATTGTACGAGCACTGTTTATCGTAGCCCCCATACAAAATGACTGAAATTCTTTTAAATTTAAACAGCCGTAACTTCGGCAATCTTCTGTCTAGAATAACCATAATTGACACTTAGATTAATATCATAGTCAGAAATAATCTGGAAAAAAACAGTGTGCCACGCCCACTCTTTCTAGGGGCTCCCACAAAAAGTTGAGGAAATTAAACAAAAATGTTAACCGCCATAACTTGCAAACTATTCAGCGTAGAATAACGAGATAAGGTGTGGATTAGTATTGTACGAGCAACTAGGCTCACAGAAAATGGGCGCACCACGCCCACTGTTTATCGTAGAACCCATACAAATTTTAAATTGAAACAGCTGTAACTTCGGCAATCTTCTGTCTAGAATAACCATAATTGACACTTAAATTAATATCGTAGTCGGCAAAAATCTGGCAGAAGATTAGTGTGCCACGCCCACTCCTTCATAAGTCTCCCATACAAAGTCAAGGGAATTAAACAAAAACTTTTAAGCTCCATAACTTACAAACCATTTAGCGTAGGACAACCAAATTTAAGGTGTGGATTGATATTGAAAATTTAATTAGATATACAAGAAAGAGATAAGTCACGCCCACTTTTTATATAGTTTCCGTACAAATGTCGGATTTATCTTAAATATTAAAACACCCATAACTTACTAAATAATACTCCTAGGTCAACCCATTGCAACCTATGTAGTTTAGTATTATAGGCAGAAATTGATCCTCCAAAATTGGTGAGGTACGCCTGCTTCTTAATGTAGGTCCTATACAAAGTAGTGGAAGAAAAGGATGGATATACGAGCAAACTTTTTATATATACCTCTACATATGCAGGGTATAATTTGGTCGGCCCCAGCCGACTGTAAGGAGATTTTTTCTTTAATAAATTTATTGTTACTTTACGGTAATTCAATATGATATTTCGCTATTTGCCACTATATGGCCTCAGACGAAATGCATCGAGTATAGGATGTGCACCTACCATCATTGTGGGCTATTATTTTAATGTATTATTAGAATATACTGGGAAGAAATAAGAAAAGCAACAATGTCACCATTCGCTACAAGCGCCTCTACAATTTGTATGTGGATAGTTTTAGGAAAAATTGCAGCAGCTTACTGAAGGCAGAACGAGTTGTGACTTAACATTGAATTATAACTGTAATACTCATTCGACGCGGATTTCTTTCAAACTCTGAGAATGCTGCACTGACTTCAGCGTGTTCATGACGATTATGTCTATATCGTTGCCTCTTCGAATGATGGTTGGGTTACACGTTCAATATAATACAAAAAAAAAAAAAACCTAAAAATCAAATATTTTTTGAAATTCAAATCAAAATAAATTAAATTAATTTTTTTTGCTTTATTTCTTTATGCATACATAGTGATTTTTATCTAATATTGATAATGAATTTTAACAGATTGAATGTGAACCAATATGACGTGCTGAGTTATTCAATTGAATTTTTGAATTCACTCGATTTGTCAGGGCTGCCACAATATAACTTACAATTAAAAGTTGGAGCATTAATTATTATGGTTCATAACATCAATCAATCAAAACTATGTAATGGCACAAGGCTCTCTATAAAAGAGCTAATGAACGATGTTATCGGATCAACTATTTTGAAAGGCAAATTAAAGCTAAAGACGATTAAATTCACGAGATTTAATTAACTGTAACATCTTATTAACAATTAACAAATTACTATTAGCGTGTACGGTATACGAATGAATATGCTCAAGACGCCATGACCTACGTGAGGAATTACAGACGTCCAGACTTATTCATTACGTTTACTTGCAACCCAAGGCAAGACATTTGATCGGACTATCAAAGATCTGCGCAGTAATATTCCTAATCCTATTATTCATATTTGTGGAGCTATGTAATGAAGCTGCGTTAAAACCGATTCGTCTACCGAGATTTTCTCTAATTAATTATTGACGGTTTGTAATGGAAAAGTACCAGTCGACGTGTCCACCGTAATGATTTCATTTCCGTTGAATTTCTGCCAATTCACAAAGTACTCAACACAAAAGTGCTCTCAAAAATCTCCCAGAACTATGTGAAACACGATTGATCGATGACTTGTATTCCATAATTCAAAATTGCTGGACAATGACATTCAATCAAATCAATTGATTGTGTCATTAATCCAGACGAATGAAACAGTTATCGAACAGAGTCCCCGAATTCATTAGACTTACCAGGATTACCATCACATAATTTACGACTGACATTTGGATCAGTTGTCATCATATTCCGGAACCTCAATCAACCGATATTGTGCAATGGAATAAGATTGGTCGTGAAGCAATTCAGAAATAATATCATTCAAACAACGATACCTAAAGTCAAATTCAAGAACGAGGAAGGGAAGGGAATATAGAATTCGGAACAAGTGCAGAATACGGACTCAGAAGGGGGAAAAAAATAAAAAATTGCCTCGGATAGAGCTTCGTTTTGTGAATATAAAAAATAAAAAATTTGTCTCCGCAAATACCCATACAAGGCGTGGCTCAAGGTCAAAGTTCAAAATTGAGGTCGAGATTATTCGATAGACACGCAATTTTTTTCTACAATATGGGTATCATAAGAAAGGTTTAAATACCTTTCTACTGATATATATAATTTAATACCTATTTTTCACATTTTAAAAGTTATTATCAAAACTATAAATTTGAAATTTTTTTTTTCAAAAACCAATTTTTTTTTCGAAAATAAGCCTTATTTACCTACCGAAAGTTTAGCACCATACTAAAGCCTATACAATTACCTTTACAACGGTGTATAAAACATATTTCTCAAGAATTTGTATGCATTTAAAAAATTGTTTTCAAGCTGATACTTCATCAAGTGTTTGCAATATGGACGACTTTCGATACAATTATCTGCATGTCTACAAATTCAGTATCGCAACCAACAGTATTTTAGGATAAAAGCTTTTTTGATAACCGGCCTTCGGCCGGGCACAAAAAAAATAACCCTTATAGGCCCGACGCCGGCTTCGCGACAGAAGTTTTAGCATTTGAAATCTCTTTTTTAGTATTTAAATTTTATTCATTTGTTTCAATATTGTATTCACCATCAGGATAATCTACAACATAGGGCTCTAACAATGTGGTATTTATTAGATTAATAAAAGAATTAGTTAATTATACTATTTCATCCTATTTTTCCTTAATTCTTTTGTCTATCTCTACCGCTATGATTATAACTGTCTCACTATTCCTCTGTGCACATATTTGCTATAGTGAAAGTATGATCATAAAAAAATATATTTAAAATATATAAAAATTCTTTAGAAATATGTTTTATATACCATTGGAAAGGTAATCCTATGATCTTTGAAATAATATATAATTCTTGATAGATTAATGGGGAACTTTTTCGAAAAAAAATCGGTTTTTACAAAATTTATATAAAAAATATATAATTTTCTTCATAACATTTAAAAAGTTAAAAATTCATATAAAATATTATATACCTATAAAAAGGTATTAAAATTACCTGTGTTTTGATACCCATATTGTAGAAAAAATTTGCTTGTCTCTCGAGTAATCTCGACCTCATTTTGAACTTTGACCGTGAACCACGCCTTGTATGGGCGTTTGCGGAGACAAATTTTTTATTTTTTATATTCACAAAACGAAGCTCTATCCGAGGCAATTTTTTATTTTTTTTTTCCTTCTGAGTCCGTATTCTGCACTTATGCCCAATCAACAAGTTAGAATGTCAATCTGGAAGTGTTTGCAATTAATCTTGAATTCCCATGCTTCTCGCTTTTCCAATTATATGAGGCATGTTTGTGTGTTTATTATTTACACTTCAATTCAAATTAATGAATTGACATGTGATTCCCTCAATCGAATTCGAAATGTTAAGTCAATCTATAATCAAAATTGGAAAGGCATCATTTGTTTTCAATAGGGAATGTTTGATAAAAATAATTAAACGACAATTAGTACGCTTGTCCAAATTAGGGATTCATTATCGTCCTTGAAACAAACATTTGTTTATTCATAAGTCATGTGGGCAACGGAAACAAATTCTCAACGTCGCTATTTAATTTTGCAGATTACTCATTAGTACATTGGTAGGGCCGCGAATGCTTAAAACATAATTATAAAAATCGAAAGGGGTGTATAATCAGAAGAATAATAAGATAATTCCAAATTAAACTTAAATAAACTGCAAAAACTGAAAAAGGTGTAAAACAATTTACTTTGTGAAGAAGAAGTGTCCGTGTGTATTAAAAACAACAAATACAACAGCCATACCGGTAATACAACCTGCAGGCATCAATGCAACAAGCCCACCGGCATTCACTAGTTCTCTGCTGAACATTACTCCTTCGAGTCGGATAAGGCTCGCAACGTGTGGTAAGACAATCTTGCTGATCAAGGTACGTTTTATTGTATAGGATGCATAACTCACATGTACTACTTGTTTTTTACATACAAGTATGTATGAAAAATAAGGTGCATGTGTATATACAATTGTTGATTGTTTTATATATATCTCGCATTATCCCGCTCAAATTAATAAAAAATATTTAATAAATTGTTGTAAAACAATTATTGTTGGCTTACTCATTTTTGCTACGCTCTTAGTGAGTATGTCGTACATACATTTTATAACAAATCCGACAAAAACATCTCTTTAACTTTCAGCGAATCTCTCGCTGAGTTAAATATTACTCTCTTAACACACTCTGCCATATAATTGCAAAAATTATAAATTATACAATATATTGTAATACAATTGATATTATTTTTTTTTATTTTATTCCCGATTATTTTCTTCTTCTTCTCATTATTTGAGGAGTTTTTAATTGGTATAGGTAATGGTAATAATAATAATAGCGTTGATCATATCTCACATATTGCACATACCATTTATATAAGTACAGGGTGATTTTTTAGCAACACTGTTTTTGGCAGCTGAGTTTGGTCTATAATTTAATCATGAATCAACTTACAAACGAACAATGCTTGTAGTTTATTGAATTTTATTATTAAAATTCATGCTAGGTTAAGAAAGGCACTTCTTCCAATCAGCGACGAAGCTCATTTCTGGTTGAATGAATACATGAACAATCAAAATTGCCGTATTTGGTGTGAAGGGAGCCAAAAGCATTGCAACAACTACCAATGCATAATGAAAAAATGCACTGTTTGGTGTGGATTATGGGTCGGTGCATCATTGGACCGTACTTTTTCAAAGACGACGAAGGCAGGAACGTTACTGTGAATGGCGAGTGCTACCGTGCGATGATTACAAATTTTTTTTGTCCAAAATGTAAGAGCTGGACTCAGCTGATATCTAGTTTCAATAAGACGGTGACATGCCACACAGCACGCGAAACAATGGCCCAATTGAGAGGCGAGTTCGGTGAACAGTTTATTTTACGTTTGGGCCGGTCAATTAGTCGCCTAGATCGTGCGATTTAACGCCTTTAGACTATTTTTGTGAGGCTATGTTAAGGCCCATGTCCATAGCGATAAGCCCGCAACGGTTGACGCACGGGAAGCCAATACTGAAGAATTTATTCGTGAGACACCGGCCGATATGTTGGATAGACTATGCCAAAATTGGACCCAGCGTATAAACAATTTGAGGCGCAGCCGCGGTCAACATTTCCATGAAATCATATTTAAACATTGAATTATATATATCGTTCTATCGACTCAAATAAAGATTTCACACATTTCTTTAAATTTTGTTTTTTTTAATCAAATCCGAAGGCTGTTAAAAAATCACTCGGTACATTAGCAACAAAACATATTTGCAATGGCTGGTACTTATATACAAGAAAAAGAATTGCAAAAACAATTGTATACTATTTCCTATTGAGAACACACCTAGTGTAGAAAATAGTCATTCTCGACCCTAAGTTGCTACAGTGCTTACAAACGCAATATAATTTTTTTTTTTTTTTTTTTTTAATAAGCTTTTTTTATTGGATCTTTCTAAATTACTTAGAAACTAACAATAAGTATTCAAATCTTACAAACTAACTAAAATTATGTGATATTCCCAACGTTCCATCACAATTTGTTGAGTCGCGAGGTATAGCAATTTCACAGCATATTCAGTGTGTCTTTTCTTTTTAATCGACGATGCCCCGTTCTCAGCAACAATTGCCTAGCAAGGGGATTCGGATGATTGTGTAATTTTTGAATGTAGCTTCTGCAGGACATTGCAACTTCCTCAGAAATTGTGCGTACATTTAAATCTCGATGGATGTTAACGTTCCTCATATACCAAGGCGCGTTTACAATAATTCGCAGACACTTGGATTGTATTCGCTGCAATTTTTCGATATTAGAGGGAGATGCGGTGCCCCAAAACTGAATACCATAAATCCAGATTGGCTTCAGGATTGCTTTATATAATAGCACTTTGTATTCGAGATTCAACTTTGATCTTTTGTGTAACAGCCACCATAACTGATTAATTTTAAGCTTGATCTGAGTTTTCTTTGCCTCTATGTGATTTTTCCAGGTCAGCCTTCTGTCGAGGTGAATAATCAAGTACTTTGTTGAGGAACATTGTGGAACTGATTGGCCATTAATTTTAAGTGGAGGACATGTATCTGGCCTTAGCGTGAAGGTTACATGTACGCTCTTTGATTCATTGACTTTTATACGCCATTTTGCTAGCCAGATTTCGAGAGAATCGATATGAGTCTGCAGGAGTTTAGTAGCTTCTATGGGGTTAGAGCGAGAGCACAATATTGTCGTATCATCTGCAAAGGTCGATATAAATGTATAGTTATTGTTGGGCATATCTGAAGTGTATAAGAGATACAGTAAGGGGCCCAAAACGCTTCCTTGAGGAACGCCAGCGTGAATATCCAATGGATTTGTTGTGTAATCCTTGTGATGTACGAGAAATTGTCTTTTCGTGAGGTAGCTACTAAGCAATGAGGAGACATTTGCAGGCAGTAATAGTTTGAGTTTGTAAATAAGGCCATCGTGCCATACTTTATCGAAAGCTTGAGTAATATTAAGAAAGACAGCTGAGCAATACTTTTTTTCTTCAAAAGTATTACGTATCAGAGTTACAATGCGGTGGACTTGTTTTATTGTGCCGTGCTGTTTTCTAAATCCAAACTGATGTTGAGGAATCAGTTGGTTGAGATTAATAAATGGAGCTATATTCATAACAAGTAGCTTTTCGAATACTTTAGAGAGTAGAGGCAGGAGGCTGATAGGTGTGTACGATGCATCTTTTGTAGGGTCTTTCCCTGGTTTTGCTATCATAATAATTTTTGAAGTTTTCCAGCATTTGGGATACTGTTTAATACGAAGGATAGCATTGAAAATGTGCATGAGATGAATTACTGAAGCCGGAAGTAGCTCTTTTATCATTTTACCGGTAATTTTATCTGGACCAGGTGATTTTTTCGGGTTTAAATCTTTATAAATTGCTTTGAAAATGTCCTTTTTTTAATTTTGAACGTTATTAAGCAAGGTTGAGAAATTAATTTTGGTAATGAGGACTGTGAAGAGGGTGGATTGGGTGTAAACACATTTTTTAGGTGGTCTGCAAAAACCAAACCCTTCTCACAGTTGCTTCTAGCCCAATTACCGTCACTCAAACGGATGGGGAATCAGTGAAAATTGGCCGATGTGAGCTTTTTGCTGATTTCCACAAAGAGTAGTCTTACGCTTCACCAGGTGTTAATTTCGCTATGTGCTCTTCTAACTCTTTGTTGTTTTTATTTTTTAAGGCTTGCAATATAATTGAGTTTTTTTGTGGGAAATAACAATACAAGTTGTGGAAAGTGTTATACAGTGGTTGCCAAACTTTTATTCGGTCCCGCGGTTATATTGACATACATATTACAAACGCGTATATTTATACGTATATATCACATTTTTTATAAATTTGCAAGCTGGTTCCTCTTAACTTTGCTATTTGAGACTACGCCTTTCGAATTAATTTCTTGCCGAACACATTTTGCCATCCCGTTATTATAATTTAGAAGAGCATAAATTCAAGTTTGTCTTGATTTGCCTCCCGATCTGAACTCTATTTCGACTTTTATTCTGCAATTCTACGAGTTACCCTCATCATGTCAAATCTCAATCTGTTTAAAGCTATCGGCGAAAGGGTTGTTGAATTTGATGGCTATTCCCATTCCATCAACTCGGAAGATCATACAATATTTATCTTAGGAGGACAGAAAAAAGAATTCCAATCCCTATGGAGTGATTGCAAAACGGCATATCACTGTCTCATAACAGAGGAAGTAGCGAAAGATGTTGACGTTAGTCAAATCAAAGAGGCTTACAGAGAGTCTAGCTTCTTATGTCCATTGCCTATCTGTAATCAACGATCAGCTTCACAAGCTGAGCTTCGAAGGGGCATCCCACAGTTTCCTCTTCTCCCTCTTAAAACTTATCTCATCAATATTAATTTCCCGATATTCAGCTGCCTCCGTGCGACACAAAATGGTTTTCGGGCGATTATGTTGCATGGTCAAGCTTTCCGGATATGTTCACGGCTTTATACAGAAACAATCCCCGCTTAAGTCCTGTAGAAAAATTGTACTACCTGTTGCAGAAAACCCGTGGCGAAGCACACAGTATCATTCAGTCATTACCGTTGATTAATGATGGCTTCTCCATAGCGTGGTGCAATTTGGAAGACCGCTATGAGAATAAGCGTATACTTATCAACGTTCAGTTGAAATCCCAACCGGCCGTGCAAGAAACCGGCTCGCATTTGAATTTGAAGCTCTTACAGATTGACACAAGTCAGTGGGACGCTATTTTAGTATATTTGTGTTCCACAAAACTCCCGTGCACCACCTTATGTCTGTTAGAGCAGTCATTAAAGACAAGTGAGAAATCCCCAAATGGTGTGATTTTGACGCGTTTCTCACGGAACGGTTAAAGATTCTTGAATCAGTCACAGATATCCGAAGTTGTTCTCGGTTATTCAGCCAACCACCGAATCGGCAACTCAGTCGATTTGAACCAGCCCAGCCAGTTATAATGTGAACTCCAAAAAAATTCAAAGAGACATGAACAATCTCCTCATCTTGACGTTATGTTGAAGCTACGTTTGGCTTGATGTTGGGACCCTCGCTTACATTTTATTCACACTTCTATTGCCCTGCCCAATGCTGGACGAATTTCTTGGACTTTCTCATTACTTTGGCAGCCGCTGTAATGATTAGTCTTGGGCAACGAAACATTCATGTTTTCACTTCCGGAATCAAAAACAAAGGCTGACAGCGCTGTCAAAATCAGTTTAAGGATTAGCCAAAGGTCTGCAACATAACAATTCCTGTTCAAGATGGTCAAAATTGACCAATTGAAAGTGGACCAACTGAAACAGCAGTTGTCAGAGATGAATCTATCGTCATCAGGTACAAAAGCGGAACTGCTGGTGAGGTTAAGGCAAACATGGAGGCTAAGGGTATTAATGTAGAAAAACATGAATTCTTTGAGGAAGCCGAGATACATACAGTTGTGCAAGCTAAGGAAGGGAGCAAGATAGATTCGAGTGGTCAACTCATGTAATTTATGAAAACCATAATAACGCCAATAGAGCGTTATTAGTGAATTGCGTATGGAAATCCCAGAAAGTTCGTCTTACCAAGAAAACGTTATTAGAGAATTCCAGAAAACAATTGACTACAGACTTAAAGAAATTTCTGAGGCTATTGATGAGAAAGTTCCGAAACTAAAGAACATGTAGATAAAATTTCTGGTGCCATTAGTGAAAAGTCACGGATCTGAAGGAACATGTAGACGACCTGGAAGATAAGTTCGAGAAATTAGAGCACGAACTCAATCAACTACAAATAAACGGACTTGTAATTTTTATATACTTATGACTTGACTTGACTTATGTGGCCATAACAACCGAATATCGATTTAGGCCGAAAATAACATGCTTCGCCAGCCATACTTATGACTCTTTGTTATTTCAAAAAATGTTGTTATTTTAAAAATTGATGTTATTGTTTTGTTTTTTGAAAATATTTATTTTAATATAATTCATTATGAACATTTTATTATAACAACTAGTTTCAATATTTATCTACTAAAATTGGCTATCCTGCCAGGTCAGTAAAATAAAATATAAATAATTTTCCCCAAATATATTTAATCAGCGACGACAATAATAAGAGCTATGTTTAAAAACTTCAAGCGTAATAATTAGATCCATAAAATATGAGGAAAGAAAAAGAATAGAATATTACAAAAGAAAGCGAATATTTGTAGTAAACACTTACCATCAAGTATGAGATTTTAAGAAACAACTTCAAATAATAAACCATCAAACTATTGTAAACTATTGTAAAAGATAAAAAAAAACGAGGTACTTTTGGTAGAATTTTCAAAAAATGGAAAAAAAATTTTTTTATCTTAAATAGTCTCAAAAATAATATACTAAAGGATGGAAGGCGGGAAAAGTGTCTAAGTGTCTGAATTTCGAGTTTTGCCGCAAGACGTCTGAGGTATTCTCCGAGCACCTTTAAACTTTAAACGCGTTTTTCTCGAAACCACTTTTTTTGAGCTGGCCGGAACAAATCTTAAGCGATTGATTTGAAAATTTTTACAATACCATTGAAATCGTTTTCCTCAGCGACGTACGTAGGGGTTTTTTGAAATTGTGCATATTTTTTTATTTATAAACAATTTTTTGACGATTTTTTATGTGATATTTCGAACTTATTCTTCAAAGGGTCGCCATTTTACGAAAAATCAATTAATCCAAAAACCCCTACGTACGTCTCTTGCTATTGTAATATGGAATCAAAAAATATTCGGGTTTTTGTTCCAGATCGAAAACTGCGGGCGCTAGGTTTCCGGCCGTGCATCGCGGTGAAAAAAACGCATCAGCGGGGAAATGCTGCACAGCCGCCATTTTGTTTTTGAATCGTGCTACTTAATTGTTTTTTTGGACTTCAAGATTGACATTAAAAAATACTTTTTACAGAATTTGAATATCTCCTTTTGTTTGGCCTACGAAAATTCCCGAAATATCCGTTTTTTGTGCTCTACAGTGGTGTAACCCCTTAAGTAACAACATAACCATCAATAGAACCACTTTAACGTCTAGATTCTTAGATAAGCGGTCCTTATTTGTTGCGATATTGTTTTATATTTTTATTATATTGTTTATTTATATTTAAATTAAAATACATACACGCTCATACACACAATTTATTTTCTGTTTGAAAATTGTAAACTCCTTCATCAAAATGATTCGTTCACCATCGAGATCTAGAGGAGTAGGAGATTCTAATAATTATGATACAATCCTGTAGATGATTCTCCTCCATCAAACATTGATGCTAATAACCTAATTTTAAATCCATGTGATTCAACTATTGAAGTTCTCGCTGTATCAGTCAAGCTTCCTCACTTTTGGGCAAATTTTACCCGTGAGATACTTTTTTGCATAAAAGATATCTCATAAGATAAAACTAAGTATGAATACATCATTACGAAACTACCACAACATGTAATAATGAGCGTACTTGACGTTATTCGAAAACCACCGCCGAATAATAACTATGAACACATTAGGAAAACATTAATTAAACGACATTCTCTCAGCGAACAGAAGAAAATGGATCAAATCCTTGCTGACTCTGAAATTGGTGATAGCAAACCATTAAATAATTCAACTGATTAAAAAAAAAGAATTAAAAAAAATAAATATGGTTGAGAAAGATACCAAAAAGTTGAAATGTAGTGTTCTAAATTTAAATATTAAAATACAATTCCTGAATTATCTTGTTTAACTGGTAATTTATAGGAAGTTTTGAATGCCAATGAAATTTGTTCTATCGGAAATACTAATAATTGAATTTCTAAACAAATTGACGCCATATATCATTTAGAAAGAGTAGATAAACATCTGGTTCGTTGCTGGTCGACTATGGCTGAAAACTTTAATCGTTTAACTCTTGATGTTAGTTGAATTAAAAGTCAACTCAATTAGCAAGAGTCACCACGTCGATTATTTGTTTTCGATAGAACTAACAAGCTAAATTTTCTTATTGATAGTAGAGCCGTAAAAAAATCATTTGACATTATTAATAGGACGAAAGTCCTATTACGACTTTCGGTAAAAAGAAATCAAATGAAAATCTATAATTTAGACGGGATTTTCCCTTCGTGTTTTTAACCGCAGATACCTCACAACCGATACTTGGGGTAGATTTCTTTTTTTTTAATTGATGTCAAATATAAGTGTTTAATCGATCCTCTCACGACTTGATCGGTTAATACAATTTGAAGACACTGTAACATATCGTCACCAAAATTATTTGTAATGTACCATAAATATACACAATTATTGAAGAAATATCCATTGCTTATAACTACACCTGTTTACAATAAATGCGTAAAACAGTCGACCGTTCATCATCGTTTAGATCCAGTAAAGTATAAAATTGCAAAAGCTGAATATGATAATTTAGTAAAATATAGGAATTTGTTTTTCTTCAAATTCTCAAGCTGCGTATCCATACCAGAAGAACCAAATAACACGCGACGATATATATGAAGCAAACAACATATGAAGAATGTGTTGTTTGCTACATTCAAAATCCTTCATAAAAGTGTGATCCAAATACCAACTGGCACAGTTTGTGATTGTCTATTGTGCACATTTTTAAGCGTAATCTCCTAATGAGAGAGGACACTATGGAATTGTATCGGGAGTAGTTAACTAATGGTAGCAATTGGCGAAAGGGCAGCCGGGTTAATATGGCAGAAGATGCATTGGGTGTCTAAAGGTTCAAAGTTCCCGTCTACAGTCTACAGTTGTATGGTGCTTACTGTCACATATAGAACACTTTCGATTACTTGTGCACTCTTCCAATAAGTTCGATCTCGCCAAACAATTCACGCATACCGATATCTCTGTTCGGTGTGGATCGTACAGAGATCCATATCGTACAGATCACTCACTTATTCACTGATCTGCTTCAACCAACTGTTCCCGCTTTTCGCTGGTGTAGTAACCTTCGGTTGTTTTCATTGGTGTTGAGTCTCCAAATTTTAAATCAGCTAGTAGTCTTAACTCGTTTTTGAAATTGGCCATTGCTGGTGTAGTAGCCATTGTATCATATTTGCGCATCGATATGCCTTGAGAAACATTGGTATATGCATATCCCAGTCATTTTGGTATTTATCTACAACCTTTTTAAGATATTTCTACAAGGTATGGTCAAACCGTACCATACCATCAGATTGAGGATGCAAAAATGAGTTTTGTATATCCCAACATATAGCACATCTCTCGGAATACAACTGATTTGAAATTACGATCTTTATATGAGTGTAACTCCATCGGTACACCAAACGATTAACCCAATTGTTAACGAATACATCGGCGACTGTACTAGCTTTTTGATTTGGAATGGGGTATACTGCTTACCATTTACTAAACTAATGTATAACCACCAGAACATACTTGTTCACTGCGTTACATAGCAATTCGTTCGAGCATCCACCGTGTCTTGTGCATTTTCCTTCGACTTTTCTTAGTGGGACTATGCACATTGTTCACACTGCCGAATCCAATCAAAGGTATGGCCATGTCACATCCTGCTCAGCTATCACTTCATTTACTCTTGCCTTATGCATCACTAGAAAATCGTTCGTGCTTTTTCCATCTTCACTTTCCCATGTTCGGAATAGACATCCATTAAACGTCTACATGATTGCATTCAGGTCTGGTGGTACCTTCGTATGGTAATGCGCCTAACTGCCTTAACCGGATGGGGCTAGCGCAATCCTTGTTGAACTCATCGCAAGTCAACTCACTCATGTGGTTTGTTCTTTGCGCTCTGTGATGGCCCCTTCATTCTGTAATAAGGGTGCCACCATGTAGCTAGTTCTGCTTGCTATGTAATGGCAATTTATCAATGGGGTCCGCTACGTAGCGACCACACGTAAATGTCCTCCTGACACCTGCTGGGAGGCAAGTAAAGTGGGTGGAGAAAACCTCCTCGGTTAGAGGTTGTTCGTTGAGCTTGGTACCGAACTACCGAGTGTAGTTTTCGTTTTTCGAGAGCGGGCTCGATTTCTCAATTGCTTACTCAGTCCAAAGTAACATCTGTTAGCAAGAGTTATCCTACGCATGATTTCCAGGCTGACGTCATTACAGTTGTTGATGCTGGTTCCAAGATAGACAAAGTTCCTTACTACTTCAAAAGCGTAGTTGTCAACAGTGACGTGCTGTCCATGACCCCGGGACTATTGACAATAGGTTCTTCGTCTTGCCCTCTTTTATCGTAAGACCCGTCCAACGCGACTCTCTTTCCAATTCTGAGAATGCTGCACTGACTGCTCGCATGTTCATGCCGATTATGTCAATATCGTCGGAATACGCCAACAGCATGACACTTTTGTTGAAGATAGTGCCATTATGTCGTAGATCAGCAGCTCGTATTATTTTCTCCATAATAAGATTGAAGAAGTCGCACGATAACCAATCACCTTGTCTGAAATCCCGTTTGGTATTAAACGGTGTGGAGAGGTCCTTCCCAATTTTCACTGCACAACGGGAGTTATGCAGTGTCATTCTACAAAGTTGAATGAGCTTTGCAGGAATACCGAACTCAGATATTGTTGCGTAGAGGTAATCCCTTACCGGAATGTCGAATGCGGCTTTATAATCAACAAATAGTGGTGTGTGTCGATCTGTTTTCTTGGGTCTTCTCCAGGATTTGACGCTGTGTGAAAATTTGGTCGATAGTAGATTTACCAGGCCCGAAGCAACACTGATAAAGTCCAATCAGGTTGTTGAGCATGGGCTTCAATCTTTCACACAATACGCTCGATAGGACCTTGTATGCGATGCTCAGGAGACTTATTCCACGGTAGTTGGCGCAAATTGTGGGGTCTCTTTTTTTATGTACGGGACAGAGAACACTGAGCCTCCAATCATCAGGCATTCTTTCATGCGAGTATATTCTGCTTATGAGCTGGTGCATGCAGGCGACACCATACCTTACGGTTCACACATGCAAACGAATGGCTAGCAGCAATCCGCATATAGGCAAAACATATATGCCTACGCTCCGATGGATGAGAAGAATGGTGTTACCAAAAAGAGCTCCTTCCAGCGCTTCGAAGTTTATTGCCACTTTCTCTGTCACCCTATAAAAATCGTGCTTGGCGACTTTAATGCCAGGGTGGGCAAGGAAGGTGCCTTTAGTTCAATTCAGCCTCCACTAGAACCCTTCCGATAACGAAATGGGCTGATCAACTTCGTAACTTCGGTAACTAAGAAGTAGTACAAGATTTCAATATCTCGACAGCCATAAAGCGACCTGGCCGTCTCCCTGTCAGCCCACGAAAAACCAAATTGATCACGTGGTGATTGACGTGCTTCCAGTGTGATGGACATGAAATCGATCTGTCGCGCCAACATCGATACGGATCACTACCTTGTTGCAGCTATGGTGCGAACAGGTTTATTTGCCCCAAAGAACAAAAGAAATCCCACACACGGATATGCTTATGCATTACACTCCTCCTTGATGGTACACGCGCACAGTGGACACATGTATTCCACTTCATGACTATTGCTGCCTAGGAGGTAATTGGCTTCTACCGGCCTCTAAGTAATAAATGGTATGATCAGGAGTGTCGGGACGCTACTGCAGAGAAAGACACCGCTTATAGAAAAACCCCGAGCGAGCTGTTAAAGAGCGGTACAGAGAGATGAGTGCGGAGAGATGTCTTTTCAGGCACAAGAAAAGAGATCATTAACGACGCGAGTGCAAGGAGATAGAGATGAGTAGAGGTAGTTATGAGACTCGAAAATTCTTTTAAAGGATCAAGGGCCTGAGTTGCGGTGTAAATCCCGGACGCCTTCCTGTCGTGACAACAATTGGAATCTGGTTACAGATGTCCAGAGTGTACTGAGTTTATGGACGCTTCCATACGTTACTGAATGGCGACGCTTTGAACAATTCCGACAGCTGAACTCCCAATAATGAAGGATGATTCCGATGTTCCACCACCCGACCATAGCATGGTCAGAAAGGCCATTTCTAGAATGAACACAAAAAACTGCAGTTGCTAATGGGCTTCCCTTCACATTGCATCAGCATGCACCAGCTTATAAGCAGAATATGGTCGGATAAAAGCATGCCCGATGATTGGAGGCTCAGTGTTATCTGACCCGTACACTATTCTACTACCGTGGAATAACTCTTCTTAGCATCGCATACAAGGTACTATCAACCGTACTGTGTGGAAGGTGCCTACGCTTAACAACATGATTGATTTCAGACCTGGTAGATCTATCTACTTACACTACTTACTTATGTAGCCATAATAACCGAATATCGATTTAGGCCGAATATAACATGTTTTCCACCGGTAGATCTAACAGCGACCAGATTTTCACGCTGCTGCCGCTGTCGACAGTCCGGTAAGGCATTACCTCCACACAACAATGTCTGGGTTCGATATTGGTGCGAAGCTCGTTCGTCTTTGCAGAATGACACTACGTAACTCCCGTTGTACAGTTGTTGGAAAGATCTCCCACCGCCGTTTAATATTCAATGGGGTTTGAGACGAGGTAATTGATTATCGTGCGACTTTTTTGATCTTATTATGGAAAAAATAATACGAGGTGCTGATCTATGACATAATGGCACTATCTTCGATAAACGAGGGCAAGACGAAGAACCTAGTGTCAATAAAAAAAGAGTTCCGTCGTCTTGGACAGTACGTCATTGTTGATAACTGCGCCTTGGAAGTAATGAAGGACCTTGTCTATCTTGGAACCAGGATTAGCACCAGTAATGCCTTTAGCTTGGATATATTGCGAAGGCTTACTCTTGCTAACAGGTGCTACATTGGGCTAATTGAGAAGTCCTCTCCCTATGAACTTATGTGTTTCCAAGTATGATGTTTTTATTCTTTATTTGTTTATCTGCTTCCACTAAAAAAAAAATATGTGGCACTTAAAGCCCCGAAAGGTTCTTTTTGGCTTAGCTTCTTTTCTATCGCTGTTGTGCGTGTTTTGGGCAATATTAGAAGGGATCTACTTATATTTTAGGCGGTTCCGAAGGGCAGAACTCTTGTGACATCACTTTTCCTGGGCTTTGTCACAGAGTTCTTTTAAAAGCTTTTTCATAGCAAGTTGTTACTGTCGGAAGAATTGCCAATTGTTGACGATAGGTGGGTACCGTTCGAAAGAAAGACCTGTTCGATATTAAATATGTTATGCTTCAGCCGGGGATTGAACCCACGACCTACAGATCAGATCTGCGCCGAAATTACCGTACCAGTATTCGTTTGGTGTTTCCAATACGCTTGTAACCGATGTTTTATGGTAAGTCGACATTGCCATAGCGTAACATCCATCGATTTAAATCTAACGTAAACCTATTATTTATCATGAGATCTACGCCAATAATTTCGTCATCGATAATGTCGGTCACAATGAAGTCATGCTCCCACTTGTAATTTCCGATCGATACTCGTTTCTCATTCCTATCCTGAATCTGTGTATTCTCACCCATTTCCGCAGGTAATTTTATTCCTAGTAAAGTAAAAGCTCAAACCTCTTTACCTAATCGGTCTATAATATAGAATGTTATACACCAGTATCCATGGTTAACATGAACTTCATATTTTCCAGTTTCGATATTCAAACTGCGTGGGACACCCTGTTCACGCCCCTCTGGACTGAACCGATTTAGCTTATCGAACTATTTGTGCGTGTTGAGCGATCGCCATCCACCTTATTCTCATTTTTTGTTATCCTAGAAAAATTGGTCTTAATCACTTTCGTCGTAGGGAGCGATCACGCGCCATATACCCTGGTTTGTCGCAAATGAAGCACTTATCAATAAATTTATTTCCGCGTGGACCCCTTGTTTTGTGTCATGCTGTAATATTGATTTGACTGCCTGACACACTGCTTTAACTAGATTTGTGGTTTCTGCATTTTGGTGTATTTGTGGCATTGGTCGACAAATCAAGCTGGCCGCTTCATATGTCAAAGCGCTACTGACGTCTTACCGGGAAATGCTAGATGACATAACTGCTCAATATCGAAAGCAAAATCTTGAAAGCTCTCGTTGCACCATTGCATTCGCCATCTTAATCACTAGATGCAATTCACTCCTATATTCGTTTCCATAATTGCGCTGTAGTGCGTCTTTCAGTGATTGATGGCTACCACTCTCTTTCTCTGGAACCATCTGCAAGACGTTCTTATATGTGACTATTAAAGAAGCATTTTTGTCGCTATCGTTCCATTGATTCTTTCACTAGTAGGCGGATGTTGTTTAATTGTACTTGTGTCATTGATGTGCATGACCCTTTTATTTTTAAATGATTTAGTTCCTGCTGTAATCTCTAATATTCCGAACCATCGGAATGTTGCATTGTCTTGCAGCTTCGGGTTAATTCCCCTGCAGGTATTACATCACGTATTTCATGAATACCAGGAGTTCCTCATATTCTTCTACATTAGCACCCTTAGCCTCCATGGTTTGCCTTACCAACAGTTCCACTTTTGTGCCTAATGACGACAGATTCTTCTCTGACAACTGCTTTCTCAGTTGACCAATTTTCACCATCTTGACATTCCACTTCTGGCACCAACGGCTATATTTGTACTTTGTGAAAGTTTAAGGGGAAATATACACCTAGAAAGGTCAAAAAAATTGATTTTTTTTCTCTGTGTTTTCTTTACGCTTGATGTCTTAGAAGTGTCTAGTCAAAATTTGAAGCAAAAATTCGAAGAAATAAAGATATAGTGCACACCTCTGTGCACTGTGTAAGTGGAAAAATTTTGATATTTACCTTGTACTCAACTGTCAATCGCGTTTTTCTCGAAACCATGTTTTCCAAATCGGTGACCACGATAACTGGGAAACCACTGTACCGATCAACTTGAGTTTTATAGTGTTCATTTAATACATAATTATCTAGTGTTTGTCGTTTTTTTTAGAAGCCTAGATTTTGTTTTATTGAAAAAATAAGAACGATTTTTAGTCTCAAAATTGCTACTTTCAGTTTCAAAACTCGCCAATTCGTAAAAAAAAAATTATTTTAAAAAACCCCTACGACAAAGACTAGATTATAGTCTAAATTTTATTAATCTTTTTCATTTTTGTGATTCTGATGATTACAGATAAAATGAGAGTGGTCACCGCGAAGGACTTCACTTTTGCAACAGTTGAAATATGACGTGTGTACTTAAATAGTATTGTAAATAAAATAAAAAAAAAAAATTTGACATGTTCTGTAAAGTAAGCGCTTTCATTAAGAAAAAAATCCACCCAATAATACGTATAGGTTTTCTACAAAAAATTCATGAAAATAGCCTTTTTTCGGCGCTCCTAGGTATATATTCCCCCTTAACTCTTACTTGAATCAACGCTGTTGAGATTTCCTTCGTCTTTTCTTAGCAGGACATTTGGCCGTTGCACATTATTCACATAACCCTACCCAATAAATTCGTTTCTTTACTTTCTAGTCGGTCTTGGTTCTTTTACCATCCTAACTTCCCCACGTGTAATAATTATAAAGGGTTATCCATTTTGCGGTTTCAAAAGTAAACGTAAATAAAACACATATAAAATATTTTTTATCATGATATTTCTTTTTTATTATAAAGTTTGAACGTTGACATTATGTGTGAAATACTACATCATTTAAATGACCACCACGCGAATTGTTGCAAACATCGATTCTTTTGAGGTAATTTTCGACCACTTTTTGACACATATTGGGCGGTATCTCAGCCGTAACGTGACGAATGTTGGTTTTTAGGTGCTCAAGAGTTAAAGGTTTATCTGCATAAACACGGTCTTTCGCGTAGCCCCACAAAAAAAAGTCAAGCGGTGTCAAATCGCATGATCTTGGTGGCCACTTGATATCGCCACGACAAGAAATTACGCGGCCAGAAAATTTCTCTTGCAATAAAGTCATATTCGCTCGAGTTGTGTGGCATGTGGCACCGTCTTGTTGAAACCACATATTCTCTAAGTCGTATTCTTCAATAGCAGGCAAAAAAAAGTCGGTTATCATATGACCATAACGCTCCGAATTGACGGTGACAGTCGTTCAATCGTCGTTTTCGAAGAAGTAAGGTCCAATCACACCTCCGGACCAAAGAGCGCACCAAGCAGTGACTTTTTGTGGATGTAGTGGCCTCTCTTCAATTACTTGAGGATTCTCAGAACCCCAAATACGACAATTTTGTTTGTTAACATACCCACCGAGTGAGAAATGTGCTTCGTCGCTGAAGAAAATTTTGTTCGAAAAATCGCCGTCCACCTGTTGTTCAAGCACCCATTCGACGTATCTACGACGTTGTGAATGGTCAGCTGGCGTCAGTTGTTGTGTGAGCTGGATTTTATATGGATGTAGGTGTAGATCCAAATGCAAAATACGCCATAATGTGCCGTAAGACAGTCCTAATTCCTGAGAACGACGAGGAATCGACACATTCGGGTCTTCGGCAACACTTTCACTTACAGCAGCGATATTTTCGGTGGTACGAGCGAAACGATGATGCACAGGCCTTACAATATCTGTAACCGATCCAGTCTCTTCATATTTCTTCACAATTTTGCCAATTGCTTGCGTAGTTGGACGATTATGTAAACCATAATCTCCTCTTAAAGCACGATATGTGGCTGTGGCAGAATCACCATTTTTGTAGTAGGTTTTTACAATTTTAATGCGTTGTGCGATAGTTAAGCGATCCATTTTCGCAAATGTCAGACTTTGAACTGAAAAAGAAAGAAATTGTTTTAACAACTCAGTTTGACAGATGTGGGATTCTAGCCCTATACTTTTGAAACCGCGAAATGGATAGCACGATTGTGACAGCCAAAGTGCAGGCGCGCTACTGTCAACATTGTCGTCTTGTTGCAATGTCGCATTGTTGGCATTGTTGGCAGTGTCGCATGTTGTAGCCGCGGTCAATTCATTTACGGCAAATGCCGTGTTAAATAGAAGTTAAATTCCAAACGGTGGTGTATTAACCTTAGAAGCGTGAGTTGGGCACTCAGTGCCCATATTCGTTGTTGATGTTGAATTCCGGGGGTTCAAGAAGTCAAATTTACTTGGTAGGTAGATATATTGTACTTTTATTTATAGGTTGACAAAATTCCAGACGTATAACTCGTATAATAATAAAGTAACGGCATTTTATATGGTATGCACGCTATACGTGATAATATTTCTTCATATATTTTAAATGGATAGCGTTTATTTTCTAAGAGTTTTCGGTGATTTTGTGCATTTCTTATCAGTTTCGCGTAAAAATTTCAAGTAAACAGATAATTTTTAGTTGTGATAATTATATTTTTTTGAAATGAATGAGGAATTGACGATTTATTTGGCCAACCTACGCCGTGAATTAACGGAAGAAGAAGAGGAAAATATTGCAAATTATTTCAATACTCACGAAAGCGATTATGACGATGGTGGAAAAGAACCTATATTTGGTGGCGACCACGACCCGATACCCAGTGACCAGTCTGACTTCGGATAAGATAATGCTCAACCCATTCCAGATCCACGTTTCAAAGAATATTTCCACGGGGAAGGAACAAAACAACAGCAGTTTGTGACCATTGCCTTACTCCGACATGCACCAAACACTATATAAGGACATGCGAAATGTCATATTTCACAAAACATAAAGCCGATGCTGACACGGACTCAGATATTGATGAAGACGCGGACAATATTCGTTCAAAAATAAAACTTTATATGATTTTCATTTTTTCCAAGTAAAAAACTTTGTTTTTAACAATAAATACATGTTTCATTCAATTGTGTGCATAAATAGACGAAATATTTACTTTTTTATACAAAAAATCCTTAAAAATCTTGAAAAATTCCCATACAAAATACATGGCTGGGCACTGAGTGCCCAAGTCACGAGATTAAGTTGTATAGCCATGTCACGGCTCTAAGATTAATTAGAAATCACCGATGCGATGCGATTGTCAAATTGAGCCTTTAATTTTTCTGTGCGTGTCGCAGTTGCTTACATTACACCGGTTTCGCCCCTTCCGAAAACTTTTCCATGTGCTGGTAATAATAATCTTAGGTACCAGTTTCCACCTAGATCTCTATAACTATGACAGTTACCGCGTAGATAAACAGACTGGCATAGTTACTGACACCATGATTATGATCAATAGACCGATAACTTCATGATACTTACATGTTTCTATATGTACTACCTCTCCTTATGTATGTTGCAAATAGAAGCACGACATCACTATGTCTTCACTATTTGAGTGTAGGGTATATGAAAACAATAATAACGGTGAACAAAATCAGGCGATTTTAGCTGCATTGTCGTCTAATGATTGGATGAATGCCTAACGGCTGTTTATTTCTTAAAGGAATAATTTGTTGTTCTGTAGGTTGTAGGTTCAATCCCCGGCTGAAGCATAACAAATTTAATATCGAAAAGATTTTTCTTTCGAACGGTACCCACCTGTCGGCAAGCAATTGGCAATTATTCCGGCAGTAACAATTTCCTTTGGAAAAGCTTCTAAAAGAACTTTGTGACAAAGCTTAGAAAAAGTGATATCGCAAGATTTCTGCCGTTCGGAAACGACCAAAAAATAAGTAGGTCCCTTCTAATACTATCCAAAATTTAAGACGCACAACAGTAATGGAAGAGAAGCTCGGTCAAAGAACCCTTCACATCTCATAAGTGCCTTATATTTATTTATATTATTTTTATAATTATAGGTATAATTTATAAGTGTTAAACGAAACTAAAACTATTTTTCATGGTGATTTATCCTTTTCACCTTATTATAGTTGTAATTACAGAAAAGTGAAAGGCGTTCCACGTTAGGGGGGTTGATGATTTCTGTCTTTTTTCCTCATATTTAAAAAAATGTTTTTGTGGGAAAAGAAAATGGATATAGAACCAGTGCATGAAGATCTTTTGTGCAGCCTTATTCCATAACTAGCAAATCTCAGATGTTCGTATACTATTAAAAATAAAAAAATTTACTTTCGGATTTTAGTGTCAACAGCCATTGCAAATTTTTTTTTTCCCTCGTGTTTTTTTTTTTTTTTTTGGTTTAGCTCCCTGAGTGCAATGATCCCGAAGTGTGTCAGGAACTACAGGCTTTGGATGATAATTTTAATTCAATGCTTGGTCCGAATGTATTCAAAAAACCATGCATTCCTTCATGTTTTCTCATACCATTACTTTCAATGATTGTTGTTGTATCGAATTACGTTGTATATTGCCTCGGAACTATGTTGTGCAAGGTATTGCATACTAACATAACAACCGCTATATTCGGACATATTTTGATCAACGCTCTCAGTGGCAACTTGGTTTTTTGTTTTTACTTCTATTTTTCATGCAGTTCAGTTGGCAGACGCTCACGAATCGAGATTCTGTCTCAACATTCGATCAAACTGGTGAATTCAAAACAATTCTTTATAATTTATTTGTATATAGTACTATTTTTTTATTATGATATGTCTGTAGTACATAGTAATGTGAAATTGGCCGTCGGAAGTGCTTAATTTCCCATTGTGCGGTATGTAAACAACCATATGAAGTATAAGAGGTTATTGTAAATACACCCTGTGAACATGTGTTTCATCAAAATTGTATCAAGCAATATATATAGGAATCACATTCATGTCCCGTCTGTCGACAACGGTGTGGCATAAACCAACTTCGTCCTTACCAAATTTTACGTAGAAGTACAAAAAACTCAGACCACCAATAGGTTGGCTACACCTGAAGCACAACAGGGATCCATACCCAAAACGTTAAGACTAAATGCACAAACAAATAAAAATTTCGGTCATATAAATCAAACAATCAACAAATCGTCCCTCTATGGATAGTTTATCCAATATATCTCTTCACCCCTCACATCAAAATGAGATATCTGATGGTGTATTACAGGAAATGATAAATGAGTCTATTCATTTGCAACAAAATGTTCTCTTGGATAGAATAAACTCACAAATCACACAAATAGTGCTAGCTTTATTCATGAGGGGTAGTCATGTAGCTTTCTCTTCTTACTATGTGATGACACCTTCATTATTAATGGGAGCCCTCCACGTGGTGACCACCGGGTAACGCCATCCTGGCACCAGCTGGGAGGCAGCTGAAGTAAGTGGCGAAAACCTCCTTGATTAGAGGTTGTGCGTTGGGTTTGGGACCCGCCACATAAAAAAATCCCCCCAGTGAATAATATAAATCACACAAATGGTCACCGATAATTTCCGTTAATTGTTTGCCAACTTGAATATTAATACACGTAGGAATGAGGTTAACCCAAATGTTACGCTACCACTTCACTTACTAGAAAATAACAACAGGTGTAATCTAAACTAACCCAATTAGCAAACGAAAATAATTTCAGGTATAATTTCGAACTAGAACTTGAAAGTTAGTGGAGACGAGAAATTCATGGCAGTGGACAAATTCCTATATAGAGTACAAGTTCTTACCAGGCAATCGTTGAGTGGCGATTTCAACGCCTTATGCGATAATATGCATGTCGTGTTTGAAGGTAAAGCTTTGGACTGACTTTGGCGCTATCACCAACAAGTTAACAGAATATGTAAAGATCTGACAGCATCTTTCACAATAAATGTAATGCAACTATGTGAGAAATTGCAGGAACCATTGTCGGATTATACACTGGTTGAAATCCTCAGACGGAATTTGAGACCGGAAATGTGTAAGAATAGTTTGCATTTTCACATTGCCCCAGTACAACAATTGGGGCGTTTGTGCAAAACCACGAAATCTTGGATGAGGAGCTCAGCAGATCTCAAGCAAAGCAACACAATTAGTGCACGTAGCCAGGTTAGTGAAATACACACCGAAGAGAAGATTACGACTGATTATCCGGACATATGTGAACTCACTTCTGTCACTTGTTGGAACTGTCGATCAGTAGGCCGTAAGTTCGATGAATGTTTAGTAGAAAATATTTTGTTATGACTGTGGAACCGCCAACACATGCAAACCACAATGCCTGAAATGTAGCTTACAAAGAAACTTGAATCGTCGGAGTGTCCCGAAACCGTAAGCACAGTCCAAGAAAATTCTAATCTAACATGTTGTACTGTAGCTTCTCAAAGTAATCAGAACGACCTCTGCTTGCCAAACTTAGACCTCGCTCTTAAAACTCAGCCTAAGATAAATAATTTTCTTATGAACACACCTTAAATCATAATTAGCATTTTAAGCTATATTACGTTCATTTGAGAGAGTATATAGCTAAAAGAAGAGCTATATATAATGTAGAACAAATGCGACCAAAACATTCCACATGTCGTTTATGAAAATTTTGGAAAACTGTTTTATACACTACTAAACAGTATTGTTACTCTATAGTCATTGACAAACCCTTTTATGATTTTAGACCATATGCAACCATTACCGTTTTTGGTAAAAGAGTATCGAGTTTCATTGAAACCGGTACAAGTGTGTGTTGCTTGGCCTCAGATTTTACGAAGAATTTTGCAAATGAGAATAAACATCCTTGGGAAAAGATTCGGATCATGGTAAACACTGCTGATGGAACCAGACACCGCACTATAGGTCGAGTGACAACCAACGTGACGTTCAATGGACGAACGGATGACATACATTTTCTGATAATACGTTGAGTCAGAACATATATCTGGGAGATGACTTTGTGCGAAAATTCGATTTGGATACTGATTTCTTTGGCAATATGCCACGTTACTACCATAGTGTGTGAAATGAGTGTTGAGGCTAAAGCTCATACTCTGAGCCAAGAGAACTATAACAAACAAATTGCCCGTTGGAAATCATTTTTACAAAAAGGTTTAGAGCGTACCACTTCAGTGTCCTACGTAATTGAAGTAGGTTCTAATAAGCCTATTAAGCAGAGACATTTATCTGTCTCTCCCTCCATTAAAAAATTGATGTTTGCTGAAGTCGATCGTATGCTTGCATTGGTCGTTATTGAGGAATCACAAAATCCATGGTCGTCACCGCAACTCTGGTATTGAAGTCAAGTAAAGCTCGTTTATGCCTGGGCGCTAGAAAGCTGAGCAACGTAACAATTGATTATGCATATCCTTCATCGATAAATGATGGCATTTTAAGCCTGTTACCAAAAGCGCAAATCATTACTAGTCTAGACCTTTAAGATGCTTTCCAATACCTCTTGATGAATAATCAAAGGGCAAAACCGAGTTCAAAGTATCTAACCGACCGTTATGTCAATTCGTCACAATGCCTTTGGCTTGTGTAAGGCACCTCAAACAATGTCACTTTTAATGGATAAAGTAATCCCCGCTCATTTGCGTAATCAAGTTTTCGTTTACTGAGACGAACTTTTGCTAATCACTGCCACTTTTGGAGAACATCTGTTGTTGTTGAAGTTTCGCTTTGCATATGAAGAGTGCAAGAACTCTAAATAGAGAAAAAGTAAATTTTAATTAAAATAAGTAAAATACATGGGTCATATCATCGGATATGGAACAATAGCCACTGATCCTTATAAGATTCAAGCCGTTAAGGAGATTTGTTGGTAACACCTATCTCGGCACCTTTGACTGGCATGTTACAAAAAAGACAAAGATTTTCATGGTCTGATCAAGATAAAGCCATATTTGGGATATTGAAAGAAAGCTTACGTTCATCCGACGTTCTTCACAGTTCAAATTTTTCGAGATACTTCTCTGTACAATGCGATGCTAGCCAATATGGTATAGGAACAGTGTAAGTGCAGCGCAATGATAAGGGAAACGAGGTGCCTATTGCATTCATATCAAGCCCAAAGAAATTGCTCTGTGACTGAACAAAAGAGTGTTTAGCAGCAGTGCTAGCAGTCAAAAAGAGGCTAAACAGAAGGTTTCGCAATCATAACAGACTACGCGTCTCTGAAGTAGCTTAAATAGTGACCAAACAGACTTAAACGGTAGATTAGCAAGGTGAGCCCTAAAGCTCTAATGTTTTCGACTTACTATTTGGCATCGAAAATGTACCCAACACGTAGTCCCCGACTCTCTGTCACTCGTATTCTCTCCAAATCGTTCAGCTATTTTCGTGAATGAAAATAAGAGTAGGATGGATTTAGATCTTAAATATCCTTACTTTTCTTCAGAAAAGTATACAGAAAAATTTGGAGAAACAACATATTTTGTTTTGTGTACAAGCGCAAGGACTATGCGACAGAAGCCACCGTACAGGAAGAAAGCAGTTGGAAGATTTGGGTTCCGCAGAAACTAAGAGAGGACTTAGTCTACTGTGTGCTCATGGTGGTATTGGAAAGACTCTCAAACGACTCAAACTCTTTTACTATTGGCCAAAAATGACACTTCAGGTAAAGAATTACGTATCAGATTGCACTATATGTAAACAGACGAAAGCGCGAAACCAAATGCTTTGACCCCCCCTTAGGAAATCATATTGCTTCAGAGCGAATTATTCGACGAGTATATATCGATCTGTTGAGACCATATCAAAGATCTCGTTCAAGCAATATAGGGCTACTTGTCGTTCTGGATCGCTTATCAAAGTTTTCTTTTATTGAACCTATCAGAAAATTTACAACTAATGTAATAGTTGAATTTCTCGAAAAAGAATTTTTCATATATTTGGAACTCCAGAATCGAACAACGGAATGGAACAACGTGGTGCAGTTTAAATAAAAAATATTTAGATATTTGCTAGATAGAAAAATAGTGTGCCTAATACTTTCACGGCGTTGTATTCCCCTAATTCAACGCGTCTGAACGCGTAGATCGATCATTAATTGGGGTCTATTAGAGCCTATATAAAATCAGACCAGAGAGACTGGGATGTTAAGTTGTCCTCCATCAATTGCGTGTTTCACAGTGCAATGCATTCCTCTATAGGATATTCTCCTTATTACGCTGTTTTTTTTTTTTTTTTTTTTTTTGACAGACTATGATTCTAAACGGAAAGAACTATTGACAGAACGAATTTACAGAAACCCAACACCACTCTTCGCAACTACGAAAATTTATAAATAGTTCGCGAAACAGCTAGACACAATATACGGCGTAGGCACAAACTATAATTTGTTGTCAGTAAAGGACTACGACATCATGTGTTATGGTTCATACCCGTGACCGAACGGCAGGCAGCAATCCGCAAAAGCAAAATATATGTGCCCACGCTTGGATGGAAGAGAAGAACGATGCGACCAAAGAGAGCTACTTTCAGCGCCTCGAAAAAGTTTATGACCGCTGCCCTCGCCACGATATCAAAATCGTGCTTGGCGACTTTAATGTTAGGGTAGGCAGGGCAGATACCTTTAGTTTAACTGTCGGAAAATTCAGCCTCCACCAGAACTCTTCCGATAACGGAATGGGGCTGATCGACTTTGCCACAGCACCAAACATGGTAATTAGCAGTACAAGATTTAAATATTTCGACATCCATTAAGCGACGTGGCTGTCTCCAGGTCAACAAACGAACAACCAAGTTGATCACGTAGTGATTGACGAAAGCCATGCTTCCAGTGAGGTGGATTTGAAATCGATCCGCGGTCAGTCAAAAAAGTTTGAAGATGAAGAATTGGAGGTTTTACTAAGTGAAGATTCACGTAAAACGCAAGCAGAACTTGTAGAATCGTTGGGAGTCACTCAGCAAGCCATTTCAAAACGCCTTGCGAATCATTCAAAATTAAGGACATTGTGTGCTATATGAATTAAGAGTCTTTGGCATCGCAATGCGACTGACGATGAACAGTGAGTCTATAATAATAATCCCAAGCGCACAAATTATGAATTAAACCCAGTCAGTCATTAACATCAACTACAAAGCCATGGTTCATGTTTAGGAACTGCTGCAACCTAATGAAGCAATCACAGGGGATTGCCACTGACTTCAAAAACATACGAGCAGAGACACGACAAAGTAATTTTGCAGCATGACAATGCTCAACCACATGTTGCTCAATCGGTGAAAGCACATTTGGAAACATTGAAATGAGAAGTTCTGCCTCATCCACAGTATAATCAAGACATTGCTCCTTCCGACTACTTGTTATAGTAGTAGCACTTGTTATAGTAGTATAATCGATGAGCAGCACTTTCGTTCTTTCGAAGAATTCAAAATTTAGGTCGATTCGTGGATCACATCAAAAGACGCATCGTTTTTTCAAGATGGTATCCGGAAATTACTAGAAAAATGGGAAAAAGCAGTAGCAAGCAATGGACAATACTTTCAATAATGTATAAATTCATATTTTTATTAAAATATACGCTTAAAAATAGCAAAACAAAATGGACCGACTTAAGTTGTACTATCAATATATGCAACAACAAGGGGTGTCGTAGTTCAGTGGTTAGGTAGTTGGCCGCTGATATGTACGTTGTGGGTTCAATCCCCGCCTAAATATCGAGATTATTTAATTCACTCAATACTTCTATTTACAATCACTCTTTAATAGCCTTCTAACTTCTATTTACAATCACTCTTTAATAGCCTAGACAGACGGCAGCCTAATTCCGGATTACCGAGTTAATTCGAATTAACTCGGGCATTAACTGCAGCTAATCCGCATAAACTCTATGAGTTAATTCTCAAAATAAAAGAGGATTAGGGCAATTTGCGATGGCAACACTGCTGAAAATTGTCTATTGTGAATTTTTCTCCATCCATTTTACAAAATATTAGGTGTGTTCGCTAACAAAAAACTTTCAACAATTGTTAACAGTTTTCAACATGAAAAGTCTTGGCGAACAAATAAATCCAGCTGTCAATTACGAATGGTGAATGTCAAATTACAAGTTTCTGATAGTTTTCAGTTCACGTACTTCTTGTAGATTTTCTCATATCGAGAGTGATAGATGACAGAAATTGATAGTGATAGTAATGTAAGTGGACAGACCTAATAAAACAGCAATCAGCCGTTTAGTTAATCCGCAATACTGCCGTCTGTCAGGTTATTATTTTATTCGGATTAAGTGCGCCGGTAATCCGGAATTAGGCTGCCGTCTGTCTAGGCTATAATGTGCTAGTTACGTTTTAGTTATCGTGTTATGTTGCTTCTGTCCCTATCGAAATCGAATTCACCAACACACTCATCGATTCTATTCTCGATCTTTCTTATTGGATTGTTCTGATTATCACATATTTGTTGATATTTGTTTCGACACTTCGTTTTAGCATGTGCACCAACCATTGTTCGTGATATTCACAATTAGTGCTGAACCAACTTCGATACTCGTTACACTATTATTGATGCCATCCAACGAGCTGGGTCAAATAATTTTGCTATACTAGAAAGAACTTATCTTTTAGTGAACGTGGGTTTTCCACCAGAGAGAGGGTTTCAAACAAAAATGAATCTTTATAGAATTCCAATGTTGGATGTTGAAGAATACGAGAACATTAGACCTTAAGCATTGAAAAAATCCTCCTTGGGTATTTCAGCTAAGAGTTGCTATGTATTTGATACCCATTTTCATAGTGAAAATCCTGATTTCCTGGTTTTTATTGCATCTTCCATATCATGAGATCCAGCTAACACATCGGCTACATACGTATGGTTCTTGCTGCCTCTGTATGAATAAACTGGATATTTTCTTCCAACTGTTAAAGTGTCCGAATCGTTAAATAAGGGGCACAATTTACTCCAAACGTCACTGCTTGAAGTTCGAATTCTTCATTAGAGTCACTTACGGATTTTCGGTACAGAATTCTTTGATATGCAGTATGGTTTGGGTTAACTAAAGTCTGCCGATACATTTTTCAATGTCAGCATCAGAAAATTCTCAATAAATCGTCAATAATTCTTCAATAAATCGGAAAAATCTTCATTTGGATATCAATAAATTCAAAACGAATTGAAGAGTGGGTCCTATGGGATTGAACTCATTAAATACCACTCTCAACTTGTTGTGTTGTGTTGAGCTTATCTAAACTATATTCGTATTCAGAAGCGTGTTGAATATATTTAACATATATTCCATACGGGTGAATTTTAAACAAGTATACTGAATACATCCAATGTTAAGCAAAAGCAAATGTTAATTTTAATTTTAAACAAATATATACATAAGCTTTTTGAAAACATATATTGTATATATATATTTATGTATATGTTATATATTTGTATATATATATATATATATATATATATATATATATATATATCAACATATATATATATATATATATATATATATATATATATATACATATATATATATATATATATATATATATATATATATATGTTGATATATATATATATATATATACATATCAACATATATATATGTGTATATATATATATATATATATATATATATATATATATATATATATATATACAATATATGTTTTCAACAAGCTTATGTATATATTTGTTTAAAATTAAAATTAACATTTGCTTTTGCTTAACATTGGATGTATTCAGTATACTTGTTTAAAATTCACCCGTATGGAATATATGTTAAATATATTCAACACGCTTCTGAATACGAATATAGTTTAGATAAGCTCAACACAACACAACAAGTTGAGAGTGGTATTTAATGAGTTCAATCCCATAGGACCCACTCTTCAATTCGTTTTGAATTTATTGATATCCAAATGAAGATTTTTCCGATTTATTGAAGAATTATTGACGATTTATTGAGAATTTTCTGATGCTGACATTGAAAAATGTATCGGCAGACTTTAGTTAACCCAAACCATACTGCATATCAAAGAATTCTGTACCGAAAATCCGTAAGTGACTCTAATGAAGAATTCGAACTTCAAGCAGTGACGTTTGGAGTAAATTGTGCCTCTTATTTAACGATTCGGACACTTTAACAGTTGGAAGAAAATATCCAGTTTATTCATACAGAGGCAGCAAGAACCATACGTATGTAGCCGATGTGTTAGCTGGATCTCATGATATGGAAGATGCAATAAAAACCAGGAAATCAGGATTTTCACTATGAAAATGGGTATCAAATACATAGCAACTCTTAGCTGAAATACCCAAGGAGGATTTTTTCAATGCTTAAGGTCTAATGTTCTCGTATTCTTCAACATCCAACATTGGAATTCTATAAAGATTCATTTTTGTTTGAAACCCTCTCTCTGGTGGAAAACCCACGTTCACTAAAAGATAAGTTCTTTCTAGTATAGCAAAATTATTTGACCCAGCTCGTTGGATGGCATCAATAATAGTGTAACGAGTATCGAAGTTGGTTCAGCACTAATTGTGAATATCACGAACAATGGTTGGTGCACATGCTAAAACGAAGTGTCGAAACAAATATCAACAAATATGTGATAATCAGAACAATCCAATAAGAAAGATCGAGAATAGAATCGATGAGTGTGTTGGTGAATTCGATTTCGATAGGGACAGAAGCAACATAACACGATAACTAAAACGTAACTAGCACATTATAGCCTAGACAGACGGCAGCCTAATTCCGGATTACCGGCGCACTTAATCCGAATAAAATAATAACCTGACAGACGGCAGTATTGCGGATTAACTAAACGGCTGATTGCTGTTTTATTAGGTCTGTCCACTTACATTACTATCACTATCAATTTCTGTCATCTATCACTCTCGATATGAGAAAATCTACAAGAAGTACGTGAACTGAAAACTATCAGAAACTTGTAATTTGACATTCACCATTCGTAATTGACAGCTGGATTTATTTGTTCGCCAAGACTTTTCATGTTGAAAACTGTTAACAATTGTTGAAAGTTTTTTGTTAGCGAACACACCTAATATTTTGTAAAATGGATGGAGAAAAATTCACAATAGACAATTTTCAGCAGTGTTGCCATCGCAAATTGCCCTAATCCTCTTTTATTTTGAGAATTAACTCATAGAGTTTATGCGGATTAGCTGCAGTTAATGCCCGAGTTAATTCGAATTAACTCGGTAATCCGGAATTAGGCTGCCGTCTGTCTAGGCTATTAAAGAGTGATTGTAAATAGAAGTTAGAAGGCTATTAAAGAGTGATTGTAAATAGAAGTATTGAGTGAATTAAATAATCTCGATATTTAGGCGGGGATTGAACCCACAACGTACATATCAGCGGCCAACTACCTAACCACTGAACTACGACACCCCTTGTTGTTGCATATATTGATAGTACAACTTAAGTCGGTCCATTTTGTTTTGCTATTTTTAAGCGTATATTTTAATAAAAATATGAATTTATACATTATTGAAAGTATTGTCCATTGCTTGCTACTGCTTTTTCCCATTTTTCTAGTAATTTCCGGATACCATCTTGAAAAAACGATGCGTCTTTTGATGTGATCCACGAATCGACCTAAATTTTGAATTCTTCGAAAGAACGAAAGTGCTGCTCATCGATTATACTACTATAACAAGTGCTACTACTATAACAAGTAGTCGGAAGGAGCAATGTCTTGATTATACTGTGGATGAGGCAGAACTTCTCATTTCAATGTTTCCAAATGTGCTTTCACCGATTGAGCAACATGTGGTTGAGCATTGTCATGCTGCAAAATTACTTTGTCGTGTCTCTGCTCGTATGTTTTTGAAGTCAGTGGCAATCCCCTGTGATTGCTTCATTAGGTTGCAGCAGTTCCTAAACATGAACCATGGCTTTGTAGTTGATGTTAATGACTGACTGGGTTTAATTCATAATTTGTGCGCTTGGGATTATTATTATAGACTCACTGTTCATCGTCAGTCGCATTGCGATGCCAAAGACTCTTAATTCATATAGCACACAATGTCCTTAATTTTGAATGATTCGCAAGGCGTTTTGAAATGGCTTGCTGAGTGACTCCCAACGATTCTACAAGTTCTGCTTGCGTTTTACGTGAATCTTCACTTAGTAAAACCTCCAATTCTTCATCTTCAAACTTTTTTGACTGACCGCGGATCGATTTCAAATCCACCTCACTGGAAGCATGGCTTTCGTCAATCACTACGTGATCAACTTGGTTGTTCGTTTGTTGACCTGGAGACAGCCACGTCGCTTAATGGATGTCGAAATATTTAAATCTTGTACTGCTAATTACCATGTTTGGTGCTGTGGCAAAGTCGATCAGCCCCATTCCGTTATCGGAAGAGTTCTGGTGGAGGCTGAATTTTCCGACAGTTAAACTAAAGGTATCTGCCCTGCCTACCCTAACATTAAAGTCGCCAAGCACGATTTTGATATCGTGGCGAGGGCAGCGGTCATAAACTTTTTCGAGGCGCTGAAAGTAGCTCTCTTTGGTCGCATCGTTCTTCTCTTCCATCCAAGCGTGGGCACATATATTTTGCTTTTGCGGATTGCTGCCTGCCGTTCGGTCACGGGTATGAACCATAACACATGATGTCGTAGTCCTTTACTGACAACAAATTATAGTTTGTGCCTACGCCGTATATTGTGTCTAGCTGTTTCGCGAACTATTTATAAATTTTCGTAGTTGCGAAGAGTGGTGTTGGGTTTCTGTAAATTCGTTCTGTCAATAGTTCTTTCCGTTTAGAATCATAGTCTGTCAAAAAAAAAAAAAAAAAAAAAACAGCGTAATAAGGAGAATATCCTATAGAGGAATGCATTGCACTGTGAAACACGCAATTGATGGAGGACAACTTAACATCCCAGTCTCTCTGGTCTGATTTTATATAGGCTCTAATAGACCCCAATTAATGATCGATCTACGCGTTCAGACGCGTTGAATTAGGGGAATACAACGCCGTGAAAGTATTAGGCACACTATTTTTCTATCTAGCAAATATCTAAATATTTTTTATTTAAACTGCACCACGTTGTTCCATTCCGTTGTTCGATTCTGGAGTTCCAAATATATGAAAAATTCTTTTTCGAGAAATTCAACTATTACATTAGTTGTAAATTTTCTGATAGGTTCAATAAAAGAAAACTTTGATAAGCGATCCAGAACGACAAGTAGCCCTATATTGCTTGAACGAGATCTTTGATATGGTCTCAACAGATCGATATATACTCGTCGAATAATTCGCTCTGAAGCAATATGATTTCCTAAGGGGGGGTCAAAGCATTTGGTTTCGCGCTTTCGTCTGTTTACATATACAGTGGCTCACAGCTTATTTCGTACAGTGTATATATTTTTATGTAAATGGCTGTAACATCGAAACTAAAAAACTTATCGATAAGTTTTGAATGTAGATGTCTGTGTATGTGTTTAGTAAACCTAATAAGAAAACGGGGAACCCCAAAAATTGTTCTTTTTGTCATGCAAGAGAGAAAAACTATTGATCAGTTGATTTTCAGCTCACATCTTATTTCGTACACAAACTTCAATGTAAGTAAGTTTCATTCTGCCGCGCAGTTACAAAGTTTTTTTGAATTGTATGAGTTTTTGGACCTTTTTAACTATTATAACAATTTTTATTATTATTATTTTAAATAGTTAAAGTGCTGTAAATTAAACATTTAGCTTTATGGGTCATCGTACAACGATGGAACAGCGTAAACTGGTAATTAACCATTTTAGGAAAGGTCAGAGTGTGCGAAAAATTGCTGAAATGACAAATTTAAGTGCCTCAACTGTCCAATACATCATTTAACGCTTCGTTCGCGAAAATCGGTTGGAGAACAAGGGCAGAGAAGCACCTAATAAGATTTTCAACGCATCAGACGAGCGTTATATTGTACGAAAAATTAAGAAAAATCCAAAGTTATCCGCTCCGAAGTTGGCTGCAGAGGTTCAGCGTGAAATAGGAAAATCATCCAGTGCTGAAACTGTCCGACGTGTGCTGCGCAATCATGACTTGAACGGTCGAGTAGCCCGAAAGAAACCATTCATTTCGAAAATGAATATACAACGCCGACTTGACTTCGCCAAAGAGCATATTATTAATACTCCTGCGTTCTGGAATACCGTTATTTTCGCGGATGAGTCTAAGTTTAATATTTTTGGCTCGGACGGAATTTCATATGTTTGGCGTAAAGCTAATACCGAGCTAAACAAGGAGAACCTTAAGCCCACAGTGAAGCATGGTGGCGATAGCGTGATGGTTTGGGCCTGTATGTCAGCAGCCGGAGTAGGTGAATTGGTTTTTATTGAGGGGACAATGGACAAAATGAAGTACCTCGAGATTCTGAAAAACAATTTACTTCAAAGTGCAGACAAACTGGGTTTGCGGGAAGAATTTCGGTACTACCAAGATAATGACCCAAAACATAAATCTGGGATTGTGCAATCTTGGCTTATTTGGAACTGCCCACACTTGATGTCTCCACCACCACAGTCACCTGACATGAATGTGATTGAAAATCTTTGGTCTATTTTGGACAATAAAATAAGAACACACAAGATTTCTAATAAGCAAGACCTAAAGAAGGTACTGATGGAGGAATGGAAAAAAATCACACCAGACATCACTCAAAAATTGGTGGATTCAATGCCAAATAGACTCCAGGCTATCATTAACGCTAAGGGATGTCATACTAAATATTAAAATCAACTTACTTTGTTTTTAGTTTGAACTTAAAGAGACTGTACGAAATAAGCTGTGACATGAATTTTCCTATTTTTTTCTTATTTTATTTTTTAATAGTGTCAAACACTAAAATTTTGAAAAAGTAAATTTTGGAAAATATAAAACAAACCTTCCTTTCAAAAATGGCATTTATATTTTGTTCAAATTTTTGCTATATTAGGAATTACGACTGCAGCAATTTTTAAACTGTCACTGTACGAAATAAGCTGGGAGCCACTGTAGTGCAATCTGATACGTAATTCTTTACCTGAAGTGTCATTTTTGGCCAATAGTAAAAGAGTTTGAGTCGTTTGAGAGTCTTTCCAATACCACCATGAGCACACAGTAGACTAAGTCCTCTCTTAGTTTCTGCGGAACCCAAATCTTCCAACTGCTTTCTTCCTGTACGGTGGCTTCTGTCGCATAGTCCTTGCGCTTGTACACAAAACAAAATATGTTGTTTCTCCAAATTTTTCTGTATACTTTTCTGAAGAAAAGTA
The DNA here is from genome assembly GCA_963854835.1 of Megamerina dolium. Classification (NCBI taxonomy): domain Eukaryota; kingdom Metazoa; phylum Arthropoda; class Insecta; order Diptera; family Megamerinidae; genus Megamerina; species Megamerina dolium. The sequence goes on from OY978530.1 coordinate 40,180,856, forward strand.
AGGATATTTAAGATCTAAATCCATCCTACTCTTATTTTCATTCACGAAAATAGCTGAACGATTTGGAGAGAATACGCGTGACAGAGAGTCGGGGACTACGTGTTGGGTACATTTTCGATGCCAAATAGTAAGTCGAAAACATTAGAGCTTTAGGGCTCACCTTGCTAATCTACCGTTTAAGTCTGTTTGGTCACTATTTAAGCTACTTCAGAGACGCGTAGTCTGTTATGATTGCGAAACCTTCTGTTTAGCCTCTTTTTGACTGCTAGCACTGCTGCTAAACACTCTTTTGTTCAGTCACAGAGCAATTTCTTTGGGCTTGATATGAATGCAATAGGCACCTCGTTTCCCTTATCATTGCGCTGCACTTACACTGTTCCTATACCATATTGGCTAGCATCACATTGTACACAGAAGTATCTCGAAAAATTTGAACTGTGAAGAACGTCGGATGAACGTAAGCTTTCTTTCAATATCCCAAATATGGCTTTATCTTGATCAGACCATGAAAATCTTTGTCTTTTTTGTAACATGCCAGTCAAAGGTGCCGAGATAGGTGTCACCAACAAATCTCCTTAACGGCTTGAATCTTATCAGGATCAGTGGCTATTGTTCCATATCCGATGATATGACCCATGTATTTTACTTATTTTAATTAAAATTTACTTTTTCTCTATTTAGATTTCTTGCACTCTTCATATACAAAGCGAAACTTCAACAACAACAGATGTTCTCCAAAAGTGGCAGTGATTAGCAAAAGTTCGTCTCAGTAAACGAAAACTTGATTACGCAAATGAGCGGGGATTACTTTATCCATTAAAAGTGACATTGTTTGAGGTGCCTTACACAAGCCAAAGGCATTGTGACGAATTGACATAACGGTCGGTTAGATACTTTGAACTCGGTTTTGCCCTTTGATTATTCATCAAGAGGTATTGGAAAGCATCTTTAAGGTCTAGACTAGTAATGATTTGCGCTTTTGGTAACAGGCTTAAAATGCCATCATTTATCGATGAAGGATATGCATAATCAATTGTTACGTTGCTCAGCTTTCTAGCGCCCAGGCATAAACGAGCTTTACTTGACTTCAATACCAGAGTTGCGGTGACGACCATGGATTTTGTGATTCCTCAATAACGACCAATGCAAGCATACGATCGACTTCAGCAAACATCAATTTTTTAATGGAGGGAGAGACAGATAAATGTCTCTGCTTAATAGGCTTATTAGAACCTACTTCAATTACGTAGGACACTGAAGTGGTACGCTCTAAACCTTTTTTTAAAAATGATTTCCAATGGGCAATTTGTTTGTTATAGTTCTCTTGGCTCAGAGTATGAGCTTTAGCCTCAACACTCATTTCACACACTATGGTAGTAACGTGGCATATTGCCAAAGAAATCAGTATCCAAATCGAATTTTCGCACAAAGTCATCTCCCAGATATATGTTCTGACTCAACGTATTATCAGAAAATGTATGTCATCCGTTCGTCCATTGAACGTCACGTTGGTTGTCACTCGACCTATAGTGCGGTGTCTGGTTCCATCAGCAGTGTTTACCATGATCCGAATCTTTTCCCAAGGATGTTTATTCTCATTTGCAAAATTCTTCGTAAAATCTGAGGCCAAGCAACACACACTTGTACCGGTTTCAATGAAACTCGATACTCTTTTACCAAAAACGGTAATGGTTGCATATGGTCTAAAATCATAAAAGGGTTTGTCAATGACTATAGAGTAACAATACTGTTTAGTAGTGTATAAAACAGTTTTCCAAAATTTTCATAAACGACATGTGGAATGTTTTGGTCGCATTTGTTCTACATTATATATAGCTCTTCTTTTAGCTATATACTCTCTCAAATGAACGTAATATAGCTTAAAATGCTAATTATGATTTAAGGTGTGTTCATAAGAAAATTATTTATCTTAGGCTGAGTTTTAAGAGCGAGGTCTAAGTTTGGCAAGCAGAGGTCGTTCTGATTACTTTGAGAAGCTACAGTACAACATGTTAGATTAGAATTTTCTTGGACTGTGCTTACGGTTTCGGGACACTCCGACGATTCAAGTTTCTTTGTAAGCTACATTTCAGGCATTGTGGTTTGCATGTGTTGGCGGTTCCACAGTCATAACAAAATATTTTCTACTAAACATTCATCGAACTTACGGCCTACTGATCGACAGTTCCAACAAGTGACAGAAGTGAGTTCACATATGTCCGGATAATCAGTCGTAATCTTCTCTTCGGTGTGTATTTCACTAACCTGGCTACGTGCACTAATTGTGTTGCTTTGCTTGAGATCTGCTGAGCTCCTCATCCAAGATTTCGTGGTTTTGCACAAACGCCCCAATTGTTGTACTGGGGCAATGTGAAAATGCAAACTATTCTTACACATTTCCGGTCTCAAATTCCGTCTGAGGATTTCAACCAGTGTATAATCCGACAATGGTTCCTGCAATTTCTCACATAGTTGCATTACATTTATTGTGAAAGATGCTGTCAGATCTTTACATATTCTGTTAACTTGTTGGTGATAGCGCCAAAGTCAGTCCAAAGCTTTACCTTCAAACACGACATGCATATTATCGCATAAGGCGTTGAAATCGCCACTCAACGATTGCCTGGTAAGAACTTGTACTCTATATAGGAATTTGTCCACTGCCATGAATTTCTCGTCTCCACTAACTTTCAAGTTCTAGTTCGAAATTATACCTGAAATTATTTTCGTTTGCTAATTGGGTTAGTTTAGATTACACCTGTTGTTATTTTCTAGTAAGTGAAGTGGTAGCGTAACATTTGGGTTAACCTCATTCCTACGTGTATTAATATTCAAGTTGGCAAACAATTAACGGAAATTATCGGTGACCATTTGTGTGATTTATATTATTCACTGGGGGGATTTTTTTATGTGGCGGGTCCCAAACCCAACGCACAACCTCGAATCAAGGAGGTTTTCGCCACTTACTTCAGCTGCCTCCCAGCTGGTGCCAGGATGGCGTTACCCGGTGGTCACCACGTGGAGGGCTCCCATTAATAATGAAGGTGTCATCACATAGTAAGAAGAGAAAGCTACATGACTACCCCTCATGAATAAAGCTAGCACTATTTGTGTGATTTGTGAGTTTATTCTATCCAAGAGAACATTTTGTTGCGAATGAATAGACTCATTTATCATTTCCTGTAATACACCATCAGATATCTCATTTTGATGTGAGGGGTGAAGAGATATATTGGATAAACTATCCATAGAGGGACGATTTGTTGATTGTTTGATTTATATGACCGAAATTTTTATTTGTTTGTGCATTTAGTCTTAACGTTTTGGGTATGGCTCCCTGTTGTGCTTCAGGTGTAGCCAACCTATTGGTGGTCTGAGTTTTTTGTACTTCTACGTAAAATTTGGTAAGGACGAAGTTGGTTTATGCCACACCGTTGTCGACAGACGGGACATGAATGTAATTCCTATATATATTACTTGATACAATTTTGATGAAACACATGTTCACAGGGTGTATTTACAATAACCTCTTATACTTCATATGGTTGTTTACATACCGCACAATGGGAAATTAGTTAAGCACTTCCGACGGCCAATTTCACATTACTATGTACTACAGACATATCATAATAAAAAAATAGTACTATATACAAATAAATTATAAAGATTTGTTTTGAATTCACCAGTTTGATCGAATGTTGAGACAGAATCTCGATTCGTGAGCGTCTGCCAACTGAACTGCATGAAAAATAGAAGTAAAAAAAAAAACAAAGTTGCCACTGAGAGCGTTGATCAAAATATGTCCGAATATAGCGGTTGTTATGTTAGTATGCAATACCTTGCACAACATAGTTCCGAGGCAATATACAACGTAATTCGATACAACAACAATCATTGAAAGTAATGGTATGAGAAAACATGAAGGAATGCATGGTTTTTTGAATACATTCGGACCAAGCATTGAATTAAAATTATCATCCAAAGCCTGTAGTTCCTGACACACTTCGGGATCATTGCACTCAGGGAGCTAAACCAAAAAAAAAAAAAAAAACACGAGGGAAAAAAAAAATTTGCAATGGCTGTTGACACTAAAATCCGAAAGTAAATTTTTTTATTTTTAATAGTATACGAACATCTGAGATTTGCTAGTTATGGAATAAGGCTGCACAAAAGATCTTCATGCACTGGTGTTTGCCTTTGTTAGCAGTTCGGTTTATATGTGTAGGGTTGTTGACATTAACAACAGAACGAATACAAATTTAAATTCACGTGCTCAGAAAACCACAAAAAATAATTGAAGGGGCCCAAAAAAATCAGTTGATAGTATATATTGTATATCGAAGGAATCGGAAACAGTGCAGATAGTGAGAATACTACGCGTCATCATGACTGGTTATTAATGTTATTTTATTCTATATCCATTTTCTTTTCCCACAAAAACATTTTTTTAAATATGAGGAAAAAAGACAGAAATCATCAACCCCCCTAACGTGGAAGGCCTTTCACTTTTAAAATTAAAATGTTAATTTTAATTTTAAACAAATATATACATAAGCTTGTTGAAAACATATATTGTATATATATATATATATATATATATATATATATATATATATATATATATATATACACATATATATATGTTGATATGTATATATATCAACATATATATATATATATATCAACATATATATATATATATATATATATATATATATATATGTTGATATATATATATATATATATATATATATATATATATATACAAATATATAACATATACATAAATATAAATATACAGTCGAACTTCCGTACAACGAAGTTATCTTTATAACAAATTCTTTATAACAATTTAATTTCATTCAATTTTCAATATGCTTTGCTCTCCTTATAACGAATTTCCTTTAGCGAATTTTTCTTTACCACGATTTATTTCTACTCCTATAACTTGAATTATTATGCGTTTCCAATCTCCCTATAATGAATTTTATTTCGATCACTAATATTGTTTACATCAGTTCTCAGCTTGCAGTTAATGTAGAGGCTGATAGCAAGTAAAATGTTGGAGCGTAGTTGCATTTCGCTGGAGCAAAAGCATTTGATAATCACTGAAGAAAGGAAGAAAATCAGATTGCCGCGCAGTTTGGAATTCCTTCAAAGTCTTTCAATAATTTTTAAAAACAAAGCAGAGCTTTTAAAAAACGCAAAAGAATTCCCACCTCTCTTTAGGATGATGTTGATAAGGCCATGATGAAATAGACGGTAGCTACACGTGAAAGAAATCTACCTCTACCCGGACTGCTTATGAGTGAAAAGGCCAAAGAATTCCCTGAAGCATTAGGACACTTAGAGTTTGATACAAGTGTAGGATTGCTGGATAAGTTCAAAAGGCGGCTCGGTGTTGTTGAAAAACATTATGTGAACATACAAGTTCCTAATGAATACACAAGTAAGTATGACAAAAACGACGTCTCTAATACTGATGAGACTGGTGTATTCTTCAAGTACTGACCAAATAAAACACTTGCATTTAAAAATGAAATATGCTTTGGTGAAAAAAAAAGAAAGAAAGAATAACTGGTGGCTTGTAATATGACAGGATAGAAGAAGCTTAAATTACTTGTTGTAAGGAAATCAAAACATCCGGGATGCTTCAAAGCCATAAAATTTCTGGATGTAGATTATGAGTTCAACAAAAAATCACAAGCGAAATTTACTTAAAATGTCTTTTGAAGCTGGACAAAAAGTTAAGTTCTCAAAACAGAAAAAATTTACTTTTCCTTGATAACTGCACCGCGCATCCTAAGAACGTCAAAGATAGTAAATTGAAAAATATAGAGCTTGCTTATTTCCCTGCCAACATGGCCTCATTATTATAGCCAATGCACCAAGGTATTATCCATAACCTAAAACAGCACCACATAAAGCATATTTTAATGAATATTTTAACACAAATGGAGGAAAAGAAATCAAAATTTAAGCAAAGTATAGAATGTCTATGTAAAAGTACAAACAATTGCGAACTGTTTCCGAAAATCTGGTTTTTTGAAAAATGACATGCAGACTCAGATAATTTTATGAGATGAAGAATATTACAGATGATGGTGTTGATGTTCCACCACCCAACTATGACGAAGTTGAAACGGCCATTTTAAGGCTGAAGAACAACAAAGCTGCAGGTGCTGATGGCCTGCCTGCCGAGTTGGTTAAGACCGGAGGCGATGAGCTGCTCGCCTGCATGCACCAGCTCATAAGCAGAATATACTCGCATGAAAGCATGCCTGATGATTGGAGGCTCAGTGTTCTCTGTCCCGTGCATAAAGAAGGAGACCCCACAAATTGCGCCTACTACCGTGGAATAAGTCTCCTGAGTATCGCATACAAGGTCCTATCGAGCGTATTGTATGAAAGATTGAAGCCCATGCAGGACAACCTGATTGGACTTTATCAGTGTTTCTTCAGACCTGGTAAATCTACCATCGACCAGATTTTCACACTGCGCCAAATCCTGGAGAAGACCCAAGAAAAACAGATCGACACACACCACCTATTTGTTGATTATAAAGCCGCTTTCGACAGTCCGGTAAGGGATTACCTCTACGCAACATTGTCTGAGTTCGGTATTCCTGCAAAGCTCATTCGACTTTGTAAAATGACACTGCATAACTCCTGTTGTGCAGTAAAAATTGGGAAGGACCTCTCCACACCGTTTAAACCGAACGGGGTTTCAGACGAGGTGATTGGTTATCTTGCGACTTCCTCAATCTTATTATGGAGAAAATAATACGAGCTGCTGATCTATGACATAATACCACTATCTTCAACAAAAGTGTCATGCTGTTGGCGTATGCCGATGATATTAACATAATCGGCATGAACTCGCGAGCAGTCAGTTCAGCATTCTCAGAGTTGAAAAGAAAGTCACGTCACGAATAGGTCTTACGATAAAAGAGGGCAAGACGAAGAACCTATTGTCGACAAACAAAGAGTCCGGGCGTCTTGGACACCACGTCATTGCTGATAACTACGCTTTTGAAGTAGTGAAGGACCTTGTCTATCTTGGAACCAGGATTAACACCAGTAATGCCGTTAGCCTGGAGATATTGCGAAGGATCACTTTTGTTAACAGGTACTACTTTGGGCTAAGTAAGCAATTGAGAAGTCGGGCCCTCTCTTGAGCAACGAAAACCACACTCTACAATTGATTCCATTCCTCGATCTAAATGGGAAGAGAGTTTTGATTACGACCAATTGCCTGTAGAGCAAATGTAAAGCTCAACAAAAGATACCAACATATTTAAGCTGAAGAAACTTCGAATTCGACCGCAATATCCACGGTGAGTCACAATTGGCCCAGAAGAGACAATGCCAAACGTAATCTTATATAGTAATTTGCCGCAACGAAATCTCAAAATCCGAATTGTGTGCATTGAAATTCGGTCGAATACTGCATAACAAGTGTCCCTTATGTTTAGCAATGTCCGTATACCAGAGATTTAAATTTGCCAAATTATGCATCAATTGCTTTCGTAAGGGACATACTGTTTTGAAGTTCAAAGGAAGCCGATGTAGCGTATGTAATCGGTCACATCATTCGTTCTGGCACCAATACCTGATTGCTTTTCTAAAGGAGCAACAGCATTTAACACCTCATGCAATGCATGCATAAAACAATGGAGATCGTGTGATCATGGAAACTTTGATAGTGAAGGTTAAAAGTAAATCTTTTGAATATGTTCGGCCACGCTCTTTGTTAGGTTCTGACTCACAGGGTGGTTTATGACGGGAAAGTACAATGCACACAATAGTACTCAATCTGAAATTAGTAGTGCAATATGCCAGTCTGAGAACTTTTCGTTAATCGTTCAACGGTCTAAAGGTTCTGAACATTATAAGAAATACCTTCAGAGTCAAAGCAGAAGAGATTTTGGTCTATTCGAAGTCAGATTACCATTTAAGGATGACCCAAAATCCCTCGGATCATAATGTGAAAAGGCAGAGCGATGTTTTCGTTATTGTTGCTAGCCAAAATATGAAATATGCACATATGCATATTTAGCTTCCGACATATTTTCCGAAATTGTGAACTACATATTTATCCATGCACATACAAACATTGCTCGAAGTTGTGATATACATAATCCATACTAATACTTACTCACTTATGTGGCCATAACAACCGAATATCGATTTAGACCGAAAATAACATGCTTCGCCAGCCATCTCTGTTCTTCACTAGCTGGCGCCAGTTGGAAATTCCAAGCGCCGCCGGGTTCTCCAGTACTTGGTCTTTCCACCGGAGGTTAGGTCTTCTTCTTCTGCGTAGTTCTCCAGCGGGCTCCGAATATAACACCTTCTTAGCTGGAGCGTGTGCTTCCATTCGCTCGATATGACCTTGCCAGCGCAGCCGCTGGATTTTGATGCGCTTTACTATGTCAATATCAGCATACAGCTCATACAGCGCATAGTTGTACCTTATTCGGTACTCGGCACCAGCGTAAATAGGTCCAAAGATCTTGCGTAGGACTTTTCTCTCGAAAACTCCAAGAATTCGCTCATCTGAGGTGGAAATTGTCCAGGAGAGACTTGTAGAGTCCATACTATTAGTACTTATAATTGTGGAATGCCAGAACATTGAAAATCGCAAGTATCATATTTGATAAAATATAATTGTTTTATTTCAGGTGTGATAGTCTCGAAGGATATTTAAGAGCTTAAGTCTTGGTGCGAATCTTATGCGTTACATCCTTGAGTCTAGCCGTTAGGTACTTAGTAAGTGTTGTGGAAAAGTAGTACACAACATTATCTAGAAAGAAAGCTAGATAAAAACTCCGAATTGAAGAATATGTAAATATGAGGATTTCATAAATGAGTATCTCTCACTGGGACATATTAGCCCAGTTAAGAATGACGTTCTAGATTCTCGACATTATGTCCTTCCACATCAATGTACATTGAGACCACAAAGCACGACTAGAAAGTTACGCGTAATTTTTAACCCATCGTGCCGTACTTCTACGTAAATGTCATTGAATGACATGTTGGTGGTTCCTACCATTCAAAAAGAGCTTTAGTCAATACTTTAACATTTCCATCTCCATAAGTATGCCATCAAGGCAGATATTAATAAAATGTACTTTCAAATTATTATGTCTGAAGCGGACGGAAACTTTCAGCTCGTAGTGTGGCGTTAGAACCAGTTAGATCTTTTGAAGATATTCCGTTTGAACACTGTAACATATGGTACATCATCTGCTCCATTTATGGCTATAAGGTGTCTTCAAACATTCACAAAGATACGGGACCGCTTGGCTCTACGGTAATTGCCAAAGATTTTTACGTAGACGAGTTTTGAACTGGTGCTGATAATTTCAATACTCTGAGACAAGTTCGAAGTGAAGTAATATCGATATTGAGTTCTGCTGGTTTAGTTTTAGCCGAGTGGTTCTCAAATCATTCAAACTTATTAAACAATCAGAGCACTAAGAAAACGCTTCAATTCAATGATGCAAACTCTACAAAAATATTGTATTAGGATTGTGTTGGTTGTCGAAGGAACCAGTTTGAGGTTGAAGGTAATTTTTACAATCCACTTGCAAGCAATTAACTCATATGTATTTTCTGTTTCCGTGCAGTTATTTGGTCCTATTGGATTATTATTGCCTATAGTATCCAGAGCCAAAATTCTATTACAAGGGCTTTGGATTGAGAATTTGGACTGTAAAGAGTCAAATCCACAGTGTATAGATACCAGTTGGCAGAACTTCACGGCAAATTTACAGTACTTGCCGCAGATATGTATATCAAGATTCATGCATACGTGTTTGAATGCTAGCTGCCCGATTCATGGAGGCTAATGATAAAAGGGTGTAGACGCTGTTAACAGCGAAATCGAAAGTTGCCCTCTGAAAACTAAATCTCTTCCTCGTTTGGAAGTCTGTTCAGCGCCACTCCTATCCAAATTATGGACACGAATAGCACTCTTAAACTACTGTCAAATAGACGAGACCAAATTCTGGACAGACTTGGAAATAACATTGCATTGGAGTAAGGCCCATCCATCAGCGTTAACTACTTTCGTGGTGAATAGAGTCTCTGAAATTCAAGAATGGACACATAATTTTTTCTTAAAACATGTTCCTACAGGACAAAATTCGGCATATTTAGTGTCTCTGGCTTGAAACGTGGATGAATTGACCAATTCTACTTCGCTCATTGGTCTACAGTTTCTCCTAGAAGACTCTGCAAATTGGCCTAAAATTGTCACTTCTAATTACCACCCGAAGAAGAAGCTCTCGAAAAAACCCCATGGCTCGTAAACGTAAGGAAATGGCTTGTTGAGTAACACCTAACTGTGCAGTTATACTGCCCTCCTCTTAACCTTGTTCGTCCCGAACAAGTTTCCATGCTTTCCCCTGACATGGCGCAAGTCGCTCTAACTGCACTACTTTAAACTTTGCTCTCTTATTCCAGACATGTTGAATACGATACACTACATCATTAATATTTGTTATTATCTCACACGGGGCTTCCCAATGAGTAATTTAGGGGACAGGCCTTTCTTTCGATGTGCTCAATGAAACTATAAATGTATAATGAAATTAAGTTAGCAAAAAAAATGTCAAAATGTAATTTCCTCTCTCGCTGTATTAGTACTTAGTCAAAATACACTCGCTTATATATGAATATGTTGCCTTTACAAGTTTTCACACTACTGTTGATTAATTATCTATTTATTTATTTGACACCATCATACCTCACACCTCAGACCATACTATTAAAACATTTATATACATGTGTAAATATTTATTTGACCTTATAGAACGATCGCATCAAAAAACATATATATGTTATTATGAAGTAATAAATGAATGATATTCGTCAAATAAAATTGTTAAAATGCATTAAAGACGAACTGAGAAGTAACAAAGGTCGTTGTATGTATGTATCTGCTCCTATTGAGCATTTATAACAATTATCAACAATTTACGAACACCAGATTAGAGTTCCCAAGTATGGAATCAAAGAATAAAGAGAGAGAAGAGAGATTGTATCGACTAAGGATCAATTCCAAAAAGTCATTACGTTACTCTAATAAATCAAAAAAAAAAAAAAAGATATCACACATACCAACAACAGCATGAGCTTTATTCTTGGTTTTGCTATATTGTTGGTTAGAATTGAGTGTAATATTGAAGAGAAAAAGCGAACATATAGCGAGAACGAGATCACGACCTATATAAAAATGGCACATTTCGTTCGTTGAAAGTGCTAAAGTTTAAGGAAACTCAGACGAACGATGGTGCTTTTTTTTGTTAGAGCTGAACAATCAGAAAAAATGAAGCAAGGTACAGGCTTTTGATTGTGGAGCGCATTTGATATATACACATATATATATATATATATATATATATATATATATATATATATAGATATATATAGATTATATATATATATATATATATATATATATATACGTATATTATATATATATTATATATGTTATATATATATATGTTATATATATATATATATATATATATATATATATATATATATATATATATACAGTGGCTCCCAGCTTATTTCGTACAGTGACAGTTTAAAAATTGCTGCAGTCGTAATTCCTAATATTGCAAAAATTTGAACAAAATATAAATGCCATTTTTGAAAGGAAGGTTTGTTTTTTATTTTCCAAAATTTACTTTTTCAAAATTTTAGTGTTTGACACTATAAAAAAATAAAATAAGAATAAAATAGGAAAATTCATGTCACAGCTTATTTCGTACAGTCTCTTTAAGTTCAAACTAAAAACAAAGTAAGTTGATTTTAATATTTAGTATGACATCCCTTAGCGTTAATGATAGCCTGGAGTCTATTTGGCATTGAATCCACCAATTTTTGAGTGATGTCTGGTGTGATTTTTTTCCATTCCTCCATCAGTACCTTCTTTAGGTCTTGCTTATTAGAAATCTTGTGTGTTCTTATTTTATTGTCCAAAATAGACCAAAGATTTTCAATCACATTCATGTCAGGTGACTGTGGTGGTGGAGACATCAAGTGTGGGCAGTTCCAAATAAGCCAAGATTGCACAATTCCAGATTTATGTTTTGGGTCATTATCTTGGTAGTACCGAAATTCTTCCCGCAAATCCAGTTTGTCTGCACTTTGAAGTAAATTGTTTTTCAGAATCTCGAGGTACTTCATTTTGTCCATTGTCCCCTCAATAAAAACCAATTCACCTACTCCGGCTGCTGACATACAGGCCCAAACCATCACGCTACCGCCACCATGCTTCACTGTGGGCTTAAGGTTCTCCTTGTTTAGCTCGGTATTCGCTTTACGCCAAACATATGACATTCCGTCCGAACCAAAAATATTAAACTTAGACTCATCCGCGAAAATAACGGTATTCCAGAACGCAGGAGTCTTAATAATATGCTCTTTGGCGGAGTCAAGTCGGCGTTGTATATTCATTTTCGAAATGAATGGTTTCTTTCGGGCTACTCGACCGTTCAAGTCATGATTGCGCAGCACACGTCGGACAGTTTCAGCACTGGATGATTTTCCTATTTCACGCTGAACCTCTGCAGCCAACTTCGGAGCGGATAACTTTGGATTTTTCTTAATTTTTCGTACAATATAACGCTCGTCTGAAGCGTTGAAAATCTTATTAGGTGCTTCTCTGCCCTTGTTCTCCAACCGATTTTCGCGAACGAAGCGTTGAATGATGTATTGGACAGTTCAGGCACTTAAATTTGTCATTTCAGCAATTTTTCGCACACTCTGACCTTTCCTAAAATGGTTAATTACCAGTTTACGCTGTTCCATCGTTGTACGACGCCCATAACGCTAATTGTTTAATTTACAGCACTTTAACTATTTAAAATAATAATAATAAAAATTGTTATAATAGTTAAAAAGGTCCAAAAACTCATACAATTCAAAAAAACTTTGTAACTGCGCGGCAGAATGAAACTTACTTACATTGAAGTTTGTGTACGAAATAAGATGTGAGCTGAAAATCAGCTGATCAATAGTTTTTCTCTCTTGCATGACAAAAAGAACAATTTTTGGGGTTCCCCGTTTTCTTATTAGGTTTACTAAACACATACACAGACATCTACATTCAAAACTTATCGATAAGTTTTTTAGTTTCGATGTTACAGCCATGTACATAAAAATATATACACTGTACGAAATAAGCTGTGAGCCACTGTATATTATATATGTATTATATATATATATGTCTATATATATGTTATATATATATATATATATATATATATATATATATATATATATATATATATATATACAGTGGCTCACAGCTTATTTCGTACAGTGTATATATTTTTATGTACATGGCTGTAACATCGAAACTAAAAAACTTATCAATAAGTTTTGAATGTAGATGTCTATGTATGTGTTTAGTAAACCTAATAAGAAAACGGGGAACCCCAAAAATTGTTCTTTTTGTCATGCAAGAGAGAAAAACTATTGATCAGCTGATTTTCAGCTCACATCTTATTTCGTACACAAACTTCAATGTAAGTAAGTTTCATTCTGCCGCGCAGTTACAAAGTTTTTTTGAATTGTATGAGTTTTTGGACCTTTTTAACTATTATAACAATTTTTATTATTATTATTTTAAATAGTTAAAGTGCTGTAAATTAAAGATTTAGCGTTATGGGTCGTCGTACAACGATGGAACAGCGTAAACTGGTAATTAACCATTTTAGGAAAGGTCAGAGTGTGCGAAAAATTGCTGAAATGACAAATTTAAGTGCCTCAACTGTCCAATACATCATTCAACGCTTCGTTCGCGAAAATCGGTTGGAGAACAAGGGCAGAGAAGCACCTAATAAGATTTTCAACGCTTCAGACGAGCGTTATATTGTACGAAAAATTAAGAAAAATCCAAAGTTATCCACTCCGAAGTTGGCTGCAGAGGTTCAGCGTGAAATAGGAAAATCATCCAGTGCTGAAACTGTCCGACGTGTGCTGCGCAATCATGACTTGAACGGTCGAGTAGCCCGAAAGAAACCATTCATTTCGAAAATGAATATACAACGCCGACTTGACTTCGCCAAAGAGCATATTATTAATACTCCTGCGTTCTGGAATACCGTTATTTTCGCGGATGAGTCTAAGTTTAATATTTTTGGTTCGGACGGAATGTCATATGTTTGGCGTAAAGCGAATACCGAGCTAAACAAGGAGAACCTTAAGCCCACAGTGAAGCATGGTGGCGGTAGCGTGATGGTTTGGGCCTGTATGTCAGCAGCCGGAGTAGGTGAATTGGTTTTTATTGAGGGAACAATGGACAAAATGAAGTACCTCGAGATTCTGAAAAACAATTTGCTTCAAAGTGCAGACAAACTGGATTTGCGGGAAGAATTTCGGTACTACCAAGATAATGACCCAAAACATAAATCTGGGATTGTGCAATCTTGGCTTATTTGGAACTGCCCACACTTGATGTCTCCACCACCACAGTCACCTGACATGAATGTGATTGAAAATCTTTGGTCTATTTTGGACAATAAAATAAGAACACACAAGATTTCTAATAAGCAAGACCTAAAGAAGGTACTGATGGAGGAATGGAAAAAAATCACACCAGACATCACTCAAAAATTGGTGGATTCAATGCCAAATAGACTCCAGGCTGTCATTAACGCTAAGGGATGTCAACTAAATATTAAAATCAACTTACTTTGTTTTTAGTTTGAACTTAAAGAGACTGTACGAAATAAGCTGTGACATGAATTTTCCTATTTTTTTCTTATTTTATTTTTTTATAGTGTCAAACACTAAAATTTTGAAAAAGTAAATTTTGGAAAATAAAAAACAAACCTTCCTTTCTAAAATGGCATTTATATTTTGTTCAAATTTTTGCTATATTAGGAATTACGACTGCAGCAATTTTTAAACTGTCACTGTACGAAATAAGCTGGGAGCCACTGTATATATATATAATATTCTTATTTTTACAGAATGTTAGTGATCACATATAAATTGACTGACATTTTTAAATAATTACAAATTTACAAGAAATTTTAAAATATAATTTTTTTATTATAAAATATTTAATACGACATTTCAGTAGGCCTCTCGATTTCGTGCTGCTGGTACTAGTTGTACAAAATCAAAAATACCTTTATTTATTATAATGCAATTCTCATGCACTATAGAAGTACATCAAACGATAACAATGTGTTTGATCAAAATTTGTTAGGATTCTATTTGATTTGTTTTTGCGATATCGTACATGTTAGCTGCACTTTTATATACACTTTGAACACTTGTTCTTTTTTTTGTTATGCACAGAAAAAATGTGTTTATTATTTGTATTTGTATGTAAACTTTGCAAGAAACAACAATAAAAATCAAACTCACATGATTCCTTTTGTTGTGTACTATTTTTTCCCAACACTCATTAAGTACCTAACGGCTAGACTCAAGGATGTAACGCTGGTGGTATATATGGTTGTTCGTGATTTTTATAATCGAAATAAAAACAAAAAAGAAACAATTCTGCAGAATCTGTGGTAAATATGTTCGTTTATTTAAAATGAATTTTTATTTGCACTTGCTTTATTTTGCTTATTTTTGTTTATATTTACAATAATTTGACGTGTTGTTGAAATTTCCCAAGCACATTCCATTCACAATAGTGCTGTTTTTTTTACTTTCCAACACTATAACTCAGGTCGATTAAAATATAAGCAACTTCAATTGAACTCGGTTAAAATAGACGATGACGCTTATTTTTGTTGTTGCTTTGCATGCAGTTCGGCAAATAAGTCAGTGTTCTTTTGCAACTCGCGTGCAAAAGAATGCGGCTAATATATTCACACCACTTGTGTTTTTTGTTTTGGTTCGATACGCTGGAAGGTGGAAATCTTTATAGATACTGAGTAGGCCGTACTATTCAGCATGCACGATTCACACCTATATGTACCTACGTACTAAAACCACCTCCCCCGATATCAGTGCCCCGTTTATCCTTTCGGTACCACCATCAAGGCATTCCTTCGCAAGGCAGGATTTGAGTGTTTTTTCACTCTCCGCTATTTCTTGTACGAGCTGCCTGTTCGTCACGTCGTAATCTTTGCATCATTCTTGTAATGATGTCTGTTGACGGGTTCCATGCTTCTTTCGAGGAGAGCATGTATTTGATAAGTCTCTCCGGTGTTAGCGGCCGTAGCATTAACCGTTCCAACTGTGAGCGCTCACTTTCAAACCTGACGCACCTCAATAGCACATCTTGTGCGTTCTCAATTTCGTGCTTGCAATAGAGGCACCACGGGTCCTCAACGTGTTTGCATCTATACAAATACTCTCTAAAGCATCCATGGCCACTGAGGAACTGGGTCAGGTGGTAGTGTATCTCTCCATGTTTCCTATATATCCACGTTTTTATATTGGGTATTAGTGTATGTGTCCACCGCCCTTTAGTCGATGCATTCCATCTATATTGCCATACTCGCTCACTATGGCTAATTATATTTTCTACTTCTATCCGCTCAGCCTGCGGTAGTTTTTTATTATCACGAATTGACGGCGGTTGGGCCGCTATGATATCAATAGGACACCGGCACGCGATTACATTCGCTGCATCATTAGAGACTGTGCGAAATGCGCTACAGACTCTTAGGGATGATAATCTATATGCAGCTGTTATCCCTCTCATGTAAGAGTTACAACCTGTCGCTGTAGCCCATACTGGTGCAGCGTACATTATTATCGATGTGTTAACACCTGTGAGTAGATGTCTAATCGGTTGACGTGGTCCACCAATGTTCGGCATGAGCCTCGACAATGCCGCACTAGCTTTTGCTGCTTTAACACCCGCATATTTGAGGTGTTCTTTAAAATTTAACCTATGGTCCAATAGGACTCCCAGGTACTTAATGTATGGCATGGATGATATGATATGGCTACCAATACGCACATCAATATGCTCTACCTTCTTCCGGCTACTCATTAATACTGCTTCGGTTTTATGGTCCGCGAGATCTAGTCCCGCTAACTCGAGCCACTGTTTAACACTTTTAATTGTTTCTTCAGCGTTTCGTTTTACTTCCGGCAGGGTTTTTGCAACTACTGTGATAGCGATATCGTCTGCATACCCAATGATATTTACTCCTTTCGGCTTCTGTATTTTAAGTATACCGTCGTACATAATATTAAAGAGAAGTGGTCCCAGTACCGAGCCTTGCGGTACTCCACCCGTCACCTTGTACTGCTTTGGTCCTTCTTCTGTGTCAGTACAAAGTTCTACTTTTAAAATAATTTGTAATTATTCGAATCAAGTACGCCGGTGCATGGATACCTCGAAGAGCATTTAGTGTATACGACCAATTTGCTGAATTAAAAGCATTTTTGATATCAAGGGTTAAAAGAGCACAATATTCTTTACTGCCCCCTCTCCATCTTTTCCCTTCCATTGCTTTTTTTGCAATTTCACACACTTTTTCAATTGCATCGACAGCCATATTGGCATTCAGAAAGGCCTGTTTCACCTTCAGTGTATTTTTCCAGTCTAGAGCATATGATCGGCTCCAGTACCTTGCCCGCAGTATCCATCATACATAGTGGACGATATGAAGACGGTTCATCCGGTGGTTTGTCGCCTTTGGGGATTAGGACAAGTCTTTAGCGTTTCCATCGACGTGGAAATGATCCTTCTCTAAAGCAGGCCGTGTATGAGCAAAAACTTCTGGCTTCATTTTAATTGCTGTCTTGAGTACCACGTTAGGTATATCATCAAGTCCTGGGGTTTTCTCATTTTTTATTTTATGTGCAGCTGTGGCAACTTCGTCTGGGGTTATAGGTGGAATTGTGTCTATATCAACTTGGAATTCTGATTCAACCATTTCCGAGCTCTGTTGTGGGAATAAGCCATTTACGATATTTGACATAATGGTCGGGCAGATGGGGGAATTAGCATTATTGCTATTAACTTTATTCAGCACAATCCTGTACGTGCTCCCCCAGGGATTGTTTTGCACTTCATCAATTAAGTTAAGAAAAGCCTGCTTTTTGCTCTTGGATATCGCTTTCCGTAGCAGTTTCCTTGTCGCCTTGTACTGTGATTGCAAATTCCCATATTGTTCTGTACCTCTGCCCCTCTGTTGCATTCTGCGGTGTCTATGACATTGGGAGCGTAGGCTAGCTATATCTTCGTTCCACCATACTTTCTGAAGTAATCGCATTACATGCTCTGCTTGTTTTTCAGCATTGCCTTGGATTGTATGCAGATCATTAAGGACGTATTCCAAAACGTCCATATCAAGTTTTTTAACTTTCCAGCCATTTGTTTGTGCCTTTGTTTGTGTTCTGCGTAATTGTAACCTTGTAGCTGGTTTCATATTGAACACAATAGCCATATGGTCGCTATGTGTATATACATCCGACACTTTCCATTCCATAACTCTTGCTAACGTACGGCTTGCGAATGTAATATCCACAGCTGATCCTCCTCTTCCATTATCGAAGGTGAATGCATTACCATGATTCAGCACCACCATGTCTAAACAGGCGAACGCTTCTAAAACTAGAGTCCCTCTACGGTTCGTGCCTACGCTACCCCACTCCGTAGCCCAGGCATTAAAGTCACCCCTGTTTATTATGGGTGATTTTCCTCTCGCTTTATTCACCAATCGGTCTACCATATCTTCGAATTCTTGTGTTGTTGCACTTGGCGGTGCATAGCAACTGTAGAAATGTACTCCTTTAATTTGTGCGTAGACAATACCTACATGTTGGGTGCTACTTTTGCTTTCAAAAGGCAGATTGCCGCAGATCCATATCGCTGCTTTACTGCTCATGTCGCTTAACCACTTTCCATTATTTACTAGACTTTTGTATTGCTCGCTTATTAGTGCAACGTCAATTTGTTGTTCAGCTATTGTTTTCAGGAGGATATCTTGTGCTGCTTCACAGTGGTTTAGATTTATCTGAATCACCTAATCATTCCGTTTTCTTATTTCATGTAGAGCTGCTTTATAAGCTGGGCATTTATAGCATCCTGTAGGATGTTCGTTTCCACCTTTACTTCCTGGTTCACAGATAACACATTTGGGTTGTGCTTTACACAGGTTTGCTCGATGGCCTTTGTTTCCACAGCGCATGCAAGCATCTGTGCGGTCTATAGTACTTTTACAGTGCCTTGATATATGTCCAAAACCAAGACACTTAAAGCAGTGCGTTGGAGTTATATACTCACGTAGCCTGCAATTCACCCAGCCCACACGGATTCGCTCACCATTTAATATTGCTTTTGCTGCTTCTTTAGGGAGTCTAATCAGCGCTGTTTGCGAACCATTCCACGTCGTTCGCATGGACTTTACGGCACTTGCGTCCAAGTGTCCTATTTCTGGGTATTTCTCCACCACTGCAGCGCATATGTCTTCAGCCACAGTAATTTCATCTAAATCCCGACATTCAATAAGGATGTGTGGTTGCAGTGTTTTGATGCTAGCTGACTTTTGGAGAGCTTGTGCCATCGCTTCCTTATATTTTTCTGTTTTCTCACCTGGCTTGCCTTTTAACTCCAACAATATTTCACTTTTAGAGGTCTTTTTGATTTTATTAACCTCTTCGCCAAGCTGCTTAAAATCTGGATTAGTCTTCCGTTTTTTTAATATATCAGCGTATGATAAGTCCCCAGTTTTAGTTATGACTATAGCTTCGGGTCGAGCACGTATACGCTTTGGAACTACTTTCCCTTTATTTTCTAAAGGAAGTCCTTTCTTTGGTGGTGGCTTGTTTGTTCCCTTCTTTATAACAGGCTGCCAGTCCTCCTTACTCTGTCGTTTTGGTTTCTGTGTTCTCTCCATGTCAAGTTCTTTCTCCCTCACTTCTCCTTTTCGCATCTCCTGCTTCTGAATAATGACTTTGTCATGCTGTCTTGTAAGCGATGTCTGTGAACCCTTTGCCTCCATAATGGTTGGGCCTTGCTGTTTATGTGAGTATCTTTCAGATGCCTCTTCGTGAAGGGCTGCAATATTAGATACCAAATCTCGCATCATCTGGTTAATGTGCCTTTGCGATCCAATCATGCTCTGGAGCTCAGCAATTTTGTGGCCCAGGATATCAAATGCATCATTCTTCCGTATATCAGCAGAAGTTAGGTCTACCTCACCTTCCTGCTGTTCGTTCTCATCATTTATTACCTTTTGTTTCATCACATTATCTCCTCTACCTGTAGCTATCGGTGAGTAAACCTCTACCGGCAACTCTGGCACAGATGGAGTGTTGCACTCATCCGGGTTATTTACCCGAACAGCCGGAGACTTTTCAGCCTCAAGCCGACTTGTTTGTCCTTTACTCGGCATTTTACTGGCGAGTACATTAATTTAGGTCTTCGTGTGAAAACCTCCTCTTTTGTATTTTCACTATTATTGATGTTGTTTATTTTATTTGTTTCCATGCTTAAAGGGCCCCAACTGAAGTCGTTATCTCTGCTCGTAGCGTAGTCATCTTAAGATCCCATGGGTTCCTTTGCAAGCAGTGAGGTCCATGCGAGAGCTGACACAAGCCTTCATGAGAACTTGCATACAGAGCTAGATCAGTGTTAGTCAGGAATATTACATCTGAGCCTACACGACCAATTTATTGGTGACGAACATAAAATAATATAACAAATATACGTATCATATCATTTGATTCTTCCTCTTCTCCTTGCTGTCGTCATATAATATATCAGCAGATGTTTACGCACATACACATACCCGTGTAGTCACTCACTATGACGACAGAAACGAAGAAAGAATCAAATGAATTTTCACTAAACGTAAAATGTAGCATCATAGGAAATTTGTAATTCCTAAATGCTTTATACATGAATACGTACTAAAGGTGCATGACTTGCCAACGTAAGGCATGACAAGAAAGGGTAATAAACCCTAATTAAACGCATGGTCGAGTATGTCGTGACACGACATACCGTTGAAACGATCACTGCGAATTTTTTGGAACCGGCCAGTTCGAATAGCTTGCTATACGAACGAGTGCTCTTATAGTCGAGTGGGCAAATAACGCTAGACGACTATAAGTAGTTCTTGCCATAAGCGAAGCTGTCACTAAACGAAAGATCGCTTATATTAGCCGCCTGCGAGCCATCAGCTCTGCCCGGGGTCATTTTGACCGACCGTATATACCAGGAGCAGCCATCCGCCACCCCGTTGGTTGTTCCTATATATATATATATACATATATATTGCTAATAGGTCCCCCTCTTCTAGGTGTGAGGCCAGGGTACTGAATACAGGAGACGCCTGTATCAGGCTACCCTACACAATTATCAGTCGCTTGGAGATTTCTGCTAAGGCGGTTCTGCCAGACGACCGATTCATTAAGGTGCGACCAGGTGGCACTGGTCAAACCTATAAATTATCATTCTCTATAAGTAAGGTTAGGTATTCCAGGTTAGGTATAGAGTAAGGTATTAAAATAGTATTGTATTGAAAATTGTAAGAAGAAATAAAGAAAGGATATTAAAGAAAATAAATCAAAGTAGTAGTAGTTCCATTCGAACCGAGCCGAACACTCTTCTAGTGTCGGTGAATTGATTGTCAATAGGCAATCGTGTGGAATTCGTTCCTCCTCCTACAACAAGAGTTTTTTACGCTGCTCTCTTGTTCAACCCTAGCCGACTGAGTAATACCTCAGCTGGAAACAAAAGGCAAGCCTTACAACAGAATACCATAATTACCAGCTCAAAACGACCATATTATATTCATTGTTTCCAGTATACCTTAATTAAGACCTTACTGGTCTCGGTCTTAATGCCAATGGCCGAAAATAATTACACGTTACATGTGCCAACACATATACTCATACTGGCACAACAGGAGATATATTTATTATTTATGAATCCATGCGCTAATCCACATAAATGTAAATCTACACACGTATACATGCACACACATAGGCATCCGCACTCATGTCTATATATACACCCGTGGGGACACATAATTGTGCCCACGCCCATCTACACCCATGAGGTCTCTCAAATACCTCGGCATATATATACAAGCATGCACACATAAATGTAAACACCCACATGCCCACATACATATTTGGACATGTATTTGTAACCATACATACTCATATCCATACGCATGCCCATATGTACATCTATGTCTACACACATACCTTTACCCCATGCATACCACCGTATACCTCTCTACAACATCCTACATGGTACACTCTTGCACACACCACTAAAGATATATTCCTTCATATTCATGCATTTCTATGCTCATGCTCGAAAAATGTAAATACTCATATGCACATACGCCCACGATAGTGTCCACAAAATGTAACTACTCACACACATACACACATATACACACACACATGTATGTGTATCAATCAACAACCAACCAAATCAGGAATCTGCTCAGTTCAGTAACGCGACTTCGCGAACGTGCCCGAGAAGAGTATAATAAAAGCAAAGAAAATAGACGAAATGTTCCCCTCAGGCTAACAACTATAGGATCAACGCCGAAGAGGCCCCGCGAGGACGAGCAGCTGACACGGAAAACACCACCCAAGAGGAACAGAACCACTCACGAGGAAGTGCAAAAGCCGACGGATAACGCGAGCAAGAGCGATGGAGGCAATAGTCCTGCCAAAGATAAAGAGAAAACAGAGGGCTGAGCGCAGGTCAAACGCAAAACGCAGAACCCTAAGAAGAAGGCGACCTATACACCGCCTCCGAGACCAGACGCGATAATCATTGCACGTGCTGGAAATATGTGATACAGTGACATACTGAAAACTGTGAAAAATAATGATGCTCGGTGAGAACGTTGCACGGATCAGGAAGACGGCGAAAGGCGAAATTTAGCTTGAACTGAAGGAGGCCCAGATAACAAACATGGGAGTTTATGAAAAGGAAATAAATAAGGTGCTAGGTGATCAAGCGCAGATTCGGGCGATAACCTATGAGGTATCGTTGGAGATCCGAGATCTAGATGAAATTACCACCAAGGAGGATATAGTCGAGGCGATCCGATCGCAAATAAAGGAGTTAAGTTTCTTCGACGAAAGAGCGATCAAAAACATCAGGGAGGCGTATGCAGGTACGCAGACTGCGGTGGTAAGCCTTCCGGCGTTGAACGCAAGACAACTTCTTGATGCTCGGAAGATCAAAATTGGATGGCTGGTGTGCCAAATAAGGGAAAAACCGGACCTAAAGAAGTGTTTCAGGTGCCTAGAATATGGGCATGTGGCGAGGGCGTGCAGCAGCACAGAAGATAGGAGCCAAAGTTGCATCAAATGTGGGGAAAAGGGTCACTTCGCAAAGACATGCGATAAAAAGCCATTCTGTGGAGCATGCAAAATCAACGGGAAGGATACGGGTCACCAAATCGGCAGTAGGAAGTGTCCCCTATATCAAGCAGGGTGCAAAAGGGTTAAACCATTGTGAAGCTGCACAGGAGTTGCTCAGGCAGACAGTATACGAGCAGAAGATAGGAGTGGCTATAGTTTGCGAGCAGTACAAAAACTCAAGCGCATGAACCTGGATCTCTGATCAGGTAAACAAAGCTGCCATATGAGCCTGTGGAAACAACTCCATCCAAGACAAGCCGAGAAGAAGCAGTGACAATCGACGAGTCGGAGATTATCTTAGCGGCGGAGAGATTCGGTAACGCAAAGGCGCCTGGACTTGATGGCATCCCGAATGGTTTCCCTTCTAGACAACATCTAGAACGGAAACCAACTAGAAAGGAGACCACCTGGTCTGTCCGAGAACCAATTTGGTTTCAGGAGACATCGGTCGACCATAGACGCAATTAGAAAACTGACGGACATTGCTGGCAAGGACATAGAAGGCACTAGATGGATGCATGGCGATAAAAATATTGTGCAGTAGTGACACTAGACGTACAAAATGCCTTCAACTCGGCAAACTGGCATCTTATTATGAGAGCATTGGAGGCAAATGAAACGTCATGAGATAAAAATGAACATGTTTTATTTCAGTTTTAATTTAAATTAAATTGATTAATGTTAAAATCTTCCTAATTTATATATAAAATCCCTACAAAAGGTAAGACTAGTTGTGGGGATTTTCCCAAGTACTGGCTGGCAACACCACCAAGTAAACTCAACTATGTAAGTCTCCAATTTCTTAATAGGTGTGTGTCTACACTAATTATTTTTAATTAATTTATATTTACATCACAGTAGTTGGTAATACATATACCAACTAACAAATTGATAACAAAATATTGTACTAACAATGCAAAAAGCAAAAGAACAGCACATTCAGCTATTTTCCTATTAACCACTTTTTCTTCACAAATCAATATTGTATTTGATACACTTATCTTTAAATTCAGGATTCATTATGCTATGAGCAGGGTTCTTCTACTCGCACGACCTCTCAGTCCTACAGGCCATCCCATCCAATGCATGCGACTCCCAATATCTTTCCACTTCCCAAAATTTCATACAAAAACAGCGGAGCGCTCACTGACCACGTCAACACACAACACACCGCACACACACACCTCTCACACCACTTGTGTGTATGTATGTATGTGTTTATGTACACGATCGATTCACTCCCCATCAGAGCTGTAAAAGAATTGAATCATTACGGAATTCACTCACCCTTAATTCATTTAAAAGTTGCATCAACGAGGCTGAACTCTTTTGCTTCGAATTCATTAAAGAATAACAGACGAACCATTCATCATTCTCAAAAGTTTAAAATTATCACACTTTCCCATTCAATAAAGTGTGGGAATTAAAAAATATCAATCCCATTCTTGAAAGGCTTAAAAATATGATGAATCCATTCAATATTATAATTCTTTTAAACTCTGAAATACTGGAAATATGATTTTATTTATTTCCATGAAAAGCATAGCTGCTTTGGAACAAATCATATGGTGTTATTATGAAGGTAGAGCAACTACAAAAAATTCCTATTGGCTGCGCGGCATAATGTCAAAAACTGGCTTCTTATAGTATCAAGCTAGTGTGTTTCTTGTTTCCTTTTCAACTTCTTCTTCTTCTTTTCCCATATGTTTGTTGTTGTTTTATTTACTTTTTCTCCTTCATTGATAAGAACTCTCTCAAATGGCTCTACCTTGAGTTTTTATACCATGACAAAAGCTGTCAGCTGTCATTATTAACATAAATAAGCGAATTGTAGTTTATAAATTTTTGGCTTTGAAATGTTTATAAGGTTGGTTGTTTGAGGTATTTAATTGGCTTGTTGCGTTTCTTAAATTGGTTTCGAAACGCAAACATACATGTGAGCATATTTGAATATATAATAATAGTATTTGATCAATTTTGATTTTTTGCATTTAATACTTTCTTTATATTTAATATAAGCCAATGGCAACCCAGAAATGAAAGATCCAACAACCATACAGATATTTTGTAAACAACAAAACGGGAAGAAGAAGAAAGGCTGTCAGCTTGCTACTGAATGGATATCGTCACTCCGATTCTTTTTAGGCTGCAGCCATCTGAGGCTGCATTCATCAAAATTTCAATTCAGTGTGAATTCTTTATTATTTTCAATTCATGAATTGAAAACGAATAGAACCCATTCATTTTTATTAGCCTAAAGATTTCACACACTGAATAAAAGAATTAAAAGTGAAAATGAGTTCACACTTTTACAGCTCTGCTCCCCATGTGTGTATGTACTACGTGAGAAAGCAACTTTTTGATATTCACACACATGAGTAGTCCTCGTGATTTTAGTTATCATGTATGCTTACACAGTTATGCTTACGTAAGTGCAGAACTACGAATTGTGTGGGAAAGTGCTTTGTCAGCATTTTCACACCCAACTGCAACTCAGTTGGCTCAATGTTCTGGCATTCCACAATTATAAGAAATATGTCGCGAAGCAAAATATGCATATGTGCATATTGCATATTTAGGCTCGCAACACTTTTGGTAATTGTTGTGGGTGGGTGACTCCAATGTATATCCTCTTGGTTGTGGTTCGTAGCTCCTGAACACTTTTGGCGTGGATTTTGCGTGTTGACATTGTTGTTCGTATAGTGTATGTGTATAATTTTGATTGTTTGTGTATTCGATGTGACGTATTGTGCGATAATATGATTATATTTTCACTATTTGTATTGTTCAGTTCTCTGCGTTTTATATTTTACATAGTTGTTTTAAGTTTAGTGTTTACGATTCAAGTTTTACGTATAATATTGTAACGAGTATCGATGGTTACTCATAAATATTGTGACTGGCACTATTGTGACTGACACTATTGTGAATGACACGAATGTTGGCAGCATTGATATGAAGAGATCAATCTCGACTACGATAAAGGAAGATTCTGGAGTGTTGCCAACAGTGTATAAATAGAGCCAGTGTTGACAGATACAAATCAATCTAATCCCGAACGTGATTGCGCAAACATCGATACAGTATTAGAGACAAAAGTTACAAGTACATTAAAAGAGTTATTGTAAATAGTTGATTGTAAACAGAGTTGATTAAATAAATTATTGCTGTATATAATTGTACAAAATAAGTGTTGCCATTATTATTGACAGAATCCAGTGATCGAACAAGGCTAATTCAAATAAAATTAAACGCTCACAAAATAAAAACGTATAAATATATTCAATTTAATAGTTTCACTTCAATTTATAATGATTTGTAAATATATGTGTGCCTTCACTATTTGGTTCAAAAGAAAGGTAGCAAAAAAGGTTGGGAGTTGTTGTTAACACAGGTAGAAAAAAGTGAGAGTGTAACGGCTGGAGGATTCACGTCACTTTACTCTCTTCTACACAGTGTTTACACTTGGTGTACCAGGTGTACAAGCTTAAATCCGCTGTTTTTCGGTAAAAAAAAAAACAGTTTTTTTTCATAGAAAGCCAAAAATTATGGAAATGGCTTGTTGAGTAACACCTAACAGTTCGGCAAGGATTTTTGCGATTGGGTGTCGTCCTCATCCGAAAGAGCCTGCAAATCATGATCCTCAAGTTATACTGCCCTCCTCTTAACATTGTTCGTCCCGAACAAGTTTCCATGCTTTCCCCTGACATGGCGCAAGTCGCTCTAAATGCACTACTTTAAACTTTGCTCTCTTATTCCAGACACGTTGAATACGATACACGACATCATTAAACTTTGTTATTATCTCACACGGGGCTTTCCAATGAGTAATTTAGGGGACAGGCCTTTCTTTCGATGTGCTCAATGAAATTATATAATGTGGAGATGGAGGCTATATTGATAATCAATAATGATAATGAATTCAGTTGCAATCTCGTCAGGGCCCACAGATTTCTTATTAAATTTAATGCTTTTGACACCTCATCTCTGGTTATAGTAAATCCGGATAATTACTCATTTTGATATGTGAATTCTTCTATATCCTCTCTTGATTCATCACTAAATAAGAAGAGTAAGTATTTACTTTGTTTGTGTACCGTAGCTCAGTGGTTAGTGTGTTCGCCTTCTGATCTGTAGGTCGTGGTTCAATACCCGGCTGATGCATAACAAATTTAGTATCGAAAAAATTTTTCTTTCGGCATAAGTGCAGAATACGGGCTCAGAAGGAAAAAAAAAATAAAAAATTTCCTCGGATAGAGCCTCATTTTGTGAATATAAAAAATAAAAAATTTGTCTCTGCAAATGCCCACACAAGGCGTGGTTCAAGGTCAAAGTTCAAAATTGAGGTCGAGATTACTCGAGAGATAAGCAAGTTTTTTCCACAATATGGGTATTAAAACATAGGTAATTTTAATACCTTTTTATAGGTATATAATATTTTATATGAATTTTTAACTTTTTAAATGTTATGAAAAAAATTATAAATTTTTTATAAAAATTTTGTAAAAACCGATTTTTTTTTCGAAAAAGTCCCCCATTAACCTAACAAAAATTATATATTATTTCAAAGATCATAGGATTACCTTTCTAATGGTATATAAAACATATTTTTAAAGAATTTTTATATATTTTAAATATATTTTTTTATGGTCATACTTTCGCTATAGCAAATATGTGCACAGAGGAATAGTGAGGCAGTTGTAATCATAGCGGTAGACATAGACAAAAGAATTAAGGAAAAATAGGATGAAATAGTATAATTAACTAATTCTTTTATTAATCTAATAAAGACCACATTGTTAGAGCCCTATGTTGTAGATTATCCTGATGGTGAATACAATATTGAAACAAATTAATAAAATTTCAATACTAAAAATTACAAAGAGATTTCAATGCTAAAACTTCTGTCGCGAAGCTGGCGTCGGGCCTATAAGGGTTATTTTTTTGCGTCCGGCCGAAGGCCGGCTATAAAAAAGCTTTTTTCCTAAAATACTGTTGGTCGCGAAGCCGGCGTCGGGCCTATAAGGGTTTTTTTGCGCCCGGCCGAAGGCCGGCTATCAAAAAAGCTTTTTTCCTAAAATACTGTTGGTCGCGAAGCCGGCGTCGGGCCTATAAGGGTTTTTTTGCGTCCGGCCAAAGGCCGGCTATAAAAAAGCTTTTATCCTAAAATACTGTTGGTCGCGAAGCCGGCGTCGGGCCTATAATTGTTATTTTTTTTCCGCCCGGCCGAAGGCCGGCTATCAAAAAAGCTTTTGTCATAAAATACTGTTGGTCGCGAAGCCGGCGTCGGGCCTATAAGGGTTTTTTTGCGCCCGGCCGATGGCCGGCTATCAAAAAAGGTTTTTTCCTAAAATGCTGTTGGTCGCGAAGCCGGCGTCGGGCCTATAATTGCTATTTTTTTTGCGCCCGGCCGAAGACCGGCTATCACAAAAGCTTTTGTCATAAAATACTGTTGGTCGCGAAGCCGGCGTCGGGCCTATAAGGGTTTTTTTGCGCCCGGCCGATGGCCGGCTATCAAAAAAGGTTTTTTCCTAAAATGCTGTTGGTCGCGAAGCCGGCGTCGGGCCTATGAGGGTTATTTTTTTTGCGCCCGGCCAAAGGCCGGCTATCAAAAAAACTTTTGTCATAAAATACTGTTGGTCACGAAGCCGGCGTCGGGCCTATAAGGTTTATTTTTTTTGCGCCCGGCCAAAGGCCGGCTATCAAAAAAGCTTTTGTCCTAAAATACTGTTGGTCGCGAAGCCGGCGTCGGGCCTATAAGGGTTTTTTTGCGTCCGGCCAAAGGCCGGCTATAAAAAAGCTTTTATCCTAAAATACTGTTGGTCGCGAAGCCGGCGTCGGGCCTATAATTGTTATTTTTTTTCCGCCCGGCCGAAGGCCGGCTATCAAAAAAGCTTTTGTCATAAAATACTGTTGGTCGCGAAGCCGGCGTCGGGCCTATAAGGGTTTTTTTTGCGCCCGGCCGATGGCCGGCTATCAAAAAAGGTTTTTTCCTAAAATGCTGTTGGTCGCGAAGCCGGCGTCGGGCCTATGAGGGTTATTTTTTTTGCGCCCGGCCAAAGGCCGGCTATCAAAAAAACTTTTGTCATAAAATACTGTTGGTCACGAAGCCGGCGTCGGGCCTATAAGGTTTATTTTTTTTGCGCCCGGCCAAAGGCCGGCTATCAAAAAAGCTTTTGTCCTAAAATACTGTTGGTGGCGATACTGAATTTGAAGACATGCAGGTAATTGTATCGAAAGCCGTCCATATTGGTAACACTTGATGAAGTATCAGCTTGAAAACAATTTTTTAAATGCATACAAATTGTATTTTTTATACACCGTTGTAAAGGCAATTGTATGGTGCTAAACTTTCGGTAGGTAAATAAGGCTTATTTTCGAAAGAAAAATTGATTTTTGAAAAAAAAAAATTTCAAATTTATAGTTTTGATAATAACTTTTAAAATGTTAAAAATAGGTATTAAATTATATATATCAGTAGAAAGGTATTTAAAAAACCTTTCTTATGATACCCATATTATAGAAAAAAATTGCGTCTCTATCGAATAATCTCGACCTCAATTTTGAACTTTGACCTTGAGCCACGCCTTGTATGGGCATTTGCAGAGACAAATTTTTTATTTTTTATATTCACAAAACGAAGCTCTATCCGAGGCAATTTTTTATTTTTTTTCCCTTCTGAGTCCGTATTCTGCACTTGTTCCTTTCTTTCG
This sequence comes from Megamerina dolium, assembly GCA_963854835.1. NCBI lineage: Eukaryota > Metazoa > Arthropoda > Insecta > Diptera > Megamerinidae > Megamerina > Megamerina dolium. Next base: position 40,210,921 of record OY978530.1, read on the forward strand.
AACGGTACCCACCTGTCGGCAAGCAATTGGCAATTCTTCCGACAGTAACAACTTGCCATAAAAAAGCTTCTAAAAAGAACTCTGTGACAAAGCTCAGAAAAAGTGATGTCACAAGTGTTCTGCCGTTCGGAACCGGCTAAAATAAGTAGGTCCATTCTAATACTGTCCAAAATTTAAGACGCACAACAGTAATGGAAGAGAAGCTCGGCCAATGAGCCCTTTGGGGCTTTAAGTGCCACATATTTATTTTTTATTTTTAAAGTATTTACTTTTGCCATATGTCTTTTACTGCTTTTTCTCCAATATTTATGTGATTGTGATCATCAATTATTATGCCCTGCGATTTGTTTCTATACACATATAATGCTTCCTTTATTTTCTTATGGAGAGCGTAACCGTTGTGTAGGCTTTGTAAATTCTCAATTTTGGAACATTGTTCATCCAGCCAGTTTGACTTAGGAACTTTAATTTCCAGTTTAATTGTTTTATGTAATCTTTTATATTCTTTTTCGTTTTTGTTCTTAAGGTAATAGTCCGGTGTGACCACCGAAATTCCGACGTTTTTTTCAACAAGAAAATAAAATGCTATCGTTTTAAAATTTTTGCATGTTTTCTTGGATATATTTTTTGAACCCGTCACACCGGACTACTACCTTAAAGTGTCTTCTTTCCTCCATTAGTTTAAGAATATTGTCGGACATCCATTTCTCTTTCTTTTCAACCCTTTGTCCGTTCAAGTATTGGTTTGGTATATCAGTTAAGATTTGTTTTATTTGATTCCAAATCATTTCGACATCTTTGAGATTATTATTGATACGATATCTTCTCTAATTTGTTGATATGTGTTATTATTTTGTAGCAGCTAGTGGTATATTCTTATTAGTTTTCGATTTTGCTAATCTAATTTTTAACTTAGCCAGTAATAAATTGTAATTTGAAGGGACGTTAGTAGCTGTAGAAGTAGAAACTTTGCTTATAATTATTTGAAACCTTTTGTTTATCAGTATATAGTCAATTTGGTTCCTCACAATATTGCCATTGTTATCCTGAGGAGTTATCCAAGTGTATAACTTTCTTTTTGGCATACAATACCAGATATTTGAAATTTAAAAATTTTCTTCTTGACAGATTTGGATTAAGCGTTCCCCCCTTTCATTTTTTAAACTAAGTACAAAAGGCCCTACCACTCCATTTATATTTTCATTGCCAACTTTGGCATTAAAGTCTCCCATTATCAACTTTATACTCTATCACAGAAAGCTTCTATTTTTGCATCCGATTTATCAGAAGTTGGAACGTATGCTTGCAGTACGTTTAAATTGAGCGGTTTAGAATTAAATTTTAAGAGCATAGCTCTATCCGATATGGGCATAAAGTAAGCCACTGCGTCTACCATATGAGGAGAAATTATAATGCCTACTCCATTTCGATGACTTGTGGTATATTTTCTAGAATTATAGTATCCACCTCCTTTTGTGCCTTCTCCTCCACTATCAGGTCACCATGTTTCACTTATTCCCAATATGTCTATTTTAAGTCTTTTCATTTCTTTTGTTACATTAGCTAGTTTGCTTGCTTCTGAGTAATAAAGAAAAAAAGGGGAAAGGAAAATCATTTATAAATAAAAGAAAACATTACTATCAATACGAATAATAAGAAAAAAATATAGCTTTATTAGAATGTCGAATCCTAATAATCTAATACGCCCCGCAGTTATAAATTTAAATGTTCCAAATCCTGCAGCCAGGGAAAATCAAAATCAGCCCAACCGATCGCAACAATTTAGTATGGAAGAATTAAGAAGATAGATAGCGCAGGAAGTAGAAGGAATCATTTCAGAAAGAATACCGAACGTACAGGCTAGAGAGCAAATTTGAGTAGACCAGGAGATAACCGGCGAGGTAGACTTAAATCAGCTGGATAAAATACCAGACATCGTTAGATGCCTCCGCGACACCAAAATATTTCGGAATATTAAGCGTAATAAGAAACAAAATTATAGGAAACGCAGACGGGGTATTAGAATCATATAATACTCCCCTAAATTGACAAGCAATATCCAAATGTTTAACCGCACACTATCCAGATAGGCACGATTTAGGTACTCTTGAGTACCAAATGACATCGCTAATACAGGGAAATCAATCAGTATCGGAATTATATCAAAAAGTCTATTCCCATCTCTCATTGATTTTAAATAAAATATCCTGCATGGAGGAATCCAGAGAAACGGTGAACCTCGTAACAAAGAACTACAGGGACAAGGCCCTTGATACGTTCACTAGGGGATTAAATGGAGACCTTCCCAGGTTGCTTGGTATTAGAGAATCAGCAGATCTTCTACAAGCACTACAACTTTGCATTAAATTAAAAAACCAAACCTACAGAACTAACTATGCTATGAACACACAAATTGTTCAAAGGAAACCACATATGATCAATCTAGCTCCACCACCACCTCCACCGCGTAAAAATAATGTATTCCAGAAAACACGTGAAATATACCAACAACCGTTTTATCCTAATCTAGCATACATACCCCAACAACCGAGACCACCCATCCAAAGCAATTGGCAACGAAGAAATAATAACTACTCCCAACCCCCACCAAGATCACCCAGACCACAACCAACAGTACAGCCTATGGATGTGGATCCAACTATTCACACACAAATGGTAAATTACGCAAATAGAGCACCACCCCCTCAGTATGCAGTGAAACGATCTGCACCAAACCCTTCATCTCAAAGAGCCGCAATTCCACATTAATATCAAAGAAACTATCATATAATGCCTGATACTATCAAGAATATAGCACAACAACAATACAATTACGAACAATACCCTACTGAAGAACAAGAAATCTCCCAATATCAAGATATGGCCTCTTCAAATCTAGGTGAACTAGAACAAAAACCTTCGGCCTTGTGGCGATATCAATTTTTTAGAATAAATCCTTCGTCGCTACCGTTTTTCGAAGTAAAAACCAAAAGCGGCGAAGTACTTAAAATATTAATAGACACCGGATCAAGTAAAAATTACATACAACCAAAATTAGTTAGTAAACCCGTACCCAATAATAAAACCCTATTTGCAAGTTCCATAGCTGGAAACGTCAAGATCACTCATCATACCATAGCGAACCTCTTTAACAACCCCCATAACAATTTAAAATTCTTTCTGTTACCTACACTTAAAAACTTTCACGGAATACTAGGTAACGACAGCCTAAAAGAACTATCCGCAAAAATTTTTTTAGAACATAATTACATAGAATTAAATGACAAATTTCGAGTAAAGATAAAACAACAGCCCACACAATCAATTAAAAATATCAATATCCAAGATAAACATATGACTGAAGAGCAAAAATAAGCAATAAACGCACTCACTACCAAACACAAAAACTATTCGCAGAACCAGATGAAAAACTAACGTATACCACCAGAATCCAAGCCGAAATCCGAACGACGAATGAAACTTCAATATACTCGAAATTTCATCAATACCCCATGTCACTAAAAGAGGAAATAGAAAAACAAATAGCGCAACTACTAAAGGATGGAATTATCCGCAAATCTCGATCACCATACAACTCACCGGTTTGATCGTACCAAAAAAGGCCGACGCATCCGGCGAGAAAAAATACAGAGTGGTTATTGATTATCGGAAAATCAACGAAGCAACCATTTCAGATAGATACCCAATACCCGAAATAAATGATATCCTAGCCCAACTCGGCCAGAATGATTGGTTCTCCGTATTTGACTTGAAAAGGGGTTTTCACCAAATACCTTTAAAAGATATAGAGAAGACAGCATTTTCAGTAAACAACGGCAAATATGAATTCACACCCTTCGGACTCACCCGTAGTGTCTTTGATTCCCAATATGAAAGGTCACTATAGCTGGGCTCTAAGCTACCGGGGGGGTCGGCAGGTCGCGGCCTGTAGTAGCAGGTTAATTGCGAAATAAGTTTAAACGAATAAGCCGACGATGAGCGGCAGGAATGGAGGAGGCGGTATAAAAGCCAGCGAGTCCTATGAAATTCCTGTGACAGTGGCGAGTCGACACCTCCTCTTTGAATTATGTGTCCCCCTCATCATGCATGGGCATGATGAGTTATAAAAAAACCCAGGCGCGACAGTTTCCATATTGGACGGCTTCCTGGTCAGTGTCTGTACACCATGTTAGGTGCGGCTGTTAAATCGACCGGTATACTCCGCTGCGCACTAGGAGTCCTTCAGAACCTCAACAGCTTTATCTGCTGTTGGGATGATGAGGGTGATGTGAACTTGCTCTGCCGAGGTGTTAGCCGCGGTGGGTATCAGTAACCAGCCCCTTCGGGCCTTAGTCAGGAAGTGTGTATTGGACGCAGGAGTTGTAGCCTGCGTTGCTCCGGACGAGCGCCGATTCGTCCGTGTTTTCCGGAACCGGTAAATCGAAGGACAGGCCTCAGGGAACTGGGGTAGGGGCATTGTCCCCGAGGGTATACCCGCTCCTGTCTATTTCGGCCAGCCCCCCTACACACGATGCGCTGGTACAGAAAGTAAATGGAGAACAAATTGAGAATTAACAAAAACAATAGCAGCAATATAGATGGCATCATCATGAGAAGTGGTACTCAAAGTCCTTGCGATGGTGGTAGCAAGATACCTGGAGCTGAGCCGTCCAAGAAGACACCGATCCCGAGTGAAGATGGCAAAACTGTCGAAGTTGACCCTTTATGCGTGCACCAAGACTGGTACGGTCGCCGAAAACTGCGGAAAAGCCAGCAAGAGCAAAGTCTTCGCCACCTGCGATGCAAGATAGCACGCCTATGGCTACAACGACGCAATCGAGTGTCGATATCATGTCAGAATTAGGTGAGGCAATGAGGAAGTTGACTGAAGCAATGCGACTACCGCAACGACCAATCAACAACCAAATCAGGGATCTACTCAGTTCAGTAACGCGACTTCACGAACGTGCCCGAGAAGAGTATAATAAAAGCAAAGAAAATAGACGAAATGTTCCCCTCAGGCTAACAACTATAGGATCAACGCCGAAGAGGCCCCGCGAGGACGAGCAGCTGACACGGAAAACACCACCCAAGAGGAACAGAACCACTCACGAGGAAGTGCAAAAGCCGACGGATAACGCGAGCAAGAGCGATGGAGGCAATAGTCCTGCCAAAGATAAAGAGAAAACAGAGGGCTGAGCGCAGGTCAAACGCAAAACGCAGAACCCTAAGAAGAAGGCGACCTATACACCGCCTCCGAGACCAGACGCGATAATCATTGCACGTGCTGGAAATATGTCATACAGTGACATACTGAAAACTGTGAAAAAGAATGATGCTCTACATGAACTCGGTGAGAACGTGGCACGGATCAGGAAGACGGCGAAAGGCGAAATTTTGCTTGAACTGAAGGAGGCCCAGATGACAAACATGGGAGTTTATGAAAAGGAAATAAATAAGGTGCTAGGTGATCAAGCGCAGATTCGGGCGATAACCTATGAGGTATCGTTGGAGATCCGAGATCTAGATGAAATTACCACCAAGGAGGATATAGTCGAGGCGATCCGATCGCAAATAAAGGAGTTAAGTTTCTTCGACGAAAGAGCGATCAAAAACATCAGGGAGGCGTATGCAGGTACGCAGACTGCGGTGGTAAGCCTTCCGGCGTTGAACGCAAGACAACTTCTTGATGCTCGGAAGATCAAAATTGGATGGCTGGTGTGCCAAATAAGGGAAAAACCGGACCTAAAGAAGTGTTTCAGGTGCCTAGAATATGGGCATGTGCCGAGGGCGTGCAGCAGCACAGAAGATAGGAGCCAAAGTTGCATCAAATGTGGGGAAAAGGGTCACTTCGCAAAGACATGCGATAAAAAGCCATTCTGTGGAGCATGCAAAATAAACGGGAAGGATACGGGTCACCAAATCGGCAGTAGGAAGTGTCCCCTATATCAAGAGTTGTACAGATCAACTTAAACCATTGTGAAGCTTCACAGGAGTTGCTCAGGCAGACAGTATACGAGCAGAAGATAGGAGTGGCTATAGTTTGCGAGTAGTACAAAAACTCAAGCGCAGGAACCTGGATCTCTGATCAGGTAAACAAAGCTCCCATATGAGCCTGTGGAAACAACTCCATCCAAGACAAGCCGCTCCTTGGGAAATCCGACTATACGCGGGCGAAGACCTGTGGAGTCAATTTTTACAGCTGCTATGTCCCGCCGAGTGTGATGCAAGTCGACAAACGACGTGGACCGACAGGCTGACAAAGTACGTAAGTAAATCTTGCGACGCCGCCATGTGCAGGAAAAGACACAATATGTTTAGAAAGCCTACGTACTGGTGGAATGAGGAGATTAATACATTAAGAAGTGAATGTCATAGAGCAAGACGTGTCTCCCAAAGAATCCAAGGTACGCCGGAACATATAATACTACGTGAATGCTTCAAAAAGAAACGCAAGGAGTTTAAAAAGGCGATCAAAAGCAGCAAGTCCTCATGCTTCAAAGAACTCTGTGAAAGGGTGGACGAGAACCCGTGGGATTACGCGTATAAGATAGTGATGTCCAAGGTCAGAGGTGGTATAGGTAAATCACCAACCTGCCCTATCCTCTTAGGAAAGGTAGTAAAAACGCTTTTTCCGGCGCAAAACTTGCAACCGTATATGGTGATACCCCCAATAGTAGAAGCAGTGACAATCGACGAGTCGGAGATTATCTTAGCGGCGGAGATATTCGTTAACGCAAAGGCGCCTGGACTTGATGGCATCCCGAATAAGGCGCTGAAGATCGCCATAATCATCGGCCTTTTGCCGAGCTTTTTACGAGATGTTTGAACGAAGGTGTTTTCCCGAAAGTATGGAAAAAACAGCGCCTGGTCCTCCTTCAGAAGCCGAATAAACCGGCGGGTGAGCCAAACGCGTATCGTCCACTTTGCATGATTGATACGATGGCCAAAATAGGAAAGGAAACCACCTGGTCTCTCCGAGAACCAATTTGGTTTCAGGAGACATCGGTCGACCATAGACGCAATTAGAAAATTGACGGACATTGCTGGCAAGGCCATAGAAGGCACTAGATGGATGCATGGCGATAAAAAATATTGTGCAGTAGTGACACTAGACGTACAAAATGGCTTCAACTCGGCAAACTGGCATCTTATTATGAGAGTATTGCAGGCAAAGGAAACGCCGGCGTACCTAATGCGAATAATAAATAGTTATCTGTCTGACAGACTACTGTTGTATGACACGGACGAAGGGCCCAAAAGCTACGTGGTGACGGGTGGAGTGCCGCAGGGATCTGTACTTGGCCCGCTACTGTGGAACGTGCTGTACGATGGGGTGTTAAACCTTCCATTGCCAAAAGAAGCCCAGATAATTGGCTACGCGGACGACATTGCCGTGACGATCGTTGCGAAGGAGCTCTCCCAAGTTCAGAGCATCTGCAGAGAGACAGCTTCGAAAATTAAGGATTGGCTCACGACGACAAAGTTCCAGCTTGCGCTACAGAAAACAGAGGCTGTACTTATCACGAGCAGGAAAAAACTAGAAACAATCACCCTCAACATTGACGGCTACAACATTACAACGCAACCTTCGTTGAGGTATCTAGGTGTAATGATTGATGCGAGGCTCAACTTCAAGGCGCATATCGAAAAAGCCTGCGGTAAGGCGGCAACAATGACAGCGGCTCTGACGAGAATCATGGCCAACATTGGTGGCCCCAGCCAGAGTAGGAGAGCGCTCCTGGCTGTAGTTAGTCAATCAATGCTGATGTACGCGGCGCCTATATGGGGGACAGCCCTGCGGCAAAAAACATACTGGAAGAAGGCGAAGATAGTTTTCAGGTTAAGCGCTATTAGAGTTGCATGTGCATTTAGGACATTGTCACAAGAAGGTGCCGGTATTATATCTGGCATTATGCCGCCGGACATAATGGCCTCAGAGTTGAGCAGAGTATATAATAGAACCAAAAGCCTGAATAGGCGGTTAACGGCAACTGAACGGAAAGAGGAGAGACAGACGAGCCTAGACGAATGGCAAAGTCAATTAGACGCCGCAGGAAATGCGAGGTGAACCCACAGGCTTATCAGGAACGTGCAAGCTTGGGTCGAAAGAGGACACGAAGAGCAGACTACTCAGATCTTACTCAGTTTTTGACGGGCCATGGTTGTTTCAGAGAGTACCTCCACAGATTCGGTCATGATGAAGCGACAGAATGTTCATTCTGCAACACTGTTGGCGAAAACGCTCAGCATATCTTTTTCTTCTGCCTAAGATTGGGCTGCAATAGCTCTCAAGGAGATCAGGTAGAAGAAGTGGCAGCGGAGAAATATAACTGCAGCTGTGTGAACGCCATGTACAGGATGTTTGAAGAGGCATATTAGCTCAGCTTAGTCCTGCGAAGTAGTGCTTAACGGCGGTCCCGCAGGACACAAACAAGCTATAGAGGTCGGAGGTAAGGGTTTAGTACGTAGGTGTACTGGTTCGAAAGTCCAGCATAGTACGATAATACTGACTGGGCGTGGTCCCGAATGAGGTGTACCTTTAGCGGACAGTATGAATCGTACATACCCGTTGATGGTTGACGGTATCTAAGAAAGATTCCCCCTTCGAATACAAAAAAAAAAAAACTTTCGGACTCAAAAACGCCCCACCAATATTTCAAAGAACATTGGACGACATACTTCGGGAACACATCGGGAAAATATGCTACGTATACATAGACGATATCATAATCTTTGGCAAAGATCTATAAACACACCTTGAAAATATAAGAAAAGTATTCACAACGCTAGAAGAAGCAATTATCAAATGCCAATTAGACAAATGCGATTTTTTGAAACGAGGAGTACAATTTCTAGGATTCGTAATCACAAACATAGGAATAAAAACCAACCCAGATAAAGTTGACGCAATCGTAAAATATATTATCCCAAAAACACTAAAAGAACTCCGATCCTTTTTGGGACTATCAGGGTATTACAGGCGATTCATAAAAGATTACGCCAAACCGCTAACGTCACTTCTAAGAGAGGAAGAGGGACGACTGTCCAAACGATATTCAAGCAAAAAGAAAAAAGCAAAAAGCTTTTCCAGATTTTTCAAAAGAATTCCACCTCACAACAGACGCATCGAGCCATGCTATTGGCGCCGTCTTACAGCAAGATGACAGACCAATAACATTTTTATCAAGAACATTGGCGAAAGCAGAAGAGCATTATGCAACCAATGAACGCGAAGTGCTTGCCATAATCTGGGCACTGAAATCATTAAGAAATTACTTATACGGGACATCTAAGATAAAAATCTTTACAGACCATCGACCGTTGACATACGCGCTCAGGAATAGAAACAGCAACATAAAAATAAAAAGATGGAAAGCAGCATTAGAAAATATAATTATACCCTCGTATACAAAACCGGAAAATCAAACATTGTAGCAGACGCACTATCGAGAATCCCTCAACAAATCAATTCAATAACAGCAACACAACACAGCGATGAAAGTTCGTCGCACAACCTTAACTTAACCCATCTGTTATCAATGCAATCCAATCCGCAGAACACATGCTAGGAAAGATACAAGAATTATACCCATTACACTTTAAAAATTACAAAGTCAGGTTAACTCAGAAACAAATCGAGGATCTAACAGACGAAAACAGGCAGGAAGATGAAATTCTTAAGGTGCATAAAAGAGCACATAGAAACAGTCGAGAAAATATAGGCACAAATCATAGAAAAATTCATTTTTCCCCGTATGAATGCAAAAGTTGATAAATTGGTAAAACAATGTCAAATCTGTAAGGAGCAGAAATACGACAGACATCCTACACATTTGGAATTAAAGCCAACACCTATACCTAAATACCCAGGCGAAACACTGCACTTAGACATATACATGACCGAAAAACAACTTGTACTGACAGCATTAGACAAATTTTCGAAGTATGCTCAAGCCAAATGTATCCAATCTAAAGCAATAGAACATATTATACAACCTCTGCACGACGTACTTTTTCAATTTGGAGTCCCAAAAGCTATAGTTATAGATAACGAAAAGCCATTGAATTCGGCATCAATAAAATGTATGGTAGAGGATCAGTTAGGGATAGAAATATTTGTCGCACCCCCATACAAAAGCTCCGTTAATGGACAGGTCGAACGTTTCCATTCAACACTATCCGAAATCATGAGATGTTTAAAAATGGAGAATAATGAGAGAAGTTTCACAGACCTACTCGATCGGTCTGTTTACGAATATAATTGTTACATACATACATTCAGTAACAGGGAAAAGACCAATAGACATATTCTTTGGACGAAACGTAACAACCGACCCAGAACAATTCGAAAAAGCTAGACAGACGAATATAGAAAGACTTAAGACGAAGCAGGGCAGGGACATATCATATCACAGCAAGAAAAGGGAACCACCTAAAACATACGGACCAGGCGACATAATTTACGTCAAAATAAACAAAAGACTAGGGTCAAAGCTAACGCCGAAATATAGACAGGAAATATTAAAAACGAACAATCTATCAATAGTAATAACAGAAACAGGAATAAAGATACACAAAAGCAATATTAGGAACTAAAAAACAGAATTTCTGTTAGTATTTTCAGCACTATACTGACAACATGTACAGCAGACACAGATATTGGACTATACAAAAGCACCAATAGCAACTATAGAAACGGGAGAAGCAAAAATCCAAATAGGCAATTTTAAACTAATACATTCTATAGAACTAGAACAGTATGAGAAGATCATTGCAGAAATTAAATCAACTACGGACAGATACTTGAAGAAATCAGAAGACGATTACAAATTCTTGCAAAACGAAATAGAAACAATAGAGAATCTAATGACTGAAATAACACCCAAAAGGGAACGTAGAGCTATAAATAAGTTAGGGACAGCCTGGAAATGGTTGGCTGGCTCACCCGATCACTCAGATTACGGAATAATTAAGGATAAGATAAACGGCGTATTAGAAAACAATAATAAACAAGTAATTATTAATAAAGAAATATTTAAGAAGATTAACGAAATAACAGATATGACTAATACAATAACCAATCAAGTAAAAGCTAGCGAGATGCTCAAAAATATTTTAGTTAAGAGTATAGAAAGGAAAATAAATATACTAAAAGAAAATATAATAAATAAAACCTACTCCATACAATGGGCAAAAGTAGGTATCATAAATACATTTCTGTTAGCAAGTAAGGAAATAGAAATAACCAAAAACTTAATCGAAGAACAAAAATTTCATATTTGGATATAATTGAAGCTATAGAGTTTGCAAATGTTAAAGTCGCTTCAAACAAAACATCAATTCTTAACATATTAAGCTTCCTAATAACGAATAAAGAAATTTGTAAAAGTATAATTGTAAAACCAATAAAAAAAAGGGAAACACATTATAAAAATAGAAAATGAAAATTATGTAACTTGCGAAAACTCTATACTAGAAGTTAAGAATGATTGTAAGCAATTAAATAGTATAAGCATGTGCCGTCAAGAAAATATTAAAAATATTACAACAACTAGCTGCATACCAAAACTCTTAAGAGGACTGCCTTCCAACTGCACAATGGGTAATAATCACCATATTCCGATGATAGCAGAGGTAAAACCAGGACTATTGCTTTTAAACGACTTCAACAATTCTGCAATCATAAAAGGCAAACTCATGAACTTGAAGGGATCCTTCATAATAAAATACCACAATGCCACTATCGAAGTCAACAATAAAACCTACTCCTCCAATGAAGTAGTAATATCCAACCCATTACCAGCAATGATACAGGCAACAAACCTAGCAACATCATAAGAGGAAGTATTATCATTGAAGCTACTGAAAAATGAACAAGTATCAAATACAGATAAGATTAAGATCCTATCGGAAAAACATAAAACCACCCTAACAACAAGCATCAGTATACCACGCATCATTGCAATAGCAGCAATTTTCACAATTATAATTTGCAAATTTAAAAAACGAGCGGTGGTAATCCAGATTGCAACAGAAGAAAAGAGAGAAAACAAATGTCATTCAACTCAAAACGAAAAATCCCACGAGGACGTCGGATATTTAAGAGGGGAAGAAAATTCAACACGCAAATAATTAACTTATATATATAAGTATATATCAAACTGTCAAACTGAATTGTTAAAAGAATTTCTTTCTTTTTTAGTTCAAAGTCAGACATTTGCGAAAATGGATCGCTTAACTATCGCACAACGCATTAAAATTGTAAAAACCTACTACAAAAATGGTGATTCTGCCACAGCCACATATCGTGCTATAAGAGGAGATTATGGCTTACATAATCGTCCAACTACGCAAGCAATTGGCAAAATTGTGAAGAAATATGAAGAGACTGGATCGGTTACAGATATTGTAAGGCCTGTGCATCATCGTTTCGCTCGTACCACCGAAAATATCGCTGCTGTAAGTGAAAGTGTTGCCGAAGACCCGAATGTGTCGATTCCTCGTCGTTCTCAGGAATTAGGACTGTCTTACGGCACATTATGGCGTATTTTGCATTTGGATCTACACCTACATCCATATAAAATCCAGCTCACACAACAACTGACGCCAGCTGACCATTCACAACGTCGTAGATACGTCGAATGGGTGCTTGAACAACAGGTGGACGGCGATTTTTCGAACAAAATTTTCTTCAGCGACGAAGCACATTTCTCACTCGGTGGGTATGTTAACAAACAAAATTGTCGTATTTGGGGTTCTGAGAATCCTCAAGTAATTGAAGAGAGGCCACTACATCCACAAAAAGTCACTGCTTGGTGCGCTTTTTGGTCCGGAGGTGTGATTGGACCTTACTTCTTCGAAAACGACGATTGAACGACTGTCACCGTCAATTCGAAGCGTTATGGTCATATGATAACCGACTTTTTTTTGCCTGCTATTGAAGAATACGACTTAGAGAATATGTGGTTTCAACAAGACGGTGCCACATGCCACACAACTCGAGCGAATATGGCTTTATTGCAAGAGAAATTTTCTGGCAGCGTAATTTCTCGTCGTGGCGATATCAAGTGGCCACCAAGATCATGCGATTTGACACCGCTTGACTTTTTTTTGTGAGGCTACACGAAAGACCGTGTTTATGCAGATAAACCTTTAACTCTTGAGGACCTAAAAACCAACATTCGTCACGTTATGGCTGAGATACCGCCCAATATGTGTCAAAAAGTGGTCGAAAATTACCTCAAAAGAATCGATGTTTGCAACAATTCTCGTGGTGGTCATTTAAATGATGTAGTATTTCACACATAATGTCAACGTTCAAGCTTTATAATAAAAAAGAAATATCATGATAAAAAATATTTTTTATGTGTTTTATTTACATTCACTATTGAAACCGCAAAATGGATAACCCTTTATATATATATATATATATATATATATATATATATATATATATATATATATATATATATGTACGCATATATATATATATATATATATATATATATATATGTACGCATATATATATATATATATATATATATATATATGTACGCATATATATATATATATATATTATATATATATATATATATATATATATATATATATATATATATATATATATATATATATATAAATAAATATGTGGCACTTAAAGCCCCAAAGGGCTCATTGACCGAGTTTCTCTTCCATTACTGTTGTGCGTCCTAAATTTTGTACAATATTAGAAGGGACCTAATTATTTTAGTCGGTTCCGAACGGCAGAACACTTGTGACATCACTTTTTCTGAGCTTTGACACAGAGTTCTTTTAGAAGCTTTTTCATGGTAATTTGTTACTGTCGGAAGAATTGCCAATTGCTTGCCGACAGTGGGTACCGTTCGAAAGAAAAATCTTATCGATATTGAATTTGTTATGCATCAGCTGGGGATTGAACCACGACCTACAGATCAGAAGGCGAATACACTAACCACTGAGCTACGGCATATAATATATATATATATATATATATATATATATATATATATATATATATATATATATATATATATATATATATATAGGATATATATATATATATATATATATATATATATATATATATATATATATATATATATATATAGGATTTTGTACATTTTTTTTTAACAAGCTTTGTTTATTGGATCTTCCTAAAATTACTTAGAAACTAACAATAAGTAATCAAATCTTAGAAACTAACTAAAATTATGTGATATTCCCAACGTTCCATCACAATTTGTTGAGTTGCGAGGTATAGCAATTTCACAGCATATTCAGTGTGTCTTTTCTTTTAATCGACGATGTCCCGTGCTCAGCAACAATTGCCTAGCTCCCCTTGCTTCGGATGATTGTGTAATTTTTGAATGTAGCTTCTGCAGGACATTGCAACTTCCTCAGAAATTGTGGGTACATTTAAATCTCGATGGATGTTAACGTTCCTCATATACCAAGGCGCGTTTACAATAATTCGCAGACACTTGGATTGTATTCGCTGCAATTTTTCGATATTAGAGGGAGATGCGGTGCCCCAAAACTGAATACCATAAGTCCAGATTGGCTTCAGGATTGCTTTATATAATAGCACTTTGTATTCGAGATTCAACTTTGATCTTTTGTGTAACAGCCACCATAACTGATTCATTTTAAGCTTGATCTGAGTTTTCTTTGCCTCTATGTGATTTTTCCAGGTCAGTCTTCTGTCGAGGTGAATACCCAAGTACTTTGTTGAGGAACATTGTGGAACTGATTGGCCATTAATTTTAAGTGGGGGACATGTATCTGGCCTTAGCGTGAAGGTTACATGTACGCTCTTTGATTGATTGACTTTTATACGCCATTTTGCTAGCCAGATTTCGAGAGAATCGACATGAGTCTGCAGGAGTTTAGTAGCTTCTATGGGGTTAGAGCGAGAGCACAATATTGCCGTATCATCAGCAAAGGTCGATATGAATGTATAGTTATTGTTGGGCATATCTGAAGTGTATAAGAGATACAGTAAGGGGCCCAAAACGCTTCCTTGAGGAACGCCAGCGTGAATATCCAATGGATCTGTTGTGTAATCCTTGTGATGTACGAGAAATTGTCTTTTCGTGAGGTAGCTACTAAACAATGAGGAGACATTTGCAAGCAGTAATAGTTTGAGTTTGTAAATAAGGCCATCGTGCCATACTTTATCGAAAGCTTGAGTGATATCAAGAAAGACAGCTGAGCAATACTTTTTTTCTTCAAAAGTGTTCCTTATCAGAGTTAGAATGCGGTGGACTTGTTCTATTGTGCCGTGCTGTTTTCTAAATCCAAACTGATGTTGAGGAATCAGTTGGTTGAGATTAATAAATGGAGTTATATTCATGACAAGTAGCTTTTCGAATACTTTGGAGAGTAAAGGCAGGAGGCTGATAGGTCTGTACGATGCAACTTTTGTAGGGTCTTTTCCTGGTTTTGCTATCATAATAATTTTTGAAGTTTTCCAGCATTTGGGATAGTGTTTAATACGAAGGATAGCATTGAAAATGTGCATGAGATGAATTACTGAAGCCGGAGGTAGCTCTTTTATCATTTTAACGGTAATTTTATCTGGACCAGGTGATTTTTTGGGTTTAAATCTTTATAAATTGCTTTGAATATGTCCTTTTTTTAATTTTGAGCGTTATTGAGCAAGGTTGAGAAGTTAATTTTGGTAATGAGTACTGTAAAGAGGGTGGATTGGGTGTAAACACACTTTTAAGGTGGTTTGCAAAAGCCAAACCCTTCTCACAGTTGTTTCTATCAGAATTACCGTCACTCAAACGGATGTGGGAATCAGTGAGAATTGGCCGATTTGAGTTTTTTGCTGATTTCCACAAAGAGTAGTCTGACGCTTCACCAGGTGTTAATTTCGCTATGTGCTCTTCTAACTCTTTGTTGTTTTTATTTTTTAAGGCTTGCTTTAACTTTCGAGTGCAGTGCTGTAGCTTTGTTTTCAGATTCGGTGATCTGAATTCTTGCCATTGTCTTCGGAGTCTTCTTTTCTGTCTTACTAGCAATTCAATGTCAGCTGGTGTGTATGGGCTATAGTTTGATTGTTTGCATTCCTTTGTGCAGGTGGCTGAGCTGTGAGCTAATGAGAGCAGCTGGTTGAATTTTGTGCTGAGTCTACATCGTGTCCATTTCTTAATACAGTACTCAGAGGAAGATGGGAATTTATATATTTCTTGAATTTTAACCAGTCTATTTTCTTTCTAACGCAATTGCCTTGGGGGCTTGGTGATTTTATAGATATTACCATGGGTGAGTGGTCAGATGATAGATCATAATTACACTCTGTGGAGATATTTTCCATCTGCAAACCTTTGGCGACTCCAAAGTCTTAGAGATCGGGTATTTTCCTCTTGTCCGTCGGCCAATATGTCGGTTGACCATTTAAAATAACATCGTAGCCGTGGTTAGTGATGATTGAACATAGTCTTCTGCCTTTTGGAGTTATTAAGCGGGAGCCCCAGTGAGTGTGTTTGGCGTTGAAATCGCCAGCAACCAAGAATTTGCTACCAAGAGTTAAGAAAAATTCTTCGGATGATTTGTGGTGTACAGTTTGTAATATGGTATTTGGTAGCAATTTTTGTCAGTGAAATGGGTCTCAGATATCATCATTATGTCGATTTGGCTGGATTCAAGGAATTGAATTAGCTCCAAACGGTGCTGGCTTAAGCCGTTGGCGTTCCAGTGGCATATCCTGAGACAACTCATGGTCTGGATAGCAATGTTTGGAGTAACATCGATTGATTTTTCATCATTTCTTGCATCATTGTTTGCATTGAGTTCATGAATTGGTTCATATTCTGAATTAATGTTTGAAGCAAATGTTCAAGGGTACTTGGCTGTTGGGTGGGCAGTGAGTGTTTCTGCTCATTATTTACATTGCTTTGTTGGTGTGGGTTTTGTTTTAACACGCTAGCGTATGAATTGGTTTGATTCTTGTTTGGGATTGCAGAGAAGAATTGTGTTGCATCAATATTTTGTCTCTTACTTGAGTTGGCTATCTGAGTTTGCTCAACTGGTTTTAGAGGTTGATTGCTAGCGGAGAAATTTAGCTTTAGGGTTGTATATACTGGGCAACCTCTATAATTTGCGGTGTGATTACCTCCACAATTGCTGCATTTTTTCATGCTAGCATCGCCTTTAGATTTTGGGCATATGTTTGATTTATGGAGATCTCCACAAATCACACAAACAGCTGGCAGGGTACAATATGTCTTAGTATGTCCATATTCTTGGCAGTTACTGCACTGAGGAGGTCCAGTTCTCTTATGGGGTTCTTCGATTGTGATTTTGCGATGCAATAAATATCGAATTTTATATATGGGGTGTACTTCACCTTTTTTTATGGGTTTTGTTTCAGGCTGAAGCTCAATACGATATAACGGTTGAGGTATATTGCTCTTGTTGAGAATGTTGAATACTGTTTTGGCTTGAAACCCTTCTTCCTGAAGGGCAAGTTTGATTTCGTTAATGTCAACGTTGGGTTCGACGCCTTTGAGTACAACGATTAAGCCCTTACTACTTTTTAGCTAATATGTGTAGTAATTCTTTTTTACAGCATCAAATTCCGCAATTACTTTGCGATAATGAGTTTCGCTGTAGATTTGCACTTTCGTTTCCTCAATTTGGCCTTTGCGAATAGGAACAACGTGGAAATTCTTTGGTCCTATAAGACTTGTAATTCTAGAAATCAACTTATCTGAGTTGCGTTCTCTTAAGAAAATGGGTGGGGGTTTGAAATTTTTCTTGGAGATAATATTTTCGTCACTTTCATCACCTGAAAGCAGAGCGTATCTATTTTCCGAACTAATAGGGGCAGTGTTCTGCTTTTGAATTTTTGTTGAATTCATTTGTTTTGAATTTTGTGGACTTCTTTTTCGCTTTACTACAGTAATGTAGCGATCAATTCCAGTTTGAACAGCAACTGGTTCTTTATTAGTCATCGCACTAGTTGCTTTAACTACTGGGTCATGCACTTCAGTAGAAAGGCCGTTATTTGTTTGCTTTGATGTTGTAGCTGTTGGTGTTATAGCAGGAGAAGCGCATTGTACACTCCACGGTATAGAGGGAAATAGTATATCACGAGAGAACAAATTATTTTTTTTGTCTGTATTTATTGTTGTTGCAAATTTTGATGTAGTGTTAGAGTGAGGAATATGTGCAGACAAAAGATTTGCACTGTTACTTTCACTTGTGCAGTGTGTATCAACTGTTTTTTTTTTCTTATAATGCACTTATCAGGGGGGTTTGCGAGGGTGATTGCAAATTATTGTTTACACACACATTAACAGGCGATTGCCGTTGCCGGAGAGGAGAGCGCTGAACACTCATATTACAAACAAAATGTTTGCAAACGATATTATTATTTTATTTTTTTTTTCTTTGATATTAATGCTCTTTTTGCTTATCTGTATAAGCAATATATTTAAATGTTTTTTTTTACCGAAAACAATCACTTTTCCGACTCTATCAAAGGAGAGATGCGAAACACGTCCACTCTTATTGGTGACTTTCACGAATGAATTTGTACATGAAAAACATTTTTAGACCAGGATTTATTAAATTCATTTAATATATACAGTGCTTCTAAAAATAAAAACCAAGAATGTATAAATATATAAATATATATATATATATATATATATATATATATATATATATATATATATATATATATGTATATATATATATATATGTAAATATATATATATGTAAATATATATATATATATATATATATATATATGTATATATATATTTATGTAAATATATATATATATATGTGTGTGTGTGTGTGTGTGTGTGTATGTGTGTGTGAATATATATACATATATACATATATATATATATATATATATATATATATGTATATATTTACATATATATACATATATATACATATATATATATGTATATATTTACATATATATACATATATATACATATATATATATATATATATATATATATATATATATATATATATATAGGTTCTAGTAAAAAGAAGTCCATCAAATTGAAAGTTTTATTTAGCATAGTTAGAATGATCCGATTTAGGTCAAATATGCACAGTTCGATAACTTGTTGCCATTTTGAAGGTAATTTCATAATGCCACTCTCAAAAAACCCTCGTCCCTATTGGCAAAAAACTGGGACCGTCGATTTTCACAAGCTTCTCTTGAGTCAAATTTTTCACCACCAAAATCAGTCGCCATAGACAGGAACAGGTAGTTATCACTTGGTGCCATGTCCGGAATATAAGGTGGATGCATAACAACCCCCCAACCAAGTTCCTGGAGCTTCTGGCGAGTCACTATCGATGTGTGTGGCCTGGCGTTGTCCTGATGGAACACAATTCCTCTCTTATTGGCCAAAGGTGGCCGTTTCTGGGCGATTGTTTCCTTCAGATGGTCCAATTGTTGACAGTACAGATCCGAATTAACAGTTTGAAAGTAGGAGGGCAGCTCCTAGTAGATGATTCCCTGCCAATCCCACCAAACACATAGCAAAGCCTTTCTGATCGTCAATCCTGGCTTGGCCACCGATTGCGCCAGCTCACCGCGATTCGACCACAATCGTTTTCGCTTGACGTGGTCGAAGTGACCCAATTTAGCAGCGATTCGTAGCGATTCGTAGATGGAAATTCAGTCCATGCTTACATGACGATGAGACTCGATGATTTCCATTATTTTATCGATATTTTCGACAGAGCGTGGTGCATCTTTAACATCAAAATTACCGAAACGAATCGACGAAACCAAATCACAGTATCACGACCATTCACATTTTCAGCCGTCTGGCTTGCGTTTTCGCCTTTTTCGAAGAAAAACTGTAAAATATGGCGTATTTTCTCTTTACTGGTGTTCATTTTTGACGCGTGCTCAAACATTTATGAGTCAAGCAATTACAAAACTGTCTGAAAAGTTTATTTAGTACGAAATCCTATCTTTCTAACGCCATCTAGTGTAACCCGATCGCACTTATACAACGCGAGATACAGATTACTAAAGCCATCTATTGGAAAAATAATGGATTTCTTTTTACCTGATATTCGTATATTATGAGGACAGCAAAAATCACGGTCAACGAAGTGTATTATAGTTGTTACGATACATATATACTTCATGAACTTGTATTTTTTTTTATCATATGTGTATGCTTTGTGAATTTATTTTAAAATTTTCTTTGCTGTATTCAATTTTTATTCATTCTACTTTCACATGAAGACGTAACAGGTTATGGGCCAGATACGTGGTAGAGAAATTGTAGGAAAAAAATATATATATATAACCTTTGGAAATGGTTTAAGCTATTAGCAATTTGGAAGCTACTAAAGATTATAACTCGACATCCAATGAAATTGAAGCTCCTAAACTTAAAACGACACGTGAAGATTTTTTTGAAATGACGATCAGTAGCGCGAGTACTTCATCACGTATCGACCTGTTATATAAAGATAATTTCGATACATGATGCCGACAGAGGATGACGCTACGAGAAGTAATTGATTGAAGCTAGATAAAAAGGCAAAGGCTGATTTAGTTTTATCAATTCAACCATCGGAACTGAAGCAGATAAGTGGTGCATCAGGGCACAATGCGAAAGTTTGTCTAGCTAAGAAAATGTATAGTGCTAACTCTTCGAAGCAATCAGCTTATAATATTGAAGGTACATATTCGGTTTGTCATAAGGCGACAACTGATGGTGCATGTATTGCTGGGACAATGAAGTTAAATCGTCCATGGATCCTTGATGGTGGATGTACTGCTCATTTATGTGGTGAAGAAGATGCTTTTGAGTATATTTGTTGATCTTCTAAGGCAAGACTTAATCTTGCAAGCCATGCATGTGCTGAAGTCAAGAAAGGAAAAGAAAAAGGTGTCGTTCGTTTGTTGGTGGCTAATGACAATGGCCAACGAAGAATTGGCGGAAAGGGGGCACAACGTAACATTTTTCAAAAACAGTACGATTGCGGATCGTAAAAGCGATTTGTATTATATACGTGAGAGTAGCGAATGTGCTGCCATCCAAACGAAGTGCTCCGAACTGTTGAATTGGCATTGTCGTCTGGGTCATTTGAAGGCGAAGGACTTAACAAAATTAGTGCGTGATGGTATTCTGCCTGCGGTTGATATTTGCGAGTGTGAAGTGTGCTTGAAGGGAAAGATGTATGCATTTTCTTTTAAAAATGGTCAGACACCATGTACGGAGCCACTAAAGATAGTGCATTCTGATGTTGTTGAACCTTTTAGGATAGAGTCTGCAGAGCATGCTAAATATTTTGTGACTTTTATCGACGATAGCACCAGGTGGTACGAAGTTTACTTTTGCGACAGAAGTCTGGTGTTTTTGATGCATTTAAATTATATCAAAAACATATGGAGTGGCAAACTGGGCATAAAATAAAATGCCTACAATCCAACAATGGACGTGAGTATTGCAATAATGATTTTGATAAATATCTTGCATATCTGGGTATTGAGCGAAAGTTGAGCATTCCACACACTCCTGAACAAAATGGAATCGTACGCTTTTGGATATGGCTAGATGTCTCTTTTTGCATTCCAATTTGCGTCCATCTTTTTGGTCAGAGGTCAGAGCTATGGCTAGTCAAATTCGAAACAGAAGTCCAACGAGCAGTCTACATTGAAAAACTCCTTATGAAAAAATTTTTAACGAAAAACCAAAGGTAAATTATTTTATAATTATTGGGTGTAAAGTGATGGTGCTTGATAAGAACCTGGTAAATCAAAGTTACACATAGAGCAATTGAAGGTATTTTGGGTACAGATGAGATACAACAGAAGCCACTTGTTTCATGCGCTTTGGATTAATGATTATCATACATTATCTACAGATAGATACAAAAAGTGAATTAATGGGGCCAGCATCCGATGAGTGGAATCTGAAGTTACATGGTCTGGTTAAGCATGATACATGGGATATCATAAAAGAAGACGACAAATAGAATATAGTAGGGTACCGTTTTGTACTTAAAAATAAGTACGGGCTAGGAGGTAATATTGAACTACGCAAGGCGCGTCTTGTAGCTAAAGGGTATAGTCAAACGTACAGCGTGAATTATCATTAAACATTTGCACCAGTGCCAAGACTAGATACGTTGAGGTTGCTGCTAGCACTGTCAGTGCAGTTTGAGCTTAGGATATGGCAGTTCGGTGTTGTGACGGCTTATTTGAATGGTCACTTAAACGAGCAAGTTTTAATGAATGTGCCAGATATGCTGATTCAAATGTTAGAACGTATTATTTTGAAGCAGAATACAAATTCTGTTATTGCCGCTTGAGGTGGAGAAATGTTACAAGTTATACGTAATGGTGGTAATGCATGTAAACTGAAGAAATCATTATATGGTCTTATGCAAGCTGGTCGTCAGTGGTAAGCTTAGCACAAAACTTATAGGCATAGGGTTGAAGCCTACAACGAATGAGCCATGTTTTTTTTGGTGGTACTATTATCGGAGATATGTTCTTTGTACTAATCTATGTAGATAATCTACTAGTTGCATCTCGTAATATATATATATATATATATATATATATATATATATATATATATATATATATATATATATATATATGTATATATATGTATATATATATATATATGTATATATATATATATATATATATATATATATATATATATACCAGGTGTACAAGCTTAAATCCGCTGTTTGCTCGTAGATGACGTAGATAAGTTCGACACCTGTTTACATCAATTAGTAAACATCATTAGTGATTTCATACACCATACATTTTCCCTCGTATAATCATGTTTAGTTTCGTGCCAGAAAAAGAGCATATGCTGGAAGCTCTACTTTTTTGCTTCAATTTGAAGAAATCTGCTGCTGAGTCGCATCGAATGCTTTTGGAAGCCTATGGTGACACTGCGCTGTCGGAAACCACTTGCAGAGACTGGTTCCGTCGGTTCAAAGAAGGCCATTTTGCCTTGAGTGACAAGAAGCGTGAAAATAGACCCAGAAAAGTTGAGGACCATGATTTGCAGGCTCTTTTGGATGAGCACGACACCTAATCGCAAAAAATGCTTGCCGAACAGTTAGGTGTTACTCAACAATCCATTTCCATACGTTTACGAGCCATGGAAAGGTTCAAAAATTTGGAAACCACCAACAACTAGTGAAATTGCGTTGTGCTTTGGGTGAAAAAATTCCTGGTTATGAATAAAGACATGAGAAGCTGATTTTTCTCCACGACAAGGCTCCATCGCACACGTCAAAACTGGTCCAAAACTACTTGGACACACTCAATTGGGAGTGCTACCTCATCCCGCTTATTCACCAGACCTGGTACTTTCTGACTATCACCTGTTTTCGTCGATGGGTCACGCGCTCGCCGAACAGCACTTCGATTCGTATGAAGCCATCGGAAAATGGCTTGACGAGTGGTTTGCCTCGAAAAATGAGGAATTCTTTTAGCATGGTATGAACACATTGCCCGAGAGATGGGAAAAATGTATAGCTAGTGAGGGCAAATACTTTGAATAAATAAATTTTTGGCTTCCTATGAAAAAAATGTATTTTTTTACCGAAAAACAGCGGGTTTAAACTTGTACACATGGTATATATATACATATATATATATATATATATATATATATATATATATATATATATATATATATATTTATATATATATATATATATATATATATATATATATATATATATATATATATATATAAATTAAACACTTCATTTTATTTTACTTTATTTCTTTATTAACATTATATGGGCATTGCCTTGCCAGTAGGATTGATCTTTCTTATTTCAAGTGAGTTTTAAAACTAAAACAGCTCATGCCCCAAGACGCATTGTCACACCGCCACTGCTATGTCAGGCCACACACGTTTTCGCTGACTTAGCGGATCGTGCAAAACATCCCGTCGCTGCGCTGCGCTACTGCTGCTCTGCTGGCTGCGGTTGCCTTTCTGCTGACTCAGCGGCTCCTGTAAAGTATTTGGCCGCATCGACTGAAACGAGGCCAGCAAGAATCACAACGCTATGAAGCCAGCAGGAAATGCCGATGCCTTCACGATAACTCCCCCCTTTCTAAGTGAGGAGCGTCCTCGGTCCTCGCAGCAGCGTTTTGAATTGCTACTTGGACAGATTTGGCTATGGCAATCATCTTCCTGGTCGTGATAACGCGACGGAGTGCGTAAACTACTAATCCTACGATTAGCAGGGCACCAATAGTGGACAAACTTGCGATGTGACCTTGTTTAACTCGTCGTTGCAAGTGTTTGACGAGTTGAAGGTTCTGCTGATTTACATGGTGGAGGTAGGGCACACTCAGTACGTCCGTATGTTGCGTTAAATTGATGGCGGAGGCCCATGGTGCATCAGGCTTCAGAGGCGTCGTTGAATTCTCGTTGTAAAATGTTGTGCCATTGATTTTTACATGATCTTTAAAGATGACCAGGTAGGTACCATTAACCGTGATCGGCGCCTCATTATTTTCCTCTATGATTGCCAATTGGTCGTTGATGACTACGAAGCCGTCGTTTATCGGCGTAATAAGCTCTAGGTTGTTAAATGTCGTGCTGCAGTTAGCGGTGTTGCGTGTCATTATTTGCAAAGCGCATGGCGTAGCTGATGATGCCAGACAGAACATGGGTGTCGTAACGCTGCAGTCCTTTACCGCTAATGTGTGATTATGGCAAGCGGCTAGCGTGGATTCTTGTAGGTGTAGAATTTGATGGCCATGAGCTACTGGCAGAATAATAGTTCTCTTACACTTAAACTTAGGGATAGGATATCTTATTAAAAAATAAATTACATTGTTGTATTGCAAAATCTTAATTCTAGCTACAGACATGATATCGGCTACGGTAAGGTTTGTGAAGTGCTCATTTTTTATTTCAGAATTTATTTCTTTACTGTCTAAAAGGATAGGGTTCAAAATACCAATTTTTGCGAAAGTGATGGAGGTAATTATGTTATTCAACTCTGTTATTATCGCCCGGTTTCTTGCTATGAGTACATCGTAAAGGTGACCTGTGTCTATTTCTGTCTGTTTTGCTGCTTTCAGTATCTTATTTACAGTAACTGTGAGGCTACTGATCTCTTTTTGCACTTCCGTGTTGATCGTAAACTGTCTATTCTGCGAGTCCATCAGTTGTTCCTCTGTGCTTGTTAATCTCTCAAAGTCATCGTGATCAGGTGTGCCGGTAATGTATTTCAGTACCGTACCTAGTGCGTCCAAACTTCTTACCTGTCTGTGGTGGATGTTTATGGTCTGTAGCAGTTTACCTATCTAATTTATGTCCGCGTCCAACAACTTCCTCATGTGCGTTTGTGGAAAATTGTCCGTGGTGTTAACTGTTTCCTCCTTTAGCAATTCGTATAGGGTCAGGTTAGTAACATGTTTGATATGTCCAAAGTTCTCCCAGATTACAAGTTCACCGTCAACCACCGGAATGTAGTTTGCATTGGTGTAGTCTATTACTCGCCCCGCCGATGCCGATACTAGTATGGCCATAGCCAGTTCTAATAAAATCCTAAAATCATATAAATTTTAAAACCAATTAATGGTTGCGTAGAGATTAAATTATTTTAGCTCTATGTGTTTTAATTTCAACGTAGGTTGTCCTTATGGACTCTCCTCCCCCTTATGAGCACAGTTGTGCCCAAATCCCTTTCGACCTTTTCTTCAGTGTAAAGCGGCGTCAGTTTATTTCCTAATCTCCTATTGTTTTTAACTAACACCTTTTCCCCTACCGTGAATTCTCTATCCTGTCTATTCTTATTATGCGTTATTAACTCTTTATGTTGCGCGTTTTCCAATTGGGACGCTATTTGTGCGTCGTCTTTCGTTGAATGAAAGGCAGTAATAGGCCTCATTCCCGTCACTGTGTGGCCAAAAGGATTATTTCCTCAATATCCTCTAGATTTTTATCCAGCTTAAGGCATCGCGATATTTCCGCCAGCGTACTGTGAAATCTTTCCACCTGGCCATTTGACGTACTGTGCAGAGGTGGGGCGTTCACGATGTCGATATTGAAATTGTTTTTTAATGTATCTTTAATGCTGTGTGAATTCAGTGACTTCTCATTGTCGCAGTAAATAGTTCTTGTATCATGAAACATGTTGATTACCTGTAGCAGCTGTGGTTTTACATCCACTATCGTTCTGGACTTTAGTGACTGTACTATCGCAAACTTTGAAAATTTGTCGATACACGTCAGAAAGTACTTTGATCCAGTAGAAAATATGTCAATGTGGAGAACCTCTCCACAGTAAGTTGGTATGGGTGTTTGTGCGATTAGTTGCTTTTTTGGGTGGCGATCATACTTCGCCTGCGAGCACACGCGACAATTTGCCACAAATTGCTTAGTCTTCTTCTCCATTTTGGGAAAGAAATAGTCTTCCAATATTTGTTTAACATTCTCTTGGGCTGCTCGATGCGCTCGACTATGTTCGGTCGCGATAATTTCCTGCTGTTCGTTTGGGTCTGCTATATCGGTGACAAGTTTCTCCGTATGTCTGAATTTTACAGTCGGAAAGAGTTCCACCAGTTCATGCTGAAATTGTGCTAATGTGTGCAAGTCACAATGTATTGCGTTGACTACATCCACTTTCACCGCTTCCTGTAGGAGTCTCATTAAATCGTCCTTTGTTTGGAATGAAATAAGATGTCTGGTCTTTTTCCCGAACATAATGAAGGTCCTCCTCCGAGGTTCTATTCCCTCGTTTAAAATTATTTGATTGCGGAAACAGTTCACTGGCTTATCTGTTCTTTCAATCGTATTAGTTGACGATTCCTCGCTGTGAACCGTTTCGATGCTCATATTATCCAAGGCGTTTATGTGTTGTCTGGACAACACGTCTGCGACCACATTTTCCTTACCCGGTTTGTAGATGAGCTTTGCGTTGCATTCATCAATGAAGGCCTTCCATCTTTTAATCTTTGAGTTCGGATTTCTGTCCGAGACTGCGAAGGTTAGCGGTTGATGGTCGGTGAACACTGTGAGTTTTTGTACGCCATAGAGGTAGTTTCTGAGCGTTTTCAATGCCCAAACAATGGCTAGCAATTCCCTCTCATTTGTAGCGTAATGTTCCTCGGTACCGGACAAAGTGCGAGAGATCATTGTAATAGGTTTTCCCTCCTGTGAGAGGACCGCACCTATAGCGTGTGATGATGCATCTGTGGTTAAATCGAACCGTTTGCTAAAATCTGGATAGGTCAGTGTTACATCCTCGGATGATAGTATTTCTTTGAGTTTGTTGAAGGCTTTTTTCTGTTCATCAGTTAAGTCAATTTTGACTTTTTTTGACTGTGACGCAGTTACTCGGCCGTATTCCCCCCTCAAAATATTTGATAATGGCTTTGCTATTTTAGCAAAATCCTTTATGAAACAGCGGTAGTATCCCGCCAAGCCTAGAAATGATCTTAGCCCCCTTAGTGTGGTGGGCTGAGGGAAGTTTCTAATTGTTTCCACCTTGTCTGGACACGTCTTGACCCCCCTTTGTGACACTATAAATCCCAGGTATTCAATTTCAGTTCTAAAAAATTTCGATTTTTCTGCAGAGACTCTCATGTTGGCTTCTAGTAGGCTCCTTAGAACTACTTCTATATCTTTTAAATGCTGTTGCTCATTCTTTGAGAATATGATGACATCGTCCATATAAACAAAACAGTTTTTACCGATATGTTCTCTTAGAACATCATCTATAGCTCTCTGGAAAATACTTGGAGCATTTTTTAGACCAAACGGTAGCCGGCAGAATTCGTATTTTCCGTGCTTTACAGAGAACGCGGTTTTCTCCCTATCGCGCTCTGATAGCTTGATCTGGTGGAATCCCGACTTTAGATCGAGGGTGGTGAAAAACTTACTACCGCCTAGATTAGATAGGATCCCCGTGATATCGGGTATCGGGTACTTGTCGCTTATAGTTTTTTCGTTAAGTTTACGAAAATCTATTACTAATCGTTTTTTTTCGTGGCCTTCCTCATCAAACCCCTTTTTCCTAACCACCCATATGGGGTTGTTGTAGGGTGACCTTGAGGGTCGAATGATACCATTTGCCAATAAGTCTCGGATTTCTTTGTTCACAAAGTCCGAAACTCCCACTGGGTAGGGATATAGTCTTGAGTACACCGGGTCGTCGTTCTCTGTGCGAATCGTCGCCACTACGTTTGTATTGTATGGTAGTGCCTCATTAGGGTCGGCAAAGACTCCATTTACTTTACGAATTATTTCTAGAAAGGCCTTCTCAAAATCCTTTGGGACTGCCTTGGCCTGCAACTGCAGATGATTTACATCTTCGCTAGTGATAAATAAAATAGCTTCCTCGCCAAAATCGTGAGTTATAGTATTTGTTTTAAAATCAATAGACGCATGGACTTCGTTCAATAAGTCAAGGCCAATTACGCCGTCGAATGATATCAGATTGGGCAATATAAAGAATTCTGTTATTACCCCAAAAATTTTGATTCTGCATTTTTGTTTGATGGGAGTGAACCCATGTATTGACTTTACTGAGAACCTACTAGCGACGGGCTTTATTCCTTTCAGATCTGGTAGGGGCATAATATAGCTTCTTGAGGCCCCGGTATCAATGAGAAGTTTTATTTCCCTCCCTCCTATTGACCTTAAAATCCAGGGCAGGAGGGACTTTGCTCTAAAAAATTAAGCTCGTCGTATTCAATGTCGTCTGCTACTTGCGTCGCTTCTCCATCGTATGCTGCATCGTTGGTCGGGTCCGGTTCTTCTTTTAAGTGGTTCACACGTTGTATTTTAGGCCCGGTGTAACGCCCTGAATTGGCCGTGCGCTTCTGCGGATTTCCCTGTGTCCTGTTGTTATAATCTTGACCAGGATTATTCGGTGTACGCCTGAATTGAGACATGGAAGGGTCCACTTCCATAGGCTCGACCCGTCCCTGACCAGGATTATTGTATGGCCTCTGATTATTAATATAGCCCTGCCTGTTTTGCCTACCTATTGAGTAATGTGGATTTTTATGCCCTGAATAGGGTTCCGAATATATTTTTTGGTTATTCGGATTTTGCATTGTACCACCTTTTTTGTTATGGGAATTTTCACTGGATCTATTCGCAAAATTAGTTGCGAAAGCGTAGCGTTCGTTGTTGGCGTCAACCTCTTGCGCCAACGCCAGAGCGGACGGGAGGTCTGATGGCCTTGAAGCAAACAGAATATCGCATAAAGGTTTCCTTAACCCCGAGATAAATACTCTAAGCGCATCAGCCCTATATTTTTCGTTGATCGTGTCCGCTACATTGTTCTCGTAGGACATAATAGTTTTGTTTGCTAACAACGTCAGTTTCTTTTCTACTTCATCATAGAATTCTAAACATGACATCGAGCCTTGCCTTAGTGTGGACAGTTCCTGCTCAATGAGGTATATCGGACGTTTGTCCGCGTAGGTGAAGTCTAGCCTGGCAATTATCGCGCTAAAATTAAGCACCGTATTGAAGGACAAGAGCACTGCGTCGGCAGCACCTCTCACTTTGTTTCTAATGATAGTCACGACCTGATAGTGCCGTTCACTACCATCGTAACTTTTGAAAAGTTCATACGCGTTGTGTGCGGCCTCACGCCACGACACATACGTACCCGGGAGGCCGGAGAACTCTGGCAGAGATTTAATTGCGTCTTGCGTGATTTCGCAACTCACCAGCGGATTTATGGTGACCCTTGTAAATTTGTCTACCTTTGGCCTCGCTAGTGAAACCTGATTCTGGATTGAAGCTATCTTCCCGTCGAATTCTAATTTTTGGGCCGCTAATGCCCTATTCACCTCTGCCCTCACTAGTTCACTTACTTGCTCGGCGTTCATTATTTTGTCTTCCAGTTTAAGATTCTCAAATAAATCCTCTAGCATCAATTTCGCAAAAATATTCCCTTATTTATTAAATTCTTTTATTCACTTTAGTAACTAATAGTTTAGTAGGCACTTCACTCACCTTCTCATTTTATTTAATAGTTATAATTAACAGTCTGCCACGCGTTCCAGTAGTTATTTCAGTATCCGCAGCTTGTTGAGTGATATTACTTCGTATCTAATTGATGATTGCGTAATTCCAGTAACCGCAGCTTGTTGAGTGATATTACTTAGTATCTTATTGATGATCGTGCCCCACGTTGGGAGCCAATTAAACACTTCATTTTATTTTACTTTATTTCTTTATTAACATTATATGGGCATTGCCTTGCCAGTAGGATTGATCTTTCTTATTTCAAGTGAGTTTTAAAACTAAAACAGCTCATGCCCCAAGACGCATTGTCACACCGCCACTGCTATGTCAGGCCACACACGTTTTCGCTGACTTAGCGGATCGTGCAAAACATCCCGTCGCTGCGCTGCGCTACTGCTGCTCTGCTGGCTGCGGTTGCCTTTCTGCTGACTCAGCGGCTCCTGTAAAGTATTTGGCCGCATCGACTGAAACGAGGCCAGCAGGAATCACAACGCTATGAAGCCAGCAGGAAATGCCGATGCCTTCACTATAACTTATATATATATATATATATATATATATATATATATATATATATATATATATATATATATATATATATATATATATATATATATATATATATATATATATATATATATATATATATATATATATATATATATATATATATATATATATATAAATAACTCTACTTACTTATGTGGCCATAACAACGAATATCGATTTAGGCCGAATATAACATGCTTCTCCAGCCATCTCTGTTCTTTGCTAGCTGGCGCCAGTTAGAAATTCCAAACGCCATCAGGTTCTCCAGTGCTTGGTCTTTCCACCGGAGGTTAGATCTTCCTCTTCTGCGTCGTCCTCCAGCGGGTTCCGAATATAACACCTTCTTAGCTGGAGCGTGTTCTTCCATTCGCTCGACATGACGTAGCCAGCGCAGCCGCTGGATTTTGATGCGCTTTACTATGTCAATATCGGCATACAGCTCGTACAGCTCATGGTTGTACCTTATTCGGTACTCGCCACCAACGCAAATAAGTCCAAAGATCTTGAGTAGGACTTTTCTCTCGAAAACTCCAAGCATTCGCTCATCCGAGGTGGAAATTGTCCAGGCTTCAGCGCCATATGTTAGGACAGGCATGATGAGAGACTTGCAGAGTGTAGTTTTCGTTCTTCGAGAGAGGGCTCGACTTCTCAATTGCTTACTCAGCCCAAAGTAACACCTGTTAGCAAGAGTTATCCTACGCATGATCTCCAAGCTGACGTCATTACTGCTGTTAACGCTGGTTCCAAGATAGACAAAGTCCCTTACTACTTCAAAAACGTAGTTGTCAACAATGACGTGCTGTCCAGGACGCCGGGACGCTTTGTTTGTTGACACTAGATACTTCGTCTTGCCCTCGTTCACCGTAAGACCCATCCAACGCGACTCTCTTTCCAACTCTGAGAATGCTGCACTGACTGCTCGTGTGTTCATACCGATTATGTCAATATCGTGGGCATACGCTAACAGCATGACACTTTTGTTGAAGATAGTGCCATTATGTGGTAGATCAGCAGCTCCTATTATTTTCTCACCTTGTCTGAAACCCCGTTCGGTACTAAACGGTGCGGAGAAGTCCTTCCCAATTTTCACTGCATAACGGGAGTTATATATATATATATATATATATATATATATATATATATATATGTACATATATATATGTACATATATATATATGTGTATATATATATATATATATATATATATATATATATATGTACATATATATATATATGTATATATATATATATATATATATATATATATATATATATATATATATATATGAGCAGGCGATCTGCCATCACCAATTATGCCAGTTCTGCATTCTCTCTACCATTCCCCACTCTTCTCTCTCTCCCTCTCTCCCTCTCTCTCATTTTTCCCCTATCACAAGTCCTTATTTTTGTTTATAATATTTTATATTTATTCTATTTTTCAGAATAGAATAGCTCGGCCATAGAGCTCTTTGGAGCTTTAAGTGCCACATATTTATTATATATTTTTTTTTCTATTATTCATCTCTATCCTATATGGAACAGTGCGCGATTGATTCAATTTACTTTTTGCCGTGTATATATACATATATATTGTATCGCAGAAAATCGACGGTAACACAACACCTCGTCAGCCACAACAACAACATACTCAGTAAGACCAAGGCAAACACCACCATTGCAATTCATCGGCATGCCCGTCTCTTCATTTTATGGTCCTACGAGCCGAATCGGCTCGCAACGGTGGTAAGATATTGTCTTGCCCAAAGGTTAATGAATTGATCTATTGAAAAGTGCAAGCAACGAATTACTGATTTGGTTTGCTTAATCAATGGATGGGTGACGAAGCTATGCCGTAACTCAGTGATTACTGTGTTGGAATTCTGATCTGTAGGTCGTGGTTCAATCCCCGGCTGATGCATAACAAATTTAATATCGCAAAGATTTTTCTTTCAAACGGTACCCACCTGTCCGCAAGCAATTGGCAATTCTACCGACAGTAACAACTTGCCATGAAAAAGCTTCTAAAAGAACTCTGTGACAAAGCTCAGAAAAAGTGATGTCACAAGGGTTCTGCCGTTCGGGACCGGCTAAAATAAGTAGTTCCCTTTTAATACTGTCCAAAATTTAACACGCACAACAGTAATGGAAGAGAAGCTCCGCCAATGAGCCCTTCGGGGCTTTAAGTGCCACATATCTAATCTAATCTAAACATAATCGATTGTTTGTTGCTTGCATACGGCAAGTATATACTTCGGCATTTGCATGCATTTTCCACTACGCAATAATTTTTAATAAGAATGGAAAAACACAAAAAAAGTTCTAGGTGGTACTACGCGCCTTATAACTGCCTTATACTCGGGGTAGTTATTTACCAAACAGCTCGGTTCTTTCTTTTGGTTTTTTTTTTTTGTCAATGCCATGGTATTCTTATTACATTTCAGGAATGTGCTGAAGTATGATTAATTTGTACTAAGTATATGTTAAGAATAACGTTTGATATAATATAACTGATTCACGTCAACGGTCGTACTGTTGTTGTTGTTTCTTATACTGTTTTTATACATTTATATATAAGTAGAAGTTTATATATAAGAAGTAAGTGCAGAGTAGAAGTAGTCGGAAGAAAGCGACGTTAGAGAGTTATACAGACAAATAAAGCAACGTGAAGACACTTGTATTTTTTTGGGATCACAAAAACTATTGTGATTAAACATTGGTGCCGAAACCCGGGAAGAGGAGGTCTTCCTAAAACATTGTTACTTGTAACAAGAAACATAATTGGTTTTCTTAACGTGCAAGCGTTTTTGGTGTGCAGTGAGTGAATCGTTTCAGTTGGCTTGAAAGTGCGAGATCAACTAGCAGCAGTGGCTGTGTGGAAACAGAGTCTGTAGGATTGTCGTGTTGAGCATTGTAAGCGGTATTGGTCGCTTAATGCTTATTCTTCGGTCCAGATTGCTCATGCAATTCAAAGAAAAAGAGCAGAAACTGTGCTTAAATAGAACGCAGCTGGTCGAAATCGTCGACCGTAGCAAAAGTTACAGAAAGTACTAAATTGAGTGCTAACATAGAGATCATCGCCATTGCATAAAAGCTCTTTTCTTTTTCTAGTAATAAATTTGATGATGTCATATTTTAAGTCTTAAATATGTTTGTTATTAAATATTACGCTTGGCAACCCAGATATGGAAACCACAGTTTTGTACCTATTCCTTATTGAGTTTACGCTCTTTCGTTTCTCTCTTATTTGAGTGATATTCTTAGAGTAAATGCTCATCGTTGATCGTTAATTCTCTCTGTACTTATATTTCTCTATTGTAACACAAGTCATTTATTTAGTTGATATAATTCGGTCATTTCAATTTTGCCTATTGGAAAATAAGGAAGGGGTACAAAACTGCGGTAAGTAACTGTACTATTATATTAATTTACATTTACCTTTAACTCAATTGATTACAGAATAAACTTACAAATTCAACAAATTGTTTGTATGTTCAACGCAAACCCCTCCACTAGTCGCGCCTACGACAGATGAAAAGAGAGAAAAGAAAAAGAAAGACAAACTGTCTTCGTTTGAGAAAGACGTTTTTTTTTGTAAACGTTATATAAAGAGCTGCTACTATTTTCACGTTGGAAAATATTACTGGTGGTAAAACATGTCCACAACCACTAACGAAGAGGAAAATGTGGAAACAATGGTTTCTACTGATCGTAGTGCTGGCGAAATTAATGTTGAGAAATCGGTTGCACAGAAGTCAATAGAATTAAAAGCACTTCGAGCATCCACGAATAAAAACGGTGTTAGTAACGAAAGGTGTTGGCGAATCACCAGGTGAGCTGGAATATAGACTAGGAATTCTCGAATCGTACTTCAAGAAAGGTTTAAGTATGCAAGAAAACATTGATCGAATTTCACCAGTCATCGAAATGGCGTCGAATGCTACGTGGATGGTAGATTTAAAAGGAATGTATGTGTCTACAAGGGCAATGATTATGTCATTATTGCCAATGAAGAGAAGTTCAATCTTTGATGCGAGTTTGTGTAACACATCAGTGGTGGCACCACATATGCCGCGCTTGCGACGACAAATTGAAATACCAAAGTTTTATAGGAAACATTCGTAATTTCCAAAATTCATGGCAATTTTCACAAAAATGGTGCACGGCGATGAAACGTTGGGTAACTGTGAAAAGTTTATGATACTTTAAGAAAATTTAGGTATTAAACCGTTAGCGGGTATAAATCAATTTGATGTAA
Source organism: Megamerina dolium (assembly GCA_963854835.1). Taxonomy (NCBI): domain Eukaryota; kingdom Metazoa; phylum Arthropoda; class Insecta; order Diptera; family Megamerinidae; genus Megamerina; species Megamerina dolium. The sequence goes on from OY978530.1 coordinate 40,245,742, forward strand.
CAGAAGAGAAATATCTAAAAGCGTCACATCGATTAAAAGAGAATTTTGACAAAAAGACTCTAATGTTTCAAGAACCTGTTTCCGGATTGTTTGAATTACCCAAGACTTCAATCCCATCGGCAGTTCATTTGCGGAACATTATTGACTCGGTAAATGCACACTTTGTCTTTGGGTAGTTATGAAAACATTGTCAACTCGATTATAACCTTCTTGGTACTGGAGAAGTTGGATATAGAATAGCAGGTGAAATGTGAAGAATCAATGTATTATTCACGCCCTCTTCGTGGGAAGAGTGTGCAGTTGTATTATCCAGACGATGTCAGAATTTAGAAACAAGAGAGTCAAAATCAAACAAGGTTAATTGTCAGTCAGTAACGGCACAATGTAGCGGCAAAAATGTAACTGCATATTCTAATTCAAAAAGAAGCAGTCGTACGTCATTTGCAATTGTAAAATCAGCATGCGATGTCTGCACAAATTGTGGTCATTCGGTGGCAAATTGTACAGACTTTGGAAGGTTGTCTCAACGTGAACGCTATAACATTGTACGCAAATGAAAGCTATGTTTCGTATGTTTGAGGAAGGGTCATTTGTCTGCAGGATGCTCTAATGTAAAGTGCGGCATATGTAACTTGTCACATCATAATCTATTACATAAGCACAATTTTGATAGAACTGATTATAATGAAAGTTTATCTTCTCAGCCGAACAACATGTTATCTGCTGGACGATTAAGATAAACACTGATGAATCATTCGTAGATATTACTAACTGGAATATACCAAACAATATTGAGCTTGCTGATCCAGCTTTTAATGTTCCATCGCGAGTTGGTGGGCGCTGAATTGTTCTTGGATTTACTGTCAATTGGTAGTATTCATTTAGGCAATAGTCTTCTTCAACTACAGAAAACATTATTTGGTTGGTTGGCATCAGGAGCACCCAAGTACATCGGTGCACTGATAACAATAGCCAAAATTTACTTGTAGATACCAAATGTGTAGTAGATCATAATAACTTGATAATTTGGTTGAACGATTTTGGGAAATTGAACAAATAGATATAAAAAAGACATTTTGGACAGAGGAAGAAGAACAGTGTGAAGGAATATTTAACGAAAATATAAAAAGTGATATTGGCGGTAGATTTATAGTTAAAGTGCCATTTAAAAGTAATGTCAAAGAGTTGGGCGATTCATATCAGATTGCAGAGCGGCGATTTTTGGCATTGGAACGCAGATTGGATAAAGATCCTATTACGAAAAGAGCATATGCAGACTTTCTGAATGCGTATATACAACTAGGTCATATGAAATGCGTAAACATCAACATGTTTTGCGTCCCGAATCTACGAGTACGAAATTACGAGTTGTGTTTGATTGTAGTTGCAATACATATTCAGCTGTCTCACTAAGTGATGTTATGATGAAGGGTCCGGTGATGCAAGATGAATTGTTGTCAATAGTGTTGCGCTTTCGGTGTTTTAAGTACACACTCACTGCAGACGTGACAAAAATGTACCGACAGGCTTGGGTTACCAGTGAAGACAGCAAATGTCAGGCAATTCTATGGCGGTCTTCTAAGAAGGAAAAACTTAGAGCCTATCGGTTATTAATGATTACTTATGGTACTCGGCGGCTCCTTTTTTGGCGACGCTCTGTCTCAAGAAATAGGGTGAGGATAACATAAAAAAGTATCCTCTGGGCTCCAAGAAGATTCTTTCCGATTTTTATATGGATGACTTAATATCGGAAGCGAATACTGAAGATGATCTTTTACGGACATATGAAGAAGTATCGACGATTATGAAATCAGCACATTTTGCCTTAAGAAAATGGCACTCGAACAATATTCGTCTTCAAGGTCGTATTCCTGAAATAGATAGAGAAAAACCGATACTGGTATGTCATACCGAAATTATAAAAACACTAGGAATAGTGCGGGAACCAAGTACAGATTTTCTAAAGTATATATGGAGAGCAGTAAACAGCAACAAATGTATAACGAAAAGAAGTGTATTATCTGAGTTGTCTACGTTGTTCGATCCACTGGGTTTATTTAATCCGATCATTCTAAAAGGAAAGATTTTAATACAAGATCTCTGGATATTGAAAATTGCTTGGGATGAAAGATTGCCAATGAATTTGCTTAGCAATTGGCCGGAATACCGAAAACGACTAGAGGGTGTTGCATCCATTATATCCGATGTGTAGTCTGTGACAACAATTCTAGTGCACAGTTGTGTAGTGTTAAATCGATAGTTGCGCCACTGAAGACAAAGTCATTGCCACGGCTGGAACTGTTGGGAGCAGAATTATTGGCAAGATTAGTTGCGAAAACGCAGAAGAATTTCACCATGTCTATTGACGCAATCTTTTTGTGAACAAATAAAGTAGCGTCGATACAAGAACTGACTAAAACAGCTATTTGGCGACACGTGCCTGGTAAAATGAATCCCGCAGATGTAATATCGCGAGGAGCATTTGCGGATGAGTTACAGCAAAGTGATTGGTTTATGGGACCAGAATTTCTCGTTAGACCTTGCGGTGAGTGGTAGGTGTTCGGACGTTGAGGAGGAGCGACGTAGAGGTGCTGCAGTGTTACATGTGGAACGCGAAAGCAATCGGTTTCTACAGTAGGTGGAAAGTCATAGCCAATATGAAGTACTGCTAAGAAAAGTTGCTAGGTTGTTGTGTGTGTTCCGTAGGACCGACAGACCGGCATTATGGCTCACCATTTGGAAGAAGCATTAGTGCCCATAGTATATTGTCTACAACAACATTATTTCAAAGACGACTTGCAAACGTTTTTAAAAAATGGTGAGGTGGTTGCTACGAGTAAGCTGAAGAGCTTGAATGTGTTTGTTGAGCATACCCAAGGTGTAGACATATTGCGTGTTGGAGGTCGATTGGTACATGCACAACTACCTTAAGAGGCGAAACATCAAATGATATTACCATCTGCTAGTCATTTTGTGAAATGTTATGTTAGATTTTTGCATGAGGAAAATTTGCATGCTGGAACAAAAACGCTTATGGCAATTATCTGACAACGTTTCTGGATTATTGGCGCTAGAAATTTAGTGCGTTTGGTAACCAGCAAGTGCTTGCACTGTTTTAAATGTAGCCCAAAGCTCAACAACAAATCATGGGAGAATTATCGAGAGAAAGAGTGACAGTTCAAAATCCTTTTAATGCTACCGGTGTAGATTTTTGCGGCCCAGTGATGGTATCTTGCAAATTAAGAGGTGTGCGACAGAGTGAGACAATCCACCTTCCCATAAATCCGACAGCTGGTAGAAGGATTTCATCATTCTGCAATAAAGTAACCCGGTGTCAATTTTTGAATAGTTCCTGTTCGTTTTCTCCTAACCAACGCTATGCCGATCATACCGCAAATAACAGTCGGAAGTATCCAAAATGTGAGAACTCCATCTTAAGCCGTACAAATAAAAAGGCGTCAAATGTTACTGTTACACATGCATGCTGCCCGCTATGTAGGAGCATGCACTGCCTCCGACAATGTGAAAAACTCTGTTCACTTACAGTGAAAGAGAAAATTTCCATTGTAAACAAATACTGTATTTGCGTTAACTGCTTGGCAACTTCGCCACAGCCATTTTTCTTGCCGATTTTGTAGAAAACGGCACCATTCCCTGTTGCACCGAATGATGGATAACACAAAAATGAAATGTAATTCCCTAAAATCCTCAACTTTTTCTCCCAAAAAGAAGTTACGACCTCATAGGTCGTGTACAATAAAGATATAACTCCCTTAAGAGATGTTGACAACTCGATCGACATTTCGAGCAATGACAGCAGAAAACTAATCAGAAAACTATATATATATATATATATATATATATATATATATATATATATAAATATATATTTTTATATATACATATATATATACATATATATATATATATATATATATATATATATACATATATATATATATATATATATATATATATATATATACGTACAAATATACGTATATATATATATATATATATATATATATATATAAAAATAAATAAATATTTGGCACTTAAAGCCCCAAAGGGCTCATTGGCCCAGCTTCTCTTCCATTACTGTTGTGCGTCTTTAATTTTGGACAGACAGAAGGGACCTACTTATTTTAGCCGGTTCCGAACGGCAGAACACTTGTGACATCACTTTTTCTGAGCTTTGTCACTGAGTTCTTTTAGAAGCTTTTTCATGGCAAGTTGTTACTGTCGGAAGAATTGCCAATTGCTTGCCGACAGGTGGGTACCATTCGAAAGAAAAATCTTATCGATATTAAATTTGTTATGCATCAGCCGGGGATTGAACCACGACCTACAGATCAGAAGGCGAACACACTAACCACTAACACATATATATATATATATATATATATGTATATATATATATATATATATATATATATATATATATACATATACGTTCAATTGCAAGCCATTTTCAATTGTATAACCGGTACGAATACACAGCGCTTACAGCGTTCCATAACCACAATTTGTTTCTATTTCTAAATGTAAATTGGTGTGCTTTATGAGGTTGGGAACGTGCTTTTGTAGTAATCTTCAAATTTGTGGCAGTTGGAAGAGTGAGCACTATTAAAATATGTGCGTCTTTCCCGGGCTTGGCGATCATAACAGTCTCAGCAACTTCTCTCAGGTCGGCAAAAATGCTTTTTCAAACCCTTCCTAGGGGTGCCCGCTAGAAATGACTGCTTTCAAAGCAGTTAGCTGATGAGTGTTCTTGCAGGCTTAGGTGGGCACTCGATCAGTAAGCTCTCCATAGGACAGATGTACCTGCAATCGTACATCTTTCTATCCATACTTCCTGCCTACAACTCTTTTCCTGGACCAAATTTAGGTTTGATACGATCCACCACCCTTTCTCCGAAACTTGTGAGAGTTTTTATGGAGAAAGGAATATAAAAACAAACCAAAGACGGGAGAGGCAGCGAAAGCTCAGGCGGATATAGCTGGGCCCAGCTGAGTCAAGTATCTCCTGGTACTGTACTCAAGTGCAAGCTTGCCAGAAACTAGTGGAGAGGCGAGGGAGACCGAAATATCGTTCTCTGCCCCGAATTCGTGTCACTTTTCCTTATGACTCGCATCACAAGATAGCGCGAATTATAGAGAGACTTCTCTTGATACCGGGACATCAGAGGTCTGAAAAGTAGAAGGCGTGTCTTGGATACGTGGCCAGTATTATTAATGCTGGAGACAAACATCGAAGAAACCAGCCAAACGTCAGTGTTCCTTTAAAGATGCTGTTCGGAACTACAGCTGCAGCCAGTTTCAGCGAAATCCTCAAAGAGGACCAGGTAGTGGCAGTAGTCGACAAGAGTAACCGTGACGGTTTCATCACTGCAGCGCACTGGAGAATACAGGAGCGCAAGTTCGCGAAGATATTCTTTTTCTTGATGTAGAATTTCCTGGAACTCCACCAAACACTCGGGAAGAGCGCTGGCACTAAGGAAATGTCAAATTAGTGTGCCCGCACCGCAAAAATGACAAACGGTCATAGAAAAAAGTGGCCAATATGTACTTGATTAAAATTGATTTTCAATACAGAAAATGTTTCTTCCACTTTATACTATATAATGGTGAATAATGGATTTATTACAAATGTAGCTCAGACTACGACACAGGACCTGACGTCAGCGTGGGAGAGCCAGCAACAAATTTTTGTTAAATCGCTTTGGCTGTAAGCAATTATGACGTCAGTAATTAGTAACTGAGTCATATGATGAGTTGTAATATTGAAATATTGAGGTAATATTGTTGCTGACTCTTTTTTTTAGTTTTTTAGATTTTTAGCGGAGCGAAGCACTACAATGTATTGTATGGGTACCGAGGCATAGTTCCAGGGAACTGTGAGGCAGATGAATTAGCGAGATCGGGCACTAGTTTGTCAGAGATCTATGCACCACATCAAGCCGGAATTCCGCTTGCAACATGCAAGCTTCTTATCACACAACATTATCTCACCATGGCCAACAGAAGATGGCGTGATGAGAGCTCTTGAGCTACCACTAGGAAAATCTGGTCAACTCTTGACAATAGACGAACTCGTTCACTGTTGTCAATGGGCAGGAAAACCATCAGTAATGTAGTCGCCGTACTCACGGGCCACTGGCTTATGGGTAGGCATGCTGCAAGACTCGGATTACCGGACAATGATTTTTGTCGCATCTGTCAGAACGAGGAAAAGGAGGAAAGTGTTCACCACTTCCTCTGTAGATGCCCCGCTTTGGCACGCAGAAGGCACACTCTACTGGGGAGTGCCTTTTTTACAGATACCACTGAGCTTGCACCCATGGATGTCAGGGACATTGCTCTATTCATTAGGAAATCTCAATGGTTCCGCTTAACAGAGGAGATAGGATAATAAGCATCAATGATGCATGGTGACACAATGGGCCAATTATTTGGCCTAAGTGCGCCCCCTTTGGGGTGCGGCTGCATAACCTAACCTAACCTAGCTTCCTTTCATAACAGTGTGTTCAGAAGTCTTTATCAACAGAACTTATATCTTATGCTTGAATTTCTTGTGTGAATTGAGGAAGTGTAGTGGGATATCCCCAGATCCCCTCCCGATTGCTAAAAACGGCTAGCACCCATCTGCTAGCTGCTATCTGTAAGCAATCGATTCGTTACAAAGCCCATCACACAACTTCAAATCGAGGAAGTTTAAATGTTCGAAATAAATAATAATATTGTAAGAAGCAATATTGTTTTTATATATTACATATATTTATTTTCAATGTATTATTTGGAATCTGCGGTCTCTTTCTGCTTTCAGAAAATAATCACCGGCATGGTACCATTTTGGTTGCACTGTTTCTTTAAACCACGTTAAAATGTAGTTTTGCATAACATTACCCTCTGTTTTACCGATTTTTTTAAACATAATGAGCATCTGTCATTATTTCAATTTTTTCTTTACTTTAATAGAATTAGGGTCGAAATATTAGGAACTTCAAAAAAATGCGACTATTGCGGCGGCATTGCAGTAGAATGACGATCGTATTGCGATTTTTGACCGTAGACTCTACCACAACCGGACGATTAGTGGGCGTGACGTTGGCTTTGTTTCATTTGTCTTTTTGTTTATTGCTACCTTTTAGAATTCATTACATTACAGTACAAGTGCATGGTATATTAATTTCGATCAGATATTTGTAACAACTTGTAGGATGCTCCGAAATTGACTTAACAATCTCCGTCCGTCCGTCTGTCGGTCACCTAGTTGGTTGGAGCAATAACTTGCACCTCTAATAAGATATATAAATGGAATTAGGAATGAGGGGCCTGTAATATAAAAGTACAAAGGGGATTGATTGATAATGGGTGTGATCGATCACCAAAGAGTATTCAAAGAGACTAACACTTTTCTTTTGTTAATTTTTAATAATAAAAAAAAACAAAATTTGTTTTTAAGAAGTTCTTACTTCTTGTTTTATTGAATCTCTGCACCAGATTAAAATTATAAATGTCTTAAGCTAAACTTTACAGCTATCGAAAATATAAAGTATCAATAATAAATGCTTATGTTTATATTAAAAGAAAATGTCCATATTGCATGTTTGGTCTTTATATTGATTTGGTAAACGATTCTTTGGAATTGTTTACCAAATTGATTTTATTGATTTGGATCGGAAATGTGAGTAAGTATTTTCGACATTAATTCTTATTAATTTGAAAGTATTGTATTGGAGTTTATGCACTTGAGGTCAGCTTTCATTGGAAATGCGAGTTCAACATTTATTTAATATTAAAAAGCAATAAAAAAGAAATATTAAAATATTGAAAGTGAAATTTGAATTCAAAGAATAGCATGTGTAAACAATTCACATGCATGTATGTGCAATGGCTTTGCTATGTTTATATGTAATGGCTATGCTGTAACACTGCAAAGACTTTGCTATAGCGTTATTTAGATACATATACGTATGTTTACATTATGTGTAGTGGCTTTGCTATAACAGTGCAATGACTTTGCTATAGCATTATTTAGATACATATGAGGTAGTCCCTTACCGGACTGTCTACAGCGGCTTTATAATCAATAAATAAATAATGTGTACCGACCTGTTTTTCTTGGGTCTCCAGAATTTGGCGCAGCGAGAAAATCTGGTCGATGGTGGATTTACCTGGTCTGAAGCTACACTGATAAGGACCAATCAGGTTGTTAAGCATAGGTTTCAACCGTTCACACAGTACGCTCGATAGAACCTTGTATGCAATGCTAAGAAGACTTATTCCACGGTAGTTGGCTCAAATTGTGGGGTCTCCTTTCTTATGTACAGAACAGAGAACACTGAGCCTCCAATCATCGGACATGCTTTCATGCGACCATATTCTTCTTATGAGCTGGTGCATGTTGGTGAGCAGCAGGCCTTCAGCACCCGCAGCATTGTCTTTTTTAGCCTAAAATGGCCCCTCTGACCTCATCATGGTCGGGTGGTGGAATATCTACACCATCATCCCTGATGGAATGTTCGGAAGATCTCCTCCATTGGCGGGATTGTTAGAGACGTCGCCATTTAGTAACGTGGAGAAGTATTTTCTCCACAAGCTCAGCACACTCTGGACATCTGTAACCAGATTCGCATTGTTGCCACGACAGGAAAAGGCTCCAGGTTTTAAAACACCACTGAAGTGATTGATGTTCAAATCTGGTATTGCTAATTACCATGTTTAGTAGTGCGGCGAAGCCAATCAGCCTCATTCCGTTTTTGGAAGTCTTCTGATGGAGACTAAATTTTCCGACAGTTGGTTCAAAGGCACCTTTTTTGTCCACCCTGGCATTGAAGTCGCCAAGCACGATTTTGATATCGTTGCGGGTGCAGCGGTCATAAACTTCTTCGAGACGCTGGTAAATGCTATGGTTTGTCGCATCGTCCATCTCATCCTTCGGGGGGTGCGCACATATTAAGCTGATGCTGAAAATTCTTGCCTTAATGAGTATTGTTGCCAGCCGTTCGTTCACAGCTATGAACTGCGAGACAAGATGTCGAAATCTCTTACTTACTTACTTATGTGGCCATAAGCAAATATCGATTTGGGCCGAATATAACATGCTTCGCCAGCCATCTCTGTTCTTCGCTAGTTTGCGCCAGTTAGAAATTCCAAGCGCCGTCAGGTTCTCCAGTACTTGGCCTTTCCACCGGAGGTTAGGTCTTCCTCTTCTGCGTCGTCCTCCAGCGGGTTCCGAATAAAACACCTTCTTAGCTGGAGCGTGTTCTTCCATTCGCTCGACATGACCTAGCCAGCGCAGCCGCTGGATTTTGATGCGCTTTGCTATGTCAATATCGGCATACAGCTCGTACAGCTCATGGTTGTACCTTATTCGGTACTCGGCACCAACGCAAATAGGTCCAAAGATCTTGCGTAGGACTTTTCTCTCGAAAACTCCAAGTATTCGCTCATCCGAGGTGGAAATTGTCCAGGCTTCAGCGACATATGTTAGGACAGGCATGATGAGAGACTTGTAGAGTGTAGTTTTCGTTCTTCGAGAGAGGGCTCGACTTCTCAATTGCTTACTCAGCCCAAAGTAACACCTGTTAGCAAGAGTTATCCTACGCATGATCTCCAAGCTGACGTCATTACTGCTGTTAACGCTGGTTCCAAGATAGACAAAGTCCCTTACTACTTCAAAAGCGTAGTTATCAACAGTGACGTGCTGTCCAAGACGCCGCGACGCTTTGTTTGTTGACACTAGATACTTCGTCTTGCCCTCGTTCACCGTGAGACGAATCCGACGCGACTCTCTTTCCAACTCTGAGAATACTGCACTGACTGCTCGCGTGCTTATGCCAATTCATGTCAATATCGTCGGAATACGTCAACAGCATGACACTTTTGTTGAAGATAGTGCCATTATGTCGCAATCTCTTACTGACAATAAATCCATATCCGAGTTTGTGCTTTTCCGCATGGCGACTGTAATGTATATCACAGGATGCTTTCTTAGAGCAGCCCTGTCCTGTCGATCGTATTTCCTGAAGTGCTGTGATGACAGCCTTGTATTTTTCGAGAACATCAACCAGCTGGATAGAAGAACCACCGAACATTTCGGGAGCATATCCGTTAATCAAGGTCCTTATTTCGTTTGCGGAAGTCATCAATAAAATGGGCAGTGCTTTTCCGGTGGTTACTATAAGGTCTAGTAAAAAGAAATCCTTTTTGCATTAAATTGAAGGTAGTATATATGATCCGATTTAGGTCAAATATGCACCGTTTTGTTCTATAACTTGTTTCCATTTTGAAGGTAATTTTATAATACCTCGTCCCTATTGGCAAAAAAATGGGACAGTCGATTTTCACAAGCTTCTCTTGAAGCGAATTTTTCACCATTTCAATCATTTGCCATAGACATGAACAGGTAGTAATCACTTGATGCCAGGTCCGGATTATAAAGTGGATGAATAGAAACCTCCCAACCAAGCTCCCGGAGTTTCTGGCGAGTCACTATTGTAATGGTACCATATCATCGCATATGCATACCACTGTGCATAACAGTGTACTGTACTGTACTGTACAATAATACATTGCATTGCATCAAATAAACGATTGCACATTCTGCCAGAACGGTGCTCATTTACTATTTGAGTGCAACAATTTCCGACAACTGACGCCATCGGAACGCCTTAACTTTGTTCTCGTCTTCTTTGAATACGTTGAGGGTTGCATCTATAATTGAAGTTTGATTCCTTAAGAGTTCTCTGAGAGTATTTCCATCTTCGTTCAGCGTATGGATAGTATTAGACATTTGCTCTGCATAGTTTGAATCTAAGACTCCAAAGAGAGTATTAGCAATATTTCCAATGGCGTTCACAGCACCGCGTTTCGATCTCTTGCGCTTTAGCAACGTGTTTTCATTTGTTAAGTCCGCTAAGCTGCTTTCAAACGTTTGTAAAGTATTCGCGCACGTTGCCTTTTGATTTATTAGATTGCATAGATGTTGCAATGCTGAAATTCCGTTGACGAAAGCATCCATTTCTTGCCAATAGGGTTGCAATTTGTAATAGGTCAGGATGTTCCATTCAGATCGAGATATTCGTGAATTGCCGATCCCTTCAAAGTGCAATCCGATTTTTGGTGCAAATTCCGTTATTTCCACTCTTCCCGCCAGAATAAGTGGGAGAGACATCAGCGCTATAATTAATAGCGGCATAGACGGTAATACGGATATCCAAATCAGCTCCAGTATGTGAATTTCAGCTCCACCCAGGCCATCATCTACGTAAAAATTATTTTTGAGAAACTGTGAAGCTAGAGGGTATCGCATCCTATTTTCCGTCGCTAAGGTTTGCAGACATTTTGTCGCCAAATATGGAGCTGCCCTTGTTCCGTAAGTAATTGTGTTCAGTTGGTAATACGTTATCGGTTTACTGCTGTCCTCTCTCCAGATAATTAGTTGGAATTGGCGATCTTCCGGGGAAATTAAGATTTGCCGATACATTTTCTCGACGTCAGTTGTGAAGACGAATCTTTTCATACGAAACCTGAGCAATATGGAAAATAACTCGTCTTGTACTGTCGGCCCTGTGTACATCAGATCGTTGAGTGAGTTTCCTGATGACGTTTTAGTTGACGCATCGAACACAACGCGCAGCTTTGTGGTGGAGCTTTCAGGTCTTAATATGCAGTGATGAGGAATGAAATAGTTGGGTGAGCTGATTGCATCTGGCGCTATTTTGGTCATGTGTCCCAGGGTTTCGTATTCTCTCATAAATTTGATATATTCGTCTCTAATTTTTATATCTCTCTGTAGTCGACGCTCAATTGACAGAAATCTGTTCAGTGCTATTTTGTGGAAATCGCCTAAAGCATCAGGACTTTGATGGAACGGCAATTTTACTATGAATAGATTGTCGTGGTTCTTCCTAGTGTAACGTGAAAAATGCTCTTCACATTCCTTTTCTGCTATAGAGAGCGGTTTATTATTGCCTTTAATGTCTTCCAACTCCCATAATAGAGCTATGGAAAGCTCTAGTGATTCATCGGTTGAGCACACTCCGCAAGCAGCATTTGGTGAGTATTCTTCTTGAATTTTACCAGCAACTATCCATCCAAATACGGTGTTTTGCAGCGTAGGAAGTTGTTTGGATAATTTAATTTGTCCTATTGATAAGAGTTGATGATAGTGTTCTGCGCCCAATAATATGTCAATTTTGTCAGGTCGGTTAAACTTTGGATCAGCTAACACGAGGTTTTTGGGCAAAGCCCACTCATCAATATTGATGAATTGGGATGGCTGTGGAGAGATGATGCGAGGTAGGACAAATGCTTCCAGTGATGTTGAAAACCCATTAATGAGCGAGTGTAGTTCTACATTGATGCGATGCTGTGCTTTGGTGTTAGTTGTTCCGATTCCATTAATATTAACGGACGATGGTTGCAATGAAATTCCAATTCGTCTTGCCATCCGCTCAGTAACGAAATTGACCTGAGAGCCTGAGTCTAACAAGGCACGGCATTCGATTTCCGCGTGTCTTGTCTTGATCTTTACCATTGCTGTACTGAGTAGAACATATGAGCAGTGTGATTGTGCGTTGGATGTAGTGAGAGAAGTGGCTTCGGATTCCTCTGGAGAAAATGAAATCGATGACGCGTTTTCGGCTGTGTTGTTTGTTGGGGTTGTTGAAACTGATGAAATTTTATTGGTGTTGTGTTTGTTGTCATTCATCGTAGGTAAGGTCTGTCCTGATGAGGTTGTTGATTGTTCCAGGTGGAGTAAAGTATTGTGTTTCTTGTTGCAGGTCGTACATAACCTAGATCTACAGTTTTTGCTTGAATGGCCGGACCTCAAACAGTTCACGCACACTCTTTGTTTTTGAACAAAGTTAAGGCGTTCCGATGGCGTCAGTTGTCGGAAATTGTTGCACTCAAATAGTAAATGAGCACCGTTCTGGCAGAATGTGCAATCGTTTATTTTTCGATTGGAAGTGGAAGTGTAGGCACATGTCTTTGATGCTGATGTGTCTTTATAGCCCATAGCTTCCATTGATTGAAAGCGAGTTTCCAAGAAATACAAAAATTGCTGTACCTGAGGAAGTTCCTTCGGGTTTGTCAATGATCATTCATAAAGAACGTGAGTACCACGATCCAATTTTTTGACTAACAGGTGTAGCAACATGGGACCCCAGGTGGTTGTGTCGATTCCAAGATTTTGTAACGCATGCAAACATTCTTGCGTGACATCATGAAGTTGCTTAATGGCTGTTGCGGATGATCCGCCTGATGGTTGATCGAGAAGTTGTTGTATTACAGTCATGACCAGGACTCTCTTATTTTCATATCGTTCTTGTAGTAATTTCCACGCAGTGTTGTAGTTTTCGGCTGTGGCAGAAAGATGACTAATGAGTTTTTCTGCTTCTCCTGCAATATTAGACTTGAGGTACCACATCTTTTGTGCAGTGGGAAGCCGCTGGTTGTCAACAAGTTGCGAAAACAGATCAAAGAATGATCTCCATTTAAGATAATCCCCTTCAAACTTAGGTAGTGTAATTTTGGGCAATGGTAGCACGCTCTGAGATTCGGCATGAACCCCCTGTTCGGCTCCAATGGTTGACGACATCTTGAAATTTTCAATGACCATTTTCTCAAGGGACGTGTATGCCTGTATGTCGTATCCGTCCTGCAGTGGATCACGACTGATCTCCCATAGTGAAAAATGCAAGCTTTGGATTTGCTCCCATAATTTTTCTTTGAGATGCATATTTGTTGTTGTCGGATCCAAGATTAGTACTCTTTTCAGAGAGTCCATCATTACGCCTTGTCTTCGTATAGCTGCCCGTGTAGGTGAGAGAGAAGTTGTTGAGCCGCTGTTAGGTTTCACTGTAGGGTGTTTATCCGCGGTGGATGCTTGAGTTGTGTTGGCTGCCACTTCCTCCATCATAGCTTTCTCAAATAACTCCCGATATTTCGTTGTAAGGTCCGAGATGTTGTCGTAATACTTCTCGGTGAAGTACTTGTGGTCCTTTGGAGGGTCTTCGAGAGATCGTATTTTTATGTCGGTGGTTTCGAATTCGGTCCATGCGGCGTCTAATCTGGATAGTCGTTCTCTGTAGTAGTTCGTCGTTTTCCTGGAAGATGAATCCTTCTTTACGTTGCGGATGATATTTTCGATCTGAATTGCTCAAACGGGGTCTTATTCGAGGCTTCTTGGTTAGTTGCCATCTTGTAGGTTTGCGTTGGTTGCGTTGAAGTAGATATTTAATGATGAATGTGAAAATCACAAAAGATGCGATCGTGTGTCCCTGTGTTTTGAAACAGGAATTTGGCTGAAGGTTGTCCTGAGTGTTGTACAGGAGTTTTGTTAATCTGAGTGAAATGAATCACGTCGGGGTCACCAGATGTATACTATGCAGACCGTTTCGTCTGTCAGTATGTGAATTTGTTTGGGTGTCTAACGGCTGATTTGCCTGTTGACCACACAATTTAGTCAAAGTGAGACACAAAGACAAAATTGTGAGATTTTGAGATAATTGAGGCAATTTTGCCTGGACAAAGTTAATGTATATTTATCGAGGTAATTTACCAAGATAATTGTTTGATGTAGCTAAAGCACTTGAAGCTCCGCTAAATGGCGAGAAGAAAAAATAACCAGTTATTTGAATTGATTGATTAATTCTTAATTTTATTTCTACAAAATTGATTCTTATATACTAAATTATTGCTAGCTGTGTAAAATTACAATTATGTGTGGCAGTTCGTCTGTTATTTTGGTATTTTGGTATTTTGTTGTTGTAGTTTTAAGAGTTGCAAGAATTGCTTTTGATATTTTTGTTCTGCCCAAATGTTATTGTTACTTTTGATATCAGTTCATTACCCTTAGTCATATGCACATACATAGATGAATATTTTCGTAGTCCAAGGGGTGTAATGAACTGCAAATAAAACAAAATGTTTCTTTTGCATACTGTAGCAATTTTATGGAACTGTTTTCTTTTGTTTGTTTTGTAAATTTCAAGCAAGCGTATGTATGTGTGTATGTACATACATACGGACGGAAATTCAATGTGAAGGTTTGAACAACGTACATACAAACATGCTTGCATGATGCATCAACTACATATATGGTAAACGTATGTATATCATTATGCACATCCATATACATACATATCTACATTTATTTACATTTCGTTTTGTGACATGTTTCTCTAAATGCACAGGTAACATGATATTTTGATATTTTCGATAACTTGCTTTGATATAGAATATCATTATACTGTGTTTACACAATAATGAATTTATGTGACTCCACTTTAAGTGTTATGTATGTATGACCAATTAACCCAAATTTAAGCATTGCAACAATCTAGGTGTTGATTGATCTAAGTCAGCACATGGAATATAATGGGAATATTGGAAATATTGGAAACAGAAATTATGTATAAAAAGACTTGATCTTGAATAAAGAAATCAGAATTAAACTATCACGAAAACGTTGAAGTTGCTATGAATGGAGCGGTTCAACCGCCAGAGACATTATCACATTATGACAAATTAAGTCCATTACATGGTGATCCTGCAACTCGGACCAGGTTATTCTGACCCAGGATCCTCGAGTCCAGATTCATTCGACTAAATCAAAGCAAATAATAATATATATATATATATATATATATATATATATATATATATATATATATATATATATATATATATATATACATATATATATAAAAATAAATATGTGGCACATAAAGCCCCAAAGGGCTCATTGGCCGAGCTTCTCTTCCATTACTGTTGTGCGTCTTAAATTTTGGACAATATTAGAAGGGACCTACTTAATTTAGCCGGTTTCGAACGGCAGAACACTTGTCACATCACTTTTTCTTAGCTTTGTCACAGAGTTCTTTAAGAAGCTTTTTCATGGCAAGTTGTTACTGTCGGAAGAATTGCCAATTGCTTGCCGACAGGTGGATACCGTTCGAAAGAAAAATCTTATCGATATTAAATTTGTTATGCATCAGCCGGGGATTGAACCACGACCTACAGATCAGAAGGCGAACACACTAACCACTGAGCTACGGCACCCATATATATATATACATATACATATATATATATATATATATATATATACAGTATGTCAAGAATGAGTTTACACATTGAAAAAAATTAAACTTTTCAACTTTCTTAGCCAAAAATATTAACTTTTATTTCCATATACAAATTTTTTTTTTATTAGTTACAGATAATTACAGTATTTATAAAAGATTCATGAAAAAAAATTGCAAGTTCTACACAAAAGAAAAGAATAATACAACAAAAGGAAATGTTACTCAGTTTTATAAGTGTCAAGAAACTCTTTTCACATACTGTATATATATATATATATATATATATATATATATATATATATATGTATATATATATATATATGTATATATATATATATATATATATATATATATATATATATATATATATATATATAAACAAAAAAAACTTAAAGCACAAGTAGAAAACCAACAGACAAAGAAGCAAAAAAAACCAAAACAAGGGGTGGTAGAAGGAAGTAAGGGAAGAGACAGATGGCACAGTTATACCAAACTGTCGCTCTAACAACAGACAAAGTTTTAAAGAATATATTAATAAATAAGTTACGCAAGCTGAAGAAAGAACACAAAGATGGGAAATATAAAAACAAAAGAGGAGACAATAAACAACAATAACAACGGGATCAGCAACAATATTAATATATATAAATCTTATTACTATATTAGCACTTATGTTATATTTAATAAATAGACACTATAAAAAATATGTAAAGAAACACATAAACCTAACTGCGATGAGTACAAATAATGCTTAGACAAAAAAAAAATTATAGAAAATTAATTATTATATGAATTAATTATGGTAATTATTATATTACATTTAATATAATTAACAAACAGCATAGTATAGGAAAAAATTTGTTGCTTAACACTAAGCAAGTCTAATTGGCACAACATATCTTTTGTTGCTGTATCATAGCGTTTATTTAATATAAATCGAATGGCTGTATTCTACATTATTTGTAGTTTATAAATTTGTGCATCTTTCATTATGAAAAAGATTATCAGACAATAAATAAAATGAGGTTCAATAATTGATCTGTAAATCATTTTCTTATAATACTGACTTATAAACCTACTTGTTATTTTTTTTAACCAGATTTTCTTGGCTAATTTATTGACTATGTATTCTAAATGGTCGTCACTGTAACTTTTAGAAAGCTGTAAAAAGAAGGAGAAAGCTCCTATGAGTCAATGAGGTTACAAGGTAAAAAAAACGGACAATGGTTTTTTTGACGTCAAGCCGAACTGCACACATTCCAATAGCGCAGATCATACCATACACAATTGTTCCGATTTTTCGCCACGTTACCACAAATTCAAAACATGATGATACACATACAGTTCTTCGGCGGTTTTGGAAGATTGAAGGGCCAGCCATCAGCGACGCTGATAGAAGAAGACGCTAAATGTGTGCGACATTTTATTCAAAATGTCAAGGTCAAGCCGATGGACGTGTCCAGGTACGCCTTCCATTCAAGGAGTCACCTGGGTGATTCATTTGACAATGCAAGGAATATATTCCTTACTCTAGAACGACGGCTACTTCGTAACATGATATTATAACAAGTGTATTCATTTTTATAAATGAATACATTACACTTGACACAGGACATATGTCGCCTATCACTCACATCGGTCAAGACATTAACCGACATTTTGATGGTCGGTACAGCTAGAGCTAATTTTGAAGCTCCTATCATTTCGACAGCATCGTTACGCGATAATCGCAGATGTACGAGCTCGGTCCCAGAACTACCCGACCTAACAAAGAAAATACAATAATTTTGCGAAAATTTTTCTTTATTTCTCAACATAATCTTTCAGTTCTATACACTTTTCCCAGCGATATTCTATAGCTTCGATACCCTGTTTATAGTATGAACTGTCCATCTACTGCAGACTCCACCTCTTCATTGTCTGCAAACCACCAAGCCATTTTTTCAAATTTGAAAATAGAAAATAATTCCTGCGGATTATTTTCTATTCTAAATCTAGAGAATAAGGTGCGTGCTGAAGCAATTCGAGCTTTAACTCATCGATTTTGGATATCGCAATAGCGAAAGTGTGAACTGGTGCATTGTCTTATGAAACAACACTTTCTTTTGCGCAAAATGCGGCTTTTTTTTTTCTTTAATTTCATCTCTTAAACGCTGCAACAAACTAGCATAATACTCGTTGTTGATTGTTTTTCCTTTTTGAAGACAATCAATAAAAATTATCCCACGTGCATCACAAGAAACAGACGCCATATCATTGCCTGCAGATGAAACTGTCTTCGCCTTCTTTGGACAAGATTCTCCACTTTCAGTGCACTGTTTTGACTGCTCCTTTGCCTCAGGTGTGAAGTGGTGGACACATGTCTCATCCATGGTTACGAATCGACGCAAAAATTCGGCTTTATTACTGTGAAACATAGCCAAACACTCTTTAGAAATATCTTTACGACGTTACTTTTGTTCTATAGTCAGCAAACGCGGCACTCATCTTGCACACAGTTTTTTCATCTCCAAATTTTCGGTCAATATACGATTTATAGTACTTTTTGAAATGCAAGTAATTTCAACTAGCTCACGCGGCGATCATCCAATACCATTTTTGAATTTTTTTAACCGTTTCTGGCGTGGCCACCTCAATTGGTCAACCACTACGGTGTTCGTATTGGCACCTAAACAACGTGGCGCTTTGAAACTTAAAACATTTGGTTTATAATGTTGTCACTTTTATCCAAAGAAATTTTTTTCATACTACTGCTGCCATCTACTGTTCCCAGCTTATCTTAGGGCGAAACTAAACAGTGCGCCATTACAACTGTTTGAGCTCAATACTATTACATACGGCTTAGCTACATCGCTGAGATGAATTGTATTGCTTACCCTTATACAGCTACTAACCTCTGATGACCTACTAACCGGTTCAGATAGTGTCTGGAAACTGCAAAAGCTTAAAAGTCTAACTCTTAGGCTCTGGTGGCTTAACGCTTACAAAATCGAAACCAAACTACATGAAACTTTTTAGAAAGCCAGATGATAAGTTTTCTTTTACACGACATTTCAAGGTGCTTGGAATGTCGTGGGGCCAATTTATTTTACCCTGCCCTAAAAACTCTGGCACATTAATCCACTTCGAATCTACAACAAACGCCTTACAAAACAGAGTTGCCTTGTGTTGTCGGCTGCGATCAGTGACCTGAGTACCCATCTTCATTTACCTCAGATGCATGAAGAATCTCGAAAATTTGATTGGTTACAAACTGTTTATATTGGCGAGCTATGGATCGAATATACTGAATTATAATATCTTTTAGAATCCCACCAGTAATTATTTATTAATGCAGAAACCCTGAATTGTGTGACTTTCAGTAATTGCGTTACTTAACAGTGTTCCGAGCACCGCAACCTGTAGTTCCAGTTTAGGAATTGACATTGGTTTAAAAGGACTGTAGCGAAACTTTACTACGGCTCGAGCAATGCTTATTTTGTCACAATATTTTATGCAAAAATACGCGACTGCAGAAAACTGTAGCTCACGTGCGATCATTCACCCCAATGCAATCATATTTGTCTATTCTTTATTGCATTTATTCTAACGGTGTGCTCATACTAAAATATGTACTTTCGCTAGTTATTATCATTTTAGGCAACTTAGTATACACACACATATCATAGAGCACATGTTCTTAATTAATATCCATGCTCCTTGAGAATAATTCAGTATGAATCGAATACCAAATATCATCAGACATGTTACTTTTGTATTTGGTCTACAAAGCAGTTGGTTCAGATTCACCATTAAATCAAAGATGTTGAAATCATGCTGAGATGTTGAGATGTGCAAACGCAAAAGAAACACTCGTCATTGCTTGGATAGACTATATAAGTCTGAACTTCCGCCGTTAAAATTTCTTTGACAATGGATTCCAAGTATAATATCTTGGCATTTCGGAACAGATGTAGCAGCGTACGGCCGAACTCGTCAACATGGCTTCTTAAAAAAAATTATCAATGCTGCAGATTACGGTCAATCACTTGCTTGTACTGTATAGCCGTTAAACTAAACAGCTAAACGGCTAATCAGAAAAACAATAAAAATAAAATAATTACGTAAATCTTCGCATATGATAACGATTTCATACACATATTCCATGGAGAAAGGCAATTTCTTAATTAACATATTTACGGTTCTTAATGTACAGTGGCTCACAGCTTATTTCGTACAGTGTATATATTTTTATGTAAATGGCTGTAACATCGAAACTAAAAAACTTATCGATAAGTTTTGAATGTAGATGTCTGTGTATGTGTTTAGTAAACCTAATAAGAAAACGGGGAACCCCAAAAATTGTTCTTTTTGTCATGCAAGAGAGAAAAACTATTGATCAGCTGATTTTCAGCTCACATCTTATTTCGTACACAAACTTCAATGTAAGTAAGTTTCATTCTGCCGCGCAGTTACAAAGTTTTTTTGAATTGTATGAGTTTTTGGACCTTTTTAACTATTATAACAATTTTTATTATTCTTATTTTAAATAGTTAAAGTGCTGTAAATTAAACATTTAGCGTTATGGGTCGTCGTACAACGATGGAACAGCGTAAACTGGTAATTAACCATTTTAGGAAAGGTCAGAGTGTGCGAAAAATTGCTGAAATGACAAATTTAAGTGCCTCAACTGTCCAATACATCATTCAACGCTTCATTCGCGAAAATCGGTTGGAGAACAAGGGCAGAGAAGCACCTAATAAGATTTTCAACGCATCAGACGAGCGTTATATTGTACGAAAAATTAAGAAAAATCCAAAGTTATCCACTCCGAAGTTGGCTGCAGAGGTTCAGCGTGAAATAGGAAAATCATCCAGTGCTGAAACTGTCCGACGTGTGCTGCGCAATCATGACTTGAACGGTCGAGTAGCCCGAAAGAAACCATTCATTTCAAAAATGAATATACAACGCCGACTTGACTACGCCAAAGAGCATATTATTAATACTCCTGCGTTCTGGAATACCGTTATTTTCGCGGATGAGTCTAAGTTTAATATTTTTGGCTCGGACGGAATGTCATATGTTTGGCGTAAAGCTAATACCGAGCTAAACAAGGAGAACCTTAAGCCCACAGTGAAGCATGGTGGCGGTAGCGTGATGGTTTGGGCCTGTATGTCAGCAGCCGGAGTAGGTGAATTGGTTTTTATTGAGGGAACAATGGACAAAATGAAGTACCTCGAGATTCTGAAAAACAATTTACTTCAAAGTGCAGACAAACTGGGTTTGCGGGAAGAATTTCGGTATTACCAAGATAATGACCCAAAACATAAATCTGGGATTGTGCAATCTTGGCTTATTTGAACTGCTCACACTTGATGTCTCCACCACCACAGTCACCTGACATGAATGTGATTGAAAATCTTTAGTCTATTTTGGACAATAAAATAAGAACACACAAGATTTCTAATAAGCAAGACCTAAAGAAGGTACTGATGGAGGAATGGAAAAAAATCACACCAGACATCACTCAAAAATTGGTGGATTCAATGCCAAGTAGACTCCAGGCTGTCATTAACGCTAAGGGATGTCATACTAAATATTAAAATCAACTTACTTTGTTTTTAGTTTGAACTTAAAGAGACTGTACGAAATAAGCTGTGACATGAATTTTCCTATTTTTTTCTTATTTTATTTTTTTATAGTGTCAAACACTAAAATTTTGAAAAAGTAAATTTTGGAAAATAAAAAACAAACCTTCCTTTCAAAAATGGCATTTATATTTTGTTCAAATTTTTGCTATATTAGGAATTACGACTGCAGCAATTTTTAAACTGTCACTGTACGAAATAAGCTGGGAGCCACTGTACATATATTTACTTATCGGTTTCCCACTAATATAACAATATATATGTACGGCAATGTTGGCAAAATAAATTCATAATTAGAAGCAATATGGATGTATTATGTACATAAACAATTATAATATTACCTCAGCAACTTTAATAAACCGCCCTCGCCTATTTTGCTTCACATCCAAATAGAAACGCTTTGATTGAATTTGCAACATTTTCGTTGCCAATTCCTGTTCTAAGTGTTGCTGTTGTCCATGCACTATATAAAATGAAAATATGCAATATATCTGTACCACGCTGTTAGTTAACTAGATCATTTACCTGATGAATCAAAATCATCACGACCACCGACACCGCCTTCCATGTTGCTTTTATTGTATTCTACAATGGTAAAGGAGGAGAGAGAGAGAAAAACACATCAAATTAAAATTGTAAAATAAGGAGTCATATTTAAAAGTATAGTGTTGATGAATGTAAGTAAATTACAACAAAAACAGCTTCAGACTACGGAACAAATTCGAATTCGTTACTACTTCCTTAACCGTAGGCATTAGAAATCAAATGCACGATTCAATACGTTCATAACGTATTCTACTGTTTACATGAGATTTTTCAGACCATCATGAGTGTCAAATATAATATGCCCTGCATAAGTCTATAAGACTAATATTTTAGTATCTTAACTCATTTTAACTCATTTAATATATGTACTCTTTCACTAAGGACAGCCATACTTAGCACGCAGATAATAATGTAGTGTAGGAACAGATTAATAATATAGTGTAATAATTAGCATACAAAGTTTAGGAAGCTTTAAAAAACAGTACCTTGAATTAACTACAGGGTTAGGCTATTGAAGTCTTACCAACTACACACAGGTATATCTGTCAAACCGATATTGCCAACTACGTGAAATTCATACCAATAACAGCTGTTTATAGAACAAAAGTTATTCGAAATGGATTTCAAACGTAATAGTGTTATTGCGTTATATTCGGCTGAAAAAGCACAACCAGCTTTTGTTCGTGAGCTCAAACACCTCAAAGTGAATAAAATGTTTGTGTATCGTACCATAAATCGTTACAACAATACAGGCAGCATAGCCAAACGGTGGTGGACCAAAAAACAGTAATATAATCTGAAATAGTTCGGAAAGTAAAGGCTCGACTTGAACGAAATCCACGTCGTTGTGAACTCAAATGGCGAAGAACTGAAAATATCCCAACGATGCATCCGACGCATATTCCAAAATGAGCTAAAGGTAAAGCCTTACAAGTTCCAAAAGGCACACGAACTCACACTGAAGTGACAAAAAATTAGGCTCGAAAGAGCAAAGGAGTTGTTACGTGGCGAATTTTCAAACATTGTGTTCTCTGATGAGAAAATTTCCCCTATTGAATAGTTCATAAACTCTCAAAATTATCGTGTTTACTTAACTGAACGCACTTCCGAATATTTTAGACTACGAATGGCCATCCGAAGTAATTTTCAATCTCAAGTAATGGCATGGGCACCTGTGACCGCCGATGGACGCTCTCCAATAATTTTCATCGAGCTTGGTGTCAAAATCAATGCGACTTATTTTCGGGAAAATGTTTTGGAAGTTGCATTAGAGCCGTGGCCATGCAAACATTACGTTCGTACACCATGGACTTTCCAACAAGACTAGGCACCTTCTCATAAAGCTCGTGTGAACCAAGAATGGTTAAAAATCATGTTCCACACTTTATTTCGTCCACGTAATGGCTTTCGAATTCGCCAGATGCAAATCCGATGGACTATTCCACCTGGGCCATTTTGGAGAGTAAGGTGAGGACTAAAAAATATGTTAGTATGAATGCGCTGAAGCAGCCATTGTTCGGGAATGGGCAAAAATACCGGAAGATCACATTCGTGAAGCATGCAACTCACTTTTTAACCGTTTGAAGGATATAGCCAAGATAAAATGTGGATACATCTAGCTATAGTGAATGGATTTTAAAATTTTTATTATTTCCACAATTTTTGTCATTTGAATCAATAAAAAATATGTTGAATAGGTAACACTTCAATCGCCTAACCCTGTATATAAATATTTCCTATAGTAGTGTCTACGCCAGACTATTACGTCACGCGCACTGTCTGGTGCCACCTTAATAGAAGGCGAATGCAACTCTGACTTGTTCAGTCAGCAGTCGATTCGTTATTCTTGTTCTTCTTTTTTTGCTTCTTATATATTTTTTCCCGAACAATACGGACAGTGCGCGCCTTTTTTCTTTTTTTATATATATATTTTTATCTCGATATAGTACGTACTAGCATAATTAAAAGTATAACTAAAATTACAAATTTGTATCTCGTGGTGTTTTTTTGGTGGTGTGTTTATTCTTTTGTACAAAGCAAGTACATAAAAAACAATTGTCTTGCAATTTGCGTGCGTTTCGGTGGAAACTTAAATTAATTCCTCTCGATAACGAAAATAGTTGAATAAATCAAGATTTGATTTATATATCTTTGAATAATGGTATTAGCTACCAACGAAAGGCTTAACCATTCGGAAAATTATAAACGAACAACAAATATAACAAAATGTCTGACCGTAAGGCAGTTATTAAAAAATGCTGATATGAACGACGAAATGCAGCAAGCTGCAGTAGATTGTGCGGCACAAACATTGGAAAAGTGCAATTTACAAATTAATCAAAAGCGTGATATGCGAATACAACAACAACGGCAATTAGCAGTAGCACCATCATCTCAACCGTATTAATAACAACTAAAGCAGAACAAATTAGAAGAAAATCACCGACAACAAAAGCAAGATTTGTCATCAAGTATTGATAGCAATAATTTGATGTTGGAAAATATGACAGTAGCCAAATATATCACCAGAAATGAGCGAACTGATGGACATCACATTAGCTCAACCTCATATAAGTGGATCAAGAGAAATGCCTCATCCACAACAACAATCATCAACAGAAAGAGCACCGGCAACTGCATCAACAAGACAATTTCACATGGCCTGGTAAAGTGGGCAGAAATTTCGGATCATAGTTAAGTCAAGTAGATTTATTATTTTCATTATTTATTATTTTCATTATTTAAGAACGGTTAAATTTAAACAATTTTAATTTCCCATAAAGCAAGAAGCAGTCGGTAATTGTGGTAGCAGAAATATCAACTCAACCAAGGTATGAGCTCACAGGCATCTCTCTCACATACACAAGTAGTATTGTAGAAAGTTAGGCTATGCTTATGATTATATGTACATAAGAATGAGATAATTAAAGAAATAGGTAGAAATTTAGTCAACTGCAATGAGAGAGTGTACAGTTGCATGTATGATCACTAAATTCAGAGAGAATAAGAGAATTACAGTTTCGTTTATGATCTCGAGATTTAGTACATTCCAATAGAAGATGATAGTTTATTATATGATCATGAAAGTTAGCTCTGCGAGTCCCGAAATAGAAATAGTGCTGCGAGTCCCGATATAAAATTAGTGCTGCTGCGAACAGGGGTGTTACTGTTTGCAGTATTGACACGTTCTATTGCTCTGACAATATTTGGCGTTGTGGGCGTGAGGTACAGATCTCCGTCTCTATCAGCAATACTGACGGAGAAGAACGAGTCGTAGCCAATGCTCATAGTTCGCGTCAAGAAAATATTTGCGGTATTGGAGCGAATGCGAACGGTGGCAGATCCTGCATTTAAATTTGTGTTCCCTTCTTGCTTGAAGAGACGCTGTATCCTTTGGTGCCGTTGTGGGCGGGGCATTGAGCGACGTGGGTGCCAACAGGGAAATTTGTATCACTTCCATGTTTTAAAGCTTAAGGGAAAAAAGAGCTGGAATAAAGTTCCATGACACCTCCTGAAGGCCATAAAAATTGCACAAAGACTCCAATGTGGAATCTCTTGAAATCCAGTTTGAAGCTAGCGGAAGCGCCTACAAAATTACTCCCATTATTCGAAAAGTTTTGTTTGGGACGTCTAGATACGAATTGCGAAAACGCACCAAGGAATGTCTCAGTAGACAGATCGCGTGTAGCATTCAAGTGGTTGCCCTCGTAGAAAAGCACACGAATGTGCGAACATACCCCTTGGTGATTTTACATGCTCTAACAGTGAAACTTTCCATATCAAAAGGTCATGCAAAGTCAACTCCGGTGGAATGAGCTGTATTGGAAAGGATAGTTCGCTCTATGTAGGTCCGCTATGATTTGGGATTGATCCCACTTTTTATGAAATACGCGAATTTTGCAGCTATGAATAACGGTCTTTATAAGGCTCTTTGCTCTTGGAATCAAGTATTGCTCACGAAGGAACCGTAACATTAATTGATTTCCTCCATGAAGAGTAGGAGGTGACCAACAACTTTGAGAACAAACAACTATAAGGTAGAAGGATAGGATTTTTTTAACTATACCACAAAATGAGCAAGTTC
Organism: Megamerina dolium; assembly: GCA_963854835.1. Lineage (NCBI taxonomy): Eukaryota > Metazoa > Arthropoda > Insecta > Diptera > Megamerinidae > Megamerina > Megamerina dolium. The sequence goes on from OY978530.1 coordinate 40,272,099, forward strand.
GTTAATCAACTTTCGACTCGAATTACACCCTGGCTTGTGTCTTGTTATAAAATCGAAAGAGCTAAAACACGCAATGCGCGCGGAAAAGCGACAATCTTTTTGAGAATATTGTAACACAAGTAAAGTATGTGCTTTTATACTCCTAGCCTCGATCGTGATACCGTCTATTTTACTAGCCGATGATGGCTACTGTCCTGCAACTTTAATTAAACAGCTCATTTCGTGCCTGCAAAGTTGTGGATATGCTGTGATAATCCGCTAACACACCATCTACATGTAATTCTGTAAAATATGGACTGCGAGGGGATGTGTATCTAATTACCCATCAAAAGCATCTACATATGTACCTTAGGGCGTATCAATTAAAAAAAAAATAGTTTCTACATAGGAATAGCCTATGAAGGAGGTCCTATAAAGATCAGAAAACAAATCGTCTCAAAAAACAATTATTAAACATTAAATCATTAAAATCGCAGTGTGCGCGAGCGAGAGGTTGTGGGGGTTTGGCTTAGAAGGTATGAATCAACCTTAATGCATTTGTGTAAGAGGGTGAGAGGGTGTGACTCGATGGATAATCGATCGAAGGGGCCCGGGGGTTTGGTGTTGAGTGATAGCTATGAGGTAGATATGTGTATGAGCGTGTGTGTATGCATATCGTGAGAGCTAATAATGCTGTTAAGGTCTAGTGACAGCTAATGCTGTTGCTAAGGCCTAGCTTATCAACTATGTGGTTGGTACATACGTGTGCATGTGTGTGCATGCATATGGTTACTCAGCAAACCACAATATGAGCGCTCATAAAAAGGAGTCCTAAAAGTGTGAAAATAAAGAGCGTTTTCAGAGCGCTCCTAAAAATTATTCTTAAATGATTTTGAAAAGAGTCTTAAAAAGCTAGCTCACAGAGCGCTCTCTGTGTATGTTGTATCTAACACGACCAAGCGAGCACTTAATAACACAAAAGCACAAGCATATTCAGTTGCTGTCTGACTATGACAGCTATATTGCTATATTGCTCTCAGTACACGAAAACGCTGCTTGTGTGAAAATAGGGAGATAGCTTCTAAAACACTTAAAAGCTTTATATTTTATGGCTCAGAAAGGACTCTTTTCGGAAGCTTTTTAGAGCTCTTTCTGATCTAATAATGCTGTTTAGGTCTAGTGACAGCTTATGCTGTTGCTAAGGCCTAGCTTATCAACTATGTGGTTGGTATATACGTGTGCATATGTGTGCATGCATATGGTTACTCAGCAAACCACAATATGAGCGCTCATAAAAAGGAGTCCTAAAAGTGTGAAAATAAAGAGCGTTTTCAGAGCGCTCCTAAAAATTATTTTTAAATGATTCTGAAAAGAGTCTTAAACAACTAGCTCACAGAGCGCTCTCTGTGTATGTTGTGTCTAACACGACCACGCGAGCACTTAATAACACAAAAGCACAGGCATATTCAGTTGCTGTCTGACTATGAAGCATGGATGACTGTCGTTCACACATCAATCATTATTATTCGTTCATTGCTCTCAGTACACGAAAACGCTGCTTGTGTGAAAATAAGGAAATAGCTTCTAAAACACTTAAAAGCTTTATATTGTATGGCTCAGAAAGGACTCTTTTCGGAAGCTTCTTAGAGCTCTTTCTGATCTACCAGTGTAGTAGAAAAAGACGCTCTTTTCTAAGGGTTTTCGGAACATTTACGAGCGTCTTATGTGCTCATTATGAGCATGAGCGCTCCGGTAAAGGAGTCCGAAAAGGGTATTTTGGGTTTCCTGGGTATAGCTCAGCTATGTGGTTTTGTATAGTGAGTATCTGTGCGTGTGCGCGTGTGTGTATGGTCGTAGCTATAAGGGTGACACATATGCTGGGCTATTTATTGCAGTGAGTTTGTTATTGAGGTAGGTGATGTCATAGGTTAGTGTCGTATGTTTTTTGTTACTATTTTTTTGTGGGAGTGTGGTTTAAGCGAGGATCGATCGAGAGTGAGCGAGCAGCAACATGTTGTAGTGGATTAGAATGCTGTGGTTTAGGCCTAGCTTATAAGCTATGTGGTTGGTATAGCAAGTGGATATACACGTGTATGGATGTATATATGTATGGTCATAGCTATAGTTAAGGGTTACATATTTCAATATATGTCGGACTATTTAGATATTTATAGTTTTTATATGTATATATGTATGCATGTATGTATGTGTATATGATTATAGCTATAGGTAAGTGTGACATACATATATGTCGGACTATTTAGATATTTATAGTTTTTTAGGAGCATAAAAAACTCTAAAGATATGAGTTTATTACTGCATTAGGTGATGTATTATAATATACATATGTTTGTAGTTAGTATATATGATGATAAAACATTACATGAGTTTTTGAAGTAAAACTTCTTCGGCGGTGGTTAGCAAATTGAGTGTGAAATTTATAAAGCTATTTTCGTTACATGAGTAGGCAGGAATATATAGCTTAGAGAAAGGGAGAATGAAAAAGAAATGTGCACAGTGATACAAAGCAATAGATAATGATTCACTGGTTCATGGCAATAGATAGTGTGTGTGTGGTGTTGAGAGAGAGAGAGAGAGAGAGCAATCAGCGAACATGTACATGCGCATGTACAAACAACAGCCACACATACTGAAAATGTTATTATTTTCGTGTTATTACGTGCTCGCATCTACATGGGAGACACATTGAATACAATGTTGCCAGGACAATAAAAATAAAAAGGCTAGATCGGCCAAATAAAAACGCAAATAAGCTAAATGGTTTAAAAAAAGGGTAAAGGACAGCCATTTCAATATTTCATAAACAGTTTATATTTTATTTTTAACATGTATGCATTTTAGTTCAACAATCGAAGCATACATTAGGTACAAATATATGAAAAAATACTTTCATAAAACTATAAATTAATACATATTATATTACATTCAATGAAGCGCTTTCGTTTAACAGCTAAATAACATGTGAATTTCGAAGAGAACAGCGGCAAACTACTTCACCATTCTACAAAATCATAATAGACTATATCTAACATTTAACTTTTTCCTCTTCATCAGATGTTTTAATATATATCACAAGAGTCTAACATCCTTATGAGCTGTTCTGCATTCCAGTATTAAAAGATACTGTAGCCGTGTCGAATGAGCAATAAGGTCAAAGTTTTGGATGCGATTTGCAATCTCGAATTTTTTGTCAGTAAGCCAATATACTCGATCTTTTTACTTGTAAAGGGTTATCCATTTTGCGGTTTCAAAAGTAAATGTAAATAAAACACATATAAAATATTTTTTATAATGATATTTCTTTTTTATTACAAAGTTTGAACGTTGACATTATGTGTGAAATACTACATCATTTAAATGACCTCCACGCGAATTGTTGCAAGCATCGATTCTTTTGAGGTAATTTTCGACCACTTTTTGACACATATTGTGCGGTATCTCAGCCATAACGTGACGAATGTTGGTTTTTAGGTGCTCAAGTCTTTCGCGTAGCCCCACAAAAAAAAGTCAAGCGGTGTCAAATCGCATGATCTTGGTGGCCACTTGATATCGCCACGACGAGAAATTACGCGGCCAGAAAATTTCTCTTGCAATAAAGCCATATTCGCTCGAGTTGTGTGGCATGTGGCACCGTCTTGTTGAAACCACATATTCTCCAAGTCGTATTCTTCAATAGCAGGCAAAAAAAGTCGGTTATCATATGACCATAACGCTCCGAATTGACGGTGACAGTCGTTCCATCGTCGTTTTCGAAGAAGTAAGGTCCAATCACACCTCCGGACCAAAGAGTGCACCAAGCAGTGACTTTTTGTGGATGTAGTGGCCTCTTTTCAATTACTTGAGGATTCTCAGAACCCCAAATACGACAATTTTGTTTGTTAACATACCCACCGAGTGAGAAATGTGCTTCGTCGCTGAAGAAAATTTTGTTCGAAAAAACGCCGTCCACCGCCTATTGTTCAAGCACCCATTCGACGTATCTATGACGTTGTGAATGGTCAGCTGGCTTCAGTTGTTGTCGCCATAATGTGCCGTAAGACAGTCCTAATTCCTGAGAACGACGAGGAATCGACACATTCGGGTCTTCGGCAACACTTTCACTTACAGCAGCGATATTTTCGGTGGTACGAGCGAAACGATGATGCACAGGCCTTACAATATCTGTAACCGATCCAGTCTCTTCATATTTCTTCACAATTTTGCCAATTGCTTGCGTAGTTGGACGATTATGTAAACCATAATCTCCTCTTAAAGCACGATATGTGACTGTGGCAGAATCACCATTTTTGTAGTACGTTTTTACAATTTTAATGCGTCGTGCGATAGTTAAGCGATCCATTTTCGCAAATGTCAGACTTTGAACTGAAAAAGAAAGAAATTGTTTTAACAACTCAGTTTGACAGATGTCGAATTCTAGCCCTATACTTATGAAACCGCGAAATGGATAACCCTTTATATCCTGTAATAGAAACAAATATTCCGCGTAACACAGCTGACTATTTAACAGAACAGAGAAAGATAATGGCGGCAAATATGTTTTACCAAATGTGATGCTGCTAGATGACAATTCACATTAAAAAAGTTTCTTCGCTTTATAACACTGCGTGGCACCGAATTTATACAATATCTTGTTTTGTATGTGTGGAGTATTATCCTTAAAAAAGCTAGTTTGAAAATAAGAAAGGGCTAGAAATAAGTAACGAAACTAAACAAAAATGCTAAACTGGCAACACTGATAATAACGATGAATGCGCATATTATACGAAAGCACACGGACGACCGAATATTAAGGTAGTGATCATATTTCACGTTTCAGAATTTCCAAGAGTTAAATTATTCATTCATTATTCCGCATTGTTTATATAATTAACAATTATATTATATATTATAGTGTAATTAAAAAAGTAATACAATCCGAGAGAGGAATTTTGATGCTTTCATTTTGAAATTTGTGTATAGAAGAAAATCAAAAGACAGCTTTGTGAAATCTATCAAAGCGAAAAATTCGAAAATATTTTATTACAATAACCTTTCGGTTGTATATAAAGGTCAAACATCTCACATGCATTTGTTTATTCTTTCTTTTGGATTGTTACTAATTTGATTTTAATTACATCAACTTTAAATTTTTTTTAAATGTTACAATCATTAAAATATTCAAATCTTTGGTTAAAGCCAATTGTGTTTCTTTAAATTTTTTTTTTTTAATTTATCATTTTGTACTCAACCGTAATAATTTTGACATATTTTGACATGAGAAAACATTTTCTGATTGCCTTACTTGGTTAATTATACTGTATATTTTTCTTTTCAATTTCTAATGCATTTTGTCATCTTCTCTCGCAGCTGAAGTATTGTGACGTCACATCTAGAAAAATCTTCTCTGATGGTCGCAATCTTCTTTTCTATTATTGTTTGCAAAAGCACAAATGCAAAAACATTATCAGTTGCTGGCAGACATGGTTGCTGTTTGATTATGTGGCTCATGACAGTGTTTTTGCTTTTGTCTTATAGCCTAGACAGACGGCTGCCTAATTCCGGAGTACCGGCGCACTTAATCCGAATAAAATAATAACCTGACAGACGGCAGTATTGCGGATTAACTAAACGGCTGATTGCTGTTTTATTAGATCTGTCCACTTACATTACTATCACTATCAATTTCTGTCATCTATCACTCTCGATATGAGAAAATCTACAAGAAGTACGTGAACTGAAAACTATCAGAAACTGGTAAATTGACATTCACCGTTCGTAATTGACAACTGGATTTATTTGTTCGCTAACACTTTTCATGTTGAAATCTGTTAACAATTGTTGAAAGTTTTTTGTTAGCGAACACACCTAATATTTTGTAAAATGAATGGAGAAAAATTCACAATAGACAATTTTCAGCAGTGTTGCCATCGCAAATTGCCCTAATCCTCTTGTATTTTGAGAATTAACTCATAGAGTTTATGCGAATTAGCTGCAGTTAATGCCCGAGTTAATTCGAATTAACTCGGTAATCCGGAATTAGGCTGCCGTCTGTCTAGGCTATTAGTCCGCACAAAAACATTTGCACGAAAAACATTTTCAATTAACTTTTGATGTTTCGTTCGCGTATACATGGGCAAAAATGTTTCTCGGCGACTCCTTTGTATGTTTGACCTAATGTTTGACATTACGAACAGTGTTTGGACTGAAAAAAAGTTTTTACGAAGTCGCTTTTTGTTATTCATCAAAAAGTGTAATGTTTCAGATTTATTACGGTTGCGGTAGAAATGAAAAATTATCGATTTGCCACAATTTGAAGTATAGTCCGAATACAGATTACTGATGCTAAGGACAAAGAGTGTCTCATATACCTGAAACAAAAACCACTCTTTCCTCCCCGTGTCTCCCACGCTCACAAACAAAATATATTTCATGCAAATGTTTTTATGTCTAAAACAGGACCAATATATATAAATTGAAGTGGGTGATCTGAAACTTTATATAAACTCGTCAGGTTTGGGTATCCTTAAATCACTTACGAAATATTTGGTAGATGAATTCTTACAAGGTGGTGTTAATAGCTGATTTGAGTTTTTTAAGAAGTTTTACTTCTATCACGTGTACGCTGTTGCACGAGCTTATTTTTATTAGGGTCATCGATAGTTGATAGTTTTAGTATTTCACAATATTATGTAAAAATAATTTAATAATATTATTCAAAAATAATTTCACAATATTATACAAAAATTGTACTAATAGTCAATACATTTTTTATATTATTTTTTTTTTTGAACTTCACTTTGAATAAGCAGATATAATAATACTTCTCAGACTAGTTTGAGTCTTTAAGGAGAAGACAATTGATGATGTGAATACTTCAAATTGCATTGATAGCAGCAGTGAAAGCTGCGAAGAAAAAACAATATTCATATCCAAATGAACGAGGCAATGAAGAAAAGGATTCTAAGAAATAGACAACATCAAATGTCCCATATGAGAAGTCGAGGGACTGATAATCGATGTTAGTCAAAAAATAAGTAACAATCATGGAAAATTTACATCGAGAGGTGATTTTAAGAAATAATGAACAATTGATCAGATTAACAAACTACAAACATTTATTAGATAAACAGACAACTCTGCAATGTGATAGTCAAGTGTTAACTGAGGTCCCATAAAAGCTTAAGGGGGAAGACCACTTTGACGGTTTGAGTTTCTAAAACTTGCAGTTTTCAACCGATTTTGATGAAACCTTGCAAAATTATCGAGAATTTAATTCTGCATCGAAATACTGGATGGGATTTTTGATATTTTATAATTTGGATTTTTAAAGCACGATTTTGAGGCAAATTTTATAGGTAAAAAATTAACAATTTTTTATAAAACGGCTTCAGTATTTCAGTGCGAAATTATATTTAGAATAACCTGCCTATCTAACTTTTGTTCCAGATTCACTTGCCAAGGGTCCAGATGTCCCACCGATGGGGCAAACCGGGCTGGAAGGGGGCTACGCGACCTGGTGAGGTGAGTGAGTTACACAGTTGTTGCAGCAGTTAAAGCGGAAGCGGCGTTGGTGAGGACCGTTTGTGAAGTGGCGAAACGCCTGGAAGAGTGAGTTGGTGTGAATTATCCAACTGGAAAATATTTGCCTTAGAGTGGACTCTTTTAGCATCCACTTTTGAACCCTTATTCGCGCTTATCAGTGTTTTGACAGCTGAAGGACAAGGGCGCCATCTAGCTGAATATCCACCCACTACGATAATTGGTTGATGAATTGACTAACTGTGGTGAAATACAAAGAGGATAGAATAACAAGAGTAGACGGATAATATTTTCTGCTGCAAATTCATCTCAAAGAGGGTAGAATAACAAGAGTCGACGGATAATTGCCAAAGAGGGTAGAATAACAAGAGTAGACGGATAATTGCGCAGCGCCACTTATCTGTAGAAAATATAGTTGCACACTTTATCTATGAATGACTGATTTTTATGTGAGTAGACTCGGCTGCCATCATAGTTGTTCACTTTCTGAATTATCAATGAGATTATAATGACAAAAAGAAATTGAGAACAAATTTCTCACAGAATATATTTTAAGAATTTTTCTTCCCCAAGAAACGAGAGCAAAGGCAACAACAAATACGCAGGCGTAAGTAGATGAGTGTGTGAACCAATGCGACTGAAATCGAAGAAAGACGAACAATTTGATGTGTTGAAGTGTCTTCCTCTTAATTTTGGTGGCGCGTTGGATGGCATGAAATGACAAAATCTTCAAAAAATGCCAAAAATTCAATCGCAAGTTCTGTGTTGCCGATTGCGTACAAGTATGAAAGAAAAATATAGTATTTTGCTGAGCATTCGTACATATACTTTTTACATAGGCAAATAGAAAGAAACGAAATTGAGAGAGTTTACAATCGGTGGTTGACATGCGTGCGAGATAAGAATTTGATTGTATGAACATACATATATGGATAGAATAAAAATCTAATATTTTTAGCCTATGAGAAATAAAATTCGAGTTCTAAATTTTTCTCCTGCACATTTTTATGCCATCTAAGGATAACCTTATAGTACAAATAAAGATTGAGCAGACGACAATAGGAAAAAATACTTAAAATTGTATAGCATTAAGGGCTTGATTATTTCCTATAATCTCTATATAGGGATATACATAAGAAGGGATATAAGTATATGAAAATATCAAATGAATGATTGTCTTTGCTTTCCGCTTATAATAGTTTATATACGTAATGATTGAAAATATATTGTCATATTCAAACATTACCCAGAGTGTTATTACAAAATAGTCAAAGGTAGACAGAGAGGGAGAGAGAAGAGATAATATGCCAATTTGTGGTTCATGTATCAAAATTCTCAAAAATTTGCAACTATATCTTACCATTTCAATGGCTTCCATTTTATTTCACTCCATAAAAGAATACATTGAGAGAGCAAATTTATACGATGGCATTGGATTTACTCGATTATTGCACAATCACTCAAAATGCTACTATGCAACTATATTTCCTACAGATGGATTTGCGGCAGAAAATATTATCCGTCTACTCTTGTTATTCTATCCTCTTTGGATAGACGGATATTTGCGTAGCGCCACTTATCTGTAGAATATATTTATCTATGAGTGATTGAGTTTTCTGCGAGTAGACTCGTCTGCCATCATAGTTGTTCACTCTTTGAATTATCAATGAGATTATAATTGCAAAAAGAAATTGAGTACAAATTTTTCACAGAATATATTTTAAGAATTTTCAGTTTCTTTATCACATATATAAATACTTTCATATGATTCTATGTATGAATCCGACGATCAAAATTCAATTAATATTGAAATTATATAGGATAATTCTAAATGACATTTTTCAAAAATTAACGAATATCAACATTTATTAAAGATATTATGTAGGTAATGAGAATTAATTAAATTATCGTTTAACACAATTTTGTATAAAAATTTAATTTGTTTACAAGAATTAATTCTTACCAAAATGTTTTAGTTATAGAAGCTCAAGTGAATTTCAATAAGAGATCATTCCATATTTACTTACTGCAAACAAACTCTATCATCTGTTTCTTTCTATTGCTCTCATTTTTCGTTTTCTACATATTTTACTACGTAAAAACTACATGTACCTATGCAAAGCAAGATTGTATATTTTTCATTAATAAATACGCGAGATCGGCAACACCGCAAGCATGTGATTGAATTTTTGCTATTTTTCAATATTTTTTCATTTTGCGATTGCTCAGCAGCCAGCACACCAACATTTACGCATGCGTTCTTGTTATTGCTTTTGCTTTCGTTTTTTGAGGAAGAGGAAGAATCATTAACTTTCTGATTTTCGATTTGTTCTTTGATATATAATGCTGCAACTAGCTACCGACGTAAAAACGTAGAACGTGTCAGCTGACACGACATATCTTATGGAAATGTCGTGTTAACAAAAACTCACCACCGTATGACGGTGACGTAGACGTTGCTCGTAGCGGAGAGAATCAACAGCAATTTGATTTTTTACGTAAAACGTGTCAGCTGATCGCTCTATATGTTTACAGGGTTATCAGCTTCGACTTTTATAAATGAATAAAAAATTAACTAAAAAAGTTAAATTTTTTTTTAATTAATCAAAACTATCATCGTGTTTAGTTATTTATTAAAATATACTTCACGTATATTAATTTTTTTTTTACAATTTCACAGAATATTCAGTGTGTCTTTTCTTTTTAATCGACGATGCCCCGTGCTCAGCAACAATTGCCTAGCAAGGGGATTCGGATGATTGTGTAATTTTTGAATGTAGCTTCTACGGGACATTGCAACTTCCTCAGAAATTGTGGGTACATTTAAATCTCGATGGATGTTAACGTTCCTCATATACCAAGGCGCGTTTACAATAATTCGCAGACACTTGGATTGTATTCGCTGCAATTTTTCGATATTAGAGGGAGATGCGGTGCCCCAAAACTGAATACCATAAGTCCAAATTGGCTTCAGGATTGCTTTATATAATAGCACTTTGTATTCGAGATTCAACTTTGATCTTTTGTGTAACAGCCACCATAACTGATTCATTTTAATCTTGATCTGAGTTTTCTTTGCCTCTATGTGATTTTTCCATGTCAGCCTTCTGTCGAGGTGAATACCCAAGTACTTTGTTGAGGAACATTGTGGAACTGATTGGCCATTTATTTTAAGTGGGGGACATGTATCTAGCCTTAGCGTGAAGGTTACATGTACGCTCTTTGATTCATTGACTTTTATACGCCATTTTGCTAGCCAGATTTCGAGAGAATCGACATGAGTCTGCAGGAGTTTAGTAGCTTCTATGGGGTTAGAGCGAGAGCACAATATTGCCGTATCATCAGCAAAGGTCGATATGAATGTATAGTTATTGTTGGGCATATCTGAAGTGTATAAGAGATACAGTTATTGTTATGTATGTATACAAGAAAGAACAGTCGATTTCTCCGTCGCTGCTACGGGCATAACTTTTGACAAATTTTTGCTCTTACGTACGGGCAGTACGTACGTACGCTACGTCGGTGGCTAGTTGCAGCATAAAACAAAAGCACACATCTGTAATAGGGCGGGTCAATTTATCAAAATATATCAAAAAACCGTGACTAACATAGATTGTAAGTATTGTATATTTTTCCACGATACCATGGGTCTAAAATAATGTTGATCCAGCGTATTTTCAAAAATAAATAATTTTTAATAATTCCATGCAAAATATTATAAAAAAAATATTTTTGTATGGATGGAAATACTAATTAACATTAATTTTAGACCCATGGGTTGTCGAGCAAATATACCTAAAATCATAGTAGTTTCCGCTTTTGCTATACGATCGTGACTACAAAATTTGGCCCGTTCTAATGTATATGTGTAACAGAATGCACGAAATAAATGCTTTGTTTGTTCTCATTCTAAATTTGTCATCATCGCGTCTGCAGAAGCATGGCCTCAAACACTTGTGTTATGTTGAGGGTTTTTATTTTAAATCTTATATAAATTCGAAGGAGGCTGATTGCCTCATGCATCTCTTTCTGCTATACGCACATGAAACCAGCCGATTGGCCGCTCATACGAACTATATGCACGAAACGAAAGCATGCGTGCGAAGTTCTTCTCAATTTGATTGTATATTGCAGATATGTATGTTTCAAGTTTCTGATAGTTTTCAGTTCACATACTTCTTGTAGATTTTCTCATACCGAGAGTGACAGATGACAGAAATTGATAGTGATAGTAAGGTAAGTGAGCAGACCTAATAAAACAGCAATCAGCCGTTTAGTTAATCCGAAATACTGCCGTCTGTCAGGTTAATATTTTATTCGGATTAAGTGCGCCGGTAATCCGGATTAACGCTGCCGTCTGTCTAGGCTATTATGTTTTTATGATCTCTATATAGGGATATATATAAGAAGGGATATAAGTATATGAAAATATCAAATGAATGATTGTCTTTGCTTTCCGCTTATAATAGTATATATACGTAATGATTGAAAATATATTGTCATATTCAAACATTACCCAGAGTGTTATTACAAAATAGTCAAAGGTAGACAGAGAGGGAGAGAGAAGAGATAATATGCCAATTTGTGGTTCATGTATCAAAATTCTCAAAAATTTGCAACTATATCTTACCATTTCAATGGCTTCCATTTTATTTCACTCCATAAAAGAATACATTGAGAGAGCAAATTTATACGATGGCATTGGATTTACTCGATTATTGCACAATCACTCAAAATGCTACCATGCAACTATATTTCCTACAGATAAATTTGCGGCAGAAATATTATCCGTCTACTCTTGTTATTCTACCATCTTTGGTCAAGCAATGCTCCAAAAAGGAAAGTAGGAGAAAATTCGCCAGATTTGTCGTTGCATGACATAATGACCGCTATACGAGGTGTGGAACATAGTTTCGACCGGCAGATAGAAAATTTAACATCAAAAGAGGACATTCACGAATTGAGGCAGACAGACGGAGCACAAATCGAAAGTTTGGAAACTGAAAGCGAAATTTTGAAACAGAAACTCAACCAATTGGAACGAGATAGAGAGCTGGACAGAAACGAATTAAATCGGATAGTTAACCAAAGCAAAAGGAAGAAAGTTGTTGTGAAAGGTATACCTATTGGTCAATCACCAAAATCGGCTTTCCAAAATCTATGTAAGGAGAAGTTTAACCTACAGTATATAAAAGTCTGGAAGGCAGGAAGGCTGTATGAAAACAACAGCAAGATGGGAGTGATAGCAGAGCTTGAATCAGCTGAAATGGCAAGTAATGTCCTTAAAAACACCAACAAACTATCAGGTACGGCAATATTCATTGAACGAGACCTTAATGTAGAGCAACAACAACACAAAAGGGTACTGCTGCAGTTGAAGCTTTTGGCGCTGAATAATTCGCAAAAAATACCCGTCAGAAATGCTAGCATGAGAGTGGACAACAGATGAATGGAGTACAATGGCGACAAAATTTTGATGTGTAATGGGCAGCTTGCTGAAAGAGAACTTGTAATTATATATGGTAGTAGTTTTGAAATTAATATATGTTACGGCTATCGTTTAGAAAAAATTAAATCAAAACACTAAATCATAGGATAGATATAAGGAAAATAAACAAGAAGCCCAAAAAGATTTGGAAATAAACTTAAATAAACTGTAAAAAGCACCGGAGATGAGCATACAGAACAATTAAAGAATAATGAGATTAACTTAAAGTAAGAGTCAATATGGATGAGCTAGTGGGGGCAACTTATGTGGTATTAGAAAGAAGCTGGGAGAAGTTGAAGTTGGATATTGGTTCAAGTATATAGAAGAATTAGATGTAGTTGAGATTGTGGTGTCCGGGAGGGTAATACATATAATTCTGTTATATTTGAATGGTAGTAGTTGGAAACAAGTTTTTGAAATTATGAAATAAAGTTTTCAGCAATATTACTTTATAAACCCTATAGTGATCGGTGTCTTAAATGTACGAATTGGAGAGTTACAAGTAAGCATAGAAGACATTTTTGGAAGTGACATTGTGGGAGGTAGAACATGTAGAAACTCAAAAGACAAAATAATTAATAAGAATGGTAAACAATTTATAAACTTCTGCGAAGATAATGGAATTGTAATTTTAAATGGAATGACGAATAGTGATGAATGCGGAAAATTTATGTATATTAGCGGTTTAGGTCAATCAGCCATCGATGTTCCATATATAAGGACTTATTTAAAGTAAAGTGGGACAATGCGCAAGTGCACTTGTTTAACAGTAGGCTTTATAAATAATCTACACAAGAAAATGATGATGAAAAGTAACCTAGCTAGCACTGTGCAAACAAACCACAGGGCCTTTAAGTGGCTGAGAATATTCAACAAAATACAAAACAATGACGACAAGTTAGAATATATACATTCTAATATTAAATACAAAGAAGTGTGCGAAAGAAGCTCGAAAGAATATTATGAAAGATTAGTGGAAGTTAGTACAAGAAATTCGTTGGCATGAAATAAATAAAAGTTCGGAAATATCTCCTGGCGAGTTTAGACAATATTTTAAAGGACTTTTGAATCATGTGTAGAAGGTTGAAAACATGCACTACGAAGGTTTGTTAATAGAAAATGATACTTTAGATAAACCAGTTACATCGGAGGAAATAGTTCTAATGTTAAATAAAACAAAAAATGTAATAGCGCCAGGTTTGGATAGGGTTCCTTATGAATCTTTTAGAAATGTGGACATAGAGTTGACGAATTAGCCAGGGCATATACAAGACTGTACAAAAATGGACAAGTAGATAAATCGTTCGAGACAAGCATAATATTCCCACTTTTTAAAAAAGTGGCATAGCATCAATTTATAAGGGCATATCTTTCATGAACTGCATAGCTAAAATTCTGATGTGTATTTTAAATGAGAGACTGATGAATTGGGCAGACAACAATAACATTATAACCGAATATCAGGCGGGTTTTAGAAAAAAACACTCTACGGTTCACAATATATATAACCTAAAAATCAATCGTCCACTTAAAAATTAATGAAAATAAGAAAGTGTATGCATTTTTTGTAGATTTTAGGGCAGTGTTTGATAATGTTCCAAGTTTCAAAAGGCATGTAGAAAAAGAATTAGTTTAGCAAAAATAGTATAAACGCGACCTGGCGAGCATTTTTAACAAACAACCAAATAAAAATGTCTGCAAATTGGAAATTGTTTTTAGCTGTAGTGAGAGCAGTGCAAAGCTATGCAGCGCAGGCTTGGGGTTTTGCAATGTTCGATGAAGTAGACAAAGTACAAATGAATTTTCTGAAGAGAATATTGCGTCATCCTGACAATACGACATTTTATTGCCTTCTTTTAGAAACAAATATACCAAACAGCCATCTATACACTCTCGAACTGCATTTAGGATACATTTATAAAACATTATAGGAATACAAATATGACAACTACCACATATACTAACTGAAAGGGTATTAGCAAAACAAATATTTTGGGCGAAGGCACTACAGGGTTTAGGAGAGAATTTTAATAGTAATTGGGAACATGTAACAGAAAATAATGTAGTATGGAAAGAAAATGTAAGGTTGCTACTAGAAAACTTAAACACTTAAAACAAAAAGAGAAAATTTTGAAAAGGCAATTTAACAGTTCTCGTTTATATAAAGATCTAGATCACTGTGTTAGCAAAAGTTATTTAAATGATAATATGGACGCATACAAAATAATGTATTTTTAAAGCCTGATGCGATTTAATTTATCTTGGCATAGGAATCTCAGCTGTACTCTTTGTAAGTTAAGCGAAATGGAGAATATTACACACTTTTTGGAAAAATGTCCAATACTCAAACGAATTAGATACAGATATTTTGGAAAATATACTTTAGATGGGCGCCGTGGTTCAGTGGTTAGTGTGTTGGCCTTCTGATCTGTAGGTCGTGGTTCAATCCCCGGCTGATGCATAACAAATTTAATATCGAAAAAATTTTCTTTTCGAACGGTACCCACCTGTCGGCAAGCAATTGGCAATTCTTCCGACAGTAACAACTTTCCATGAAAAAGCTTCTAAAAGAACTGTGTGACAAAGCCCAGAAAAAGTGATGTCCCAAGGGTTCTGCCGTTCGGATCCGACTAAAATAACTAGGTCCCTTCTAATACTGTCCAAAATTTAACACGCACAACAGCAATGGAAGAGAAGCTCGGCCAATGAGCCCTTCGGGGCTTTTAGTGCCACACACACACACACACACACACACACACACACACATATATATATATATATATATATATATATATATATATATATATATATATATATATATATATATATATATATATATATATACTTTAGATTTAACGGACGTATTAAATGGGACAAAAGAATTTGGTTGGGAAAGTTTAGTGAAGTTCATCATTGGTGCTTTGATATATAGAAAATTAATATTAAATGTGTATGCGTAATATAATAGTATTGATAAAGAAGATTAATTGGAATGTAGTACTTTATGTAATGTTAAGTTTATCTCCGACAGACGACTATATCGTGTGTTCTTTAATTGTATATTTTGTATTAGTTGTTGGTTTATAATTTGTAAGAATATCTTTAAATAAAGAACTATATCTATTTATCTATCTATCTATCTTATCAGCTAATTGTGTTGCAAACAACCTCATTACACAGCTAATGCTAAATATAATCGAGTGTAGATTATCTGATGATGATGATGATGAGTATGGTATAGAAAGGCGGTTTCGTGCAGAACTTTTTGCAAAGATAACGCATCGAGGCCTGTAGCATTTGAAAAATTACGAGTTATTTTCAAAGAACTAAAATATGGTGAAGCTCTAAAAGTTTTATATGATTCAATTATTTCTATAAAAATATTTTAATAAATTATTGTTCGCTTATTATTGATTTTGAAAAAAACCTATTGTGTTTTCATTTATTCAAAGTATAAACAAGTTGAAATAAAATTTTTAAAGATAGATGGCCACAATTATATGTATTAAATTTTTGATAACGCTTATAATTATAGTTTATGTCTGTCCCCAAATATTTTATCAGTTCTTTCGGTGGAGGCAAGTTTCCAAAGCTGTCGTAATACTCAATATGATTTTTATTCGTATAGTATGCTACCCAATGTGTTCCAAGTAGTATGTAGTTTCCGCAATCTCAATTTTAGTGTTACAAATTACACATTTTTAACATTTCTAACACATTTTTTCGACATTTTTATTATTTCTAACATGCTTTTTTAACATGTTTAGAAATTAAAAAATTTTAAGATTGGTAACACAAACAAAATAACCCAAAATCCTCCTTATAATTTGTAATTGGTTTCCTTTGGAAACATAAAATATTTTTAAATAGGGGATTTGAATGTATTTTTAGAATGTTTAAAAAAGTGACATAAGTTGGGCTACTATATTTCATTAAATTAGATAATAAATTTAAAGAGACATTAAAAAAAAATGAATGATGAGTTGGCACCAAAACTGGGTACCAACCTAGATTAATCAGCCGACCCAAGTTTTGAAAATATTTTCATTTTAAAGCTTTTATTTTATTTTTAGAATGATCAAAAATGTGGCATAAATTGGTCTACAAAGTATTTCCAGTAGGCTACTGGGAATAGCCCACTAGATTATTTAGTGATAAAGACCTGGTTTATTTAAATAGATTTCTTTGTTTTTATGATAACTAGTTTCAAGGTTGCCTGGTTTTTTAATGTTTCTATATGTAACCAATCATTGAAGAATGATTATTGATGGAAAATCCAGCGCCTCCCTGGAGAGGTGAATGGATTTGTTAAAAATTATTCTCATTGTCTCTCATGAATTTAAATGTGGTTTCATATGATATTTCAGGGGTCCCCCGCGAAGGACCCCTGGATTTTAAGCCTAATAATGATAAGAATGTTTAAAATAAACATTCTCTAAACATGTTTCCAAAGGAAACCAATTACAAAGTAATTATAAATTATCTACAATTCTAAGAATAGATCAATCTTTTTAAAGCTGTTTCTTATCTTTAAGTGATATACGTTAAAACAGTTGTCGATAATGCGAGCATGGGGAACTAGTGAGCACCCAGTGCGCGATTATCTTCAAACTATTTCAGAAACGGATGATCATCCGTTGTGTGATTTTCTTCCATATTTTTTTTTAATAAAAGGGCACAAATTATAAAATATACAACTAAATATACAAGATGAGTATCCTGACTAAAACAATTCATCAAAGAGTGTGTTGAGACAAATTACGAGAAAAATTATTTTTTTATATTACAAAATGTATTTAATAAATAGATTTGGAAAAGATCTGACAACAACTTTGGATAGGCTTCATAAAAGATTTAATTGATGGTTTTATGATAATAGGAGTATTAGATATGATTATATTTATTTCAAAGATATAAACGAAAAAATAAATCGTTTATAGAAAAATTATTTAAAACAAATCAAAAGGAAATTGATGAGTTAGAAAAACAAGGTGACATAGTAATATTAATTAAATTTATGTTTCTCAGTGGTTCATATTTTTGAAATGTTTTAACTGCTTATTTAATGGAAAAAAATGAAGAACGTGGAGAATTTGTAAAAAAATTCGAATTAAATTTTACTAATTTAATAAATTATATAATTTTCATAAAATATTGTGAAAAATTTAATGAAAATGCAAAAGTTATTATGATTTATTGAATTAAATTTCTTGAACAGTTTTTTGTAGTACGTAGGTAGAATGGCTGCGACCCTGGTCACTTAAGTAGCAAATAAAATGCCGTTTTGAGCCATAAATGTCGCTAAGACCTACTGAGTGTTAAAGGATATGTTACAACCAGCCGGAGTTGTTTATAAATTGCAGGATATGGGAGATCTCTATTTTAGATAACTGTCTTAGGTTATCAAAGAAAGGGCTACCTAAGAATGTTAATCGGTTTCTGGCTAAGGCCGGGCATTTACACAAGAAATGCTTCACCGTCTCCTTAGCAGCTATGTCGTTACAGGTTCTGCAATGGTAGTTGTGCGGAATACCCATTTTCTCTGCATGTGTACCCATGACTTGTGGATACTGCTATTAGATTGTGTATGATGGCCCTAGATCTACTCAGAAGGCTCATTGTCCTCTATCATTGTAGTCTGGCCAGGTGGCTTTTGAGATTGAGCAGGTTGTGGTTTTTGTCCATTTCCGCTGCGCTTTGTTTAGGTAGTATTTTTGAATAATCCCCTTGGCTTCTGCTGGGGAACGCAGTTTTTTGTAGTTCTTCTGTACAAAATTTACCTAAAATTGGCTCATAATTTAAATCGCTTATAAATTATGCAATTAGATTAAAAGAATAAATCTTACTGATAAAAAATATTTCATAAGTCCAATTATTTTTATATTTGTTTTCAAATTGTTTTTTATGTGATTGTATTCGTACTTTATCAAAAAAAAAAAAAAAACTACTTTATCACCAATTTTAAAAACAGGTTTTTCTGATTGTTCGCGAAGCGATCGCTTGACTTCGGCAGAATGTTCACTTTGTGAACCATTTCCTTTAAAACATATTTTGGTTTTGCAACTAAGTTTTAAATTTAAAAGATACTGAATAAGTAATATTCAAATTAAGTTTTAAATTTTAAAATATAATAAATGAGTAATATTCAAACTAAAGCCTTATATAGCTACTCATAAACCAATGAAAAGATTAAATGAATTATTTCCAAACATTTTAAGATCAATTATTTTTGGATTAAGTAATTATGGAAAAACAAATATATTACTACATAATATACTTAACACTTATTTTTTTATTATTATTATTTGTTCAAAAACATGTAATCAAGATAAATATGAATACTTAAAAAATTTGATTAATATACTTAATAAAGTATGCACTCTCAATGACTTGGTATCAAAAGATATTAAATGTTTATCAATTGAATCGCTACCATCTCCTGAAAATGTTAAACCATATTCTGTAATAATATTTGATGATATTTCTACTGGACAACAAAATTATATTGCCAATTATTTTGCTTACGGTAGACAAAATAATATTATGTTTCTTGTTTTTATTTGTGTCAAACATATTCGAAAATACCTAGGCAATTGATTATAGATATTGCTAATTTTATAGTCTTATTCAATCAAGATAAAACTAATACAAAACATGTATTTGATGATCATTGTAATGATATTGATTTTGATTCATTTAAAAGTATGTGTAATGAATCATGGAAAAATCAATTTAGTTTTTTGGTTATTGATAAGAAAAAGCTACCATTGATGGAAGATATAAGAAAATGTTTGAGGATATATTTTTGTTGAAATGATTTTATAGTTTTTAAAATTTAAACCTAGTTGCAAACCAAAATATGTTTCCTTTGGAAACGGTTTGACAAAACGAACTTGTCTCTGAAGGAAACAGTTCACAAAGGAGACGGTTTGATTTTATCAAACAAGCATTACTTGGATAGTTAAGGGATTATATGAATACGAATCATCACTAATAATTAGACAATGCACAATTGTATCATCTGGGAATTTTTCCGTCCATTTAAACTCAATTTTAATATCAATAGCAGCCCCTTTAATCGCCTCATTTTGTTTACAAGTATAAATGGGAATTATTGGATATTCTTTTAAAAATGAATCATAATTTGCTAATGGTAAATTATTTTTACTAGAACCATAATAAGAATCTAGATATATGTTGTATAAGCACCAAACTTATAACGATTAAACGATAATTGCATATCATAATTTGTATATCTACTGTAATTTTAACACGACGTTTTCTAAACTACAATGATAAAATTTACCATTATCTTTTTGAAAATTTTGATTTTTCAATGTTTGGAATGCTATCAAAAAATATCTTGATTTAGAACTAGCTGAGGTTATATTCCAAGTATAATTATTTACTGCAGGAATAGCACTTGTACAATAATATCTCCAATTTTTAAAATACATTTCAAAGTTTGTAATTTTTCAAATATTTTTATTAATCTCTTGTTCAACTTCAATAGAAAATTTAACATGAGGCATTTTCCACATTATTTCATTAATTTTAATAGAAAAACTATGATCATTTAAACTACTATCAATAATTAAGCAATTTGAATTATTATTTGATCTAATTAATTCTAATTTTTGATTAATTCTGAAAATAAAATGTTTGTAGTCTTGAAATAATCCCATTAATATATATAATGGAATATTAACAGAAAAATATTACCTTAATTTACAATTTGCCACCCAGCATTATTTAATGCAAGATCATTAGAAAATATGCTATTCCTTTAAATGATGTTGTTAAATGATGTTGTTCATCATTTGCAGTAATTTGTTCTCTAACAACAAGTAAACATTTATATGGTAATGTTTTTATGTCTTGATTATTAATATTTATTTTTATTGGTCTACCATGTGCATTTAAAAGAGTAGAATTGGAAGGTAAATGTTCCTAAAAATCATAGTATTCTATACCTTTTTTTCCGTCATTTATTTAACTAAAAATTTACTAACAATTTTAAAATAATTGAAGTCTTATCTTTAATTGCTTTATCAAATTATAAAAAAACATAATTATAATAATAATAATTAGTACCATTGAAATGTATTCATTTTGCATTATTTTATCAATTCCATTTGAAATAATTAAATCTATTTTTGATAATTGATCATCATGTTCTCAAAGCGAACCCTTTCCAAAGCCATTGTGATAAAACAGATATTTATTATGAACTTCTATTTAAAAATATTAATTACCAATATAAGCAATATGTTCAATATCATTTGTATATGGTCCATTTCTTTTATTGGTTTTTTGAAGTTTTTTATTTAATTTTTATTTCATTTTTTTCTTCAAATATATCAGATAATTTCTTTTCTCTATATTTTTAAATAGATGTTTTACCACCTTTTTTTTTTAAGAATAAATTTATACATTTCTTCTTAAAATTTCGTATTTCCTATTATTTTATCGGCTTCTTCGTTTTTAGGTAATTCTTGCCCTCCTCTTGTTTTTTCTGATTCTGATTCTAATTTATTTTCTAACACTGCATATAAATCTTTTTCATTACAATATTTTCATTTTACAAATACAATACTTTACAATCATTTTACAAATACAATACTTTCCATGTTTCTGATTCAATCTCTTTTTCAGTAAAAATTTCAGCTATATATCTCATTATATTTACAGTCCTCGAATTGTATTCTGAATTATTTATTATTTCTAATATAAATTCCAATTATCTATTTTCATCGAAATAAATTTCCTTTAAATTTTCGTAATTATTTATTTTTTTAACTTTTAGGGAATCATTATTTTTATATTTTTTAATTACAGCTTCCATTCAATAGATAAAAAAAAATTAATATAATAATAAATTTCATAATTTTTGACAATTGTAGAATTTCCACAATCCCATAAATTCATGTCAATTAATTATATAACATAATATTCATTCAGACTCAGCAAGTTTCACTGAAACCAAGTGAGACTAAGTGAAACTAAGTAAGACTAAGTAAGACTAAGTGAGACTAAGTGAGACTAAGTAAGACTAAGTGAAACCAAGTGGGACTCTTAATATTTCTTTATTATAAATAATAAAAAATGTCTGAATACTCATTAATAAGAAAAAATACCACAATGAAACAAAAACTGTTTGTTTTACAAAATTATCCAAACCCTGAAAATTTTATTATTTGTAAATATAAACATTGGGGTGGATATAAACGCATTACATTAAAACAATTAAAAGAAAGTAATTATCGATTTGATCCAAATTCTTCCAATAAAAATTTATTAGGAGAAAACTAGGCAAAATTATTTAGAGGTAATTTACCTATAGATTTATATATTATTGAAATAGATCAAGAAGTCAAAAATATCAACTATAATAAAGTATGAAGTGTTAATGAAGAACACAGAAGTAGTTCTTCAGGATCCCTCATAAATAGGTATAATAAAAGTAAATAGCTGAAGAAATTAAAAAATATGAAAAAGAGATAGAAAAATTAAATATTAATTCAAAATTAATCACTGGTGAAAATCCTATAGAACATTATGAAAGTAAATAAAAAAATATGGCTTTAATTAATCATTAACAAAATAAAATATCAAGTTTATAAAAAAAGTTAAATCTTGAAAATTAAAATATATTAATTTAATAAGTTCAAGTTAATGGTTCGATATTATGGTAAATATATTATAAACAATCTTATAAATAATCTTCAATTTGAATTTCATATCCCTGGTTATAACTGTTTAGGTCCTGGTACTAATTTACACTTGAAAGAAGAACAGGGTATTCAACTAATTAATAAATTAGATGAAGCTGCTAAAGAACATGATATAGCATATTCAAAAAATACTGATTTAAATAAAAGACACGAAGCTGACAAGATTTTGGAAGATAAAGCATGGTCTCTTGACCATTTTAGCAAAATATGCTAGTTTATCAGAAAAAGTAAATGGAAAAATTTGGAAGGTATATTAAATATCCAATATCTCTAAATGAAAGAAAAATAAAAAGAAAAAGAAAAGAAATATATCTATAAAATTAGAACCAATTCAATTAGAAAGAACAAAAGTAAGTGTAATGAATGAAACATATTTACCGATAACTGGAAAACAAATTAAATCTATTAAAAAATATCTAAGTAATAATATAATTGATTTAAAATTATCTAAGTCCCTATTGCAAAGTTTTAATAATGAAAAGATTGGTGGGTTTTTACCAGCATTAGTACCGCTTATTTCAACAATAGGAGCTAATAATGATAAAAAGACTAATGATAAATTACTAGAAGAAAAAATTCGTCATAATAAAGCATTAGATGAACAACATGTAAAAAATGGTAATGGATTCTTCTTAAAAAATCTGGTAATGGTCTACTACTTAAAAAGAATTTGAGTTTGGGTTGATTCCTATTAAACCATTAAGTAATTATGATTTTAAAAAATATGCTAGAAAATTCAATATTTCAAATTTTAAAGGTGTTTTTTTGAAAGATAAATTACCAAAAAAGATAAAAGATATAGAATGTGGAATAATAAATTTAGATAATAATGGTGGTAATGGTACTCATTGGGTAGCATATAAGAATAATAATAATTATATTGTATATTATGATTCATTTGCTTTAAATAAATTACCTATATTGGCTGAAAAATATTTTAAAACTAATGAAAATATAATTATCTTTAATAATAATATTGATCAAGAAATAAATGAAATTATATGTGGTTATCTTTGTTTAAAATTTTGAATAAAATTCTATAGCTTCTTTTGTAAACAAATTATTCAACATAATACATTAGTTTCATCAGATTTACCATTAAATATTATAAATGTTAATTCAATTAGAATAAAATGTAATATTGCATCTGGTAGTTATGAGAATAATAGACAAACAAATATTATTCATGAATTTTTTATTGATGATAAACCAGGTGAAAAAATAAATGAGATACCAAAAAATTTAAGAAACCATTCTATAAATACAAATACGATTACAAATATATATATTCAAATCGTTGATCAAGACAGTAATTAAATTGATTTTAAAAATGAAAATATTAGTACTAGATTAAACGTTCGTGAAGTGAACTGATAAGTTATTAGACAGATGATTCATTATAAACTTATTAAAAAAAAATAAATAATTAAAAAACATTTTTGGTTATAAATCTAAAAAATAAAAATGTGAGAAGTTCAAGATCAACCAATCAACTTAATAATGAAAATATTAGGTGTAGTTAAAGAAAATCCACTACTTGGATGGCTTTAGTAATCTGAATCTCGCATTGTATAAGTGCATTCGGGTTACGCTAGATTGCGTTAGAAAGATAGGATTTCGTCCTTTTGTGATTGCTTGACTCAGTATTGTTTGCGCACTCGTCAAAGATGGACAACAGTAAAGAGAAAATACTCCATATTTTACAGTTTTTCTTAGACAAAGGCGAAAACGTAAGCCACACTGCTGAAAATCTGAACAGTGTTTATGATCCTGATACTGTAACAGCCAATCACGTGCAATTTTTTTTCGTCGATTCCGTTCCGGTAATTTTGATATCAAAGATGCAAGGCCAATTGTCGAAAATATCGATAAAATAATGGAAATCATCGAGTCTGACCGTCATGTAAGCACTGTTGCCGAGGAGCTAAACATTGCACAAAAAAACCGTTTGGAACCATTTAAATAAATAAAACCTTCAATTTAATGCAAAAATAATGGATTTGCTTTTACTACACCTAATATTAATAAAAAATTATGTTACAAATTTATAAATGGTGAAAAAATATGTTTATCAATTAGAAATAGTAAAAAAATTTGTATAAAATGTTTACAAAAAAAGGATTTATTAGAGTTTATTTCAAGTTATTGTAAACAGTGTTACATAGAATATTATTAGCCGCATTCTTTTGTAACCGAGTTGCAAAAGAACACCAACTCGCATTTAATTTCCCCTTTACTTGAATATAATTTGCCTTTAGTTACTTAGCAACGCTGGTGGTATATATGGTTGTTCGTGAAATTTATAAACGAAATAAAAACAAAAAAGAAACAATTTTGCGGAATCAGTGGAAAATATATTCGTTTATTTAAAATGAATTTTTATTTGCACTTGTTTTATTTTGCTTATTTTTGTTTATATTTACAATAATTTGACGTGTTGTTGAAATTTCCCAAGCACATTCCAGTAGTCTATTCACAATAGTGCTGTTTTTTTTACTTTCCAACACTATAAATCAGGTCGATTAAAATATAAGCAACTTCAATTGAACTCGGTTAAAATAGACGATGTCGCTTATTTTTGTTGTTGCTTTGCATGCAGTTCGGCAAATAAGTCAGTGTTCTTTTGCAACTCGCGTGCAAAAGAATGCGGCTATTATAAAGTGTATTCAAAAATTATATTATGTAAATGTGGAAGAACTTATTCTAAAGAGAATAAGATCTCACATTATCGTTCTGGATTTCATCAAAAATATTTTAATATGAGTAATAATTAAACAGTAAGAACTCTTTTGAAATACATCCCATTTTTATATTTTTATAGCTTTTTTTATATTTAGAAATATATTGAAGAATTTTTTTTTTATAATAAATAAAGAAAAGTAAATCCAATTAATATTAAAGAATTAAAAACAAAAACTTTAAAAAATTTTAAACAATATGTTAAAGAAAATTAACATATTTTTTCAGTTCCGCAATACTGGTATAACAAAAATAAAAATGGCTTATTAGGATTAGTAAAAACAGAAGCTAAAAAATATAACAAAAAATTATTTTAGATATCTTTCAAAATTTTGATGATAATGATTTTAATTTTGATTATATAGTTACGGATAATTTATATGAAAATGGTGAATTACAAGAAGGAAGATATGGTAATTAGTGCAGATATTGAATTAAAAAATAATGAAAAATTTGATATTAGATCACATCTAAATTTATTAAAGAACAAATGTTATCCTTACTTTGAAAATGGTATTAAAAAATATAATAATTTTAAAGTGGCTATTGCTACAGAAGTTATTTTATTAAATAAGCATAACAAAAATGTCTTTTTGGTATAGGTCTAAGACACATGACATTAATAAATTGAATTTTAAAGAGAAATTTTATATCATGACTGATGAACTATGTAACAGTTTTTATGGAATTAATGAAGAAGGAAGTGGATGGGAGTTTGTAAATAGTAATAGCAAAAACAATTATTTCGAGAGATAAAAGTCTGCCTATTTCAGGTGGATCATATATTTATTCACGAATAAAATTTCTATAAATATTAAGAATGATGACAACTATTGTGTGTTATATTGTATCTTATATTCTTTACACCAAAATGAAATAACTAAAGACCCACAAAGATTAACTAAATATAAAAAATATCTTGAAGATTTGCAAATGATGAACAATTTAAAAACTTAAATAAACTTATCCATTTGAAGTTAATAAAGCAAATGTTAAGAAATTAGAAGACTATTTTGATATTACAATGAACTTTTGAAGAAAAAGATATATTTAAACAAATTCAATTATTATATAAGAGTAAATCTTTACTCTTTTTATATTTAGAAGATACAAATAAATCTCATGTTATAGTTATTAAAAATTTTTCAGGATTTCTTAGATTCACCATCAAAATGAGCATCTACATATTTGTTATAAACGTTTTAAGAAATGTAAATCTTTAAATGAATTAGAAGTACATAAAAAAATATGTTATACATTAAAATATGATATTGACATATTTCAATATACAGAGTTACCTAAAGAAGGTCAAAACATTTTAGAATATAAAACTAATGGTGCAAAATCATTTCATCCATATGTTTTATATGCTGATTTCGAATCTACTCTCAAAAAGATTAATCAAAAGAAATCAGAAAAATATGAGACAATATTACTGTTATTATATTTCTGAAGAAAATGGTTCGCTTCACGAACATGTTGACAGAGTCAACCGTTCACTTTGTGAACATAAGAAAAAGTATTTTTCAGCAGTAAAACCTAAAAAGGGTTTAATTAAAGTATTTTTTGATCATATATTACAACATGCTAAAGAATATAATAAAATCATAAAAACAGATGTTGGAATCATTCAAGATAGGGAATCAATATTAATAAAATTTGACAATACTAAAAACTGTTAAATACGTAATATTGAGTTTAACGAATTAAATAAAAAGTGTTGGGATAACTCTTAATATAACTGATCACTTAACTGTTAAATATAGAATGGAATTATGTAATAAGTGTAATCTAAATTTGAAAATGCCTAAACTTTTACCAATTGTAATTCATAATTTAAAAGGTTATGATTCTAAATTATTTTTAAAATATTTAGATTCTGTTTATCCAAAAACAGAAACTAATCTAATAGCTACAAGTACAGAAAAATTTAGACAAATTAGAACGAAAGTAATAGTAGTTGAAATTAAATACTTAAAATGTAAAAATAATGATTGAAAATATGGATACAATAAAGTAGCAAGGAAAGAATGTTATAAATGTAAGTCAGTAACTTGGAATTGGAAGTGGTAAAAGAAACTATAGAATTAAGATTCATAGATTCTAAGGAATTTATTAATACGTCTTTAGATAAAGCAATTAAAAATTTATTAGATATTAAAAATGTATGTTGTATTAAATGCAAAAAAATTAGAAGCTTTGTTTATCCATCT
Source organism: Megamerina dolium (assembly GCA_963854835.1). Lineage (NCBI taxonomy): Eukaryota > Metazoa > Arthropoda > Insecta > Diptera > Megamerinidae > Megamerina > Megamerina dolium. The sequence goes on from OY978530.1 coordinate 40,299,791, forward strand.
TATAAAGTGATTAATGGTAAATCATTGCTAGTAAGTGTTCATCATGTAGTACTAGAAATATAAAACGTATTAATATTGATAATCTTAAAAACTATACCAATATTTTTAAAGATATATCTGAAGAAAATAAATGTTATTTCCTTAAAAAGGTGTTTATCCATATGAATTTATTGATGATGATGAAAAATTAAATATAACAGAATTTCCTCAATATGAAGATTTTTACTCAAAATTAAATGGTAATATTAGTAAAAAAAAGATTATAAATTTGTGTCTACGCCAGAAACCGTGTGTCGCGCACTGCCCGCCCAAACTTAGCAACCCTAATCTAATTCTATTTGTCCTGCTATTTTTCGCTCTAATTCTCCCTCTTTCTCTCACTGCCATACTCTCTTTTCTTTTACTTTATCTCATCACTTTCCACTTTAACTATTTTAGTGTTGATAAAACTCCCTCGACACAAGTACGTGTTTCCCGACTAATTAAATTGGAAAATAAATAAAACTAATTTTCTCGAGCAGTGTGCGACCCCTTTTTCCCTTACATTTATTTTATTTAAACATATCATACGATATATATTTAATATACACTTACTATTTAAACATAGAAGTAAAATAAAGATAAAACATTTGTGACAGTGCGAAAAGAAGTGTTTTGTGTTGCAACAATATCATCAGCCGAGACCTAGAGCAACGTTTTTTAAGGCAAGTGCGCCACATCGCAGCAAGCCCACCGGCATTCCCGCTCGCTCCCCGCTGAAACATTGGTCCTTCGAGCCGGATTGGCTCGCAACGTTTGGTAAGCTAAAGTCTTACTACCCAGGTACGTGATATTGATATCGCCATATCGCTGGTTTGTTTTTGCTCGCCCAAAAAAAAAAAAAAAAAAAAAATACATAAATCCCAAATTAAAACCCATTCCCTAAATAAAAAATTTAAAATATTGGTGAAAGTATATATATTCGCTTCCCGCGTATATAATTTTTTATAAATTTATATACAATATACATATAAGTTTATATACAGAAGGTGGTTAACCCCGTATATAAATTCAAGTTTTTTTGGTTGATTGTACATAGAAGAAGTACATACAATAAAGGTACTTTGCTCCCATACAAGTATATAATTCTTGTTACTGCCGTGCTTCTTCTTGTTTCACCCGTTGGCAAAATTCGCAAGTTTTTGTATATAAGCCATTTCTATGTAAGTACTTAGTACTTAAATTGGCAATAACAAAATCCCTAATCAATATAAATAACATATTTTGATAGTTGTATTATACACAAACAACGCGACCGTGTGAGTCGTTTGTTTTGTTATTTTTCTCGTTCTCGCTATATACTGCATATTATTTTCAACGATATAAACAAATTCCAATACATTAGGTAAAACAATCCCGCTAAAGAAAAAAGACCTGCTGATCCCGTAATTTTTTCTCAAATAGAATTTTGAGAAAAGAAAAGAAAATAATTGTTACGCAATATATATTATCGCTTGCTATTCAAGTTTAATTACGATTTTGAATTGCAATAAAGCGCGTGCCCTTATTTTAACCAGAATTTATCCCGAAAAATAAAAATATGTCTAACGTAAAGCGGTTTAAAGCTGTTGTGGAGGAAATCCACACATTTGACCGATATTTCCAAACACTCAGTGAAGATTCCCACAGCACTTTCACATTGGATATCCAGAGAAAGGATTTCGAGACCCTGTGGAATAGTTGCAGGGCAGCATGGGAATCGATCATCTCTGCGGAGGAAGATGTAGACGGAATAGAAGAGGTAAAGAAAGCATACCGAGAGTGCCAGGTGGCTTATACTCGGTGCCTCTCAAGCATTAACTCCATTCTCCATGACCTGACCGTTATAGTGCCTTCTCCGATCGCTGCTCATACTCCAACTACTCACAATTCCACGATTCATAATATTGAGCATGCCTTCCCCTCCATTCAATTGCCTCCATGCGATACAGCCTGCTTTTCTGGCGATTATGTGTCGTGGCCAAGTTTTCGCAACATGTTTACGGCCTTATATCGCAATAACCCCCGGCTGTCGCCAGTGGAAAAATTATACCACTTGCTTCAGAAAACCCGAGGCGAAGCACATAATATCATTCAGTCTACTCCCTTGACTAATGATGGCTTCGCACTAGCATGGCACAATCTCGAGGAGAGATATGAAAACAAGAGGATACTCGTCAACTTACAGTTGAAATCTCTTTTCAATCTCCAGGCGTTAACACAAGAAACCGGCCCAAACCTGAAACGACTACAACGTACGATAAACGACAGCATCACACATCTGACGCTGTTGAAGATTGACACCTCTCATTGGGATGCAATTTTCGTCTATTTGTGTTCGACGAAGATTCCGGACACGACTCTGTGTCTTTGGGAGCAGTCTCTGAAAAATAAACGAGAAATCCCGAAATGGAGTGACTTCGACGCCTTTTTAACAGAACGGTATCAGACCTTGGAATCGGTCTCCGATATCAGAAGTAGTTCTCGGCAACTCAGCCAGCCACAGAATCGGCCATTTAGTCAGCCCGCGAATCGACAACCCGGTCGGTTCGACCCCCCAGGCGATCGTACAGTCCTCCAACGGCTTCCAAGAAGGTCGGCGTTTATCACAACAACGTTGTGACTCGCAGTTGCCCACTATGCAGAAATTCACATTCTCTTCGCTCATGTCCCGATTTCTTAAAGTTGTCAATAGAAGAACGTTATAATGTCGTCAGAAGGCACAAGCTCTGTACCAATTGTTTTGCCAATTCCCACGATTTTAGTAAGTGCAAGAGCCCATTTACTTGCTCATCATGCAAAAAGAGGCATCATTCATTGCTTCATAGGTCAGCCGAACCCCTTGACTCCCGTCGCGACGCAACTCCTGTCGTTACTCCCATTACAAAGTCAGCGGAACAAGCTCACAATGCGTTTGCATCCCAATTACAACCTGCTACACAAGAAAAACACGAAAAGGCTTTGGATTCTATAAGCCACCCGACACAAAACCATGCAGTGCTACTGGGAACAGCCCTGGTACACATTCGGCACCACAACAACTCCTTTATAGCTCGAGCGCTTATCGATTCCGGTTCGGAAGCTACGTTTATGTCTGAGCGGCTGCGAAATAGGTTGCGCCTCCCTATTTGCGAAGTACGGACGACGGTTACGGGCCTAAATGAGGTCGTTACAGCGCATTCGTCAAAAATGTGTTCGTTGGAGATCGGTTCCCCAGTTGACCCCAGCGTCACGATTAAAGTGGATGCCTTTGTATTAGCCAAACTCACAGGAAAATTACCTTCTTGTACCATATCTGCTAACTTACGTAAGGAACTAGCAGGCTTACGGTTAGCAGATGAAAATCTGCATAGAAGTTCCCCAGTAGACCTGGTTTTAGGTGGAGACATCTACCCATCCATACTACAAGAAGGTATTCGCAAGGGCATTCTTGGTACCCTGATTGCCCAAAATACAGTTTTCGGCTGGATTATCACTGGTCGTTATGCAAACCCCCAAAAGCATGGACCAGTTTTGTCATTTTATAATGAAATAAGTCTCGATCGTCAAATATCCCGATTCTGGGAGATCGAAGAACTCCCCAAATCCAATGCCAAGTCAGCCGAAGACTTGTACTGTGAAAAATATTACCAGAAATCCACATTTCGTAATAAAGATGGCCGTTTTGTTGTGTCCTTGCCCTTTAAAAGGGAATTTCCCGAGGAGTTGTCAATAGGAGAGTCGCGCAATTCGGCGCGAGCTCAATTCTTTGGTAACGAAGTACGGTTACTTAAGAATCCCCAACTTAAGATCGAATATGATCGAGTTATTGCCGAATATCTCGATCTTGGGCACATGAAGAGAATCGCTTGTAATCGCTCAGTTCCCTCTTTATCATATTATCTTCCCCATCATGCGGTGGTGAAGCCCGACCGTACCACCACGAAACTTCGTGTGGTTTTCAATGCCTCTAGCCGTTCTTCTAGTGGCAAAAGTCTTAACGACGTATTATGTACCGGTCCCATACTTCAATCAGATTTGATGGTACTGATTCTCAGATGGAGGTTTTATCGGTTCGTTTTTAACGCCGATATTGAGAAAATGTATCGACAGATTCTCGTGCATCCCAAGCACACCCCATTCCAACGCATATATTTTCGAAAATCCGTAGATGAAGAACTTCAGGTATTTGAGCTGCAAACTGTTACCTTCGGCGTGAACTGTGCTCCATATTTGGCCATACGAACTCTTTTGCAACTCGCGCATGAGAATGAAATGGATAACCCGCTTGCTTCCGATATTTTGAAGCACTCAATGTACGTAGATGACGTACTTGCCGGAGCTCATACACTGACCGAAGTTATCACGGCACGAAATCAGCTGAATTCGACATTACAATCAGCTGGATTCTCCCTAAGGAAACTGGTTTCACGTTTGCTCTGGTGAAAATCCCGCTGATCTCGCTACACGAGGAACCACCGCAAAGGAACTTGCCGATAATGAACTATGGTGGCAGGGGCCATCGTGGTTAAAGACGCCACGCCCAAATTGGCCGAACACAACCCCAAATCCAGATTTGGTCAATATTCCCGAAACCAAGCTGATCAAATCGCATTTCGTTAGATCAGATGAAAACGATGACATTTTAGATCGGTTTTCCACTCTCCCACGCGCACTTCGCGTAATATCATATATATTGCGATTTTATCACAATTGTCACCCATCTAAACGAGGCCAATATTGTTTCAATTCCCTAAACATTTCGTCTGGAGAGATAGCTTCCACCCGCAATAAGCTCATTGTGTTGTGCCAAATGCGGCATTTTTCCAATGAATACGCTGATTTGTCCAAAAAGATCGCAATTCCACGAAAGAGTGATCTACTCCCGCTTAATCCGTTTCTCGACTCAAGTGGAATAATGCGAATGAATGGACGATTGGTTCATTCCCCGGCTCTCTCTTACAGAGAGAGATTCCCTATAATTCTCCCATATGCTGGACGTTTTACTCGATTGTTGCTCGAGTTTGTGCATTTGTTATCCATGCACAGCGCTAATCAGCTGCTTTTGCGTCTAATCCGATTAGAGTATTGGGTTCCAAAATTAAAGAACCTAGTAAAGACTACGATACACAACTGCAAAGTATGTGTACTTGAGAAGCAAAAGCATCATTCACAGATAATGGCAGCGTTGCCACCCGAACGTACCTCCCTCTCAAGACCCTTTGCTACGACTGGTGTAGATTTCGCCGGTCCGTTTGATATTAAGGCATATATTGGTCGCGCATGCCGTATCACGAAAGGTTATGTTTGCGTGTTCGTGTGTTTTGCCACGAGAGCAATACATTTGGAAGCAACGAGTGACATGACCACGCCTACATTTCTTGCGGCATTTACCCGTTTCTTTTCCCGTCGTGGATGTCCGTCGTTAATATTTTCCGACAACGGAACTTCTTTCGTTGGTGCTTCTCGTGTTCTGCGAGCTGAAAACAAAAGGTTTCTACGTAACATACGTGAGCACGTAGAATCTTCCCATAGCCATCAGGATTTGGAATGGCGATTTATTCCTGCTGGAGCTCCCCATATGGGAGGGCTATGGGAAGCTGGTGTTAAAAGCTTCAAGGCCCATTTGAAGAAGCTTCCCCCAATCTGAAATACACTCTTGAGGAATTTAGCACGTTACTCTCCCGCATAGAGGCATGCCTCAACTCGAGGCCTATAAGTCCTATGTCAGACAACCCTGCAGATTTATCCCCCCTTACACCGGGTCATTTTTTGATCGGTTCGGCTTTATTGGCACCGGCCGAGCCTGATGTCTCAGACCAACCCTTAAGTGTGATTAATAGATGGCAACGCCTTAAGGTAATTCACCAATCCTTCTGCCTACGGTGGAAGGAGGAGTACCTTAAGGAACTGCACAAACGTACGAAATGGCAGTCCCCAAAGAATGACATTCGCATAGGCGATTTAGTAGTCATACGTAAAGAGCACTTACCTCCGAACGAATGGAGACTTGGACGAGTGCAAAAAACATATCTTGGTCCCGATTCCCATGTACGTGTCGCCGATATTCGCACCGCCAAGGGAATCGTAACTCGGCCAATAGTAAAGCTTGTCGCGCTTCCTATGTCCACTCCCTAAAATACTCCTGTAACACGATTCTCATCCCGTTTTTTTTTTTGTTTTTTTTTTTTGTTGTTACAGTTTTCCCATGGCGCCAAAAACAAAAACCCCAAAACGACGTAGTCCAGTCCGTCCTCCTTCTGAATTTCGAGACAGACCCGAAGCACAGAGACGTCCCGATTGCCGCATTTGTGATAAGGATCACCCACTGCGATTATGTCCACGATTCTTGGCAATGTCGGTGAAAAAGAGAAGTGATGTTGCGAAGCAATTCGGCTATTGTTTCAATTGCTTAGAGTATACGCACGTGGCACGACGATGCACAAGCGTATTGCGATGCCAATTGTGTTCGGCGAAGCATCACACCCTACTTCACGAGAGAATGCAGCAGCGTACGAAGAAGGCCCCAAAATCAACAAGAAAGCGCCAATCGGACACTGCTAAAGCTACAACATCACAGCCGTGCCAATGTATCCCAGCGCCCAATCTCACTCTTCCACCCATTAACAACTGTGTCTGCAATCAAACGAAGCCTTCTGCATCTGTGGTGCCCTTTGCCATCGTGCCGATGATGCCCCCTATTCCGCCCATGTACCCGATGTTGTCGCCGAGTGCGTTGTTGGGCAATATGTCCCGGAATTTTTTCGGACCATCATCCGTCACTTCGTTACCACCATCAGAATGGATGCGCAACATCTTTAGCGGATTTCATAATTAATCTTTATAAAATTCACAACATTTCATTTATATCATTCTATTATTTTCTCTCGATTTTTCTCTCGGTTTTATTGAATTATATTACTATAAGTTTCTTTATAATTTTGAATTTCATTTATAGCCCTTCCCATTATTTTGTAATTTTCTCTCTTTATAATTTTGAATTCATTTTATATTATTTCTCTTTTAATTTTGAATTTATAATATTTCTTTTTTTTTAATTATTTTCTCCCTATAATTTTTGAATTCGCCTTGAATTGATTTCATATTATTTCTCTTTTTTTTATATATTATTGCCTGTATAATTTTAAAATTTATATTTCTTTTTTCATATACTTTTAATTTTAAGTTACTCCCTTTTGTTACATATTGTTCAACGTCCTGGACGTAGATATTACGTCTCCTTTGCAGTAATCCTGCAAGGGGGGCGGAATGTCTACGCCAGCAAAAGATACGCGCACTCCCAAAGTGAACTGGAGTAAATGAGTGGATGGATGGTCTGGCAACCCTATCGATCCGCTTATTATTCCATGTTCACTTTATCCCTATTCCTATTCCTTCCAATCAATTCCATTCGCTCATCTGTTTATTCCACCTATTGCATTCTCCTTTTCCCTTTACCTTCGTTTTTTTTCCCATAAATCAACATAATTTCAATTGAATTGGTTTTTTTCCCGAGGAGTGCGCGCATTTCTTCATTTTTTAAAAAGTAAAAATTATTTTTGTCATTAACGCATCTCATTTATTAAAGTATTTCATTTATACGAAAACTAAAAGTATAAAACAAATAAATAAAGAAAACTTAACTAAATTAACAGAAAGAAAAGTGGGTGTTAAAATCAGTGGCATATACATCAGTCAGTCGTATATGAAATCCAATTTTTTTTTTCAACTTTGCGGTGTTTCTTGTTTAATTTGCAAAAATCAACGAATTTTCTTATCATTTAATCTAAGTAAATAATAAATCAGATTTGTATAAATATATCGACATAAATCGAATATTAAATTGAAATATAACAAGAGTCAAACCATCGAGTCATATAAAACATATGTATTTACATATTCGTTCCCTATATACATACGTCCAGTGCAAATAAAAGAAAGAAAATTAGTGTATAAAGTTCAATTTCTGTTTCGAGCAAGAAAAGGTCCAGCGTGCCAATAATATCTAAAGGCAAGTGTACCTCATCATCGAGCTAATCGGCAATCACTAGCTTCCAGCTGAAACAATTTGCAAATACATTTTGGAATCATTTTAACTGTAAAACATTTAAAGATTATCATGAATGGTATTTAAAATTAAATATTATTTTGTTATCAGATATTTATGATAATTTTAGAGAAATGCGTTTTAAAAATGATAAATTAAATTCTGTTTATTATGTAAGTGCACAACATTTAAGTGATTCAACAGCATTGAAATTAACTAAACAAAAAATAGAATTATTAACTGATCTAGATCATTATTAATATAAAGAAAATGGAATTAGAAGTGGAATATATCAAGTATCACGCAATTATGCTAAATCAAATAATTGTTATTATTACAATAATGTTGTAGAACAAGTTTATAAATTAAGAACAAGCTGAAATTAAAAGAATATATGATCCTAAAAAATTAACTAGTTCTATCTTATATTTAGATTAATAGATTATTAAAAGAATATTTAAAGAATGGTGTAATTTTAGCTAAAGTTCATAGAGGTATGAAATGCCGACAAGAAGCATGGCTAAAGTCATATATCGAAAAAAATACTGAATTAAGAAAAGAAGCTAAAAATGATTTTGAAAAAGATTTATTTAAATTGATGAATAATAGTGTATTTGGTAAACAAATGGAAAATGTTAGAAAACTGTTAAATGTTACAGTAGTTAAAACTGAAAAATGATGAGAAAACTAATAAATAAAAGACTTATCAATTTAGAAAAGTTATTGATGAGAACACATTTGTAATATTTGGTAAAAAATCTAAGATTAAATTGAATAAACCTACTTTTGGTGGTCAAAATATTTTAGATTTATCGAAATTATTAATGTTTAAAATGTACGTTCAAGTCACGAAGAAATATGTTCTCTTTGATAACCAATTGCAGAGCAACTATGGAAATAGGATGAAGTTATTAGGAATAGATACTAATTCATTTATTCTTTATTTTGAAGGCAAACATATTGGTGATGGTTTTGATATTTATATTGATATGAAGAATGATAGTCATCTTTATGATACAGGATGAATTTTTAAGAGTCTTCGGCTTTGATTAAAAAAAAACACATAAAATTTAGAGAAATGTATGAAATCTTTATTTGAGTTGATAGAACGATCTATATAATTCAAAGTTTAAAGATGATTTCATGTAAATGTTGACAGCGGCTGCGCCTCAAATGATTCATACACTGGGTCCAATTTTGGCATACTTTCTCCAACATATCGGCCGGTATCTCTCGAATAAATTGTTCAATATTGGCTTTCAGTGCGTCAACCGTTGCGGGTTTGTCGCTATAGGCATGAGCCTTAACATAGCCAAACAAAAAATAGTCTAAAGGCGTTAAATGGCACGATCTAGGCGGCCAATTGACCGATCCCAAACGTAAAATAAACTGTTCACCGAACTCGCCTCTCAATAGGACAATTGCTTCGTGTGCTGTGTGGTATGTGGCACCGTCTTGTAGAAACTACAGCCAAGTCCAGCTCTTCCATTAAGGGCAAAAAAAAGGTTTGTAATCATCCTGCCGTCTTTTAAAAAGTACGGTGCAATAATGCAAAAGGGCCCATAATCCATATCAAACAGTGCATTTTTCAGAACGCATTGGTAGTTTTTGCAATGCTTCTGGCAGCTCTTCACACCAAATACGGCAATTTTGATTTTGGAAGCGCTGTTCGTTTGTAAGTCGATTCATGGTTATTTTAGACCAAACTGTACATGCTGAAACAGCTGAACTGCCAAAAACAGTGTTGCCCAAAAAAAGTTGCTAAAAATTACCCTGTACTAGTGATTATATAGATCATTTTCCCATTACTGATTTTAAATCTGATAAAGATAAGAAAACACCTGGAAAATTTAAAGATGAATACAATGGAATTCCTATTAGGGAATTTTGCGGTTTAAGATCTAAAATGTATTCATTTAATACATATCTTGATGATAAAAAAGTTTGTAAAGATGCAAAGAAAAATAATATTAAAAATTTAACCATAGAAGATTATAAACATTGTTTAGTTAACTTAGCAAATAAGACTGATGTATACGCCGGAGTGAAGGCGTAGCACTGCTATTGTGTTTTTGGGGTGAATTGGGGCAATGGGTTGAGATGGCCCTCTGGTATCACCGTGTATAATAGCTCTTCCCATTCCGCTATTCACGCTCATTACTATTTCTTTTCTCCCACTCTCTCCTTTTTTTATTGCACTTACTTTCCTACACTCTCTCTCTTTGCCTTTGCTTTTTTATTTACTTTCTATCAAAGTGCAATATCTTTTCTTATCTGTCTCTATAATTATTCTTCTGATATACATTTGGCAGTGCGGGTTTCTCCCAGTCTCTCTATTTAAATTAAAATTAAAATCTAAGAACCTTAAATAAGATTAATTAAAAACATTAAAAACCTTATTGAAAAATAAAAACTAAGAATAATAAGTTTAAGAAAAAAGATAATAGAAAATAAAAACAAATAAAAATACACACTAAATTTAAAATCAAAAGTGACACAGTGAAGTTCTTAAACCAAAACTAAGAAGAGTGTGTGCTGTGCTATCGTGTTCGATACTGTGGCGGCAGAAACAAGCAACATCAATAACAGCTGCGGTAGCAACAACAACACCATCAAACCTTTGCTATTAAGCGGCCCACCTGCAATCACTTCTCCACATACTTACTTACTTACTTACTTATGTGGCTATAACAACAGAATATCGATTTAGGCTGAAAATAACATGCTTCGCCAGCCATTTCTGTTCTTCGCCAGCTGGCGCCAGTTAGAAATTCCAAGGTCTTCCTCTTCTGCGTCGTCCTTCAGCGGGTTGCGAATATAACACCTTCTTAGCTGGAGCGTGTTCTAGGTCGCTCAACATGACCTAGCCAGTGCAGCCGCTGGATTTTGATGCGCTCTACTATGTCAATATCGGCATACAGCTCGTACAGCTCATTCTGTATTAACCACCAACGCAAATAGGTCCGAAGATCTTCCGTAGTACTTTTCTCTCGAAAACTCCAAGCATTCGCTCATCCGAGGTGAAAATTGTCAAGGCTTCAGCGCCATATGTTAGGACAGGCAGAGACTTGTAGAATGTAGTTTTCGTTCTTCGAGAGAGGGCTCGACTTCTCAATTGCTTACTCAGTCCAAAGTAACACCTGTTAGCAAGAGTTATACTACGCATGATTTCCAGGCTGACGTCATTACTGCTGTTAATGCTGGTTCCAAGATAGACAAAGTCCCTTACTACTTCAAAAGTGTAGTTGTCAACAGTGACGTGCTGTCCCAGACGCCGCGACTCTTTGTTTGTTGACACTAGATACTTCGTCTTGCCCTCGTTCACCGTAAGACCCATTCGACGCGACTCTCTTTCCAACTCTGAGAATGCTGCACTGACTGCTCGCGTGTTCATGCCAATTATGTCAATATCGTCGGCATACGCTAACAACATGACACTTTTGTTGAAGATAGTGCCATTATGTCGTAGATCAGCAGCCCGTATTATTTTCTCCATAATAAGATTGAAGAAGTCGCACGACAACGAATCACCTTGTCTCAAACCCCGTTCGGTACTAAACGGTGCGGAGAGGTCCTACCCAATTTTCACTGCAGAACGGCAGTTATGTAGTGTCATTCTACAAAGTCGAATGAGCTTTGCAGGAATACCGAACTCCGACATTATTGCGTAGAGGTAATCCCTTACCGAGCTGTCGAAAGCAGCTTTATTATCAACAAATATGTGGTGTGTGTTGAACTGTTTTTCTTGGGTCTTCTCCAGGATTTGGCGCAGTGTGAAAATCTGGTCGTTGGTGGATTTACCAGGTCTGAAGCCACACTGATAAGGTCCAATCAGGTTGCTGGTATGCGATACTCAGGAGACTTATTCCACGGTAGTTGGCGCAGATTGTGGGGTTCTTCTTTTTATGTACGGGATAGAGTACACTGAGCTTCCATTCATTAGGCATGCTTTCATCCGACCATATTCTGCTTATGACCTGGTGCATGCAAGCGAGCAGCTCATCGCCTCCGGTCTTAAACAACTCGACAGGCAGGCCATCAGCACCTGCAGCTTTGTTGTTCTTCAGCCTTAAAATGGCCGTTTCGTCATAGTCGGGTGGTGGAAGATCAACACCATCATCTGTAAATGAGGTTATCGGGCAATCTCCTCCACTGGCGGAATTGTTCGTAGCATCGCCATTAAGTAAAGTGGAGAAGTGTTCCCTTCATAGGCTCAGTACACTCTGGACATCTGTAACCAGACTCCCATTTCCATCACGACTCGCGTCATTCCAGTTCCCTCTTCTTGCGCCTGAAAAGACGTCCCTCTGCACTCCTTTCCTCTCTGTACCGCTCCTTAACAGCTCGCGTTGCGTCTGCACGCAGGGTTTTTCTGTAGGCGACGTCTTTCTCTGCGGTAGCGTCGCGACACTCCTGATCATACCACTCATTCCTCAGAGGCCGGTAGTAACCGATTACCTCCTCGGCAGCAGTAGTCATGGAGTGGGATATATGTGTCCACCGTGCGCATGTATCATCAAGTGGGGGAGTGTTCTGCATAAGCAGATCCGATAGTCAAGTGGTAAATGCATCTGCTGTCTCTGGTGATCGCAGCTTACTGACGTCGAGATTTCTCTGTGTGGGACTTCTCTTGTTATTTGCGATACATGAACGTGTGCGTACCTTAGCAGCAACAAGGTATTGATCCGAGTTGATGTTGGCACCACGGATCGATTTCACGTCCATCACACTGGAAGCATGCCTTCCGTCAATAACCACATGATCAATTTCGTTTCTTGTACGTTGATCTGGAGACAGCCATGTCGCTTTGTGGATGTCGAGATGCTGGAATCTGGTACCACCAATTACCATGTTTCGTGCTGCGGCGAAGTCGATCAGCCTCATTCCGTTATCGGGGGTGTTCTGGAGGAGGCTGAATTTTCCGACAGTTGGACCAAAGGTACCTTCCTTGCCCACCCTGGCATAAAAGTCGCCAAGCACGATTTTGATATCATGGCGGTGGCAGCGGTCGTAAGCTTCTTCGAGGCGCTGAAAGAAGCTCTCCTTGGTCACATTGTCCTTCTCATCCGTGCCTTTCAGCATGGCAACTGTAGTAAATGTCACAGGACGTTCTTTTGGAGCAGCCCTGTCCCGTCCATCGCATTTCCTGGAGAGCGGTGATGTCAGCTCTGTATTTTTCGAGGACATCAACCAGCTGGATAGAGGCACCCTCCCTATAAAGGGACCGGAAATTCCAGGTGAATATCCGTAAATCGTGGTCCTTTTTTCGTTTGCGGGGGTCATCAACAAAAGCGGTAGTCCTTATCCGAGGCATTGCTGTTTTTTTCATTGGGGGGATTTTTTATGTGGCGGGTCCCAAACCCAACGACCTCTAACCGAGGAGATTTTTGCCACTCACTTCAGCCGCCTCCCAGTGGGTGCCAGGAGGACGTTGCCCGGTGGTCGCTACATGGAGGGCCCCCATTAATAATAATTATGAAAGCGCCATCACATAGTAAGCAGAGCGATCTATATGACTACCCCTCATTAACAAATAAAGGTATCATCACATAGCGCTCAGACCAAACTATATGACAGCCAGTGAGTTGACTTGCGATGAATTCAACAAGGATTGCGCTAGCACCACCCGGTTGAGGCAGTTAGACACGTTACCTTGCGAAAACACTACCAGACCACATACACCACATACAATAAAGATTTATTACAGCAATAAAGGAAAAAGCGTAAAACTTTGTGTTTTTTTTTCACTCAATCATCGGAATCATTTAGAGAGTTACTTAACTGAAAATGATAATATCCATGCGTATTTGTATGGATATTGTCTGATTGAATTTCTATCAATATCTACTACTATCAATATCATCTTTGATATCTTGATAAAAATCATTAGTGCGTATATTATAAATATATGAAAGAATCGGTATCCATATAACATAGCGACAAATTTTCCTTAAATTTTGGAATCATATATTGATAATGAAAGTCATACACTTTAAGTTTTGATAATTCTAAAATTGCAAATCGGAGATATATCGGTTTATTACACAATACTCGCATTCTATTCATTTGTTGAATCACTAGGTATATTCAATATATCTTTAACATTGATATTTTCAAGCCACTCAAATCCATCTGCTGATAGATATTGTGATATTAGCAAACCACATGGATTATTGGCATCTAAATATACTAAATATTCAGATGGCGTCAATAGATTGTAAGCATAAGAAATGGAGGTATGCTTCAACATTGCATCCCATGATAAACCCGGTGCCATATAATATTGACATGAATCAAGTTTATACACATTCTTACATTTTGTCCCGAAGTTTTCAAATACATAAGTTAATAGGAGCACATCATATTTTAAAGAAATTTCCATATAATTTCTCAAGGAACAGCAGCCGTACGTTACCCACACTTTTTTAGCGTGATTGTATTCTTTTCAAAACATGAAGAACCTGTTAAAGTGTTAAAGAATTTTTCTCTTGGAGGAAGGCTTTTCTCATGTAAAACTTCCTCTGTTTGTATATAGTTGTAAGGATATACCCTCTTACGTCGAATTAGATCGAATTCTTCATTATTAGGGTACACTGCTCTAACCATGTGGAAATCTGAAGAATAGAGATTTTTCGCTACGTTTTCCGAACTTGAAGCCATAAATCTGAACGAATCTAAAAATCTTATCTCCATGAATACATTTTTGTTTCTACATTTAAATGATAGAGAATTATACTTCTCTTTATTTATAGCAATTACTTCAACGCAACCACTTTTATGTTGAAGCTCCCTGATAAATAAATGTATATCATATCATATCAAAAATACAGGAAAAATTTCGCAACTTCATATTTCAAATGGCATTGTTTATGTGCTAGACCACGATATATACCGGTTAAATGGCAATGATCCATTAGACGCTCTACATTCGCAATTTCAAAGTCTGCATATACTACAAAAGGAACATCTATCTGAAATTCGCCACTAAATTCGAGAAATTTATTATCGTCAGCAGGCATCCTGGTAACCATAATATTACATTCTCTGGATATATGTTCATAATATTTTTCATCGTTTGAAAAATGTTGTTAACATTCATTGCAAAAATGAATTGAATTTCTATTTTCAATTATCGCTGACCGATAAAGTCGCGACACATTCTTGATCCATACATAATGGAAATTATCAACTGAGTCATCTTGGATAAATAGAAGATTTACATGAAATTTCCTATATGAATCCTTTGTCCAGTAAATTTGACCAAACACATCACCAATTTCATTATTATATCCAAAGATTGATATGCTAGTATCAATATTTTGTTAATCGAAAATGTAAGTGTCATTATAATCTAGAGGAAACTCCATACCACTAAAGTTCAACTCGAGATCTTTAACACATATTATTAAACCATATATATTCACTTTATAATTTGTGCATCGATTCGAGTTAACTGGTAAATTTGCAAAACGTTCAATAATAGCCCATTTACAGCCAATTTTTTTTTTTTTGAAGTGATATGACACTACTATGATACCTTTTATAACTTGAAGCTTATTTAAATTCACCTCCAAATGAAAAAATTTAAGGAGTGTCCAACCGCTATCACGTTCCTGAAATTCACTCATTTTAGTTTTAATCTTTTCAACATGATCATTTAATGAGCTTTCCAGTTCGTGTATAGTTTAGACAGGTATCATATTTGATTGGAAAGATTTAACCTCGATTATATCGTAACGTGGTTTAACATACTCTCCAAACAATTCCAAATTATATTTGAAAGTAGAATTATTTAGTAATGACTCTTTCAAAACACTAAGTATAGAATTAAACATTTTTCCTATGAACTTTTCAGGGACTAAATCACCCTCATCATCATTATTAATTTGAAGGGTCTTTATACGATTTTTAAAAGTTGATTTAACAACTTTTATATGCCCATCGAGAATTTTACAAGCAATCCTTTTGTGAATATTCATACTTATGTGATAACTCCAATTATGACTTATCACATCCTTTTTACAAAAATAGCAATATCTTGTATTTGATTTTTTCTGTTTTTGCAAATGTGCTCGTTTAATATAAGCTTGTAAATTTCTCTTCGCAGAGAAAAATGTGTCAGACTCATCGCAAAAGAATGCTGAATATAAAGTTGCACGGTTTAACATTTTTGTTAAATAAAATTTAGTACAGGTAATACAAAAATAATTTAGACAATCTTGCTTAATTGCTACTGATGCTGTTGCTATTGGTGATGTTGTTGTTATTGTTCTTGTTGTTGGTGTAGTTGTTATTAATTATTGCTGCTCTTGTTGTTGTTGCTGTTGTTATTTCTCTTGTTGCTGTTGTTGTTATTATTGTTGCTGTTGTTGTTGTATTTCTTATTTGTTATTGCTGTTGTTGCTGATGTAACTGATGATTAGTTTATAAACCTTTTTATAAAGTAAAAAACTTTCACAATCACTTTATCACTTATGTTATATTATAGTTTTCCACTATAATATAAATCCTTTTTATTTAATAGTTTTTTGAAAATGTTTTTAAACGGTGTGGTTTAACAATAATTTTCTTTAAAATTTGTGGTGTTTTATTGCGGTCAATATTTGAACTGAACAACTACTGTTTTATATGTATTTGACATTGAATTTGTTAGCTACATACATAAAAGCTCGCTGTTAAAGTTCTTAGTGTAAACACTAACATTTTAAGTATGGTCAGCTATAGAAAGCAAAAGTGAGCAGTAAGCAAGTTGTATACAATATGTTATTGTTTACATGATGTTACGAAAGTATGCAAATTGGATCGCTGGTCGCTGTTTGACTGTTTATAATGGAGGATCAATAATATTGTCCAAAATTTAAGACGCACAACAGTAATGGAAGAGAAGCTCGGCCAATGAGCCCTTTGGGGCTTTAAGTGCCACATATTTATTTATTTTTTTTCATGTTGACGTCATTAAAACGTGGGGATAATTCTATATCATAGCGATAAAACAAATAAATAGTCGATGTAGTGTGGTAGCAGAATTCATTTTCTAGAAGAAAGCTGACCACATTGGAAACCACATTTTAACATCCCCATAGGGAGCAACAACAACAACCGCAGCATGTATATTCGGATATGTATGCCATGAGGGAATTCAGGGAACTTAATGTCCGTAATTCCCTCTTGCCCATAATATCAATTGATAACCTTGTGATAGATTAATGCTATCAAATTAAAAAGTGTGAATTAAAACTCACTGTTTACGGAAATAAAATTATGTTGAAATAGAATGATGGGGTGGTATTTTTACAACCCAGATTTAATTCAATGGCGAGCGGGTTAATAACACGCATTAATATGGAACGTTTCGCGTTTTTCAGAGAAGCGAGAAAAAATTTAGATATTAGGTTGATGCACCCTTCGAATCAGGAGGGCTCTCCCTCCTGATCCGGTTGTAATAAATTTTTTGTTCTTACTTATTTTTAAGAACTATTTATAATTTTTAGTAAAAATTCATAATAAAAATAATTAAATTTATAATTTTTCAATAAAACTTAATAAAAAAGAAAACAAATTTCTAAATGTTGTAAATTATTTTTCATATGGAAATAGAATGTAATGAAATATAAGTATTTAGGTAATGAAATGTAAAACTTCAGCGGTGGTATCTATGTTGGCCGCTTCCATGTTTTAGGTTTTCATCAAATTTATGGCGTAGGTATATAAAGATCTATATAAGTGACACACACAGGTGTATGACTCATTATTCGTAATAAGTCAATTCCATTTGCTGTCCTTACTATGGATCACATTGTTACATTTTTAAAAATCTATAACGGTGAAATCTTTCAAAGTATCCATGATGTAAAACAAATTTTTCCTTTCTTTCACAGCAATAACACATTCATTTTTGTGTAAAAAACACTTGATGACATCCCTAATTTCACCCATTTAATTAGTTCCTTCCTCTTCAATAATATCATGGTTTTCTTTTACATGTGGGTGGTGTAGCTCAGTGGTTAGTGTGTTGGCCTTCTGATCTGTAGGTCGTGATTCAATCCCCGGCTGTTGCGTAACAAATTTAATATCGAAAAGATTTTTCTTTCGAACGGTGCCCACCTGCCGGAAAGAATTGGCAATTTTTTCGGCAGTAACAATTTGCCAAAAATGCTTCTAAAAGAGCTCTGTGACAAAACTAAGTTAAAGTGATGTCACAAGGGTTCTGGCGTTGGAAACCGGCTAATATAAGTAGGTCCCTTCTAATGCTGTCCAAATTTAACACGCACAACAGTATTGGAAGAGAAGCTCGGTGGTATCACAATGGTCCTTTCTGGCCTAAGTGTGTCCTCTCAGAGAGAGGGCAGCTACATAACCTAACCTAACCTAACTTAGCTGTAGCTATGATCATATAACATACACACGTATATGCATATAAAAACTATAAATATCTAAAGTCCGACATATATGTATGTATGTAACCCTTAACTATAGTTGTGACCATACATACATACATACATACACGTGTATATCCACTTGCTATACCAACCACATAGTATATAAACTAAGCCTAAGCAACAGAAAGGAGTGGAGAAAGGAGTTAAAGCAGTGGAGCACTGCAGTTCTATTAATTCCATTTGGATTTTTCAAACCTCATCATTAACGAACAAACCTTTGAAGCACTGCTGCCTGAAGATCTTCGCTTTACAAAGTATATGTTTTTTGCAAAGCAGACACTGAGAATCACCACTATGCTGACATAAATATTTAACACTCCACTCACAATTGAAATTTCCCGACTTTCTTTTTAGAACGTTTTTACGTGTTTCACACTCCGACGACATTGTTACAAAATGTTAAATGTGCAAATTTAAAAAAATGTGAAATAAGAATTGCACCGTACGGAATACATTTTTTGAACACTGTACTAAAATTTCCTTGCACACTTTGTCTGAATATAGCTAGTTAGCACCGTTATCAAGCTATGTATATAGTAGAGCTGCCATCGTTCAAATGAGTTGCAATAATTTATTATATTTATTATAAAATTTTGCTATATGTTTTACTGAATCGTTACAGTAATTAAGATCTTGCAAAATTTTTCATTTAATTCCTTAGTGAAAAGATAATTTTTACGTTTTCACTCAATTTAATGGAAATTTTTTACATACAATGGCCCTAAATAAGCTTTTGTAAGTAATAATTTTTGATATCTAAGGAATTATACTTGTATACCTACTGCGTATATACATTCAAGTATATATATTTTATATATAATTCTATATATTATGTATATTTGTTTATATATTCACGCATATGTATGTATACATAATAATATATCCGTATATAATTCCATATATAATAATCATAACACATTTGAATTTTATCATTGCTGAAATAATATAAAACTTTATTTGAACTGAAACGAATTTGATTGCTTTTAATAATTACGATATTATGTCCGTGTAAAATAAAATATTTGAGATGCGGCAACTCTGAGGCAAGAGTTTCATTATCAAACGATTGTATAAAAAATGTGCAATAATAATTTCTTCTACTATTGCTCCTACTACTACTATTTTTACGATATAAAAGACATTTAAATACACATAAAAATTTTATAGTTTGCAAGAATAGTCTGATTTACATGTAGTATAATAAGTGCAAACAAAAAATGTGCAACATTGATAGTAGTTACTACGCTTAGTAAGTTTTCCATAATTTCTGCCGAAAATTGTATTACTTTCTTTCCACACTACGGCAACACTGTTTGAGAATTATTGTTCTTGCTTGAAAGATGGTGTGTTTCTTTTCTGATCTTTAGTGTTTCCGCAAGTTTCATGCGATGAAGATCATGGAAGCGGGAATGTATTATGCCTTTAATGTATTTCTTACTTCCCTTACCCCGGAGAACAGTTTAACCTCTTACCTAGCGCTCGCTGGATCTTTGACTGTTTTACGAGCCGAAAATATGCCCATCCCTGCACTACAACATGTAGCTGCTCGCTCACTCTCAATCCATCCATCCTCGCTTAAACCGCACCCCCACAAAAAAAGAATAAGAACAAAAAACATACGTCGCTAACCTATGACATCACCTACCTCAGTAACAAACTCACTGCAATAAATAGCGCAGCATATGTGTCACTCTTCTAGCTATGACCATACCCACACGAGCGCACGCACATATACTCACTACCCCTCTAGCCATGACTACCCACTTCCCCTTAAAATTCCAATACAATCTCACACTTTTTTCACTCAATACAAATGCTAATGCATAATTCTGGGATATTTTTTATTGCCTTATTTTTCATGTAATGAGTGCGAATGAAACAGCATGATATTAATTGACAAAATAATTTGATCTTTCATTCTTGCTTTATGAAATCTGTCATTAACCCCTGGTTGTGTATGAGGGCCGAACTTCTAAAATGCATTTGTGTATTTTTTCTTTTAGATTAGTACTAATTTCATCGTAATTATATTAACTTATAAATCTTTTGTTAATTACTACTAATATAATTAAAATGATCAAAAATTTGCTAATTATATTATATTATTAAGAAATATAAAGGATTATCCATTTCGCGGTTTCAAAAGTATAGGGCTAGAATTCGACATCTGTCAAACTGAGTTGTTAAAACAATTTCTTTCTTTTTCAGTTCGAAGCCTGACATTTGCGAAAATGGATCGCTTAACTATCGCACAACGCATTAAAATTGCCACTACAAAAGTGCTTTACATAATCGTCCAACTACGCAAGCAATTGGCGAAATTGTGAAGAAATATGAAGAGACTGGATCGGTTACAGATATTGTAAGGCCTGTGCATCATCGTTTCGCTCGTACCACCGAAAATATCGCTGCTGTAAGTGAAAGTGTTGCCGAAGACCCGAATGTGTCGATTCCTCGTCGTTCTCAGGAATTAGGACTGTCTTACGGCACATTATGGCGTATTTTGCATTTGGATCTACACCTACATCCATATAAAATCCAGCTCACACAACAACTGAAGCCAGCTGACCATTCACAACGTCGTAGATACGTCGAATGGGTGCTTGAACAACAGGCGGTGGACGGCGATTTTTCGAACAAAATTTTCTTCAGCGACGAAGCACATTTCTCACTCGGTGGGTATGTTAACAAACAAAATTGTCGTATTTGGGGTTCTGAGAATCCTCAAGTAATTGAAGAGAGGCCACTACATCCACAAAAAGTCACTGCTTGGTGCGCTCTTTGGTCCGGAGGTGTGATTGGACCTTACTTCTTCGAAAACGACGATGGAACGACTGTCACCGTCAATTCGGAGTGTTATGGTCATATGATAACCGATTTTTTTTTGCCTGCTATTGAAGAATACGACTTAGAGAATATGTGGTTTCAACAAGACGGTGCCATATGCCACACAACTCGAGCGAATATGGCTTTATTGCAAGAGAAATTTTCTGGCCGCGTTATTTCTCGTCGTGGCGATCAAGATCATGCGATTTGACACCGCTTGACTTTTTTTTGTGGGGCTACGCGAAAGACCGTGTTTATGCAGATAAACCTTTAACTCTTGAGCACCTAAAAACCAACATTCGTCACGTTATGGCTGAGATACCGCCCAATATGTGTCAAAAAGTGGTCGAAAATTACCTCAAAAGAATCGATGCTTGCAACAATTCGCGTGGTGGTCATTTAAATGATGTAGTATTTCACACATAATGTCAACGTTCAAACTTTATAATAAATAAGAAATATCATGATAAAAAATATCTTATATGTGTTTTATTTACATTTACTTTTGAAACGGCAAAATGGATAACCCTTTACATTCGAAATCTTGTGGTCAACAAGAGGAATAATAATGATGACAATGAACAATTGTTGAACTGTCAAAAAATTTGTAATAATTTTACATTGAAGATAACAAATTGGTAAGTTGATAAAAATTTTATAAGATTTTATTTAATGTATTTATATTAACAGAAAAGAAACAAGAAAAGAAGAAGCAATCAAGCATATTCAAGATAAGCTTTACAAGCATAGATTTGCTAATTTTGGATACATCCAATAGCTGAAGTAAGTAAATTGTAAACAATTTTTTTCTGATTTTATTACAGATATTATACAGATATTAACAGAAGCCATGCAAGCCATAGAATTCTCAATTTTGGATACAGCCAATAGCTGAAGTAAGCAAATTGTTTACAATTTATTTTGATTTTATTACATTGCATTGTTGAATATGCAATTAAAAAAAAAGAAAACTGAAAGTGCTGTGTTTCTTACTGAAATAGGACAGAATTTAGTTAAGATCTGTTAACCATGCATGCATTGTAGTGCTTTTAATTTGTGTAACTTTTGTGGTGAAATGAAACTGGTGGTGAGCGCTTCAATGCAGTCAAAATCGAACCAGATCATAAATTCGCCAAAAGTGAATTGTAATCACGCGTAGTCTTTGTTGCATTGCCGAGAATATGGTGTCAGCATATTTGGCGAATTTATGGTCTGGAATGTTGTGTTGTATGTGTCAACTTTAAAAAATTACAGCGTTCGTTAACTTGCATATTCAACATAATATTATGGGCACAACAAAAAAGCCTTAAATCTTAATAATTTATAAATGCTTCTATTGATTTCTTTTTTAATTTTTTTTCAGATTATTATTATTACTATTACAACATTCCACCACCAGTGCAATCGGCGTTGAAAGTTCACCGGCGGAAAACTCCCTCACTTAAACAAATATATATCGTGAGTATCAATATACGGTTAATTATACTAAAAATATCAATTACTTAAAGCACATATTTCATTGGAGAACTAATTTATTTCTTATATTTTAAATATTTAATCTAAGTTTTTAAACAAATTATTTAAGTAGCAAAGATACTAATATTTATTTCCTTTTCCTTTTCCAGATGTAAAAGATGAAATTCGTTAAGGCAACCGCAGCTGCAGGAAATTTTATAAAGTTATCATTTATGAAAATTTTTTTAATAATATCAATTGTAAATATATAACATTTTAAATATAAAATTGTAAATATGTAACATTTTAACATTATTATAATCAAAAGAAAGGTGATTTCATTACTTTTCTTTTGATTATAATAATGTTAAAATCGAAGTTTGTAACTTTTATCTAAAAGAATATTGTATTAATATTGTAATTTATTCAAATTTCATATTGTAGCTATATATAAATATTTTTTTATTTGAATTATTTAAAAAATCGTCTAAATTAATAAAATTACTAATATTATTAATATTATTATTATTACTGTTACCATCATTATTATTATCATTGTTGTTATTAATAATATTAATATTTTTAAATAAAATAAAGAATTTGACATTTTAAATTGTTTTTGAGAATTTTAAGAATAAATTAGAATATACATTAAAAATGCAACCCTGTGCCGGCTGACGAGGGAAATTAGAGGAGTATAGCTATATGTTTTCTTTATGACGTAGCTGAATGAGAGCGACAGGGATGCATGATCACACATTCAAGGGGAAACTGCTTAGTTTTTTCCCAGCGCCTATACAAAGTTACCCACTTTTTTAACCACTTTAGAAGGTAATGTTACCCACATATTAACCAGATAATTACCCAGTGCTGGCTGGCATGGTATACCAAATCACATAGCTGAGCTATAACCATATACATGCACACACATGCACACGTATATACCAACCACATAGTTAACAAGAAAAGAAGAAAATACATATGTCACTAACCTATGACATCACCTACCTCAATAACAAATTCACTGCAATATATATTCCAGCACATGTGTCAAGCTTATAGCTATGACCATACACACACGCACATATACACACTATACCAAACCACACGGGGCCGAGCTCTAGGCTACAGTGGGGGTAGCAGGTGGCGGATAGCGAACGGTCTATAGATATTTTAGGTTAGCTGCGAATAAGTCATCAGACAAATAAACAGTCCCCGACCAGGAACGGAACTTTCAGAGGGAGCGGTATAAAAGCTAGCATGACCCAAAGATGAATCAGTGACAGAGGCGAGCCGGCACCACCTCTTAAATCAAGGCGTCCCCCTACTTTGCACAGGAATTGTAAGAAACATAAACCCAGGAAACATCAGCCTCATATCAGCAGTTATCCTGGTCAGCGTCTCTTTCCAGGTTAGGAGCGGTTGTGAATCAAATTCAAGAGCCTCTGATCGATAGTGGGCGCTACTTGGTCAGCGTCTGTCTCCAGGTTAGGAGCGGTTGTGAATCAAATTCAAGAGCCTCTGATCGATAGTGGGCGCTACTTGGTCAGCGTCTGTCTCCAGGTTAGGAATGGCTGCAATAAAAAATACACCTGGTAAGTAACCATGGCGTATACTACGGAGGCGAAGTCTAAAGGTTCTAAATATGGCACCGCGGGATAATGATTAGAATTGTTAGACATGAGCTGCTGGTGGTGGTGGTATTCCGTTTCCTTAGTGTGTAGGAGTGATATCTTGCTGAAACGGCTTTCAGGCTAATGTTGCCTCCGCCTCTGCCCCGTTAAAATATGGCACGTATCATAGTAATTTCGGTATTCGTCATCATTACGTTGGTGGTGAAGGATCAGTTGAGATATATCCTGGCTAGCGCGGACCTGGGTCTGACACAAGCACTCATAAGGTGTTTGTGTCAATCGTCGTGGCCTCCTTGTAATCTCGCATAGATAACCAAGAGGTTTTTTTAATGCGACTACACATCCGAACAAAGACAGCAGCTATGAGTTGGAGTAATAGAATTCAAAGGTCTCCTAAACCAATGGTGATTACAAATAATTTGATGGAAAGTCCTTAAAACAAAGACGAACTTCGCCCTAGCAGTGAAACAAGTGCACAGCAAGAGGAGGATATGGTAGCAAAGAAACACGTAGCATTCCATAAGTTGGGCGAACAAATCCGTAGTTTAGTGGATATGATGGAAGATGGGAAAAGGCGCTCCATTCGCCAGCCCATGAGGGATGCGTTTGACAGCAGTAAGGCACTTTATGAATTAAATACTAGCAACCAAAAAGACGATGAAGCCAAAAGAGTGATTAGGAAACACACCCACTCTCAGACATCACCTTGGCTAGAACAGAAAGAAGACCAGGACAGGAGGCAAGAAAATGTGGGCACTACCCCTAAAAAGGAAAAATGGCCAAGCCAGTCCTTACATGCTGAAATATATGCAATTGCAGCAGAGGCAACGCCAACAACATCAAAATTCACGACGTCACGAAAGGAACAAACAAAGGCACAAGGCAGTCCTGCACTGGAACTACAGCAGATGAACCAAAACCAGGGCTGGACCAAGATCCGTCCAATAAAGCCAAATAAGAAAAAATAGAGGGGTATAAGGCCAAAGCCCGAACCCCTAATTATATCGGCCACCACTGGAACCATCTATGCAGATATACTGTGAAAAATCAAAAGTGACGATGCACTGAAGACATTAGGCGACTGTGTAAAGGCTATCCATCGACCAGCAAAAAAGGAATTACTATTGGAACCGAAGCGCACTCCACAATGTAGCTCTGTAGAATTTCAAGTAACAATTGAACGTGTGTTAGGAGAGTGTCAGATTCTTGGCGAAAACTCACATTACAACGATTCAATTAAGGGACCTAGATGAGATCACGACTGCTGGTGAGGTGTGAGACGCATTACAGTCTCAATGCGATATTTGGCGACCAGACGAGTCAGCGATCCGAAATACACGAATTGGTAAACAAGGCACACAAACAGCGTGCATGAATCTGCCAACAGCAGACGCCGCCAAGGTGTTGAAGGTGCAATGGATTCGCATAGGTTGGTTATCGTGCCAAGTACTCGACTGTGTCTCTCCGACACGGTATTTTAAATGCTGGGGATACAACCATTTGGCAAAGGAATACAAGGAAAAGGTGGACCGCACGAACATGTGTAGAAAATGCGGACAAGACGGACATCGTGTGGCAAGCTGTAAAAATGTGCAGAAGTGTGCCTTGTGTGAAGGAAATCATGCTGCTGGTAGCGCCCGCTGTATTGAATATCAAAAGACGATAAAGAAAGGCTGCCAATGAGGATCATCCAGCTCAACCTAAACCATTGTATAGCAGCGCAGGACATTCTGCAGCAAACTGTATTTGAACAACAGTTTGATCTCGCACTCCTTTGCGAGCAACATCATAACATAAACAACTGTGAATGTACGACGGGCATATCGAATAAAACCGCGATATGAACATTAAATGGTAAAGCATGTCAAAGTGGTTTTACGAGTTCCAAGATTGAAGGTATTTATTTCTTCTCTTGCTATGCTCCTCCAAGCTTGGAGTTGAACCAGTTTGAGCAGATGCTTATGGAAATGGTAAAAGATGCTAGAACACAATGGTCCGCAGTTGTTGCAGGAGATTTCAATGCGTAGTCCACAACATGGGGCAACAGAAGTACAAACCGTAAAGGTAGGGTACTCCTGAAGTGTACGGCTACAATTTAGGTTGAACTCCTGAATGATGAACAACATACTTTCAAATCTGGTGACAAGCGATCAGCCATAGGCCTAACCTTCGCGCACAGAACGATTCCGCGACACATTAAATGGAGTGTCGCAGAATTCCACACTCATAGCGATCACAGAGCCATTGTCATTGAATAGTGTACAACGAATTGCCGAAAAATAACCATGGTACAGACTAAAAGATTGAAGCATCGTATTTTCGACAAGGACATCTTCTTACAAATATAGAAGGAGAATACTACGACCAACAATGATGCTAGAAATAATGCTAAAAAGATTATTTCACGTATGAACAGAGTATGTTATGCTGCGATGTTAAGAACAAAGCGGCGGCCGATTAGAAAACCAGTTTACTGATGGAATGATGAAATCACTGAAATCAGAAAATCTTGTAAAAGAGCTCGTAGAAGAGTACAGCGATTTACTGCAGTCCGACTACAAAATACGACGCAGTGAACTAAAATCTTTGATACGAAAAAGTAAATATGCTTGTTTCAAAACCTTGCGAGATAATGCGGACATCGACCCCTGGGGTAAAGCCTATAAAGTCGTTATGAGTAAAATAAGAGGACCAAGAACACCCCAACCTACTGACCCAGTATTTATGAACCGCGTGGCTAGTACATTGTTTCCCCCTATCGGTGAAAGAATAGTGAACCGCTGTCAATTAATAAATATAGGTGATATTACGGCAGTAACTATGGAAGAGGTGTTACTAACCCTAAAGAAAATGGGGGACAATAAGGCGCCGGAGTTGGAAGGTATCCCCAATGTAGCCATTAAGGCAGCAATCGGAAAGGATCCTGCGACATTTTGCAAACATATTCACTGCACTTGGTCGCACACTCTGGAATGTAATGTATGATAATATTCTGAGAATTAATTTACCGACAGGCACTGACTTGGTGGGTTACACAGATGACAGTGCGTTAGGTGTAGTAGAGAAGACCACGGACAGAATACAGGCGTTGTGCAGCGAGGCGATCAAGAGGATTATGAGATGGCTACAAGGCGTAAGCCTGAAACTAGGTACTGAAAAAACGGAAGCAGTCCTCCGTAGCACTCGTAACGTTCGTGAAGTTATCACGTTTCGAGCCGGCGACCATCACATCACATCTCAAACTTTCATTAAATATCTTGGTGTAAGGGTTGACACACGGATACCCTTCAAGGACCATCTTGCCGCAGTTAGTGATAAAGTTTCAAAGGTGAATGGAGGTCTATCGCGCATAATGGCGAACTTAGGCGGACCTCGTGCTGGTATAAGGAAGCTATTGGCGAAGGTCACAGGTTCTATAATACTCTATGCAGCACCAGTGTGGGCTGACGCAACAGTGAAGGCTACGTATTTGGCTGGTATTCGATCTATATACCAACTGAGCTCACTACGGGTGGCTAGCGCATTTTGCACTGTCTCGGATGACGTCATCGGTGTAATTGCAACAATGGCACCGATAAATATCCTGGCACAAGAGCTACAGCAGTTATAAATAAAAGGCAGAAGAGCATCCAAGGAAGAGGAGTATTATGGCAACACAAATAGGAAGCATCAAATAAGGGGAGATGGACCGCACCAAACCCAAACCTTGATAAATGGATACACAGGAAACATGAAGATGTAAATTTCTACACGACACAGCTGCTGAGGGGGCATGGCTTTAAGTATGAGGAAGAGCAATTTTGCCCAAGTTGCTTGGAAGAAACTGAAGATGCCCGGCATATTTTGTTTACATGTCCACATTTCGAAAACGAGCGGGTCGAGATTGGCGATGCATTCGGAGAAACTCCCACTGTGGAAAATCTTGTGTTAGACATGTGTGATACCTTTGCGGGCCATGGATTCTGTGGCAGTGAAAATAATGATAATGCTCCGTGGTATTGAGCGCCAAAGAGGTAGAGAACAAATACACCTAAGTCAAGTTCTCACTACATAGACTAACGAGTATCGATTGACGACAATAACAGACGATGGAGTAGCAATATCCCAAATGGCCTCCTGACGAAATACCTAACAGTGGTTTCAGGAGGAATTATCCATATTGACGAAAGCGGAGTTTTAGCGGGTTAAAATCTCGCATTTACATAAGCTTTTGATGCTTTTACTCCTATTAAAAAAAACTATTCCAAACCATGTGCATGCACACGTACATTTCAACCCCATAGTTGATAAGCTAAGTCTTAGCAACAGCATTAGTTGTCACTAGACCTAAGCAGCATCATTAGCTGTCACCATATGCATACAGACACGCACATACGCATATCTACCTAATAGCTATCACTCAACACCGAACCCCCCTCCCTCCTTTGATCCTCGAGATACACCTTCTCACCCTCTTACACAAATGCATTAAGATTGTTTCATACCTTCTAAGCCACACAACCAAAACTTTTCACTCGCACACACTGTTAAGATAGCTATGTTTTTAAGCAGAATGAATTTTAGATAATAATTTAAAGAAAATTCGGTGTTTTGCGGCCAACTCTTTTGTTGCTTTGCTGATAAACTCAAAGTCCCTTCTTTTATTAAAATCTTGAGTTTTTATACAATTTTTTACTACTAAATAATATAAGAAAAAGAATATATTTGTAATCAAGGTGTTCGCAGCAGCACTAATTTTATATCGGGACTCGCAGCACTATTTCTATTTCGGGACTCGTAGAGCTAACTTTCATGATCATATAATAAACTATAATTTTATATTGGAATATACTAAATCTCGAGATCATAAACGAAACTGTAATTCTCTTATTCTCTCTGAATTTAGTGATCATACATGCAACTGTAAACTCTCTCATTGCAATTGACTAAATTTTTATCTATTTCTTTCATTATCTCATTCTTATGTACATATAATCATAAGCATAGCCTAACTTTAATATTCTACAACTGTTAACTTCACTTCTACTGCGACCATGATTCAATAAAGTTGATAAACTTCTTTAAGAGTTTATAATTTTCAATTCGCAAATAGGTGGAGCAAATCAGCTCTTCCTCGAAACATTTGGTGACCCCGACGTGATCGGGTTAGAAGTCATTTCGCGTTATAACTATTTGAGTTTTAATTAAATCACATTTTCGTTTCATTTTTCGCAAATTCGAAGTTAATAAAACTTAAAATAAATCAATTTTGTTGCGGCAATATATAAGCACATAACGGAGGTAACTGGTGATAATACCGTTACTCCTATTTACTTACGTATCGTACGGCACATATTTATTTGCAAAGCCAACATGCCAAAAGGCAATAATTCGAAAAAGGGCAATGACGTCACATCAGCAGATGTAACGATTAACAGCTCAGATTCAATTTCATTTAACAAAAGGAAAAGTGCATCGATTAAACATCAGCTAATGGCACTAAATAAAACTTTGTCGGTGCAGCGTCTTGGTAAGCTCGATGAAGCCGAACTTTCTGTACACGTGGAGTACGTTGAGAGCATGCACGATGCAGTCGATTCTCGAAGAAGCTGATCCACGAGAACTGGATGGAACAGGCCGAGAAGAATTTTTCGACATGTACCTAGAAGTTAAGGCAAAGCTGTCACGCGAACTCAATTTACATAGAAGGACAAACGTAAGGCACTCATCCACCGCTAGACATTTCGCATTGGATGAATCACCGTCCACATTATTTTTATCGTTACGAAAAGCTCGACTTCCCGAGTTGAAAATACCGAAATTCAGTGGAGCATACATAGATTGGCCTAATTTCTTCGCCCTGTTCAGCAGTGTTATTGACAAAGACTTAGAATTGAGCAAAGTGGAAAAACTTCAACATCTGCGCGATAGTTTGCAAGGAGCCGCATTAGAAACCATTTGCTCACTTGAGCCAGTTGATGAGAATTATGACAAAGCCGTGGCTCTACTAAAGAATCGATTTGATAATAAATTAAGGCGATTTTCGGCCTTAAAACTGTTAATAGAAGTTCTGCTAGTGGCTTGCGAGAATTGAGCGACAAATTCAATTCACATCTTCGTGCACTTTATACCTTGGCAACACCTGAACAAAGTTTAGATGGATTACTAATTCATCTTGCTACCAGAAAATTCGATCAGAAGACACAGGAGAAATCGGAAGAGGACTTGCCGATACAGACATTGCCAACTTTGAATTCAATGACCTCGTTTTTGGCGAAGCGATGCCGCATAATGGAAAATTTGGAAAGTGCTAAGGTAACGCAAACACCTAGCTGTCAGTTGGGCGAAAATGCGAATACCAATAAAGGCATTAGAAACGTTTTGGTAGCATCTTCAAGTTCCTCTAGCTTTTGCGTATTTTGCGATTCGAAAGACCATTATATAAATAATTGTATAAAATTCATAAATTTATCGCCGAATTTGCGTAATGTATTGCTAGCTACAGCAATGATTTTAGTAAAAAATCGTTCAGGCGTCTTCGTTCCATGCCGCGCTATTCTCGACTCAGCATCTCAAATAAATTTCGTAACTACTCGCTTGGCAAATCTGTTGCAACTTCCATTCAAAAAATCAACAATTGTGATCTCCGGTATTGACGAATCCAACTTCGTTGCCGACAAGGAGATTGACGTTTTCGCACAATCGCAAGATAAAAGCTACAACACTTCGTTCGCTGCTGTGGTCACACCCAGCATAACAGATTATCAACTTAACTTCAACCTTACTTCGGAATGGAAGATACCATCAAATATTACTCTTGCAGATCCACTATTCTTCAAACCACAGCGCATTGACTTGCTTATTGGCGCAGGTTTATTTTTTGATTTGATGTGTGTTGGCCAAATTCGCATTGCTAGTAATTTGCCAATGTTACAAAAAACTCGACTGGGTTGGGTTGTGTCTGGAGGTGTTTCATACATCACCAAACAATCATCGTCACTCGCAGCTTGCACCAAAAACGTATCTGCACAACAACAACGATATTGAAGGATATTGTTAAAAGATTTTGGGAAATAGAGAACTGTTTCGACTCTGCTCCTCCATCTTCTGAAGAAGACGATTGGTGTGAGCAGCATTTCAAAGAAAATTTCACTCGTTTAGCTTCGGGAGAGTATTCGGTACGTTTGCCTGCAAAAAGAAACTTGAGCGCTCTTGGCGACTCACGTAATCATGCTCTTCGAAGATTTAAAAACTTAGAGCGAAAATTGGAAAATAATCATGATTTGAAAACTCAATATATTTCCTTTATGAATGAGTATGCATCGCTGCACCATATGTCACTGGCAAAACCACAAGCCACAACAACAACTTATTTTCTACCACATCACTGCGTGCAAAAGCTTGACAGCACAAGGACTAAGCTTCGCGTCGTATTCGATGGCTCCGCAAAAACAACAACGGGCTACTCGCTAAATGACGTTTTGTTAGCGGGCCCAACTATTCAGCCAAAATTGTTCAAAACTCTTTCACAATTTCGCTTTCGTAAATTCGCTCTTTGCGGAGACATATGTAAAATGTACCGATGTGTACGTGTGACATCTCCAGACGAATATCATCAATGTATATTATGGCGTGAGCATCCACTCGATGAGATAAAGGTATACAAGTTGGACACTGTAACATATGGTACAAAATCTGCCGACTTTTCGGCAATTCGTGCTATGCATCAACTTTCGTACGATGAAGAAGAATCATTTCCAATAGGCGCAAAAATCGTGAGAAGAGATTTTTATGTTGACGATCTCATTTCAAGCGGAGATACTATAGAGGAAGTGGTTGAGATCAGACGTCAGGTTAAAGGTTTACTTCAGCGTGGAGGATTCAACATTCGTAAGTGGTGCTCAAACGAGGCTAGTACCCTTCAAGGCATTGTTGACTCGGAACGTGAGAGTATGCTCAAATTCCATGATGGAACTTATGTAACGAAGACTCTTGGCCTCGTTTGGGACCCTAACACAGATAATTTCTTATTCTCTTTTTCGCCTATCGCACATAATGCAAGCGCAACAAAGCGTACGATACTTTCACATATCGCCAAATTTTATGATCCGCTTGGACTTGTTTCGCCAGTTATTACGAAAGCAAAAATTCTCCTATAAACCCTTTGGAAGGAAAAACTGCAATGGGACGAAAGTTTGCCTCAGTCGTTGCTAGCTAGCTGGACTGACATTTGTGCTCAGTATGCTTGTATGGTTTAGTGAGCAGTTTTAAATTTCCTCGTTTTGTATTGACACCTCATTCCAGTTGGGAGATTCATGCTTTCTGCGACGCAAGTTAGGCTGCGTTTGGTGCTTGCGTCTACATTCGTTCGGAGTGTGATGGTTTCTTAAAATCATGCTTACTTTGTGCAAAGTCGAGAGTCTCGCCTCTGAAGAACGGCGACGGAAGGTTTTAATTACTTCTCAACTACGCGACATAACGCTCGATTGCAAGTACCACAACTCCTTTCACAAGTTGCAGCGCATCTTTGCATACGTTTACTATTTTTACCAAACGCGCAGTACTCACGTTGATAGCCAACCGCTGACTCCACTGAACATCAAAAGGGGTACACACCTACTAATTCGTCACATTCAACAAGTTCATTTTGCAGCTGAGCTCAAAGCGCTACGGTTTGATAAGAAACTTAACTCGTCAAGCAAACTACGCTCATTAAATCCATTTGTCGACTCATTCGGGCTTCTTCGCGTTGGAGGGCGCTTGCAAAACTCATTGTTGGACTTTGAAGCAAAACATCCACTTCTATTGCCAAAGCATCATCCAGTCACTAACACAATAATTGACTACTTTCATCGTAAATATCTACATGCAGGACCACAGAGCGTACTAGCTTCGATTCGACAGCAATATTGGCCAATTGGTGGTCGAAAGACTGTTGCCAGTGTTATAAACAAATGCATTCGATGTTTTCGTTTGAAACCAAAAATTTACGAGCATATTATGGGTAGCCTACCATCCGACAGAGTACAAGCAAACAGAGCCTTTTTCACCACTGGTATTGACTATTGCGGGCCATTCTACTATAAGTCAGCAGTTCGGACTAGGCCACCTATCAAATGCTACATATGCATTTTCGTTTGCTTCAGCACGAAGGCTTGTTATCTGGAACTTGTTCAAGACCTTTCCACATCATCATTTTTAGCAGCTCTAAAACGCTTTATTTGCACAAGAGACAAGCCACACACAATTTGGTCTGATAATGCAACGAACTTTGTCGGAGCTAAAAACGAAGTGCAAGATTTAAGGCAATTGCTTTTAAGCAATTCTCATAACACTGAAATCACCAATCAATGCATCTCAGAAGGCATCGCATGGAGATTCATTCCGCCTCGTTCACCACATTTTGGTGGATTATGGGAGGCAGCGAAATTCCACTTTATACAGAATCCAGATGATTTGGACGTGCTGACACCTGCTCATTTCCTCATAGGTGCGCCATTTACATCTTTCGTTGAACCAGACGTCACCAGTCTCGATATCAGTCGTTTAAACCGATGGCAGCGCATTTGTCATATGCAGCAAGTGTTTTGGAAAATGTGGAGCAGCTCATACCTCTCACTTCTACAAGAGCGAGTCAAGTGGCAAAAATCAAATGGCGGTATTCAAGTTGGAAATATGGTCATTTTAAAAGACGAAAACCTACCATCACTGAAATGGCGACTAGGGCGTGTAGAGACTTTAATTTATGGCTCCGATGGCGTGGCTCGTGTTGCAATTATTCGCACTGCCAATGGACTTGTTAAGCGAGCTGTGGGGAAAATTGCTGTGCTTCCTATTGAGAATGAATCGGTTGAAAGCCTACACCTTCCAACGTGGGGAGGATGTTCGCAGCAGCACTAATTTTATATCGGGACTCGCAGCACTATTTCTATTTCGGGACTCGCAGAGCTAACTTTCATGATCATATAATAAACTATCATTTTATATTGGAATGTACTAAATCTCGAGATCATAAACGAAACTGTAATTCTCTTATTCTCTCTGAATTTAGTGATCATACATGCAACTGTAAACTCTCTCATTGCAATTGACTAAATTTTTATCTATTTCTTTCATTATCTCATTCTTATGTACATATAATCATAAGCATAGCCTAACTTTAATATTCTACAACTGTTAACTTCACTTCTACTGCGACCATGATTCAATAAAGTTGATAAACTTCTTTAAGAGTTTATAATTTTCAATTCGCAAATAGGTGGAGCAAATCAGCTCTTCCTCGAAACATTTGGTGACCCCGACGTGATCGGGTTAGAAGTCATTTCGCGTTATAACTATTTGAGTTTTAATTAAATCACATTTTCGTTTCATTTTTCGCAAATTCGAAGTTAATAAAACTTAAAATAAATCAATTTTGTTGCGGCAATATATAAGCACATAACGGAGGTAACTGGTGATAATACCGTTACTCCTATTTACTTACGTATCGTACGGCACATATTTATTTGCAAAGCCAACATGCCAAAAGGCAATAATTCGAAAAAGGGCAATGACGTCACATCAGCAGATGTAACGATTAACAGCTCAGATTCAATTTCATTTAACAAAAGGAAAAGTGCATCGATTAAACATCAGCTAATGGCACTAAATAAAACTTTGTCGGTGCAGCGTCTTGGTGAGCTCGATGAAGCCGAACTTTCTGTGCACGTGGAGTACGTTGAGAGCATGCACGATGCAGTCGATTCTCGAAGAAGCTGATCCACGAGAACTGGATGGAACAGGCCGAGAAGAATTTTTCGACATGTACCTAGAAGTTAAGGCAAAGCTGTCACGCGAACTCAATTTACATAGAAGGACAAACGTAAGGCACTCATCCACCGCTAGACATTTCGCATTGGATGAATCACCGTCCACATTATTTTTATCGTTACGAAAAGCTCGACTTCCCGAGTTGAAAATACCGAAATTCAGTGGAGCATACATAGATTGGCCTAATTTCTTCGCCCTGTTCAGCAGTGTTATTGACAAAGACTTAGAATTGAGCAAAGTGGAAAAACTTCAACATCTGCGCGATAGTTTGCAAGGAGCCGCATTAGAAACCATTTGCTCACTTGAGCCAGTTGATGAGAATTATGACAAAGCCGTGGCTCTACTAAAGAATCGATTTGATAATAAATTACTTGTTTTTCAGGCACACGTTAAGGCGATTTTCGGCCTTAAAACTGTTAATAGAAGTTCTGCTAGTGGCTTGCGAGAATTGAGCGACAAATTCAATTCACATCTTCGTGCACTTTATACCTTGGCAACACCTGAACAAAGTTTAGATGGATTACTAATTCATCTTGCTACCAGAAAATTCGATCAGAAGACACAGGAGAAATGGGAAGAGGACTTGCCGATACAGACATTGCCAACTTTGAATTCAATGACCTCGTTTTTGGCGAAGCGATGCCGCATAATGGAAAATTTGGAAAGTGCTAAGGTAACGCAAACACCTAGCAGTCAGTTGGGCAAAAATTCGAATACCAATAAAGGCATTAGAAACGTTTTGGTAGCATCTTCAAGTTCCTCTAGCTTTTGCGTATTTTGCGATTCGTAAGACCATTATATAAATAATTGTATAAAATTCATAAATTTATCGCCGAATTTGCGTAATGTATTGCTAGCTACAGCAATGATTTTAGTAAAAAATCATTCAGGCGTCTTCGTTCCATGCCGCGCTATTCTCGACTCAGCATCTCAAATAAATTTCGTAACTACTCGCTTGGCAAATCTGTGGGCAAATCTTGCGAGCTGTGGGGAAAATTGCTGTGCTTCCTATTGAGAATGAATCGGTTGAAACCCTACACCTTCCAACGTGGGGAGGATGTTCGCAGTAGCACTAATTTTATATCGGGACTCGCAGCACTATTTCTATTTCGGGACTCGCAGAGCTAACTTTCATGATCATATAATAAACTATCATTTTATATTGGAATGTACTAAATCTCGAGATCATAAACGAAACTGTAATTCTCTTATTCTCTCTGAATTTAGTGATCATACATGCAACTGTAAACTCTCTCATTGCAATTGACTAAATTTTTATCTATTTCTTTCATTATCTCATTCTTATGTACATATAATCATAAGCATAGCCTAACTTTAATATTCTACAACTGTTAACTTCACTTCTACTGCGACCATGATTCAATAAAGTTGATAAACTTCTTTAAGAGTTTATAATTTTCAATTCGCAAATAGGTGGAGCAAATCAGCTCTTCCTCGAAACATTTGGTGACCCCGACGTGATCGGGTTAGAAGTCATTTCGCGTTATAACTATTTGAGTTTTAATTAAATCACATTTTCGTTTCATTTTTCGCAAATTCGAAGTTAATAAAACTTAAAATAAATCAATTTTGTTGCGGCAATATATAAGCACATAACGGAGGTAACTGGTGATAATACCGTTACTCCTATTTACTTACGTATCGTACGGCACATATTTATTTGCAAAGCCAACATGCCAAAAGGCAATAATTCGAAAAAGGGCAATGACGTCACATCAGCAGATGTAACGATTAACAGCTCAGATTCAATTTCATTTAACAAAAGGAAAAGTGCATCGATTAAACATCAGCTAATGGCACTAAATAAAACTTTGTCGGTGCAGCGTCTTGGTGAGCTCGATGAAGCCGAACTTTCTGTGCACGTGGAGTACGTTGAGAGCATGCACGATGCAGTCGATTCTCGAAGAAGCTGATCCACGAGAACTGGATGGAACAGGCCGAGAAGAATTTTTCGACATGTACCTAGAAGTTAAGGCAAAGCTGTCACGCGAACTCAATTTACATAGAAGGACAAACGTAAGGCACTCATCCACCGCTAGACATTTCGCATTGGATGAATCACCGTCCACATTATTTTTATCGTTACGAAAAGCTCGACTTCCCGAGTTGAAAATACCGAAATTCAGTGGAGCATACATAGATTGGCCTAATTTCTTCGCCCTGTTCAGCAGTGTTATTGACAAAGACTTAGAATTGAGCAAAGTGGAAAAACTTCAACATCTGCGCGATAGTTTGCAAGGAGCCGCATTAGAAACCATTTGCTCACTTGAGCCAGTTGATGAGAATTATGACAAAGCCGTGGCTCTACTAAAGAATCGATTTGATAATAAATTACTTGTTTTTCAGGCACACGTTAAGGCGATTTTCGGCCTTAAAACTGTTAATAGAAGTTCTGCTAGTGGCTTGCGAGAATTGAGCGACAAATTCAATTCACATCTTCGTGCACTTTATACCTTGGCAACACCTGAACAAAGTTTAGATGGATTACTAATTCATCTTGCTACCAGAAAATTCGATCAGAAGACACAGGAGAAATGGGAAGAGGACTTGCCGATACAGACATTGCCAACTTTGAATTCAATGACCTCGTTTTTGGCGAAGCGATGCCGCATAATGGAAAATTTGGAAAGTGCTAAGGTAACGCAAACACCTAGCAGTCAGTTGGGCAAAAATTCGAATACCAATAAAGGCATTAGAAACGTTTTGGTAGCATCTTCAAGTTCCTCTAGCTTTTGCGTATTTTGCGATTCGAAAGACCATTATATAAATAATTGTATAAAATTCATAAATTTATCGCCGAATTTGCGTAATGTATTGCTAGCTACAGCAATGATTTTAGTAAAAAATCATTCAGGCGTCTTCGTTCCATGCCGCGCTATTCTCGACTCAGCATCTCAAATAAATTTCGTAACTACTCGCTTGGCAAATCTGTTGCAACTTCCATTCAAAAAATCAACAATTGTGATCTCCGGTATTGACGAATCCAACTTCGTTGCCGACAAGGACATTGACGTTTTCGCACAATCGCAAGATAAAAGCTCCAACACATCGTTCGCTGCTGTGGTCACACCCAGCATAACAGATTATCAACTTAACTTCAACCTTACTTCGGAATGGAAGATACCATCAAATATTACTTTTGCAGATCCACTATTCTTCAAACCACAGCGCATTGACTTGCTTATTGGCGCAGGTTTATTTTTTGATTTGATGTGTGTTGGCCAAATTCGCATTGCTAGTAATTTGCCAATGTTACAAAAAACTCGACTGGGTTGGGTTGTGTCTGGAGGTGTTTCATACATCACCAAACAATCATCGTCACTCGCAGCTTGCACCAAAAACGTATCTGCACAACAACAACGATATTGAACGATATTGTTAAAAGATTTTGGGAAATAGAGAACTGTTTCGACTCTGCTCCTCCATCTTCTGAAGAAGACGATTGGTGTGAGCAGCATTTCAAAGAAAATTTCACTCGTTTAGCTTCGGGAGAGTATTCGGTACGTTTGTCTGCAAAAAGAAACTTGAGCGCTCTTGGCGACTCACGTAATCATGCTCTTCGAAGATTTAAAAACTTAGAGCGAAAATTGGAAAATAATCATGATTTGAAAACTCAATATATTTCCTTTATGAATGAGTATGCATCGCTGCACCATATGTCACTGGCAAAACCACAAGCCACAACAACAACTTATTTTCTACCACATCACTGCGTGCAAAAGCTTGACAGCACAAGGACTAAGCTTCGCGTCGTATTCGATGGCTCCGCAAAAACAACAACGGGCTACTCGCTAAATGACGTTTTGTTAGCGGGCCCAACTATTCAGCCAAAATTGTTCAAAACTCTTTCACAATTTCGCTTTCGTAAATTCGCTCTTTGCGGAGACATATGTAAAATGTACCGATGTGTACGTGTGACATCTCCAGACGAATATCATCAATGTATATTATGGCGTGAGCATCCACTCGATGAGATAAAGGTATACAAGTTGGACACTGTAACATATGGTACGAAATCTGCCGACTTTTCGGCAATTCGTGCTATGCATCAACTTTCGTACGATGAAGAAGAATCATTTCCAATAGGCGCAAAAATCGTGAGAAGAGATTTTTATGTTGACGATCTCATTTCAAGCGGAGATACTATAGAGGAAGTGGTTGAGATCAGACGTCAGGTTAAAGGTTTACTTCAGCGTGGAGGATTCAACATTCGTAAGTGGTGCTCAAACGAGGCTAGTACCCTTCAAGGCATTGTTGACTCGGAACGTGAGAGTATGCTCAAATTCCATGATGGAACTTATGTAACGAAGACTCTTGGCCTCGTTTGGGACCCTAACACAGATAATTTCTTATTCTCTTTTTCGCCTATCGCACATAATGCAAGCGCAACAAAGCGTACGATACTTTCACATATCGCCAAATTTTATGATCCGCTTGGACTTGTTTCGCCAGTTATTACGAAAGCAAAAATTCTCCTATAAACCCTTTGGAAGGAAAAACTGCAATGGGACGAAAGTTTGCCTCAGTCGTTGCTAGCTAGCTGGACTGACATTTGTGCTCAGTATGCTTGTATGGTTTAGTGAGCAGTTTTAAATTTCCTCGTTTTGTATTGACACCTCATTCCAGTTGGGAGATTCATGCTTTCTGCGACGCAAGTTTGGCTGCGTTTGGTGCTTGCGTCTACATTCGTTCGGAGTGTGATGGTTTCTTAAAATCATGCTTACTTTGTGCAAAGTCGAGAGTCTCGCCTCTGAAGAACGGCGACGGAAGGTTTTAATTACTTCTCAACTACGCGACATAACGCTCGATTGCAAGTACCACAACTCCTTTCACAAGTTGCAGCGCATCTTTGCATACGTTTACCATTTTTACCAAACGCGCAGTACTCACGTTGATAGCCAACCGCTGACTCCACTGAACATCAAAAGGGGTACACACCTACTAATTCGTCACATTCAACAAGTTCATTTTGCAGCTGAGCTCAAAGCGCTACGGTTTGATAAGAAACTTAACTCGTCAAGCAAACTACGCTCATTAAATCCATTTGTCGACTCATTCGGGCTTCTTCGCGTTGGAGGGCGCTTGCAAAACTCATTGTTGGACTTTGAAGCAAAACATCCACTTCTATTGCCAAAGCATCATCCAGTCACTAACGCAATAATTGACTACTTTCATCGTAAATATCTACATGCAGGACCACAGAGCGTACTAGCTTCGATTCGACAGCAATATTGGCCAATTGGTGGTCGAAAGACTGTTTCCAGTGTTATAAACAAATGCATTCGATGTTTTCGTTTGAAACCAAAAATTTACGAGCATATTATGGGTAGCCTACCATCCGACAGAGTACAAGCAAACAGAGCCTTTTTCACCACTGGTATTGACTATTGCGGGCCATTCTACTATAAGTCAGCAGTTCGGACTAGGCCACCTATCAAATGCTACATATGCATTTTCGTTTGCTTCAGCACGAAGGCTTGTTATCTGGAACTTGTTCAAGACCTTTCCACATCATCATTTTTAGCAGCTCTAAAACGCTTTATTTGCACAAGAGACAAGCCACACACAATTTGGTCTGATAATGCAACGAACTTTGTCGGAGCTAAAAACGAAGTGCAAGATTTAAGGCAATTGCTTTTAAGCAATTCTCATAACACTGAAATCACCAATCAATGCATCTCAGAAGGCATCGCATGGAGATACATTCCGCCTCGTTCACCACATTTTGGTGGATTATGGGAGGCAGCGAAATTCCACTTTATACAGAATCCAAATGATTTGGACGTGCTGACACCTGCTCATTTCCTCATAGGTGCGCCATTTACATCTTTCGTTGAACCAGACGTCACCAGTCTCGATATCAGTCGTTTAAACCGATGGCAGCGCATTTGTCATATGCAGCAAGTGTTTTGGAAAATGTGGAGCAGCTCATACCTCTCACTTCTACAAGAGCGAGTCAAGTGGCAAAAATCAAATGGCGGTATTCAAGTTGGAAATATGGTCATTTTAAAAGACGAAAACCTACCATCACTGAAATGGCGACTAGGGCGTGTAGAGACTTTAATTTATGGCTCCGATGGCGTGGCTC
Source organism: Megamerina dolium (assembly GCA_963854835.1). Taxonomy (NCBI): domain Eukaryota; kingdom Metazoa; phylum Arthropoda; class Insecta; order Diptera; family Megamerinidae; genus Megamerina; species Megamerina dolium. The sequence goes on from OY978530.1 coordinate 40,341,086, forward strand.
GTGTTGCAATTATTCGCACTGCCAATGGACTTGTTAAGCAAGCTGTGGGGAAAATTGCTGTGCTTCCTATTGAGAATGAATCGGTTGAAAGCCTACACCTTCCAACGTGGGGAGGATGTTCGCAGCAGCACTAATTTTATATCGGGACTCGCAGCACTATTTCTATTTCGGGACTCGCAGAGCTAACTTTCATGATCATATAATAAACTATCATTTTATATTGGAATGTACTAAATCTCGAGATCATAAACGAAACTGTAATTCTCTTATTCTCTCTGAATTTAGTGATCATACATGCAACTGTAAACTCTCTCATTGCAATTGACTAAATTTTTATCTATTTCTTTCATTATCTCATTCTTATGTACATATAATCATAAGCATAGCCTAACTTTAATATTCTACAACTGTTAACTTCACTTCTACTGCGACCATGATTCAATAAAGTTGATAAACTTCTTTAAGAGTTTATAATTTTCAATTCGCAAATAGGTGGAGCAAATCAGCTCTTCCTCGAAACATTTGGTGACCCCGACGTGATCGGGTTAGAAGTCATTTCGCGTTATAACTATTTGAGTTTTAATTAAATCACATTTTCGTTTCATTTTTCGCAAATTCGAAGTTAATAAAACTTAAAATAAATCAATTTTGTTGCGGCAATATATAAGCACATAACGGAGGTAACTGGTGATAATACCGTTACTCCTATTTACTTACGTATCGTACGGCACATATTTATTTGCAAAGCCAACATGCCAAAAGGCAATAATTCGAAAAAGGGCAATGACGTCACATCAGCAGATGTAACGATTAACAGCTCAGATTCAATTTCATTTAACAAAAGGAAAAGTGCATCGATTAAACATCAGCTAATGGCACTAAATAAAACTTTGTCGGTGCAGCGTCTTGGTGAGCTCGATGAAGCCGAACTTTCTGTGCACGTGGAGTACGTTGAGAGCATGCACGATGCAGTCGATTCTCGAAGAAGCTGATCCACGAGAACTGGATGGAACAGGCCGAGAAGAATTTTTCGACATGTACCTAGAAGTTAAGGCAAAGCTGTCACGCGAACTCAATTTACATTGAAGGACAAACGTAAGGCACTCATCCACCGCTAGACATTTCGCATTGGATGAATCACCGTCCACATTATTTTCATCGTTACGAAAATCTCGACTTCCCGAGTTGAAAATATCGAAATTCGGTGGAGCATACATAGATTGGCCTAATTTCTTCGCCCTGTTCAGCAGTGTTATTGACAAAGACTTAGAATTGAGCAAAGTGGAAAAACTTCAACATCTGCGCGATAGTTTGCAAGGACCCGCATTAGAAACCATTTGCTCACTTGAGCCAGTTGATGAGAATTATGACAAAGCCGTGGCTCTACTAAAGAATCGATTTGATAATAAATTACTTGTTTTTCAGGCACACGTTAAGGCGATTTTCGGCCTTAAAACTGTTAATAGAAGTTCTGCTAGTGGCTTGCGAGAATTGAGCGACAAATTCAATTCACATCTTCGTGCACTTTATACCTTGGCAACACCTGAACAAAGTTTAGATGGATTACTAATTCATCTTGCTACCAGAAAATTCGATCAGAAGACACAGGAGAAATGGGAAGAGGACTTGCCGATACAGACATTGCCAACTTTGAATTCAATGACCTCGTTTTTGGCGAAGCGATGCCGCATAATGGAAAATTTGGAAAGTGCTAAGGTAACGCAAACACCTAGCTGTCAGTTGGGCGAAAATGCGAATACCAATAAAGGCATTAGAAACGTTTTGGTAGCATCTTCAAGTTCCTCTAGCTTTTGCGTATTTTGCGATTCGAAAGACCATTATATAAATAATTGTATAAAATTCATAAATTTATCGCCGAATTTGCGTAATGTATTGCTAGCTACAGCAATGATTTTAGTAAAAAATCGTTCAGGCGTCTTCGTTCCATGCCGCGCTATTCTCGACTCAGCATCTCAAATAAATTTCGTAACTACTCGCTTGGCAAATCTGTTGCAACTTCCATTCAAAAAATCAACAATTGTGATCTCCGGTATTGACGAATCCAACTTCGTTGCCGACAAGGAGATTGACGTTTTCGCACAATCGCAAGATAAAAGCTACAACACTTCGTTCGCTGCTGTGGTCACACCCAGCATAACAGATTATCAACTTAACTTCAACCTTACTTCGGAATGGAAGATACCATCAAATATTACTCTTGCAGATCCACTATTCTTCAAACCACAGCGCATTGACTTGCTTATTGGCGCAGGTTTATTTTTTGATTTGATGTGTGTTGGCCAAATTCGCATTGCTAGTAATTTGCCAATGTTACAAAAAACTCGACTGGGTTGGGTTGTGTCTGGAGGTGTTTCATACATCACCAAACAATCATCGTCACTCGCAGCTTGCACCAAAAACGTATCTGCACAACAACAACGATATTGAACGATATTGTTAAAAGATTTTGGGAAATAGAGAACTGTTTCGACTCTGCTCCTCCATCTTCTGAAGAAGACGATTGGTGTGAGCAGCATTTCAAAGAAAATTTCACTCGTTTAGCTTCGGGAGAGTATTCGGTACGTTTGCCTGCAAAAAGAAACTTGAGCGCTCTTGGCGACTCACGTAATCATGCTCTTCGAAGATTTAAAAACTTAGAGCGAAAATTGGAAAATAATCATGATTTGAAAACTCAATATATTTCCTTTATGAATGAGTATGCATCGCTGCACCATATGTCACTGGCAAAACCACAAGCCACAACAACAACTTATTTTCTACCACATCACTGCGTGCAAAAGCTTGACAGCACAAGGACTAAGCTTCGCGTCGTATTCGATGGCTCCGCAAAAACAACAACGGGCTACTCGCTAAATGACGTTTTGTTAGCGGGCCCAACTATTCAGCCAAAATTGTTCAAAACTCTTTCACAATTTCGCTTTCGTAAATTCGCTCTTTGCGGAGACATATGTAAAATGTACCGATGTGTACGTGTGACATCTCCAGACGAATATCATCAATGTATATTATGGCGTGAGCATCCACTCGATGAGATAAAGGTATACAAGTTGGACACTGTAACATATGGTACGAAATCTGCCGACTTTTCGGCAATTCGTGCTATGCATCAACTTTCGTACGATGAAGAAGAATCATTTCCAATAGGCGCAAAAATCGTGAGAAGAGATTTTTATGTTGACGATCTCATTTCAAGCGGAGATACTATAGAGGAAGTGGTTGAGATCAGACGTCAGGTTAAAGGTTTACTTCAGCGTGGAGGATTCAACATTCGTAAGTGGTGCTCAAACGAGGCTAGTACCCTTCAAGGCATTGTTGACTCGGAACGTGAGAGTATGCTCAAATTCCATGATGGAACTTATGTAACGAAGACTCTTGGCCTCGTTTGGGACCCTAACACAGATAATTTCTTATTCTCTTTTTCGCCTATCGCACATAATGCAAGCGCAACAAAGCGTACGATACTTTCACATATCGCCAAATTTTATGATCCGCTTGGACTTGTTTCGCCAGTTATTACGAAAGCAAAAATTCTCCTATAAACCCTTTGGAAGGAAAAACTGCAATGGGACGAAAGTTTGCCTCAGTCGTTGCTAGCTAGCTGGACTGACATTTGTGCTCAGTATGCTTGTATGGTTTAGTGAGCAGTTTTAAATTTCCTCGTTTTGTATTGACACCTCATTCCAGTTGGGAGATTCATGCTTTCTGCGACGCAAGTTTGGCTGCGTTTGGTGCTTGCGTCTACATTCGTTCGGAGTGTGATGGTTTCTTAAAATCATGCTTACTTTGTGCAAAGTCGAGAGTCTCGCCTCTGAAAAACGGCGACGGAAGGTTTTAATTACTTCTCAACTACGCGACATAACGCTCGATTGCAAGTACCACAACTCCTTTCACAAGTTGCAGCGCATCTTTGCATACGTTTACCATTTTTACCAAACGCGCAGTACTCACGTTGATAGCCAACCGCTGACTCCACTGAACATCAAAAGGGGTACACACCTACTAATTCGTCACATTCAACAAGTTCATTTTGCAGCTGAGCTCAAAGCGCTACGGTTTGATAAGAAACTTAACTCGTCAAGCAAACTACGCTCATTAAATCCATTTGTCGACTCATTCGGGCTTCTTCGCGTTGGAGGGCGCTTGCAAAACTCATTGTTGGACTTTGAAGCAAAACATCCACTTCTATTGCCAAAGCATCATCCAGTCACTAACGCAATAATTGACTACTTTCATCGTAAATATCTACATGCAGGACCACAGAGCGTACTAGCTTCGATTCGACAGCAATATTGGCCAATTGGTGGTCGAAAGACTGTTGCCAGTGTTATAAACAAATGCATTCGATGTTTTCGTTTGAAACCAAAAATTTACGAGCATATTATGGGTAGCCTACCATCCGACAGAGTACAAGCAAACAGAGCCTTTTTCACCACTGGTATTGACTATTGCGGGCCATTCTACTATAAGTCAGCAGTTCGGACTAGGCCACCTATCAAATGCTACATATGCATTTTCGTTTGCTTCAGCACGAAGGCTTGTTATCTGGAACTTGTTCAAGACCTTTCCACATCATCATTTTTAGCAGCTCTAAAACGCTTTATTTGCACAAGAGACAAGCCACACACAATTTGGTCTGATAATGCAACGAACTTTGTCGGAGCTAAAAACGAAGTGCAAGATTTAAGGCAATTGCTTTTAAGCAATTCTCATAACACTGAAATCACCAATCAATGCATCTCAGAAGGCATCGCATGGAGATTCATTCCGCCTCGTTCACCACATTTTGGTGGATTATGGGAGGCAGCGAAATTCCACTTTATACAGAATCCAGATGATTTGGACGTGCTGACACCTGCTCATTTCCTCATAGGTGCGCCATTTACATCTTTCGTTGAACCAGACGTCACCAGTCTCGATATCAGTCGTTTAAACCGATGGCAGCGCATTTGTCATATGCAGCAAGTGTTTTGGAAAAAGTGGAGCAGCTCATACCTCTCACTTCTACAAGAGCGAGTCAAGTGGCAAAAATCAAATGGCGGTATTCAAGTTGGAAATATGGTCATTTTAAAAGACGAAAACCTACCATCACTGAAATGGCGACTAGGGCGTGTAGAGACTTTAATTTATGGCTCCGATGGCGTGGCTCGTGTTGCAATTATTCGCACTGCCAATGGACTTGTTAAGCGAGCTGTGGGGAAAATTGCTGTGCTTCCTATTGAGAATGAATCGGTTGAAAGCCTACACCTTCCAACGTGGGGAGGATGTTCGCAGCAGCACTAATTTTATATCGGGACTCGCAGCACTATTTCTATTTCGGGACTCGCAGAGCTAACTTTCATGATCATATAATAAACTATCATTTTATATTGGAATGTACTAAATCTCGAGATCATAAACGAAACTGTAATTCTCTTATTCTCTCTGAATTTAGTGATCATACATGCAACTGTAAACTCTCTCATTGCAATTGACTAAATTTTTATCTATTTCTTTCATTATCTCATTCTTATGTACATATAATCATAAGCATAGCCTAACTTTAATATTCTACAATTGTTAACTTCACTTCTACTGCGACCATGATTCAATAAAGTTGATAAACTTCTTTAAGAGTTTATAATTTTCAATTCGCAAATAGGTGGAGCAAATCAGCTCTTCCTCGAAACACAAGGTGTTATTCAGTGCAAGTTGCGTAACCTATTTCTCGTGGAAACACTAATATAGTACTTTTGTAAACTACCGTTCAAATGTGTAGAATTTCGTCTGTGAGAATACAAGACTTGTTATGAAACATGCACTGGCTATTTTGTTATTGAATAAGCAAAAATGAAAATTGTTTTGTATTAACAAATTATGACTTCTACTTATGTATGTATTACTTATGTTCTGTAGTAAAATTCACCACGGCGTTGAATACTGTAATTCAAATATATGATATGTGACCCGTACACCCTGTTTAATTCAATATTTAGATCATGAAAGGCGATTGTCACTTATCTTGTGATGAATGATTATTTGATCGCTGAAGTAGTTGTTTCCGACATCCTACGGTTAATGTTCCAAAAGTTAGTGCAATGACCAAGTAGCTTATGGTGTAGTGATGGATATCATGCGGTCCCAGTTCAGTTGGTAATTCTATTCACGATCACGTTGAAGTGCTTCTAATGGCTCTTGTTCCAGAATATATGTTGTGATCTGGCTGATGTTCTCGTGTATGGGTTTTAGAGTCGTGATTAACTCTGGCATGTGTGCCACTGGAACATAGGTATGGAGGGTTTTTGTTTGTAAACTCCTATAGCCAAAAATAGAAATGAGTGGTTGCTTTACACGGTTTTGTGTATTTTTGGCATCCAGTGGTGGTCTGGTGGTGTTTTCGCAAGGTAACGTGTCTAACTGCCTCAACCGGGTGGGGCTAACGCAATCCTTTTTGGAATCATCTCAAGTCAACTCACTGGCTGTCATATAGTTTGATCTGAGCGCTATGTGATGATACCTTTATTTGTTAATGAGAGGTAGTCATATAGACCGCTCTGCTTACTATGTGATGGCGCTTTCATTATTATTAATGGGGGCCCTACATGTAGCGACCACCGGGCAACGTCCTCCTGGCACCCGCTGGGAGGCGGCTGAAGTGAGTGGCAAAACTCTCCTCGGTTAGAGGTTGTGCGTTGGGTTTGGGACCCGCCACATAAAAAATCCCCCCAATGAAAAAAACAGCAATGCCTCGGATAAGGACTACCGCTTTTGTTGATGACTCCCGCAAACGAAAAAAGGACCACGATTTACGGATATGCACCTGGAATGTCCGGTCCCTTTATAGGGAGGATGCCTCTATCCAGCTGGTTGATGTCCTCGAAAAATACAGAGCTGACATCACCGCTCTCCAGGAAATGCGATGGACGGGACAGGGCTGCTCCAAAAGAGCGTCCTGTGACATTTACTACAGTTGCCATGCTGAAAGGCACGAATTAGGATGTGGATGTTTGGTCAGCAAGAGACTACGACATCTTGTCTCACATTTCACGCCTGTGAACGAGCGGCTGGCCACAATCCGCATCAAGGCAAAATTCTTCAACATCAGCCTTATATGTGCCTTATATGTGCTCCGACGGAAGCCTCGAAGAAGCTTACGACCGCTGCCCCCGCCACGATATCAAAATCGAGCTTGGCGACTCCAGCCTCCACCTGAACACCTCCGATAACGGAATGTGGCTGATCGACTTCGCCGCAGCACGAAACATGGTAATTGGTGGTAGCAGATTCCAGCATCTCGACATCCACAAAGCGACATGGCTGTCTCCAGATCAACGTACAAGAAAAGAAATTGATCATGTGGTGATTGACGCATGCTTCCAGTGTGATGGACGTGAAATCGATCCGTGGTGCCAACATCAACTCGGATCACTACCTAGTTGCTGCTAACGTGTGCGCACACGTTTATGTGTCGCAAATAACAAGAGAAGTCCCACACAGCGAACTCTCGACGTCAGTAAGCTGCGATCACCAGAGACAGCAGATGCATTTACCACTCGACTATCGGATCTGCTTATGCAGAACACTCCCCCACTTGATGATACATGCGCACGGTGGACACATATGTCCCACTCCATGACTACTGCTGCCGCCTACAGAAAAACCCTGCGTGCAGACGCAACGCGAGCTGTTAAGGAGCGGTACAGAGAGGAAAGGAGTGCAGAGAGACGTCTTTTCAGGCGCATGAAGAGGGAGCTGGAATGACGCGAGTGTGAGGAGATAGAGATGTGTACCGATAAGAATGAGACTCGAAAATTCTTCGAAAAGACCAAGCACCAGAACGGCGGTTCAAATACCGGAGCCTCCTTGTCGTGATGGAAATGGGAATCTGGTTACAGATGTCCAGAATGTACTGAGCCTATGGAGGGAACACTTCTCCACGTTACTGAATGGCGATGCTACGAATAATTCCTCCAGTGTAGGAGATTGCCCGATAACCCCAGTTACAGATGATGGTGTTGATGTTCCACCACCCGACTATGACGAGGTTGAAACGGCCATTTTAAGGCTGAAGAATAACAAAGCTGCAGGTGCTGATGGCCTGCCTGCCGAGTTGTTTAAGACCGGAGGCGATGAGCTGCTCGCCTGCATACACCAGCTCATAAGCAGAATATGGTCGGATGAAAGCATGCCTGATGATTGAAGGCTCAGTGTTCTCTGTCCCGTACATAAAAAGAGACCCCACAATCTGCGCCAACTACCGCGGAATCAGTCTCCCGAGCATCGCATACAAGGTTCTATCGAGCGTACTGTGTGAAAGGTTGAAGCCCATGCTCAACAACCTGATTGGACCTTATCAGTGTGGCTTCTGGTAAATCTACCATCGACCAAATTTTCACACTGCGCCAAATCCTGGCGAAGATCCAAGAAAAACATATCGACACACACCACCTATTTGTTGATTATAAAGCCGCTTTCGACAGTCCGGTAAGGGATTACCTCTACGCAACAATGTCTGAGTTCGGTATTCCTGCAAAACTCATCCGACTTTGTAGAATGACACTGCATAACTCCCGTTGTGCAGTGAAAATTGGGAAGGACCTCTCCGCACCGTTTAATACCGAACGGGGTTTCAGACAAGATGATTCGATATCGTGCGACTTCTTCAATCTTATTATGGAGAAAATAATACGAGCTGCTGATCTACGACATAATGGCACTATCTTCAACAAAAGTGTCATGCTGTTGGCGTATGCCGACGATATTGACATAATCACCATGAACACGCGGGCAGTCAGTGCAGCATTCTCAGAGTTAGAAAGAGAGTCGCGTCGAATGGGTCTTACGGTGAACGAGAGCAAGACGAAGTATCTAGTGTCAACAAACAAAGAGTCCCGGCGTCTTAGACAGCACGTCACTGTTGACAACTACGCTTTTGAAGTAGTAAGGGACTTTGTCTATCTTGGAACCAGCATTAACAGCAGTAATGACGTCAGCCTGGAGATATTGCGAAGGATCACTCTTGCAAACTGGTGCTACTTTGGGCTTAGTAAGCAATTCAGAAGTCGAGCCCTCTCTCTAAGAACGAAAACTACACTCTACGCTGAAACCTGGACAATTTCCACCTCAGATGAGCGAATGCTTGGAGTTTTCGAGAGAAAAGTCCTACGCAAGATCTTTGGACCTATTTGCGTTGGTGCCGAGTACCGAATAAGGTACAACCATGAGCTGTACGAGCTGTATGCCGATATTGACATAGTAAAGCGCATCAAAATCCAGCGGCTGCGCTGGCTAGGTCATGTCGAGCGAATGGAAGAACACGCTACAGCTAAGAATGTGTTATATTAGGAATCCGCTGGAGGACGACGCAGAAGAGGAAGACCTAACCTCCGGTGGAAAGACCAAGTCTGGTGAACCTGACGGCGCTTGGAATTTCTAACTGGCGCCAGCTATCAAAGAACAGAGATGGCTGGCGAAGCATTCTCAGAGAATGATGAAGTTATACCACCAAATGAAGCCAGAAAAAATTCCATTATGATATTTGATAATGTCGCGTGTGAAAAACAAAATAATATTCGAGTATATTTCTGTATGGGTCATCATAATAAAATTGACAGCTTCTATTTATGTCAAACATATACACGCATTCCAAAGCATTTAATTCGTGATAATGCTAATGGAAAAAACTTTTCATCCTATAACAACACTTCTGAAAGTTGGATTGATAAAGCAGGTACATTAAACACTAATGAATCGAATATTAAAGGACATCCTAAAGATTATAAAGATGAATATACTCCATATAAAGGTGATCGGAAACTATTTAAATCTGAAAATTCTTTACCGTATGAGAAGACTAAAATTACTACCAGCACACCAAAGAGAGTATCATCATCACAAAGTCGTAATAATACTAGCACCACTACTAATGATGATGTTTTTTATTCAAAAATGTTCGGTGACATTCTTGTCGATACTACTCATTAGAGTATTTCATCAACATTAGACAAATCACCATCATCTTCACAATTAATAACAAATATATCACTTTTAAAGCAACAAAAGCAGTTAGATTTGGTATATGGATTTCATCAAGATGCTCATGGAAATTACATGTTTGGAAATAAGTCACTGAAATTTGATGATGATAAAATTGAGATAGGTGAAAGAAGTTGGACTTTAACTCCAGGTCTATTTCAATTACTTTTTCATAAAGTACCGAAAGTATATAATCATATAGATTTGGATAACTATAAAGAAAGTCTCATATCAACTAATGCGCATCCGCTTAATAACTCCAAAAGGCAAAAGACTATGCTCAATCATTACTAACCACTGCTACGATGTAATCTCAAATGGTCAACCGACATATTGGCCGACGAAGAGGAATATACCCACCCGATCTCATAGACTTTGGAGTGGCCTAAGGTTTGCAGATGGAAAAAATCTCCACAGAGTGTAATTATGAAATTCAAGAAATATGTAAATTCCCATCTTCCTCTAAGTACTGTATTAAGAAATGGACACGATGTAGACTCAGCTCTCGAAAAATTCAACCAGCTGCTCTCATTAGCTGTCAGCTCAGCCACTTGTACAAGCGTATGCAAGAAATCAAACTAGATCCCATACACATCAGCCGACATTGAATTGCTAGTAAGACAGAAAAGAAGACTCCGCAGGAAATGACAAGAATTCAGATCACCGAATCTGAAAATACAGCTACAGCACTGCACTCGAAAGTTAAAGCAAGCCATAAAAAATATAAACAACAAAGAGTTGGAAGACCACATAGCCAAATTAGCACCTGGTGAAGCGTCAGACTACTCTTTGTGGAAATCAGCAAAAAACTCAAATCGGCCAATTCTCACTGATTCCCCCATCCATTTGAGTGACGGTAATTGGGTTAGAAGCAACTGTGAGAAGGGTTTGCCTTTTGCAGACCATCTAAAAAGTGTGTTTACACTCAATCCACCCTCTTCACAGTCTTCATTACCAAAATTAACTTATCAACCTTGCTCAATAACGCCCAAAATTAAAAAAAGGACATATTCAAAGCAATTTATAAAGATTTAAACCCAAAAAAATCACCTGGTCCAGATAAAATTACTGGTAAAATTATAAAAAAGCTACCTCCAGTTTCAGTAATTTATCTCATGCACATTTTCAATGTTATCCTTCGTATTAAACACTATCTCAAATGCTGGAAAACTTCAAAAACCCTTCAAAAGTTGCATCGTACAAACCTATCAGCCTCCTGCCTCTATTCTCTAAAGTATTCGAAAAGCTACTTGTCATGAATATAACTCCATTTATTAATCTCAACCAACAGATTCCCCAACATCAGTTTGGATTTGGAAAACAGCACGGCACAATTGCAAGTCGAAATTATTGCAATTGCAATTACAAGTCCACCGCATTGTAACTCTGATAAGAAACACTTTTGAAGAAAAAAAAGAATTGCTCAGCAGTCTTTCTTAATATCACTGAAGCTTTCGATAAAGTATGGCACGATGGCCTTATTTACAAACTCAAACTATTACTGCCTGCAAATGTCTCCTCTTTGCTTAGTAGTTACCTCACGAAAAGACAATTTCTCGTACATCACAAGGATTACACAACAAATCCATTGGATATTCACGCTGGCGTTCCACAAGGAAGAGTTTTGGGCCAATTACTGTATCTTTTATACACTTCAGATATGCCCAACAATAACTATACATTCATATCGACCTTTGCTGATGATACGGCAATATTGTGCTCTCGCTCTAACCCCATTGAAGCTACTAAACTCCTGCAGACTCATATCGATTCTCTCGAAATCTGGCTAGCAAAATGGCGTAAAAAAGTCAATAAATCAAAGAGCGTACATGTAACCTTCACGCTAAGGCTAAATACATGTCCCCCACTTAAAATAAATGGCCAATCAGTTCCACAATGTTCCTCAACAAAGTATTTGGGTATTCACCTCGACAGAAGGCTGACATGGAAAAATCACATAGAGGCAAAGAAAACTCAGATCAAGCTTAAAATGAATCAGTTATGGTGTCTGTTACACAAAAGCTCAAAGTCGCCAGTTTACGAATATGTTAGAAAGGCCAATTAAATCAAGTTTTTTTAGAAATAAGTCGTGGTTAATTTGATCGAAAGCCTTGCAAAAATCAGTATAAGCTACATCAGTTTGGAGACCACGAGTAAAGCCTTTAATTACACTGGCAGAAAATTCAAGCAAATTAGTCACAGTGGACTATGCTGATTTAAAGATACTGTAGATTTCACATTGAAAACAAGTTACGTGGTTAAGATTGCCTCAAATAATTTAGGCATAACACTTAGCTTTGCTAAACCTCGATAATTTGAAATTTCGGACTTTGAACCGCTCTTGAAAATCGGAATAATAAATGAATCCTTCCAACTAACGGGGAAATACCCAAGCCGGAGTGAAGCATTAAAAATGTCAGTTAACGGCAAGACAAGTAAATCTGCGCATGATTTCAGAATGCAGCTTGAAATCCTGTAAGGTCCAGGTAAAGTTTCAAAGTTTTAAGATGCCGCAAAACTTCTTCGGGAGGTTTAGAAGGCATGTAACTTGAATTTATTTGTTTGATTGGAAAACGGTAAGATGAACTGCAGTCATATGTTGCTGTTGAATAAGTAGAACTAAAAGAGTCTGCAAAAAGGTCAGAGATATTCTGATCGTCAGTAGATATCCTTCCATTTCATTGGCGAACTTTTACGTTTGATATTAACAAAGTAGTAAAACGTTTTCGAGTTTGTCTGGATATCCATTTTGAGTTTGCTAATGTATTTCTTATAACATTTTGAATTTAGTGATATAAGAAGTTAATCAAAAGAGAATATTTAAGGATAATCGACTGAGCTACCTGATCTTTTGAATGATCTGAAGGCGCGATTTCTCTGATTTTTTAAACTTTGTAATTCCCTAGTAGACCAAGCAGGACCTCCTAAATTACAAGAGTGGTTGAATTTGGGAATACATTTTTCGAAACAGTTATAAAGGAGGTTATTAAAATCTGAGACCCACTCATCCAAATTTGAGTTGGACGTGGGTCAGTTTACTGCGGTAAGCATTTTGCATAATTTAACACAGTGACTTTACATTATTGACTATTATTGTAAACAGTTCAAATTACTTTTGTTACATTGTTATTATGCTATTCAGTAAATACAGTGATCTTAGTAAGTATACTTGGAATAAGTGTTTTGATTATTTTATATCGAAAAATATATTTTGTATATTCTTCTTCAGTTATAAAACTAGCCCTAAACAATAACAAAAAATTCTAAAATACGTAGAGTATTGAATATTGACAAAAGAAATATAAGCGAATACCTATTCGATACAGAAGATGGGTATAAGTTGGAGGATGATAGAGGCAAACAAGATAGCAGTAGTGATTCAGAAAACCCCTTATTGTTCGTAGGAGAAAACATCGCAGTATAGGATTACAGTCATATTCTGATGGTAGTTATCACGAGCACTCTGGATTGATATAACAGTTACATCCTGTCCTGGAAGAATGTCAATGAATACCATTTTCAGGACAGCTACTGGACCTACATCATATGCAAAAAGAAATATAATAAAGGGTAACGTAAGTACTGCCTTTTTACTGATACTGAATCATCGCGTATTGTATTGTATATATTGTAACGTGCACAAAACTAGAAGCTGCTCAGGTCTCAGGTAAAAAATAGGATCTATATCAAGAAAAATTCTAAAGTTTTATTGCAATTTTATATGTACGTGGAGCATACGAAACAAGGAACCTAAAATTATCTTATCTATTGTCTGAAAAATGGGGACCAAATTTTTTAAAGAAAACTTTGAGTAAGAATGATTGAAAGAAGCCAACGCTTGCAAACAAATAAATTTGCATTGATTTCTACTGTTTGGGATGCATTCACTGAAAACAGTCAAAATTGTTACGTACCTGAACAAAACATTACCGTTGAATAACAACTATTTCCTACTAAAGCGCGATGTAGATTCATGTAAGCCCTATAAATTAAAAAAATAAGTAAAATAAGTAAAAATGTTATAAATGGATTTCCCTATTTGGGCAAGGACGAAACAAGACGGTCGAAAACATCTTTGAGTGAGTTTGTCGTTCTCAAACTAATTGAACCTTTTACCGGTGCTGGAAGAAACGTAACAGTGGATAATTTTTTTACGAACAAATCGCTATCTTTCAAATTATTAGAACAACGTACTACTTGGGTTGGAACTATTAGGTCAAATAAGAAAGAATTGCCAAAACTTGCTAAACAGAAAAGAGATAGCGTTGCTCGTTTTCAATCAGTAATATATACCAGGTGTACAAGCTTAAATCCAAGCTGTTTGCTCGTAGATGGCGTTAGTGAGCATATTGAGCTATTATCGACTATGCATCCTTTTTTTATGAGTTCGACACCTGTTTACATCAATTAGTAAACATCATCAGTGATTTCATACAACAACATACATTTTTCCTCGTATAATCATGTCTCGTACCAAAAAAGAGCATATGCGGGAAGCTCTACTTTTTGCTTCAATTTGAAAAAATCTGCTGCTGAATCGCATCAAATGCTTGTGGAGGCCTATGGTGACAGTGCGCTATCGGAAAACACTTGCAGAGACTGGTTCAAAGAAGGCCATTTTGACTTGAGTGACAAGAAGCGTGAAAATAGACCCAGAAAAGTTGAGGACCATGATTTGCAGGCTCTTTTGGATGAGGACGACACCCAATCGCAAAAAATACTTGCGATGGGTTAGGTGTTACTCAACAAGCCATTTCCATACGTTTACGAGCCATGGGAAAGGTTCTATGAAAAAAAAATGTGTATTTTTTTCCGAAAAACAACCGATTTAAGCTTGTACACCTGGTAAAACAAATAATTGTACTTTGACAGTTTATGAAAGTAAACCAACTAAGAAAGTACTTCTTCTTAGCACAAAACACAAAAACGTCAAAATAAACTCTAATACAAAAACAGTTCCTGAAAGTATATAATTTTATAACCAAACGAAATACGGGGTAGACGTAATGCCCCAAATGGCTAGAAAGTACAGAATAAAATCAGGATCTTGAAGATGGTCTCTTCAGGTATTCTTAAATATCCTAGATTTAGCTGCAATAAATGCATGGATATTATATAAAGAAATTACAGGAGAAAAAATATTTAGAAAAATATAATTTCGATTGGCAACAGAACTTTCTGCACAGAATGAGAATCCATTTGAGCTACAAAACTGTACTGATTTAATGAACGGCCCTGAAAAACCACAAACACGAAAAACTTGCCAGATAGGTTTATGTAATGAAAATAAAACGAAGAATATCTGTGGTGGTTGTACAATATATGTATGTGGTAAATGTATATTCAAAACAATGTCACTTTACAAGTATTGCGTCGAGAAAAATAAAATCTGCATAATGGAAAATAAAAATATTCCTAATAATAAAAATTAATAATTTAATTGTTACTTTTTTTGTATAATTTAATTTATTTTTATAATTAATTAATTAATTTATCTTTACTTTTATATTTTTCCTAAACCTGTGTTCACAATAAGTGTAAGAAATAAATGTTATTTTTTGTAAACGATTCTATTTTTACAATTCTACAATAAATTTATTGAATTATATTTAATACTTTGCAAGCACAAGTCATCCGGTCATTTTGACGTGTTGGTAAAAATAGGTCATATTAACCGGCTGGTAGTTCTAGTGTTAAGTAAAATTGTAAATAGGCAAACAAATATTCAATTCAAGTAGACAATCAAGTTTGAAAACGGAAGAGTAACGCATATTCATGGAAAGACGAAATATCCATATATTCTTAATTTAAATTTTTTTAATGGACAACATCGATCAAACCGATAAAACTCAATACACAGCTACGCAGCTGAGTAAATGGTTGCAACAACTCTGTATGACATCATACGATTCGAAAAACACTCTTGAGCTTCGACTCAGTAAAATTCCAGTGGAAAAGATGGGCAAATGTCCAAAGCAAACCGACTATCAAGAAAGATGAGGCAGAACAGAGTTGGTGACCTATATTCAGTTCACGCTGCGCTGCGCTGCGAACAAAATCAAAGGTTAAACACAGTTGTGGCTGTACGAAAATCCAATGTTTGCAGCAAGCAGTGTCGACTTGTTAATTGGAATCTTTTACACCAAAAACAAAAACTAAACTTGCTCTACCCAAAAAATTCGAAGTATATAATTGGAAATACGGTGAAAATTTTGAAATATATTTCAACAAGAAAATATCATTAGTCAACAGTCGAAAATTCGATGAAAACGAATTGATAGATTATGTCATAGAAGGCATACTGAGTGATCAACTAAATAACCAAGCACATATTAACACAGCATTAAAAAGCACTTACCTCAAGCTGGCAAAATCCTCCACTGAACCCTCCACGTTCGTTACTCTACTACAGTTTCTGTCAGTTCAGTGTTATCATGGCTGGAGGTTAAGCACAACGGCTAAGCCGAGTCCAAAATGTGCCTCTGCAATGACTAGCGACACCGGTCAAAGCAGGAAAGCACATAGCACTGAAATGGATAGAATGCGTAATGCAACTATCACCACGGTATCCTCGGAGGCGGCCGGAAGCAGCAGTGCTCTTAGCCAGCGAGAAAATAGGTGGAAAAATGGTTTTTCATTAAAAAAGAAATCGGTAGTCCTTAAATTACATCATGGAGTAGGTTATAACCATTTTGAAGAGAGCTGTGAACCTTAATTATATCAATACTTATGGAAGGAAGTACAAGTGAAATTCATAGCAAAAGCAAGCAAAATCTCACATGCTAGTCCTAAAGACTTTAGGTCTATTTGTCTTTCATCATTTCTATTAAGAATACTAGAGCGTCTAGTGGACCTATACATTAGGACCAAAATATCACCACAATAACTCGTGAATTCTCAGCATGCTTGTAGTAAAGGCAAATTTACGTAAACTGCACTGAAATTACTGATAACAGAAATAGAAAACTAGATAGATAATAAAGAATTTGCTCTGATATCTTTCTTAGACATAGAGGGCGCCTTTAACGACATTCATCCGAGAGCAATAACTAACGCCTCTTCGTTGATTTTAGAGAATATGAATTCCTTTCACTGTGAGCATAGAAGATTGTCATATATTGAAAAGTATGAGTTACAAAAGTTCTTAAATAAGTGTTCAGCAAAAGCATATATAAAAGTAAGCGAAGCTGATTTTACAACTCCTATAGTTTTATTGAGAAAAAAGACAGGCAATCTTAGAATGTATGTTGATTACCGATTGCTTAACAAGGTAACTGCGAAAGAGAATTACCCAATTCCATTAATTGATGATTTGCTAGATAGCTTAGTAAAGAAACATGTTTTTACAAAACTTGATCTTTTGTTACGCAGCACAATGGGAAATTTCTATTAAAAATGCAATAGACTTACAAAGTTTGGATATACAAAATTTTTATTTTGTTCCTTTAGAAACAAGCACCCTATACTCGGAAGTTCAAACTTTTTGATACTTTCATAGCTCGAGAAAAAGAAGATATACAAATTTTGGAAAATGAGTATCGTAAAACATGAAAAAGAAATGCCACGTGTTTCAGTGTTGAAAATTTAAAAAAAATAATAATAAATATGTTGCACTTATAAACCCCGAAGGGCTCTTTGGTCGAGCTACTCTTCCATTTCTCTTGTGCATGTTATATTTTGGACAGTATTGGAAGGGACCTAGTTATTTTAGCGGGTTCCGAACGGCAGAACTCTTGCGACATCACTTTTTCTGAGCTTTGTCACAGAAGAAGATTTTCATGGAAAATTGATGCTGCCAGAATAATTGCCAATTGCTTGAGGACAGGTGAGTACCGTTCAAAAGAAAAATCTTCTCGATATTAAATTTATGTTTCAGCCGGGGATTGAACACACGACCTACAGATAAGAAGGCCAACTGAACTACGGCACCCATTAGTACACGCTAATTCCAGCATTAATGGCATATCGATCTCGAAAAAAGAGTTTTTAAACGCTATGAAATGACTCAATCTAGTATTTCTCGATACAACCCAGGCGTTTTCAAGATCATGTTTCCTTTCAATATCTACATGTTACTGGAAGGCTACCGTTTAGGTCGGCAATTTGTGGTAAGACACACATGCTTCACATCAATTGAATACCTCATTCACGCTGGAGTACCACAAGTTAGCGGATTGGGCTCTGGTAATATGCCGACCAACGCCAGTACAGTCACCTTTCTCATCCAGACCCGATATTGGCATCACAACTTTTCTAAAAACAAATAAGGCCATCGTTGCAACTATTATTGACAGAATCCAGTGATCGAACAGGGTTGACTCGAGTACAATACTCGAGAACACATTTGAAGAAAAAAAAGTATTGCTCTGCTGTCTTTCTTGATATCACTCAAGCTTTCGATAAAGTATGGCACGATGGCCTTATTTACAAACTCAAACTATTAATGCCTGTAAATGTCTCCTCCTTGCTTAGCAGCTATCTCACGAAAAGACAATTTCTAGTATTCACAAAGATTATACAACAAATCCATTGGATATTCACGCTGGCGTTCCACAAGGAAGAGTTTTGGGCCCATTACTGTATCTTTTATACACTTCAGATATGCCCAACAATAACTGTACATTCATATCGACCTTTGCTAATGATACGGCAATATTTTGTTCTCGCTCTAACCCCATAGAAGCTACTAAACTCTTGCAGACTCAAGTCGATTCTCTCGAAATATAGTTAGCAAAATTGTGCATAAAAGTGAAGTTTCTAACTGCATCAACCGAGTGGGGCTAACGGAATCGTTGTTGAACTCATCGCAAGTCAACTCACTGGACGTTATGTAGTTTGTTCTGCGCACTATATGATGGCGCCTTCACTCTGTAATGAGGGTGCCATCATGTAGCTAGCTCTGCTTGCTATGTGATGGCACGATCATTTTTAATAGGAGTCCTCCACGTGGAGACCACCGGGCAACGTCTTCATGTCACTCGATGGAAGCGGCTAAAGTTCGTGGCGAAAACCTCCTCGGTTAGAGGATGTGCGTTGGGCTTGGGTCCCACCACATAAAATCTTTCACCCAATAAAAAGTCAAGCCGGATAAAGACTACCCCTTTTGTTGACGACCCCCGCAAACGAAATAACGGCCACGATTTACGGATATGCACCTAGGATGTCCGATCCTTCTATAGGGAAGGTGACTCTATCCACCTGGTAGATGTCCTCGAAAAATACAAGGTAGACATCACGACACTTTAGGAAATGGAGGGGACAAGTTTTCTCAGCGTAATATGTGCCCATGCTCCTATGGATGAGCAAGGCGATGCGACCAAAAACAACTTTGCCGCGAAGAAGTTTATGACCACCAAATCGTGCTTGGCGACTTTAATGCTAGGGTGGGCAAATAAGGTACTTTCGTCCAACTGTCGGAAAATTTAGCCTCCACTAGAACACGTCCAAAAACGGAATGAGGCCGATCGACTTAGCCGCAACGCGAAACATGGTTATTAGTAGTACCAGATTTCAACACCTCGACATCAATAAAGCGACGTAGCTGTCTGCTGATCAACGAACGAAAAATCAAATTGATCACGTAATGATCGACGAAAGACTTGCTTTCAGTGGATCACTACTCTGTTGCAGTTAAAGTACGAACACGTTTATTTGTCGCAGAAGAACAAAGGAAGTACCACAGATAGAAAGCTTGACGCCAATAAACTGCAATCACTAAAGACAGCAAATGCTTTTACCACTAGACTATCGGATATGCTTATGCAGAACACTCCCCCTCTGGATAATATATGCGCACAGTGGACACATATATCCCACTCCATGATTACTGCTGTTGAGGAGGTAATCGGTTTCTACTGGCCTCTGAGGAATGAGTGGCATGATCAGAAGTGCCGCGACGCTATCGCAGAGAAAGACGGCGCTTATAAAAACCCTGAGTGCACGTGCCACTCGAGCTGTTAAGGTGGAGTACAGAGAGAAGAGAAGTTCGGAGAGACGTCTTTTCAGGCGACAGAAGAGGGAGCTAGAAAGACGCGAGTGTAAGGAGATAGAGATGTGTCGAGACAAGAATGAGACTAGAAAATCCTTTAAGAAGATGTAGCACTTTAGTAGCGGTTAAAACTCCGGAGCCTCTTTTTGTCATGACAACAATGGAAATGTGGTTACAGATGTCCAGAGTGTACAGACCTTATGGAGGGAACACTTCTCCACGTTACTGGAGGATGCCTCCCGAACTCTCCAGTCACAAATGATAGATGTATAGATGTCCACAACCCTACCATGATAAGGTCAGAGTGGACTTTTCTAGGCTGAAAACAACAAAGCTGAAGGTGTTGATTGCCTGCCTGCCTAGTTGTTTAAGACCGGAGGCGATAAGCTGCTCACCAGCATGCACCAGCTCATAAGCAGAATATAATCGGATGACTGGAGGCTCGGTGTTCTAAGTCCCATACATTAGAAATGAGACCTAACAATTTGCGTCAACTACAGTGGAATAAGTCTTCTTAGCATCGCATACAAGGTTCTATCAAGCGTACTGTGTGAAGATTATTCTTAACAACCTAATTGGACCTCATTAGTGTGGCTTCAGACCTGGTAACTCCCATCGACCCGATTTTCACACTGCGCCAAATTCTGGAGAAGACCCAATAAAAACAGTTCGACACACACTATCTATTTGTTGATTATAAAGCCGCTTTCGACAGTCCGGTAAGGAATTACCTCTACACAACAATGTCTGAGTTCGGTATTCCTCATTCGTCTTCGCAGAATAACACAGTGTAACTCCCGTTGTGCAATGAATATTGGGAAGGACCTCTCCCCGATGTTCAATACCGATCGGGACTTCAGATAAGGTGATCCATTATTGTGCGAATTTTTCAATCTTTTTGTGGAGAAGATAATAAGAGCTGCTGGTCTATGACATAATGGCACTATCTTTAACAAAAGTGTCATGATGTTAGCGTATGCCGATGATATTGACATAATCGCCATGAACATGAGAGCAGTCAGTGCAGCATTCTCAGAGTTAGAGAGGAGTCGCGTTAAAATGGGTCTCACGGTGAACCAGCAAAACAAAGTACCGAGTATCAACGAACAAAGAGTCCCAGCATCTTGAACAGCTTGTCACTGTTGATAACTACGCTTTCGAAGTAGTGAAGGACTTTATCTATCTTGGAACCAACATTAACACCATTAATGACGGCTGCCTTTAGATATTGAGACGTATCACTCTTGCTAATAGGTGCTACTTTGGGCTAAGTAAGCAACTGAAAAGTCGGCCCTTCTCTTGAGAAACGAAAACCACATTCTACAAGTCGCTCATCATACCTTACATACGGTACCGAAGCTTAGACAATTTATAACTCAGATGAGAGAATGCTCAGAGTTTTCTAGAGAAAAGTCCTACGAAAAATCTTTGGACTGTTTGCGTTGGTGACAAGTATCGATAAGGTACAAACATGAGCTGTATGAGCTATATAACAACACCACCATAGTAAAGCGCATTAAAATGAAAGTGGAAAGATCAAGTACTGGAGAACTTGTCAGCATTTGGAATTTCTAACTGGCGCCAGTTAGTAAAGGAAAGAGTTGGCTGGCGAAGCATGCTAGATTCGGCCTGAATCGATTTTTGGTGGTTATGGACGCATAAGTAAGTAAGTACTTGAAACCTTCGTTGTGATGGATTATGTAAACGTCAATATACTAGTTCTCCGTACGATATATGTGGAACTGTAAACGCCCTTAATACAGGGTATTTAAACAAGTGGTGTAATTTATATTTCCAAAAAAAAAACAAATATATTTGTGAAAAGAGCTTGTTTGTTAAAAATCGACTGTGTTTCTTCGATGAATGTTTATTGTGAAAGACAAAATCAATTACATGTTGATTTACAAGAAAGTAGATTAAATGTATGATGAAATATAAGAGGTGAGGTTAGGTGATTGCATACTCTTTCCTGACTAATGGAATAATGGTTGTTAAATCGTATTCTTGGTGTTCTTTCTTATTCCTCTATCGACATATAACACCTCTTTTATTACATCACAGAACAAGTGTGAGTATTTACAGTTGAAATTACAAATTAACTAAAAAGTACAGCGGGATGAAATGACCCAACATACTCCCCCATTGAAAGGCCTGTTTTTCAATCAGACATTATGTACTGCTCGCCGTATTGTATATCTAGTAGTTTGCAAGGTAAGCACTCGATCCTTACCATCAGTACCTCTATAACTACAGTCTTTAATTTTTCAAATGTGAGGTTAGCGTTGGAAATGTTTTTTTTTATCAAAATTGTCCTTATCGACTTAACCGCCACTTCCTATAAACCTCCAAAACGGGATGCGCCAGGTGGAATGAAGCTGAATTGAAACCCAATGGTGTTATTATAGTGCATGAATCGTAGCCTTGCTGAATGGCTGCTGCTGAAACTCTCTGAATTTAGACTGGGATTCAACAAAATTGGTTGCGTTGTCGCAGTTGATGCGCTAAGATATTCCACGACTGCCGATAAAACGTGTCGATATATCGGACTCGACTTTTGAAGTAGACAAAATTGTCGGTGTATGTTTTATACGATGCTTTGACACTTATGAGGAACTGTCTCTGCATATGTAGACGTGTTGCAGCAAGTTAGCTATAATCTGCCCCATGAGCTTCAGCTTATAGTGAAGGCAGTGAATGCAATTTCGAACCATCTTCTTTACAACTTCTCTTGCATTTATTACCCAAACTTTTTCACGTAACACTGCATTGAGCACCTTTGGTCTAGCGTGTAAATATTTTCGCTGAAAACATTCTACATAAAGTTTGGTAAATCGGTTGTGTTTTGAAAGTAAAGCAGAAAAACTGGGGAAAGTATAGTCAGAGTTTTTCGTCCACCAACTCGGACTATAGAAATTGTGACATTGTGGAAATTACGTGAGCCTTTCTATAAGAAGTTTTATAGGTTGTTCGTTGAGAAGTCATTTCATTTCATCAGTGAAACATGTACGGTGTATATCAACAACAATTCTCCAAGAACTTAATTCTATTTAAATATGCGACACTTGTGCACCTATGAGTTGTTGTCGATGATAGCCTTGTTGAAGACACGGAAAATGTACTGTACCATAGTGAGCGATAATACGAAGAATTGCGTGTAGTAACATGATCGATGGACAATCCCATTATTACACTTGAAGACATTCATTTTACAATGTTCTAAATTCTGCTGTGTTACTCTAAACTGGTTACATTTTTTTTACACAGGCCATTCAGAAGAAATACTATATCTGCAATATTCTCCTTACTTGCCACAAACCTCCAACAACTAGCTTTTGATGCCTCCTGCAGTCTGAAACTTTGTTCGCAACAATACAATTAAATGTATATGAATGGGTTTGTAACCATTGCAAAACAATCTCTGAGTAAGTTCAAGAATATACTTTTGTTGCATACTTACAAATGTTATGCTTTATTTTACCCCATGTTTTACTAAACAACAATGCTGCGCAAGGCTCCAGTAGCGGCAGTGATTGCGCTGATTAGTGCAACTTTCGATTTTGAAATGAGCAATGATATTTTGTATATCTATCTTTGCGCGAATATATAAGGCACGCCAATACACTCGTTGAGATGCATCTGCGAACCCGTGGATCTCACAGTCTGAATCCATTGACGTAAAAACGTAGCATGGTACGTTTTTACGTAGGTCCGAAGGAAGTTCGCAATCCTATTCCAACTGGCCTATCCACATTTCTTCAGCAGCAGTATTTTACCGCGAATTAAAATAACGCGCAATAGAAAACTTTAGCAGTGAATGCTAAAACTGAGCGTTTAGAAACCTTTTGCAATTCTGGCAGATCATAATAAAAGCAGAATACGTCGGAGGGAAGTTTCCACGTTATTCCCAATATATTTTCATTATTTGATTTAAAAGGAATTTTATTATCTGATTTTACAAAAAGTTTCTTGCAGAACCCAATAGATTTTGGTAGTTCGGAAACACTATATGAATCGGTAATCTACGTAAAAGCTTTCTCGAATGATAGCATCTGCATGAAGGTAATCAACACGTTCCGTGTCAGCGATGTAGAATAAACTACGAACTGCGAGAAATGGCACAGAAGCTAAGCCATATATAACATTATTGAGCTCAAACAATTGCAATGGTGCATATGTTTCGTTTCGCCAGAAGATAGCCTCGGTCTTGTTCGTCAAAAAGAAATTGACGATACATTTTTGTTACATCTGCGGTCATAGGGATGCAATCCAAATGAAAGGAGCGGTAAAATTAGCTCTGGTTGTATTGTCGCACCAACTATCAAAATGTCGTTTAATGAGCGATTAGATGTGAAACGCGCAGAGGTATCAAATAACACACGAAGCTTCGTGGTGGTGCTTTGTGGCCTGAACACATAATTATGTGGTATGATATAGAGTGGAGTATTTCGATCTATGTGAGTCATAAGCGACATATGACTAAGTGTCATGTACTCATTTAGAAAGTCTGACTACATTTCCTTTAATACCTTGTTACGAAGCGCACGAGATCTTTGCTGGACTCTGTGCGTTTTCAAATGAGTCACCCAAAGTAGCAGATGACTCCATGAAAGAAAGGCGTGCCTGGACACGCCCATCATTTTGAACCTTGGTGTTTTCAATAAAATGTTGACCGCATTTAGCCTCTTCTTCTGTCAGCGTCGCTAATGGCTAAACAAACTATTCAATTTTGCAACTCCACCGAAGAACTGTATGTATATCATCTTGTTTTGCATTTGTGTTAACGTGGCACACAAATGAATGCGGCCGTATAAGCCTTTCAAGTTTTCCTCCTAGAATCCAACAGAAAGAAAATCTTGCCATTAAGAATGCACTCAAATAGGCTAGATAGACGGCAGCCTTAATTTGCATTAACAGCCTTAATGCACATTAACTCATGCATTTGCTTTATCCAAATGCACATTAACGCCATAATAAATGCACAAAATTTTCGTGCATTTAGCTGAATTTACTAATTTCGACATGGCAACTCCGTTAAAAATTGGTATTTGGTTGCTATTGTGAATGGTGATTTGCATTGACAGGAAGAAAAAGAAAAGAAATTAAAATAAAGAAAAAAGCGCAAGAAGAGAAGTAAGCTTTTTTTGTTACAATATATATGCAAATATGTATATTAACAAAACTATTTTTTTTAGATGGCAAAAAACAAGTATCGGAAAGTCTGGTGTACGGAGATTGGGCCGGAGATTTGCGTCGCACTAATCGCAATCTGCATATATATGCAGATATCTCAATTGAAATGTCCACTAAATTTACACCGAAGTTGCATTGTATTATTTTTTAATTTATTTAATAGCAATAGAATTTTTTCATTAAATTGCTGTTGATTTTCTAAAAGTAGCAAAATCGCCAATAAAATTTTTCTTTTATCCATTTTAATTTGACTATTTTCAAAACTTCAAAATCAGATGTCTAAATGCACAAAGCTGTCGTCTGTCACTGTGAATTTCTAATGTGCATTTGTGCTTCTTAATGCAAATTAATTTTGTTCGTCTGTCTAGGCTAAAAGAAACTTTGATACTAATTTAAAGATTAATGCGGTTTATAAACAATGGATCAGCGAGTTCAATTCCCACGGGAATATTCCAATCAGCTGTATTTATATGTTCAAAAGGTTGTTTAGCAGAAATAGATTTGGTTATCGCAAATTCGGAGCATCAACTATATTCTCCAATAGGAGACTTTACAATAGCGTATATAGCGTAATTTAAATTAGTACGAATATAAGCAATACCTGAAACTTCCTGGTTTATTGTGTGTCGTTTAACTTGCAACCTCTTAGCAGTTTCTTCCGTAATAAAATTTAACTCAGAGCATGAGTCCAGTAAAGCACGAGCAGGTTGCATTAATCCGAATTTATCCCTAATATAAACGAGAGCGGTTGATATTACTGCCCTTTCGACAAACGCGCGACGATTGACACAGATGCATTATTTACCTGTTGATGTGAAATCGACGAAGATCTTGAAGAATGTGGCGATGACATTGGTTGCGATAAGTTTGATTCTTGCGAAGACTGCTCTGCGTGAGCTAAAGTGGTAAAGATATGCAAATAAGTATGTTGTGACAATGGCAACGAGATTGAGTTGGGAATTTAGATACTATGTGCCCCTTACTTAAAAAATTAATGCATGCTCCAGATTATTTTTATTTTTATAAAATCAAAGCATTGTACAACAGATAATGTAAAAATCGAAGAACAGTTGCATATGGTATGATCTGCACTATTGGAATGTGAGCAACTCGACGTGGCGTTAAAAAGAGAAGTGGCAGTTTTTTTTACCATGTAATCTATTGTCTCGTTGATTCATAAGTACATTCTCTATTTTAAGATTTTGTAGCATTCTTCCCACTATGATAATAATGTACATCGAATTCGAATCTGAATATATTTTAGATAAAACAATATGGATGAGGATTGAGTTAACCACATCACTTTCAGAACCCAGTGAAAGAGCGAACCTCGGAGAGCAGCAACTGTGTCTATTATGCTTAGTAGTTTTACGGCGTCAGAAGATTCCATTACAGTAATAGTAAACAGAGTAGTAATAAAATTCTGAAATATCAACAGAAAGCAGTGGGTGCCGTAACTCAGTGCTTAGTGTTTTGGTCTTCGAAAAGATTTTTCTTTCGAAATATACCCACCTGTCGGAAACAATTGGCAATTCTTCCGGCAGTAACAATTTGCCATGAAAAAGCTTATAAAATAACTCTGTGACAAAGCTCAGAAAAAGTGACGTAAAGTGAGTAATGGAAGAGAAAGAGAAGCTCGGCCAATGAGCACTTTGTGGCTTATAAGGCTTATATATATATATATATATACATATATATATATATATATATATATATATATATATATATATATATATATATATATATATATATATATATATATATATATATATACATATATATACAAATATACATACATATATATATATATATATATATATATATATATATATATATATATATATATATATATTCAAGTATATATATTTCTTTGACTTCATATCATTGCTTGCGGCTGAGATCGCGTACAGAACAATTTATTTACTTGACGTAAATTGCATACTATATTTCGTCTCGTTACGCTACATTTTCGTTGCTTATCTCCTTACTTCAAACTCTGTGTGCACTTTACTCCAAGATCTCTTTAGAAGAGTTAAAGAAACTGCGCCCTAGTACAAGGAAAAGTATCACGCGCATTAAAAAAAACATTGAAGCGAGTGTGCGAGGAGAAGGGAAAATTAGAAAATTAGGGCAGATATTCTGAATATCGAACCACCTACGCAACTGTCTCCAAGGGCGAGCATTAGAAAGCGTCAATGCTTTCCATGTTACTAATGAAAATTACCCTAAGGCCTTAGAGAGACTCAACGCACATTATGACAATGCTACACTAATATTCCTTGAAAATATTACCTCGCTTTTCGAATTGCTTTCAGTTTCCAAGTCAAGTGGTCATCAATTGCGAAGTCTCGTAGACAGTCCTTCAGCCATATATGGTTCTCTTCTGTCCTTGGGCACAGAAAAGGAAATTTCGCAAGCTATGCTTAGTTTTACAAAAGACTGACGAACATACTAATCGGAAGTGAAAAGAATCCTTAGATTTTAAGAAACTACCATCTTGAGAAGACTGTACGAACATTTTAGAGAGACATTGCCAATATCCCGAATCACTTGATAGCCATCAGAATCCTGTTATGGAAAGCAACAACAGTGGTAAAATTTTCAAGCCTAAAAGCAACAAAGAGCTATTCATTCGCTTGCTCCAATTCGCAATGCTTATTTTGCTCCAGCTCCAGTCACAAAATTCACGCTTGTGAACGTTTCAAAGCTCTTGAAATTATTCAACGTTTTGAGCACGTAAAGGAGCTCAATCTTTACCTTAACTGTCTCACCAAGGGACATCAACTTTCGCCTTGCCCATTATTACATAGATACAAATTTTGCACCCGTCAGCATTATTGGCTGATTTATCGTAATGCTCCTGCGGTATCAGCAGAAACATTAACATGCGCTATGCCACTATCGCCATCAATGCCAATTTTACCATCTACTTCAAGAGATGCCGCTGCCAGAGATGCCGCTGTACATACGCACATAAATAACTCTTCAATGGATCATATAAATCTCGCCACAGCTATGATACTTGTTCGTGACGCTTCAGGTGGTTACAGGCTGGACAGAGCTGTATTGGATTCTAGCTCGCAAGAGAATTTTATCACTGATGATTTTTCTCAAAGGCTTCAACTACCCAGAGGGAAACACAACATTACTATTTACAGTATTGGAAATACACCAGCCAACATCAAGTATAAAACTTCAACCACTATAAAATCACGATCTACTGGGTTTGAACTTTCTTTAACCTTCTGTGTCACTTCGAACATTGCTTATCAACCAGAAGTAGAAATAGACATCTCGTCTTGGAATATTCCAAAGAACACTGATCTCGCTGATGACGAATTCTACAAATCGAAACTTGTTGATTTACTTATAGGAACAGAAAGCTTTTTCAGCTTCCTCTCAGTTGCCCAGATTAGACTTGGCGACAACTTGCCTGTTTTGCCGAAAACGCTATTAGGTTGGGTTGTATCGGGTCAATTTCAGAGGCAACCTAACGCGCAAACCTCTACATGTTTGCTAACATGCGACGACTCATTGGACGAAAAATTGGAACGCTTCTGGAAAATAGAAGAAATTTCTAATACGCCAGATACTGAAATTCCTTCTTATCAGCTAAATACAGTGACTTACGGCATGGCTGCAGCACCATATTTAGCTGTGCGAAGCTTGATATACTTAGACGATCGATATGCTTTTCAATATGACATAGGCTCAAGAATATTTAAAACATCCTTCTACGTTGATGACCATATATGTGGCGCTGGTTCTCTGGCGATGCTTTCTCAAATTAAGCATGAAGTGACAAACTTTCTAAAACTAGGACAGTGGGATTCCAGTCATGAGCAATATAGAAATGATAAGGCTCCAAAAAACTTGAACTTCGATACCTCAATCACAAGTGCTCTTGAGCTTAACTGGCACTAAAGTAAAGACGCCCTTTTGTTTTCATTCAAATCAAAGTCGAAACTACCTATAACTAACAAAATTACAAAGCGATAAATTCCTTACATTGCCTCCTCGCTTTTTGATCCATTGGGACTTTTAGCTCCTGTTATTATATCGGCAAAAATAATTATCCAGGAATTGTGGCTTCTTAAGCTTGAATGGGATGAACCTGTTCCACAAAACATATACTCTGCTTGGAATAATTTCATAAATATTTTATCAGAACTTTCGTCAATTTCCATTACAAGGTCACTTCAACTTTATGGATTTTGCGATTCATCTATACGCGCATACGGTTGATGCATGTATACTCGAATGGTGGATAAGTACGGCAACATCAGTGTTCGTCTTCTCACAGCAAAGTCTAGAGTAGCACCAATTAAAAAGCAAACGCTTCCGAAACTAGAACTTTGCGGTGCTTTACTCCTCGCTCGCCTTGTTGCAAAAATTAAACCAATATTTTGTAATCGTGTTTCTGATATGTATCTTTGAATAGATTCGCAGATAGTGTTACACTGGCTAAAAACGCACTCAGCTACGCTTTCAGCATTCGTCGGGAATCGAGTATATGAAATTCAAGACCTCACTGCCGATTTCCACTGGAGACACGTCACAACGCACTGCAATGCAGCCGACATTGTATCTAGAGGCAGCTCTGTTGATGAACTTTGTAAATCTATATGGTACACCGGCCCACAGTTTCTCTATGAAGACATACAAAATTGGCCTAAAGGTAACTGTAGCGAAATAGACATGGAAGTAGTTGAAAAGGAAAAGCGAAAGGCAGCGTTCAAGATGATTGTAGTAACAAATAGCGTAATTGATGTTATTGGCATATGTAGTTCATATTCACATAGCGTTCGTCTCATTGCTTGGATGTTTCGTTTTTACACGAATTTACGCAAGCCTTCGCAAAATAAACAACAACTAAAACCTCTTTCCCCTCAGGAGTTCCAACATGCTTTACGATGCATCGTACGTAAAAGTCGGTGGGCGCCGCGAATTAGCTGACTTACCAGAAAACCGCAAGCATCCAATTCTACTACCTCGCAAGTGCGAATTCGTCAAGCGATACGTTCGTCATTTGCATCTCAAAAATTATCACGCTGGTCCTAAAGCATTAGTTGCTTTGATTCGCTTCGAATTTTCTTAATTGTTCTAATTTGCTGTTTGACTCTTATACTTATGTACGCATATATTTTACTTATATACTTATATATTATGCTCAATTGTTTACCTAATGCTATTATTCTAATTCCTTTTTATGCTTTGTACTTGTTAAATTGAATTTGATATAATAAATCAGTAATACGGATGACTGGCAAACATAACGCATCGTTTCGATCGCTATAGAATAAAATTTCGCTGCTATTATTGCTCCTGCAAAATTCGTTCGTATATATATATATATATATATATATATATATATATATATATACATATATATATATATATATATATATATATATATATATATATATATATATATATATATATATATGTATATATATATATATATATATGTATACATATATGTGGGTGCTGTAGCTCAGTGGTTAGTGTGTTCGCCTTCTGATCTGTAGGTCGTGGGTTCAATCCCCGGCTGATGCATAACAAATTTAATATCGATTTACAATTTTTTTGGGCTAAACTTAGAATTACATAAATTTTTATCTAAAGTTTGCAACATTGGGTGTTCGTCAAAGGTTTGCAACACTTTTTGTGAAAACAGCTGATTATGCAATACATGTCAGGTGGAAAATAGCGCGCAATTGCAGCAGAATTATTAAAGCGATAAAATAAATTTCAGCCAAAAATGTCTGACGACGATGGCCTTGTACTTGATCGAAGCGAGAAAGTTGTTTAGTATACAGAAAATTATAATTTTGGAAAAATTATAGGGAAAGTCCGAAAAACTGTTCGGATGTTTCGAAAATCACCGACTAAAAATGAAATTTTGCAGCGTTATGTTAAACTGCAGCACAACAAAGAGCTGAAGCTTATTTTGAATTGTAAAACGAGGTGGAGTAGCATGTTAGACATGCTACAGAGATTTATTTTATTAGAAAACTGCATTAAAAAAGCAACAATTGATATTAAAACCACTTCCTTGCTTGACGACGAATATCAAGTTATTAAAGAAGTAGCTTTCATTCTTCAACCAATTAAAGTTACCATCGAAGCTTTATGCTCTCGTAAAATGGATTTATACAAATGCGATGTAGCATTAAATTTTATGCTCGATGAAATAAAAAAAAAGAAATCTAATTTGAGCAATTATTTGTTTAGCAAACTTGTTGAAAGAATCAAGCATCGAAGAACAATTCTCTCAGACGTTTACTCTTTTTTAACTAATCCAAATAATATTATTAATACATATTATATATGACTTTTCTGAAACTCCATCTTTGATTAACATTAAAAAAGAGCTTAAAAGCATACTCCTTAAAATAGATAATCAGCTTTATTGCGAAATAACTGATAATGAGAATATTGACGAAACTGAGGAAAACGAGATAGTAAACTTAAAAGATAAATTGAGTCAAGTTTTAAATAGCAGCTCGCAAACTATGCTTAATAAAAAAACGTATACTATATCAGAAGCGTTAGATACAGAAATCGATATATTTTCGAGAGGTGGCGATAGAGGCTTTTATCTGCAGAAAGCATATGATTTTTTATCCACAATCCAACCGACAAGTGTTGAAGCAGAAAGATGCTTCTCATCTGCAGGATTTATCTGCAACAAATTTAGATCGAGATTAGAGGACAATACTCTTAATGCTCTAATATGTTTAAGATCTCATTTTAATCAAAATAAGGAGTAAGCTTTCAGATTCTTGAATATTCTTTTTATATGTTTTTTAAACTTATCAGGTCAGATGTACGAGTTTTATATTTTTTTACTTGTACGTGATATTTTCGTTACTTATTTATATTATAGCATGTAATGCTTTTACCTGTCGATCTCAAACGGTGATTTAAATCAACTTAATATAAGTAGCTACTTCTGTACCAAATATATTTGTACTTTTGTTTATTTTGTTTTTTTG
Organism: Megamerina dolium; assembly: GCA_963854835.1. Lineage (NCBI taxonomy): Eukaryota > Metazoa > Arthropoda > Insecta > Diptera > Megamerinidae > Megamerina > Megamerina dolium. The sequence goes on from OY978530.1 coordinate 40,373,294, forward strand.
TGTTCATTAATAAAATAAATCTATTGCTTTAATAAATGTATGAATTGTTAAACAAATGTACATAACAAATGTCGTTTTCATGTTATACTTATTTAATAGGTGAATACAAATGTTTTACACTTTTTTTTGGGAACAAATTTTTAAGAAATCAAAAAGGTGTAAATCCCGAAATATCCCGGGATCCCGGGATTATCATTTTCAAGTCCCGAAAATCCCGGGATCAGTGAAAACCCGAAAATTGCAATCCCTAATGTATACATATATATATATATATATATATATATATATATATATATATATATATATATATATATATATATATATATATATATATATATATATATATATATATATATATATCTGTCCGCTGCGACTCTTCGTGCATATGGCCATTCTGTTGATGACATTTTTCATCACATTTTCGCATTTCCCCAAACTGTCATTCGTTGTGGATTGAGAGGTTGTTCGACCATTTCTCTTGGATTTTCGAACCCCAGACGCGACAGTTTTGCTTATTCACATATTTAGACAGATGAAAATGAGCCTCATCAATTAAAATAATTTTGTTTGGGAAATCATGATCTTCTTTTTCACTATTTCAATGCATTGTGCGAGAGTGTATCGATCCATATATGATAACCTCTAATTTGACTGACAGTTGTTCGTTGGCACCTGAAAATATAGTGGGAAAGTCAAAATAACTGCTCTTGTTGAAATATTTTTTATATTTTTACATTCCGTGGAACAAAGCTGTTCCATGGACGGACGTTTCTCCGCCATTTAATAAAAAACGGGGTTATTATGGAAATAATAATACGAGCTACTGATTTACGACATAATGGCACTAGCTTCAACAAAAGTGTCATGTTGTTGGCGTGTGCCGATGACATTGACTAATCGGCATGAACACGCGAGCAGTCTATGCAGCATTTTCATGGTTGGAAAGCGTCACTTTGAATTTGTCTTACGGCGAATGAAGGCAAGACGAAGTGCCTAGAGTCAACAAACAAAGAGTCGCGGCATCTTGGACAGCACCTCACTGTTGATAACTACGCTTTTGAAGTAGTGAAGGACTTTATCTATCTTGCAACCATCATTAACACCAGTAATGACATCATCCTTTAGATGTTGCGACGGATCACTCTTGCTAACTGGTGCTACTTTGGGCTAAGTACGCAATTGAGAAGTAGAGTCCTCTTTCGAGAAACGAAAACCACACGCTACAAGTCTATCACTATGCCTGTCCTTACATATGGCGCCGAAGCTTGGACAATTTCCACCTTAGATGAGAGAATGCTCGGAATTTTCAAGACACGAGAAACCTGGACATCGACATAGTAAAGCACATTAAAATATGTGTTATATTCGGAACCATCATCTCGACATCCACAAAGCGACATGGCTGTTTCCAGATCAACGTATAAGAAACCAAATTGATCATGTGGTGATTGACGGAAGGAATGCTTCCAGTGTGATGGACGTGAAATCGATCCGTGGTGCCAACATCAACTCGGATCACTACCTTGTTGCTAAGGTGCGCACACGTTCATGTGTCGCAAATAACAAGACAAATCCCACACATAGAAAGCTCGCCGTCAGTAAGCTGCGATCACCAGAGACAGCAGATGCATTTCCCACTCGACTATCGGATCTGCTTATGCAGAACACTCCCCCTCTGGATAATATATGCGCACAGTGGACACATATATCCCACTCCATGACTACTGCTGCCGAGGAGGTAATCGGTTACTACCGGCCTCTGAGGAATGAGTGGTATGATCAGGAGTGTCGCGTCGCTACCGCAGAGAAAGACGCCGCCTACAGAAAAACCCTGAGTGCAGGCGCAACGCGAGCTGTTAACGAGTGGTACAGAGAGAAAAGGAGTGCAAAGAGGCGTCTTTTCAGGCGCAAAAAAAAGAGAACAAGAAAGACGCTAGTGTGAGGAGATAGAGATGTATACCGACAAGAATGAGACTCCAAAACTCCTGCATCAATGCAAGACCCCTCAGTGGGCACAACTCCGTGTATTTCGGCTTCTTCAAAAAACTTTTTTTTCTCTATATTAATACCCTTACCCTCCACGGCTTACCTTAACCTTACCAGCAGTTCCGCTTTTGCAGCTGATCAAGACAGATTCCTCTCTATGGAAGAAATGTATGAACACTAACCAGGTAAAGATGTTCCACCGCCCTACCACGATGAGGTCATAAAGGCCATTTCAAAGCTGAAAAACAACAAAGCTTCAGGTGCTGATAAGCTTCCTGTCGAGATGTTTAAGACCGGAGGTGCTGAGCTCATGCACAAGCTCATAAGCAAAATATGATCAGATGAAATCATGCCAGATACGAGGATGCTCAGTGTCATCTGTCCCGGATATAAGAAAGGAAACCTCAAAATTTCCGCTAACTACCGTGGTATAAATCTTCCTAAAATCATATACAAGGTCCTACAGAGCATACTATGTCAAAAATGACGCTCTGAAGAATGACGCTCTGTAACTCCTGTTGTGCGGTGATAACTGGGAAGGACCTCCCCCTCCGTTTAATACTGAAGGTGATTAGTTATCGTGCGACTTCTTCAATCTTATTATGGAGAAAATAGTACGAGCTGCTGATCTACGACATAATGGCACTATCTTCAACAAAAGTGTCATGCTGTTAGCGTAAGCCAATGATATTGACATAATCGGCGTGAATATGTGAGCAGTCAGTGCAGCATTTTCATGGTTGGAAAGAGTCACTTTGAATTTGTCCTGCGGCGAAAGAAGGCAAGACGAAGTGCCTAGAGTCAAAAAACAAAGAGTCGCGGCATCTTGGACAACACCTCACTGTTCATAACTACGCTTTTGAAGTAGTGAAGGACTTTATCTATCTTGCAACCATCATTAACACCAGTAATGACATCATCCTTTAGATATTGCGACGGAACACTCTTGCTAACTGGTGCTACTTTGGGCTAAGTAAGCATTTGAGAAGTAGAGTCCTCTTTTGAGAAACGAAAACCACACTCCTTACATATGGCGCCGAAACCTGGACAATTTCCATCTGAGATGAGATAATGCATCAAAAGTTCAATATGTCAATATTTGTTAATATCAATGCGACCAAATACGTTCGATTCTAATGGCTCCAACATTTTGACCCCACTAAGATGTCCATGCAACTACCACAATTGTTATTAATATGTAATATATAATATCAAGGTGGGCGAAAGAATGGGGTTTGAATGCGAACCAGAAAAAAAGTAACTCATATTGTTCTGCAAAAATCACAGAACGGAAATTAAAATAAAGAAAAAAGCGCAAGAAGAGAAATAAGCTTTTTTTGTTACAATATATATGCAAATATGTATATTAACAAAACTATTTTTTTTTAGATGGCAAAAAACAAGTATCGGAAATCCTGGTGTACGGAGATAGGGCCGGAGATTTGCGTCGCACTAATCGCAATCTGCATATATATGCAGATATCTCAATTGAAATGTCCACTAAATTTACACCGAAGTTGCATTGTATTATTTTTTAATTTATTTAATAGCAATAGAATTTTTTCATTAAATTGCTGTTGATTTTCTAAAAGTAGCAAAATCGCCAATAAAATTTTTCTTTTATCCATTTTAATTTGACTATTTTCAAAACTTCAAAATCAGATGTCTAAATGCACAAAGCTGTCGTCTGTCACTGTGAATTTCTAATGTGCATTTGTGCTTCTTAATGCAAATTAATTTTGTTCGTCTGTCTAGGCTAAAAGAAACTTTGATACTAATTTAAAGATTAATGCGGTTTATAAACAATGGATCAGCGAGTTCAATTCCCACGGGAATATTCCAATCAGCTGTATTTATATGTTCAAAAGGTTGTTTAGCAGAAATAGATTTGGTTATCGCAAATTCGGAGCATCAACTATATTCTCCAATAGGAGACTTTACAATAGCGTATATAGCGTAATTTAAATTAGTACGAATATAAGCAATACCTGAAACTTCCTGGTTTATTGTGTGTCGTTTAACTTGCAACCTCTTAGCAGTTTCTTCCGTAATAAAATTTAACTCAGAGCATGAGTCCAGTAAAGCACGAGCAGGTTGCATTAATCCGAATTTATCCCTAATATAAACGAGAGCGGTTGATATTACTGCCCTTTCGACAAACGCGCGACGATTGACACAGATGCATTATTTACCTGTTGATGTGAAATCGACGAAGATCTTGAAGAATGTGGCGATGACATTGGTTGCGATAAGTTTGATTCTTGCGAAGACTGCTCTGCGTGAGCTAAAGTGGTAAAGATATGCAAATAAGTAAGTTGTGACAATGGCAACGAGATTGAGTTGGGAATTTAGATACTATGTGCCCCTTACTTAAAAAATTAATGCATGCTCCAGATTATTTTTATTTTTATAAAATCAAAGCATTGTACAACAGATAATGTAAAAATCGAAGAACAGTTGCATATGGTATGATCTGCACTATTGGAATGTGAGCAACTCGACGTGGCGTTAAAAAGAGAAGTGGCAGTTTTTTTACACCATGTAATCTATTGTCTCGTTGATTCATAAGTACATTCTCTATTTTAAGATTTTGTAGCATTCTTCCCACTATGATAATAATGTACATCGAATTCGAATCTGAATATATTTTAGATAAAACAATATGGATGAGGATTGAGTTAACCACATCACTTTCAGAACCCAGTGAAAGAGCGAACCTCGGAGAGCAGCAACTGTGTCTATTATGCTTAGTAGTTTTACGGCGTCAGAAGATACCATTACAGTAATAGTAAACAGAGTAGTAATAAAATTCTGAAATATCAACAGAAAGCAGTGGGTGCCGTAACTCAGTGCTTAGTGTTTTGGTCTTCGAAAAGATTTTTCTTTCGAACGATACCCACCTGTCGGAAACAATTGGCAATTCTTCCGGCAGTAACAATTTGCCATGAAAAAGCTTATAAAATAACTCTGTGACAAAGCTCAGAAAAAGTGACGTAAAGTGAGTAATGGAAGAGAAAGAGAAGCTCGGCCAATGAGCACTTTGTGGCTTATAAGGCTTATATATATATATACATATATATATATATATATATATATATATATATATATATACATATATATACAAATATACATATATATATATATATATATATATATATATATATATATATATATATATATATATATATATATTCAAGTATATATATTTCTTTGACTTCATATCATTGCTTGCGGCTGAGATCGCGTACAGAACAATTTATTTACTTGACGTAAATTGCATACTATATTTCGTCTCGTTACGCTACATTTTCGTTGCTTATCTCCTTACTTCAAACTCTGTGTGCACTTTACTCCAAGATCTCTTTAGAAGAGTTAAAGAAACTGCGCCCTAGTACAAGGAAAAGTATCACGCGCATTAAAAAAAACATTGAAGCGAGTGTGCGAGGAGAAGGGAAAATTAGAAAATTAGGGCAGATATTCTGAATATCGAACCACCTACGCAACTGTCTCCAAGGGCGAGCATTAGAAAGCGTCAATGCTTTCCATGTTACTAATGAAAATTACCCTAAGGCCTTAGAGAGACTCAACGCACATTATGACAATGCTACACTAATATTCCTTGAAAATATTACCTCGCTTTTCGAATTGCTTTCAGTTTCCAAGTCAAGTGGTCATCAATTGCGAAGTCTCGTAGACAGTCCTTCAGCCATATATGGTTCTCTTCTGTCCTTGGGCACAGAAAAGGAAATTTCGCAAGCTATGCTTAGTTTTACAAAAGACTGACGAACATACTAATCGGAAGTGAAAAGAATCCTTAGATTTTAAGAAACTACCATCTTGAGAAGACTGTACGAACATTTTAGAGAGACATTGCCAATATCCCGAATCACTTGATAGCCATCAGAATCCTGTTATGGAAAGCAACAACAGTGGTAAAATTTTCAAGCCTAAAAGCAACAAAGAGCTATTCATTCGCTTGCTCCAATTCGCAATGCTTATTTTGCTCCAGCTCCAGTCACAAAATTCACGCTTGTGAACGTTTCAAAGCTCTTGAAATTATTCAACGTTTTGAGCACGTAAAGGAGCTCAATCTTTACCTTAACTGTCTCACCAAGGGACATCAACTTTCGACTTGCCCATTATTACATAGATACAAATTTTGCACCCGTCAGCATTATTGGCTGATTTATCGTAATGCTCCTGCGGTATCAGCAGAAACATTAACATGCGCTATGCCACTATCGCCATCAATGCCAATTTTACCATCTACTTCAAGAGATGCCGCTGCCAGAGATGCCGCTGTACATACGCACATAAATAACTCTTCAATGGATCATATAAATCTCGCCACAGCTATGATACTTGTTCGTGACGCTTCAGGTGGTTACAGGCTGGACAGAGCTGTATTGGATTCTAGCTCGCAAGAGAATTTTATCACTGATGATTTTTCTCAAAGGCTTCAACTACCCAGAGGGAAACACAACATTACTATTTACAGTATTGGAAATACACCAGCCAACATCAAGTATAAAACTTCAACCACTATAAAATCACGATCTACTGGGTTTGAACTTTCTTTAACCTTCTGTGTCACTTCGAACATTGCTTATCAACCAGAAGTAGAAATAGACATCTCGTCTTGGAATATTCCAAAGAACACTGATCTCGCTGATGACGAATTCTACAAATCGAAACTTGTTGATTTACTTATAGGAACAGAAAGCTTTTTCAGCTTCCTCTCAGTTGCCCAGATTAGACTTGGCGACAACTTGCCTGTTTTGCCGAAAACGCTATTAGGTTGGGTTGTATCGGGTCAATTTCAGAGGCAACCTAACGCGCAAACCTCTACATGTTTGCTAACATGCGACGACTCATTGGACGAAAAATTGGAACGCTTCTGGAAAATAGAAGAAATTTCTAATACGCCAGATACTGAAATTCCTTCTTATCAGCTAAATACAGTGACTTACGGCATGGCTGCAGCACCATATTTAGCTGTGCGAAGCTTGATATACTTAGACGATCGATATGCTTTTCAATATGACATAGGCTCAAGAATATTTAAAACATCCTTCTACGTTGATGACCATATATGTGGCGCTGGTTCTCTGGCGATGCTTTCTCAAATTAAGCATGAAGTGACAAACTTTCTAAAACTAGGACAGTGGGATTCCAGTCATGAGCAATATAGAAATGATAAGGCTCCAAAAAACTTGAACTTCGATACCTCAATCACAAGTGCTCTTGAGCTTAACTGGCACTAAAGTAAAGACGCCCTTTTGTTTTCATTCAAATCAAAGTCGAAACTACCTATAACTAACAAAATTACAAAGCGATAAATTCCTTACATTGCCTCCTCGCTTTTTGATCCATTGGGACTTTTAGCTCCTGTTATTATATCGGCAAAAATAATTATCCAGGAATTGTGGCTTCTTAAGCTTGAATGGGATGAACCTGTTCCACAAAACATATACTCTGCTTGGAATAATTTCATAAATATTTTATCAGAACTTTCGTCAATTTCCATTACAAGGTCACTTCAACTTTATGGATTTTGCGATTCATCTATACGCGCATACGGTTGATGCATGTATACTCGAATGGTGGATAAGTACGGCAACATCAGTGTTCGTCTTCTCACAGCAAAGTCTAGAGTAGCACCAATTAAAAAGCAAACGCTTCCGAAACTAGAACTTTGCGGTGCTTTACTCCTCGCTCGCCTTGTTGCAAAAATTAAACCAATATTTTGTAATCGTGTTTCTGATATGTATCTTTGAATAGATTCGCAGATAGTGTTACACTGGCTAAAAACGCACTCAGCTACGCTTTCAGCATTCGTCGGGAATCGAGTATATGAAATTCAAGACCTCACTGCCGATTTCCACTGGAGACACGTCACAACGCACTGCAATGCAGCCGACATTGTATCTAGAGGCAGCTCTGTTGATGAACTTTGTAAATCTATATGGTACACCGGCCCACAGTTTCTCTATGAAGACATACAAAATTGGCCTAAAGGTAACTGTAGCGAAATAGACATGGAAGTAGTTGAAAAGGAAAAGCGAAAGGCAGCGTTCAAGATGATTGTAGTAACAAATAGCGTAATTGATGTTATTGGCATATGTAGTTCATATTCACATAGCGTTCGTCTCATTGCTTGGATGTTTCGTTTTTACACGAATTTACGCAAGCCTTCGCAAAATAAACAACAACTAAAACCTCTTTCCCCTCAGGAGTTCCAACATGCTGTACGATGCATCGTACGTAAAAGTCGGTGGGCGCCGCGAATTAGCTGACTTACCAGAAAACCGCAAGCATCCAATTCTACTACCTCGCAAGTGCGAATTCGTCAAGCGATACGTTCGTCATTTGCATCTCAAAAATTATCACGCTGGTCCTAAAGCATTAGTTGCTTTGATTCGCTTCGAATTTTCTTAATTGTTCTAATTTGCTGTTTGACTCTTATACTTATGTACGCATATATTTTACTTATATACTTATATATTATGCTCAATTGTTTACCTAATGCTATTATTCTAATTCCTTTTTATGCTTTGTACTTGTTAAATTGAATTTGATATAATAAATCAGTAATACGGATGACTGGCAAACATAACGCATCGTTTCGATCGCTATAGAATAAAATTTCGCTGCTATTATTGCTCCTGCAAAATTCGTTCGTATATATATATATATATATATATATATATATATATATATATATATATATATATACATATATATATATATATATATATATATATATATATGTATATATATATATATATATATGTATACATATATGTGGGTGCCGTAGCTCAGTGGTTAGTGTGTTCGCCTTCTGATCTGTAGGTCGTGGGTTCAATCCCCGGCTGATGCATAACAAATTTAATATCGATTTACAATTTTTTTTGGGCTAAACTTAGAATTACATAAATTTTTATCTAAAGTTTGCAACATTGGGTGTTCGTCAAAGGTTTGCAACACTTTTTGTGAAAACAGCTGATTATGCAATACATGTCAGGTGGAAAATAGCGCGCAATTGCAGCAGAATTATTAAAGCGATAAAATAAATTTCAGCCAAAAATGTCTGACGACGATGGCCTTGTACTTGATCGAAGCGAGAAAGTTGTTTAGTATACAGAAAATTATAATTTTGGAAAAATTATAGGGAAAGTCCGAAAAACTGTTCGGATGTTTCGAAAATCACCGACTAAAAATGAAATTTTGCAGCGTTATGTTAAACTGCAGCACAACAAAGAGCTGAAGCTTATTTTGAATTGTAAAACGAGGTGGAGTAGCATGTTAGACATGCTACAGAGATTTATTTTATTAGAAAACTGCATTAAAAAAGCAACAATTGATATTAAAACCACTTCCTTGCTTGACGACGAATATCAAGTTATTAAAGAAGTAGCTTTCATTCTTCAACCAATTAAAGTTACCATCGAAGCTTTATGCTCTCGTAAAATGGATTTATACAAATGCGATGTAGCATTAAATTTTATGCTCGATGAAATAAAAAAAAAGAAATCTAATTTGAGCAATTATTTGTTTAGCAAACTTGTTGAAAGAATCAAGCATCGAAGAACAATTCTCTCAGACGTTTACTCTTTTTTAACTAATCCAAATAATATTATTAATACATATTATATATGACTTTTCTGAAACTCCATCTTTGATTAACATTAAAAAAGAGCTTAAAAGCATACTCCTTAAAATAGATAATCAGCTTTATTGCGAAATAACTGATAATGAGAATATTGACGAAACTGAGGAAAACGAGATAGTAAACTTAAAAGATAAATTGAGTCAAGTTTTAAATAGCAGCTCGCAAACTATGCTTAATAAAAAAACGTATACTATATCAGAAGCGTTAGATACAGAAATCGATATATTTTCGAGAGGTGGCGATAGAGGCTTTTATCTGCAGAAAGCATATGATTTTTTATCCACAATCCAACCGACAAGTGTTGAAGCAGAAAGATGCTTCTCATCTGCAGGATTTATCTGCAACAAATTTAGATCGAGATTAGAGGACAATACTCTTAATGCTCTAATATGTTTAAGATCTCATTTTAATCAAAATAAGGAGTAAGCTTTCAGATTCTTGAATATTCTTTTTATATGTTTTTTAAACTTATCAGGTCAGATGTACGAGTTTTATATTTTTTTACTTGTACGTGATATTTTCGTTACTTATTTATATTATAGCATGTAATGCTTTTACCTGTCGATCTCAAACGGTGATTTAAATCAACTTAATATAAGTAGCTACTTCTGTACCAAATATATTTGTACTTTTGTTTATTTTGTTTTTTTGTGTTCATTAATAAAATAAATCTATTGCTTTAATAAATGTATGAATTGTTAAACAAATGTACATAACAAATGTCGTTTTCATGTTATACTTATTTAATAGGTGAATACAAATGTTTTACACTTTTTTTTGGGAACAAATTTTTAAGAAATCAAAAAGGTGTAAATCCCGAAATATCCCGGGATCCCGGGATTATCATTTTCAAGTCCCGAAAATCCCGGGATCAGTGAAAACCCGAAAATTGCAATCCCTAATGTATACATATATATATATATATATATATATATATATATATATATATATATATATATATATATATATATATATATATATATATATATATATATATATATATATATATATATATCTGTCCGCTGCGACTCTTCGTGCATATGGCCATTCTGTTGATGACATTTTTCATCACATTTTCGCATTTCCCCAAACTGTCATTCGTTGCGGATTGAGAGGTTGTTCGACCATTTCTCTTGGATTTTCGAACCCCAGACGCGACAGTTTTGCTTATTCACATATTTAGACAGATGAAAATGAGCCTCATCAATTAAAATAATTTTGTTTGGGAAATCATGTTCTTCTTTTTCACTATTTCAATGCATTGTGCGAGAGTGTATCGATCCATATATGATAACCTCTAATTTGACTGACAGTTGTTCGTTGGCACCTGAAAATATAGTGGGAAAGTCAAAATAACTGCTCTTGTTGAAATATTTTTTATATTTTTACATTCCGTGGAACAAAGCTGTTCCATGGACGGACGTTTCTCCGCCATTTAATAAAAAACGGGGTTATTATGGAGATAATAATACGAGCTACTGATTTACGACATAATGGCACTAGCTTCAACAAAAGTGTCATGTTGTTGGCGTGTGCCGATGACATTGACTAATCGGCATGAACACGCGAGCAGTCTATGCAGCATTTTCATGGTTGGAAAGCGTCACTTTGAATTTGTCTTACGGCGAATGAAGGCAAGACGAAGTGCCTAGAGTCAACAAACAAAGAGTCGCGGCATCTTGGACAGCACCTCACTGTTGATAACTACGCTTTTGAAGTAGTGAAGGACTTTATCTATCTTGCAACCATCATTAACACCAGTAATGACATCATCCTTTAGATGTTGCGACGGATCACTCTTGCTAACTGGTGCTACTTTGGGCTAAGTACGCAATTGAGAAGTAGAGTCCTCTTTCGAGAAACGAAAACCACACGCTACAAGTCTATCACTATGCCTGTCCTTACATATGGCGCCGAAGCTTGGACAATTTCCAGCACATTAAAATATGTGTTATATTCGGAACCATCATCTCGACATCCACAAAGCGACATGGCTGTTTCCAGATCAACGTATAAGAAACCAAATTGATCATGTGGTGATTGACGGAAGGAATGCTTCCAGTGTGATGGACGTGAAATCGATCCGTGGTGCCAACATCAACTCGGATCACTACCTTGTTGCTAAGGTGCGCACACGTTCATGTGTCGCAAATAACAAGACAAATCCCACACATAGAAAGCTCGCCGTCAGTAAGCTGCGATCACCAGAGACAGCAGATGCATTTCCCACTCGACTATCGGATCTGCTTATGCAGAACACTCCCCCTCTGGATAATATATGCGCACAGTGGACACATATATCCCACTCCATGACTACTGCTGCCGAGGAGGTAATCGGTTACTACCGGCCTCTGAGGAATGAGTGGTATGATCAGGAGTGTCGCGTCGCTACCGCAGAGAAAGACGCCGCCTACAGAAAAACCCTGAGTGCAGGCGCAACGCGAGCTGTTAACGAGTGGTACAGAGAGAAAAGGAGTGCAAAGAGGCGTCTTTTCAGGCGCAAAAAAAAGAGAACAAGAAAGACGCTAGTGTGAGGAGATAGAGATGTATACCGACAAGAATGAGACTCCAAAACTCCTGCATCAATGCAAGACCCCTCAGTGGGCACAACTCCGTGTATTTCGGCTTCTTCAAAAAACTTTTTTTTCTCTATATTAATACCCTTACCCTCCACGGCTTACCTTAACCTTACCAGCAGTTCCGCTTTTGCAGCTGATCAAGACAGATTCCTCTCTATGGAAGAAATGTATGAACACTAACCAGGTAAAGATGTTCCACCGCCCTACCACGATGAGGTCATAAAGGCCATTTCAAAGCTGAAAAACAACAAAGCTTCAGGTGCTGATAAGCTTCCTGTCGAGATGTTTAAGACCGGAGGTGCTGAGCTCATGCACAAGCTCATAAGCAAAATATGATCAGATGAAATCATGCCAGATACGAGGATGCTCAGTGTCATCTGTCCCGGATATAAGAAAGGAAACCTCAAAATTTCCGCTAACTACCGTGGTATAAATCTTCCTAAAATCATATACAAGGTCCTACAGAGCATACTATGTCAAAAATGACGCTCTGAAGAATGACGCTCTGTAACTCCTGTTGTGCGGTGATAACTGGGAAGGACCTCCCCCTCCGTTTAATACTGAAGGTGATTAGTTATCGTGCGACTTCTTCAATCTTATTATGGAGAAAATAGTACGAGCTGCTGATCTACGACATAATGGCACTATCTTCAACAAAAGTGTCATGCTGTTAGCGTAAGCCAATGATATTGACATAATCGGCGTGAATATGTGAGCAGTCAGTGCAGCATTTTCATGGTTGGAAAGAGTCACTTTGAATTTGTCCTGCGGCGAAAGAAGGCAAGACGAAGTGCCTAGAGTCAAAAAACAAAGAGTCGCGGCATCTTGGACAACACCTCACTGTTCATAACTACGCTTTTGAAGTAGTGAAGGACTTTATCTATCTTGCAACCATCATTAACACCAGTAATGACATCATCCTTTAGATATTGCGACGGAAAACTCTTGCTAACTGGTGCTACTTTGGGCTAAGTAAGCATTTGAGAAGTAGAGTCCTCTTTTGAGAAACGAAAACCACACTCCTTACATATGGCGCCGAAACCTGGACAATTTCCATCTGAGATGAGATAATGCATCAAAAGTTCAATATGTCAATATTTGTTAATATCAATGCGACCAAATACGTTCGATTCTAATGGCTCCAACATTTTGACCCCACTAAGATGTCCATGCAACTACCACAATTGTTATTAATATGTAATATATAATATCAAGGTGGGCGAAAGAATGGGGTTTGAATGCGAACCAGAAAAAAAGTAACTCATATTGTTCTGCAAAAATCACAGAACCCCGGCAATAACTGCATTCAATCTGGAGGGCGTTCTACTTGCTCTGAGCAATTAGATTCACTATCTAGAAGTATTTCTAGACTGAAAATTAAACTGGAAGAAAATATTTTGCAAAAGGTTTTAAGGACTTGAATCTGAAATCAACCTGCTTGTTATAAAAAGCAGTCATAAGACCGATACTCTTTACGGCGTATTATCCTGGTGGACTGCACTGTTCAAATCTACGGTTTACCTTAAACCGCTCGAAAGATACAAAGACCGAAAAGCATTCTCATAATAGGGTATCTCCAGACAACATCTACGTTGGCACTTGAAGTGATTCTACATTTGGCCCCAATAGCCTTAGCCAATAGCCTTTAGCCTTACGGCTAAGGCCCTATACTCATGGGCGCCAAGACACTCTGGAGACGCTAGCATCTTAAATTACTTTCATAGCGAAGTAAACCTTTGCTCTGTCAAACCAGAATATTCATTTATTAAATAGTTTCAAACTTCCTTCCCTGACAGAAGAATCTGGGAGGAAGAAAGATTTTTTCACAATTACATGCACTTTTTACAGACAGCTCCAAGTTGTATTGGTAAGTTTAGCCTGCCTGATCCCTGAAGTGTGTTTCAGGCAAAGCGAAGAAAATAAATAATTAGGAGTCCCAATTCCGATATCTAAACTCAAACTAGAAGAAACCACTTACTCAGCCTTCAAAGGAAGATGGACTGAATCTCCCATCTGTAGGACGGCGAAGTTGCTCTGATCCCAACTCAGTAGATAACAATCTAAAAATCTTATTGACCTCAGGTAGGAAAACACTTAAACTATTGTAGGAGTGGTCTCATAGAACCACATGCTGGTAGGATGGGTTTTGGCCACCTCATGCATGACTTCTATTTTTGCTGCAAGGATGAGGAAGACCTTGAAACCGTCATTTATCTATTATGCAATTGCCATGCACTATGCAAAATACGAAAATTATCACAAATGCTGAAATCTAATTGATGTAAACATATGATACATAGTACTTTAGCACTTATAAATTGTTTCGTAAGATAAATTTAATAAATAAAAATAAATTTAAAATTTTGATTCTAAAGCACCACCCTATTAAACAATGATTTTAGAGAACTCAGAGGGAAAATGTAGGGGAGATTCCCCTGTTGTGCAGCAGGTTTTGTTTTTTGACCATAACTTTTGATCCAGTATCTAAGTTTGATCATTGAGGTCTCGTTTTAAAGCTGAAGTCAACACTTTTTTGTTAGATAGAGTACATTGATTTCGTTTATAATAGAAAAAATATATAAAATTTGCGGAAAATAACTTTTTGACAAAAAACAGTTTATGAAACACTTTAAAAAATCTACTTGAAATGTAAAAATGTGAGGTATATCAATTGAAATTTAATATTTGCAATCACTAAATAATTGCACGAGTCTTAAAAAAGTTTACATGGAGTTAAATTTTTATAACACAACGCCACAATAAAAAAAAGTAATATTATATAGATTCATCTAATGCAAATATATGAGTTCGAATCGGTCAGTGTCAGTCGGATTTTTGCCCTCACCCTTAGGATTCATTCTAACCCCGAAAACTTACAAAAATAACCGAAAAACACATTTTTTTTAGATTATAACTAAATAGAGGATGATTTCGGATTTTCGACCCAAAATTCATATTACTTCACAGCGAGTTTTATCCTATTATATAGTCGGTGTTCCACAAAATAATAATTGGCACTCCGACTTTGAGTGACAATTTGTGCGGTGGCACACCACGCGAATCCAACTAAAGTTTTGGATTGGACAATTTACAACTTCCTTCGCATTCATGATACTGTCAGTCAATTTGTAGGGGACAAAATCACATGCAATTTATTCATGAATTGAGTGGTTGATAGAATTGACGACGGAGTTTTTTGCTGGCAAAATAGCATGTTCTAAAAGCCATTTATGATTTTTATAAATGGTTACAATTTGAGGAGAAAACTTTCTGAATGAGTTATTGAATGGATGACATAACGACGCGAAATTTAAAATTTTGTAGTAGAATTAACTGAAAATGTGGCTAATAACGCATCACACTTATTTCCATAGATGCGATGCTTTACGGCAAGCATTTAGCTCACCAGTTGCTGTTGACGGATAGATCTAGAAAGCGTTTGTCAATAATCGCCAGATAATAAAATGAGACCACCATCGAACGGTTGCTCATTTGATTTTAAATCTTTAAGAGTTGGGTGAAGCGCTTCAAGCGATTTTTTACGAGCCATATTGCATTCGTCCCATACAACGCCCTTGCAACTTTACAAATTTTTACGCCATGGCAGCAGCTTTAGAAAAGTTGCATATTGAAGCATCCACGGTTGATTCCTCCGGCATCGATCTCATGATTTTACTGCATGGGAATAATAATTCTTAACGAACTGCTTCATTGCTCTCTTGCCGTTCCTCGTTTGCTTGAAAATCTCGAATTCTCTTATTCCTACTAGGCTGCAGCGCGCTGGGTGATCTTCAAAGTAATGAACGTTTGGGAGGTGTATATTTTGACGAAACAATTAACACGATATAGAATATAAAAAAATTTGCGCTTCCACTAATAAATTTCAATTTCAATACACTGACACTGAAAGGGAAGAAAATATTGTAGAATACATTCCCAGGTACGATACGCGCGTTCCTACCGTAAGATGATTGTACTATGTGTATAACCTTTGTGCAATTCCAAGCAATAAGCTGACAATGTTTTGCCAAATGGAATTCGAAAAAACAAAGAAATATTAATTTTTATATCTATGTTCAATAGTATTTAATAGATTTTTTGCTGTATTTTCATATTTTAAAACAGAATGACGCTTTTGTTAAAGATAGTGCCATTATGTCGTAGAACAGGAGCTCGTATTATTTTCTCCGTAATGAGATTGTGAAAGGAATCACGATAACGAATCACCTTGTTGAACCTCCGTTCGGTATTAAACGAAGGGTTGAGGTTCTTTCCAATTTTCACTAAATAAGCTCCATAAGCTCAGTTCACTCTGGACATCTGTAACCAGATTTCCATTTTGTCACGACAGAAAGAATCCACCCATGCGCTTGATCATCTCGAAGAATTTTTAATTCTAATTCCTGTCTCTACTCATCTCTATCTCCTTACAATCGAGTGTTTCTTGTTCTCTCTTCGTGCGCCTGAAAATACGTCTCTCCTCCTCTCTCTGAACCGCTCCTTAACAACACGCGTAGCACCTGCACGCAGAATTTTTTCTGTATGTGATGCCACAGAAATATACCACTCGTTCCTCAGAGGCAGTTAGAAGCCTCGGCAGCAATAGTCATGGAATGGGATATATATGTACACTGTGCGCATGCATCATCAAGGGGGGAGTGTTCTGCATAAGCAGATCCGATAGTCAAATGGTAAAAGTATTTGGTGTTTCTGATTATTGTAGCTTATTAACGTTAAGCTTTCTCTGTGTGGGACTTCGTCGACACATTGCGCATCTTAGCTGCAACAAGGTAGTGATCCGAGTCGTTCGATCGATAGATCGATTTTACGTCCATCACACTGAAAGCATATCTTCTGTGGGTTACTACGTTTTGGTTTTTCTTTCGTTGGTTTGGAGACAGCCACGTCACTTCATGGATGCCAAGATGTTGAAATCTTGTACTACTGATTACCATGATTCCTGCTGCGGCGAAGTCAATCAGCCTCATTCCGTTATCGGAAGTGTTCTGGTGGAGGCTGAATTTTGAACTAAAAGTACCTTCTTTGCCCACCCTTGTATTAAAGTCCCCAAGCACGATTTTGATATCGTGGCGGAGGCAGCGACCATAAACTTCTTTGAAGCGCTGAAAGAAGCTCTCTTTGGTCGCATCGTCCTTATCATCCGTCAGGGCGTGTGCCCGTATTAGGCTGATGTTGAAAATGTTTGCTTTTATGTGGATTATTTCCAGCCATTCGTTCAGAAGTGTGAACCCTGACACAAGATGTCGCTGTCTCTTAAATATAACAAATCCACATCTGATTATGTGTCTCTCCGCATTGCAACTGTAGTATATATCACAGGATGATCTTTTAGAGCAACCCTGGGAAAGGCATTGCAGCAGCACCACTATCTCCTATAAAATGTGGCTATTTCTCCTTCCTCCACGTTGTTCCACGATTTTTTTTCCCACAGCTCAATTAAAACTTTCTCCCTCCGTTCGTTCTACAAAATACGTGACTTTCATTTCTTTCTATATTCATGTTCACATTTAAATAATTTGTTTTTTTATTCTACTTTCTTTTTTTTTTTTTACAAATTATTCACAACAGTAGTAAATTCCTGACATGGTCGGCAAAATCCTTCACTGAACTCGAGGGTGCCGACTGGAAATAGATACCACAGTTTAGCCTGTACGATGTCAGGCGGTATCTAGCTAAAATAAGGGTAAGTTGGTGAGTGTTTGTTACTCTTCAATAGTACAGCATTCGGCAACGTACTCTTATCATGGTCGGAGGTGAGGGGCTGGATTAAGGTGTTAAGCGATCCGTGCCGAAAATCAGCCTGGCCGGGGGCCCCTTTTTCAAATAGCCCAGTCGCTAACGTGAGATTACGGATACCTTGCGCCCTCCGTAATAAGTAGCCTTACCTGCGTACTGCGAATCTCTGCGCGGGCGGACATTTATTTCTTTGCAACCCGTGGGATTGCGAAAACCCAACAACCGGATCTCGATCCAAAAATCTGGGGGTTCCAGGGGTGTTAACGGGTGGAACGGCGGACAATAAGGCTTCACCAGAGGCCGAGCTGTTAGCTGCACCACTCCTGCTCACATCTGGAACTCAGAACGAAACTCCTGCAATGGCGGACAGCACTGTCTCATACGAAGTAGTGCTGATAGCCGCGGCGGGAAAAGTAGTGGAGGGGGTGGCGGAAAATTAGGCTTCTATAGAAGCCGAGCTTTTAGCCAGCCCAAAATCAATGGCAGCATCTGTCGTAGCGGACAGAACGGGTCTCGGAAGACCTAACTCGGCGGTTGCGACGGTGTTGAATGAAAAGGACGGTGTCACCAGGTCGGCAGGGAAGCCGGTTTGGAGGCAGCGTAAAATATCTGGACGAACATCTGATTGTGTGGACGAAGACGCTCCTAGTGAAGCGGAATTGTTAACTTTATCAGGTGTAAGCGAAGAGGATGGAGTCTCCAGAACAGAGCGAATCCTGTTGAAGAAACGGGAGAAGCAAAAGCGAAAGAGACAACGTAAAAGGCCATGAAGTCGTCGGAGAAGACCATTTAGCAGACCTCGGGCCAACTCAGTGGACTTCTGCAAGATGAGTCGACCTTGGAGGTGGAGAACTCGGAGAAGAGGTTCAGGGGCGATAGCTCCGGAACCACTTTGAAAAGATCAACGCCTGAGGAGCCTCATCCGACAGAGGGGCCAATTGAGGTGGATGCTGGGAAGGATGGAAAACCGTTCCTTGAGAAGGTTGATAATTCTTCCACGCAGACACCAAAAGGTGCAAGTGCTCGGAGAGATGGACGGCCAATTATAAAGGCCGTCAGTCGCTCCAAAAGGGGCTCGAGGCCCAAGCCTAACACGGGTAGGGTAGCTTTGGGAACGACGGGGCAGGGAAATCCGACATCGGGGGGTGATGAGCGGGGTGGACAATCTGGAAAGATTGTTAACCCAGCGAACTCACAGTCCTCGCATGCGGTACCTGGGCCGAGCGGTCTTGGCAGAGCGCTTAAACGTCTGGCTGAACAGGCAAAGGGCGAGCCCACCAGGGCGAGGAAGACTTACGCTCAAGTAGCGGAAGCTGACCTCGTTATGGGAGTCATGGACTTGTCACTAGAGGGGAGCCTGGAGGATACTCATCTGAGTACCTTCAAGGTATCTTTGTTGGATGCCATGGAGTCCTTTGAAGACGATGTCAATGACATTGGATTTGTCGGCAGGGCAAGGGTGGAGAGCGGATTGATTGTACTAAGGTGCAAAAATCAGCTATCCAAGCAATGGCTGTGCAAGGCAGTGGAGCACCTAACCGGTTTGTGGAAGGGTGCGAAGCTCAAATGTGACAGCCTAACTGCCTTGTCGACAAAGAGGAAGATGGTGATTGTTGCCCATGGCAACGCGATATCATCCTCAGTAGGCTGCAGCGCCAGAACGCCTGTGTGAATGACACTTCCAAATAGAGTGTTATCCGCACAGAAGAGTTTGGCAAGGCAGAAAGGGCAGGTGTCGTACTCACCGTGCTGTGTCCTAAGGAAGACGCGGAGGCCATCAGGATCGCAGGGGGGAGATTCAACTGCGGTCTTGAAATTCTAGCCGTCGTTAAATTCTAGAAAGATGCAGTATGAGGGGTGCGACGCGGCTCCTAGCGTGGGGCTAGTGACAGATTCTGCAAGGAAGAAGCGGAAGGTGGGCCAGCGCCAGGAACCACTAAATGTATGTCAACTCAATATTCACCACAGAAAACAGCATCAGCAATGATGGTGCGGAGCTTCGATGGGGATGAGCTTGACATTGCACTAGTTCAGGAGCCCTGGATCCTTCATGGAAGGATCAAAAGCCTATCTGCACAAAATACCACTTTGTTTTACCCACAAACAGAGGGGAAGTTGAGGACATGCATTTTAGTTAGACATGGGATACGTGCGATTCTAATGTCTAACTTGTGCTCACCGGATCTCACAGTAGTGAGAATAAGTGATGGTGCGGGATCATTTATGATCGCATCAGCATACCTTCCATACGATTCTCCAGACGAACCACCTTCGAGAGAGGTGGAAGCTCTAGTGAGATGGTAAGGGGGTTGGTCTGATCTTAGGTTGCGATGCCAATGCGCACAGTTCTGTGTGGGGCAGCAGGAATGAAAGCTATAGAGGAGAGTGTCTACTCGAATTTATAGAAAGATTTGGTCTACAAGTTGCCAATAGGGGAACAGAACCGACCTTTGTCGACGCACGTCGTTGCGAAGTCATTGATGTTACTCTGACGAATGTCAAAATGTTGGATAGGATTTTGGATTGGAGGGTTGTGGATAGGCTAACCATGTTGGACCACAGGGCCATTCAGTTTGGGGTTACGTCCGATAAAACACATAGGAACGACTGTAGAATGGTAAGGATACCGAAACGAAGGGATTGTACAAGGTACTGCGAAGTTCTTGAGGAATTATTGCCAAGGAGGTTTAAGAGACCTAGAACAACCGCAGATGTTGAGTATCATGTGAGGGCTATCAGCTCAGCCATGATCAAGGCATTTGAAGCTTCATGTCCTCTGACGGTAGTGGACGAAGGAGATCCCACTCCATGGTGGAATGGGGAACTGGAATCCATGAAAAAGGAGACAAGGAAGACTTTTAATCGTCACATGAGAGGGGATCCCAACGCATGGGACGACTACAATTTAAAGAAAAGGGAGCTGAGGAAAACTCTACGCAACCGTAAAAGGAAAACGTGGAGGGAATTCTGCTCAAATATGCAAGATATGTCCGATATATGTAGATTACAGAGGATTATATCAAAGGACCCGGTGTCAAAGTTGGGAATAATTCGCAAAACGAATGGATCCTTTACAGAGACAATCGGAGAGTCACTGAAATACCTGATGAAGATGCATTTTCCATGAAGCTTTAGATCGGAAGATAATTGGGAAGCCACTCCCAAGGGTGCAAACAGGAATGAGAGATTGGAAGCTGAAAGGATAGTCACCGGATATGGAGTGATAAACGCCATCAAGTGTTTCTCTCCATTCAAAACAGCGGGTACAGACGGGATATTTCCAGCCCTACTTCAGTGGGGTGCAGAAGCTCTGGTAGACAGGCTTCTGGGAATATTTACTACTTGCCTGGCTACAGGATATATCCCGACTCAACGGAGAGAGACTAAGGTTGGCTTTTTTCCAAAGCCGGGAAAAAGGGACTACTCAGAGGCTAAATCTTTCCGGCCAGTTAGCTTGACCTCCTTGCTGCTTAAATGTATGGACGGAGTACTGACGGACTACATGGAAAGGACAACGCTTCTGACACAACCACTGAGCAGGTGTCAGCACGCGTACAGAGCTGCAAATCCACTGAAACGGCCCTACACGAACTCGTTCGCGTATCGGAGAGGGAACTGTCTTGTGGAGGGATATCTATGTCTACTTTTATGGCTATAGAAGGTACCTTCGATAAGATTGGTTTCGATAAGCTAAGGATGACCCTTGCCATTCGTGAAGTCAGCCCAACCATTGTAAGGTGGGTGGACATCATGCTGAAGAAAAGGGCAATAAACTTTCAAAATGGGAGTTACAGACTCAGAGGTACGGTAGTCAAAGGGTGTCCACAGGGGGGAGTATTGTCGCCCATCCTTTGGAACATCACGGTCGATTCCCTACTTCAGCTTCTGGACTCAAAAGGCAAACACACCGTCGGGTATGCAGATGACATAGCGGTAACGGTGAGAGGTAAGTTCTTGGACACTATTTATGATACCATGAGAGGTGCACTCAAAATGGTTGAACGATGGTGCACGGAACAAGGTCTCTCTGTAAATGCTAGTAAGTCGGAAACAGTACTCTTTACTAAAAGGAGGACTGGACTAACAATAGACCCTCTTTTTGGATCGAACATCAACGTCTCCCAGGAAGAGCAAGCGGGTATTGCGTCAGTGTAAGAGAGTGTTCGGTCTCATGTGGGGAAATACTCACAGAGCAGCGCACTGGATCTACACAACGATGGTAACGTACTTAATAGCGAAAGCTGCTGTGGTCTGGTGGCCTAAGACCACCCAAAAGACCGCGAAAAGTAAGTTAGATAGGGTTCAAAGAATGGCTTGTATTGGGATTACAGGAGCTATCCAGGCGACCCCAGTAGAAGCATTGGAAGTCATTCTGGGGCTGCTGCCGTTGGACTTGCATATTATGAAGTCGGCAGAATTAACAGCATTGCGTCTGAAGACAACCAATAATTGGTATGGATTCGACACAGCGATGGGGCACAGGGGCATCCTGTCACTGCTATATAGCAGTGTAAAGGAGGCGCAAATGCCAATGGAGGGAATGGGTAGGCTGAAGATGACTGAAAAGTCACACAGAACACTCATTGAATACGGCCTCACACATGATGTATGTGAGGAAAATGACATCAGTATTTTTACAGATGGTTCATTAATGGGTGGCAGAGCGGGTGCTGGAATCTTCACTAAAGAGTTGGAACTGGCATGCACTCTGAATATGGGAAGATACGTATCGGTCTATCAAGCAGAAATATTTGGTCTAATGCATGCGCTAGACCATCTACTGGATGGAGAGGTGCAAGGTAAGAAAATCTTGCTAGCACTCGATAACCAGGCGGTGGTCAGGCGACTGCAACAATCTACGGTATCTTCTAAATGTGCTCGTAGTAATGCGGTTACTCTTATGTGGGTGAAGGGACACATTGGTATAGAACAGAATGAAGATGCAGACGCCTTGGCTAGACAAGGATCTGAAGCTGAATTTTATGGACCGGAACCAGTAGTTGCTCTTAGCAGCGGGACGGTGAAGGCAAAGGTGGAAGAGTGGATAAAGAAACTCCATCTCACGAGATGGGAGAACTTATCTACTTGTAGACAGGCAAAGGCTTCGTTGAGGCTATCAAAGGGCAGTGAATCGGGAAGGGCTCTCAGTCCAGGACGACTGACTCTAGGCTGGTTGACTACAATAAAAACTGGGCATGGCAATTTCAGGTACCACCTCAGCAAGATGGGTCTTGTTGATGGGGAGGATGCTGACAAGCAGGAGGATGTCCACACTGGGTCGCCAATTTATTGATGAACTCGAAATGTGGAACATACCCCACAAAGAGATGCTTGAAATAACGCGTGATGTTATTATGAGGAAGGAAGTAGAAGAATTCTGCAACCGAACAAATAATTAACACACGATTTGAGGGACGAAAAGGGACCCATATAAATGGTCTGATTCGGCTAATCCCTAAAAATATATATATAAATTCCTGACATTTGCCGTTAACTGTTTACGGTTACGTTCACGCCATTCTCACTTTTAAAGAAGTAAAGACCAACGATTTTAGATGCCAATAAAACACACTACACAGTGAGTTTTTGCGGAACATCTTTTTTGTATGATGTAGTTTAAACATTTTGATATCTTTATTTTTGATTTTGCTGTTTCCTCTGATAGCTCCCTTATAGATAATATTGAATTTGCTATAACGTCAGGGCCATGAATACGAATATTATGTATAAAAGAGGGTAGATTGAACTACGTATATATGTCTATTAATTCTCTGCACCGAGCGTAAAAATTCTGGCTTTTTCTATATCTTTGTTGTACCCTGAAAACTTGACCTGCAATATAGCGTAACATCTTTTCAAGATATCCTTATCTAAATTTGTAATGTCAGCAGATACATATAAGTTTTTAAAATATTTTCTGCCCATATTATCGTCATTATATATGCCACGACCTCCCTCTTTTGGAAACCGTACCTCGTATCTCGACAATTAAAATACGCTTTTACCGACTTGCATTGATTAAACGAAAACTCGCAGTTATGCCTGGCCAAAGTCAAATTTTGGAAAATTTTTGCGATTTTAAAAAGAAATTTTGATTCCATTTTTTATAAGAAAGTGTAGAATTCAGAAAGGAACCCAAAAATATTTACCCAAATCTTTCTGACAACTTTTTATATTAAATATACGAATAACTTAGCTTTGTTTTTTTAAATTTTGCTAGAAAGTGGTAGCTGCGGTAAGAAATGAGAATACTTTTTTTGCGAAAAACAAAGGTTTGCTGCAAGGACTTTTATCATTCCTGGGAAAGTTATGCTTCTATGGGCTTACTGGTTTACTGGATCACACTACAAATATAATATTTTTGACAAAAAGTGACGAAGAGTTAGGAAGCATACATGACGAGTGCACACTTGCTTCTAAATAATAAACGATAATAAATTACAATAAACGATTCCAAAAATGGAGAATTAATCAAGAAACCAGACCTCAAAGAGAGGAAGAAAAAAGTAAATTTCAAGTTAAATTCATGAAGCGATTGTGATTAAAAGTAGACATTGTAAATAAGAATGATATGATTAATATGTGAATATTAATCACATCTGCCTTGTTTAGCCTTGTTGTGCCCTCGAATTCCTATATGAATACTTTAAGAAATGAACCTGATAAAAGACATTTACGTCTTCATGACGATGCTAAGGAACTTGATTTAAGCTTATTCGTAGTAATTATTAAATTATAATACATTAGACTTTTAAATTCTTGTTTTCATGTTTTTATTAATTATTTTCTAAAAGAAATCAAACTGTGATATCGCATTATAAAGGGTTATCCATTTTGCGGTTTCAAAAGTAAATGTAAATAAAACACATATAAAATATTTTTTATCATGATATTTCTTTTTTATTATAAAGTTTGAACGTTTACATTATGTGTGAAATACTACATCATTTAAATGACCACCACGCGAATTGTTGCAAGCATCGATTCTTTTGAGGTAATTTTTGACCACTTTTTGACACTTATCGGGCGGAATCTCAGCAATAATGTGACGAATGTTGGTTTTTAGGTGCTCAAGAGTTAAAAATTTATCTGCATAAACACGGTCTTTCGCGTAGCCCCACAAAAAAAAGTCAAGCGGTGTCAAATCGCATGATCTTGGTGGCCACTTGATATCGCCACGACGAGAAATTAAGCGGCCAGAAAATTTCTCTTGCAATAAAGCCATATTCGCTCGAGTTGTGTGGCATGTGGCACCATCTTGTTGAAACCACATATTCTCTAAGTCGTATTCTTCAATAGCAGGCAAAAAAAGTCGGTTATCATATGACCATAACGCTCCGAATTGACGGTGACAGTCGTTCCATCGTCGTTTTCGAAGAAGTAAGGTCCAATCACACCTCCGGACCAAAGGGCGCACCAAGCAGTGACTTTTTGTGGATGTAGTGGCCTCTCTTCAATTACTTGAGGATTCTCAGAACCCCAAATACGACAATTTTGTTTGTTAACATACCCACCGAGTGAGAAATGTGCTTCGTCGCTGAAGAAAATTTTGTTCGAAAAATCGCCGTCCACCGCCTGTTGTTCAAGCACCCATTCGACGTATCTACGACGTTGTGAATGGTCAAACTGGCTTCAGTTGTTGTGTGAGCTGGATTTTATATGGATGTAGGTGTAGATCCAAATGCAAAATACGCCATAATGTGCCGTAAGACAGTCCTAATTCCTGAGAACGACGAGGAATCGACACATTCGGGTCTTCGGCAACACTTTCACTTACAGCAGTGATATTTTCGGTGGTACGAGCGAAACGATGATGCACAGGCCTTACAATATCTATAACCGATCCAGTCTCTTCATATTTCTTCACAATTCTGCCAATTGCTTGCGTAGTTGGACGATTATGTAAACCATAATCTCCTCTTAAAGCACGATATGTGGCTGTGGCAGAATCACCATTTTTGTAGTAGGTTTTTACAATTTTAATGCGTTGTGCGATAGTTAAGCGATCCATTTTCGCAAATGTCAGACTTTGAACTGAAAAAGAAAGAAATTGTTTTAACAACTCAGTTTGACAGATGTCGAATTCTAGCCCTATACTTTTGAAACCGCGAAATGGATAACCCTTTATTTTTATAGCCTGCATAATGTGATATGCAAGGTATATTTGTAACAGACTTAAAATAAGCCTGTTACAATATTTTACATATGTACCTACAAAAACTCCAAATTGTTATAATATTCTAACAAATAATATAACAAATATACATATCAGATCACTTGATTCTTCCTCTTCTCCTTGCTGTCGTCAATAGTAAATATCAGCAAACGTGCACACACATATTCATACTCGTGTAATCAGTTACCATGACGACAGTAATTTGATTATTCTTATTCTCTTTACTGTCGTCATATAATAATATCAGCAGATGTTTACGCACATACACATACTCGTGTAGTCACTCACTATGACGACAGAAACGTAGAAAGAATCAAATGAATTTTCACTAAACGTAAAATGTAGCATCATAGGAAATTTGTAATTCCTAAATGCTTTATACATGAATACGTACTAAAGGTGCATGACTTGCCAACGTAAGGCATGACAAGAAAGGGTAATAAACCCTAAATAAACGCATGGTCGAGTATGTCGTGACACGACATACCGTTGAAACGATCATTGCGAATTTTTTGGAAACGGCCAGTACGAATAGCTTGCTATCCGAACGAGTGCTCTTATAGCCGAGTGGGCAAATAACGCTAGATGACTATAAGTAGTTCTTGCCATAAGCGAAGCTGTCACTAAACGAAAGATCGCTTATATTAGCCGCCTGCGAGCCATCAGCTCTGCCCGGGGTCATTTTGACCAACCATATATACCAGGAGCAGCCATCCGCCACCCCGTTGGTTGTTCCTATATATATTGCTAATAGGTCTCCCTCTTCTAGGTGTGAGGCCAGGGTACTGAATACAGGAGACCCCTGTATCAAGCTACCCTACACAAGTATCAGTCGCTTGGAGATTTCTGCTAAGGCGGATCTGCCAGACGACTGATTCATTAGGTGCGACCAGGTGGCACTGGTCAAACCTATAAATTGTCATCCTATAAAGTAAGGTTAGGTATTCCAGATTAAGTATAGAGTAAGGAATTAAATTGTATTAAAAATTAAAAAGAATAAATAGTAAAAGAAAATAAATCAAAGTAGTAGTAGTTCCATTCGAACCGAGCCGAACACTCTTCTAGTGTCGGTGAATTGATTGTCAATAGACAATCGTGTGGAATTCGGTCCTCCTACTACAACAAAAGTTTTTACGCTGCTCTCTTGTTTAACCCTGGCAGACTGAGTAATACCTCAGCTGGAAACAAAAGGCACGAGTTACATATTCATTTCGGTCAGATGTTTGTAACCACTTGAAGGAATCTCCGGAGATATAGAAAAGAATATATTTATATTCGTGATCAGCGTCGCTTAAATTTTCGATTTAACGATGTCTGTCCGTCAGCTGGCTGGTTTGCACGATAACTTCAGCAAATATTGAGCTATTTTGGCACTAGTAACCTATGATCCAAGAGTACGAAAGGGATTGATATAGGGCATGATCGGTCAATAGCCACGCCCACACCAAGCATTCGGAGCGACTAACCTCGGAATTTTCAAAATTTTTAACTTGCTATAACTCACTTAATATACCATTTTAGACGTTATACAGCTACATGACCTTGCCAGAAATAGTAGAGCCAAGCCCATTTTTTATTGGGGCTCCCATACAAAGTTGCGAAAATTAAAAAAAAATTTAAACCGCTATAACTTATAAATTATTCAACGTAAGACAACCAAATTTAAGGTGCGGATTAATATTGAAGAATTAATTGAATTTACAGGAAAGAGGTAAGCCACGCCCACTTTTTATATAGCTCCCATACTAAGCCTAGGAATTATCTTAGAAACCTCCTTTATATTATTCCTTTTAGAACCCTCATAACATACAAATTATTGCATCTATAACTTAATTCTTGCGGTTTGCTAAGAGATGGCGTAACTTGATTATTATTCCATCGTTGCAATATTCCGAACATGTGTTGGAAAGCTACTGTCATTGTGCGTCTTTCTCAGTATGTGTCATTGATTTGAAGCGTAAACAACAATAATTTCTTTTCACTCAAATATGTCGAACTTTGTGCCTGAAAAAGTGTTTTTGCGGGGAGTTCTTCTTCATTACTTTAATATGAAGAAAACTGCTGCCGAAAGTCATCGTATTTTGGTGGAAGTTTATGGTGAACATGCTCTTTCTGAATGCCAAATGTGGTTTGCACGATTTAAAAGTGGTAATTTTGGCTTGTAAGACGGAAAACGTCCTGGGCAGCCAAAAAAGTTTGAAGATGAAGAACTGGAAGCATTACTCGATGAAGATTTTTGCCAAACACAAGGAGAGCTTGTAGAATCTTTGGGAGTCACTCAAGCAGCCATTTCAAAACGTTTAAAAGCAGCCGGCTACATTCAAAAGCAAGGAAATTGGGTGCCACATGAACTGAAACCGAGAGACGTTGAAAGACGATTTTGCATGTCCGAAATGCTGCTGGAACACCACAAAAAGAAGTTATTTTTGCATCGGATTGTTACTGGTGATGAAAAATGGATCCATTATGACAACCCCAAGCGCAAAAAATCATATGTGAAACCCGGCCAACCAGCCAAATCCACGGCAAAGCCGAATATCCATGGCACGAAAGTAGTGCTCTGTATTTGGTGGGATCAGAAAGGTGTGATGTATTATGAGCTGCTAAAATCAGGTGAAACCATCAATGGAAAACACTACCGAATACAATTAATCCGTTTGAAGAGCGCAATAGCCGAAAAACGCCCGGAATATGCGACCAGACATGAATCCATAATTTTTCATCATTACAACGCTCGGCCTCACGTTGCAACACCGGTCAAAAACTATTTGGAAAACAGCGGCTGGGAAGTTTTGCCTCACCCGCCTTATAGCCCAGACCTTGCTCCGTCCGACTACCATTTATTCCGATCGATGCAGAATGCCCTCAATGGAATAAGGTTCACATCAGAACAGTATATTAAAAATTGGTTTGATTTATTCTTGGCCGCCTAGCCGGCGCAGTTCTTTTGGGATGGAATCCACAAATTGCCAGAAAGATGGGAAAAAGTCATAGCTTCAGATGGACAATACCTTGAATAATACTATTGTACATGTTTTTCACCTGTCGGCAAGCAATTGGCAATTCTTCCGACAGTAAAAACTTGCCATGAAAAAGCTTCTAAAAAGAACTCTGTGACAAAGCTCAGAAAAAGTGATGTCACAAGTGTTCTGCCGTTCGGAACCCGCTAAAATAAGTAGGTCCATTCTAATACTGTCCAAAATTTAATACGCACAACAGTAATGGAAGAGAAGCTCGGCCAATGAGCCCTTTGGGGCTTTAAGTGCCACATATTTATTTTTTTTTGTTTTTTTTTCACATGTTTTTCTTAAATAAAAGTAAAAATTTTGAAAAAAAAAACCGCACGAATTAAGTTATAGATCCAATACTTCGTCCAAGTCAACCATATTTAGGGTGTAAATTAGTAGTATATGCAAAAATTGTTTCTCAAAAAGTGGAAATAAAAGAAAAAGATGGATATTCGAGTAAACTTTTTATATACATATTTACATATGCAGGGTATAATTTGGTCGGCCGACTGTAAGGTGATTTCTATTAATTTTTTTAGTTTTGATTTTGTAAACTATATTTACAGATTAATTATTAAAGTGCGCTTGCCAAGTATAAAATATTATAGTTATTAAATAAATACACTTTCCTTATCCTTCAAACATTTTTATGGCATTTTTAAAGCGTTTATGAGGTTAGATTAAAAAAATCGATTATGCCAATTCTTGGGATGTTCACTTATAATACTATTATAAACATACGAAAAAAATTTTGGAGTCAAATTCACATCGGTGCGATTTTTATGGCATTTTTAAGTCGGTTTTGAAGTTAGGTTTGTATGAGAAGTATGCTTAAAAAACCAATCACGCCCGTTTTTCGTTTTATCTTGACTTATATCCATGAACTTCACATCAAAAAAGCTCTACGTCAGCTCCTTCTAACTTTTTCCAAATAATGTATGGGGCGACACCACTGTGCATTGTCTTGAATGTGCAAATATTTTATTTGCATCACAATTTTCAGATCGGCTGCACTCGCTTATTTGTAAAGAAGAAAAGTTCTATATCATTTAAATAAAATAAAAAAAACTTAATTACACTTATTGAATATGTTTTTTTAAATTAATGCAGTAAATTGTGCTAATTATGCACAAACTAAATTCAAAATGTAAACAAACTTTTTACACGAATGACATCCTCGTTATCACGTGTTTTTCATTACTTTTTCTCACACACACAAATACATTCGAAATCTATTGTAAAACAATAATCTATTGGAAAATACGACAAATACCGTATGGTACTCTATGTCGTAAATACAACTATTACGATTTTATGAAAAAAAAACACAGTGGCGTAATATATAGCTGGGCTCCCAGATTCACATTTTAATTCCACTTTATGATTTTGAAAATTTCCTGTGATAGTGAATTCGTGTGTTCCCAATTTCACAAATTTTGTTATCACTAATATGCCATTGTTCCTTATTTCTAAACAGCTGACAACAGGCTTTTTGAGACTTCCTAAACGTATGTATACAATTTATATAGTTTTAATATCGAATTGATACATTATGTAATTACTTTTATAATACTTTGCATCTCAATTTTTTTGGATGACTGTGCTTTTATGTATGTTGTCTATCGATAACAACACTGATGCATTTGGGAACAGAATACATTGTCAAAACTTTAAGGATTGTCTTAAGGAATTGTGGAAATTAGGCGTAATAGACATCTGAGAAATAGCTCATGTATTCTTAATATAATATTTCGAACAAGCGGTAAGGTAAATTCAACATAATATTTGTGTCAAAAATTGTAGTTGCGTAATTTACAGATTCATTCGGTCTTTCCGACTTAGTATATTTAGAATTATTTTCATATATTCTAAATATACAGGTCAATTCTATGCACTTGATAAATTCACAATCTTGATTATTTAGCAAGATTGAATATTTATCACGGTTTTGGAATTCCTTGTCATTAAAACCTCTTTTTTTATAAGTTTTCTTATGTCAAATGCTGTTAACAAATAAATCATCTGTTTCTCTCTATTGATCTCGATTGATTGTAACAGAATAGATTTCACATTAAACAGCCGATTTCAGTTGACATCAGAATGTTTACCACAGTGTGGGGAAAAGAGCTGCTTACTAGAGCTTTCAGATTTATAATTATTTGCACAGAATAAATAATTAAATATTTTGTTAACTTGTCAAGTGCACAGAATAGGGGTGCAAGTCACCATTTGAAGCCATCCTTGTTCCTTTCAATACAATTGGCTGCTATTCTTCGCTAATAGGCCAGTGGTTCCTGCAAGTGGCAATAATAAGGGACCACCATATTAACATTGGCAGGAGTACATTTCGCAAAATATTGCACAATATATTCGAAAATTTCAGATTTTAATCACAATGAGAATGACGTTCGAGGAAATCGAAAAATCAATGGAATATTTTTACAACAAATTTAAGCTTCCTTATATTGCCGCATAAAGAAGCCAGTAAATAATAAATCTGTATATTTCAATAGGAAAGGATATTTTAGCCCTAATGCCATGGTGGTTTAAACTTAAACTAATATATTATTACGTTTTTATTTGGTGATCCACTGAGGTTGTTGAGTGCGGACGTAAACAAACTTGTGTGCGTAATATTAAATAAGTAAATAATAAAAAATAACTAAAACCCAAAACAGATACTCGCAGAAAGAAGAGGAACCAACTCCACAAGTGTATACATATAATATACCTATACAACAAACTGAACATAAAATATAGATACTGTGTCTATTTGTGCAAAATTAAATTACATAAATTGAAAATAAATGAGTGTAAAGCGCTCTCCACCCCCCGCGCGTAATTCTCCTTCAACTAATGTTATGGAGATTAAAACGAGTGTAGACGCATCTCATGTAAATAAAAACAATGCTAAAGAACTAAACAGAAATATACTTCTAATCTCGTCTTTACCAACAAATAATTTGATCAGTGCACACTACAACACAACACAGACCAACGGTACTTCTCTCTCGGGGAGCGAACAATGTCCCTCTCCCAATCTTATTGAGGGAACAACAACAGCTTCGAAAAGCAACTCCGAAACTCATGTTTATAAACAAACAAGCAGCAACATTGTTGATAACACATTGAATGCAAATAAGTCAGAAACAACAAAAGTACAAACAGGTATGGACAGATACATTACAATTAAAAGGAAATTAAACCCACAGAAATTAAATGATGGTAATAAGGCAAAAATGAATAAAACTAAAATAAATGAAGATGGAAGTGCTTCAGTAGGAAATAGATTCGCATTACTGAGCTACAAAAACCATGCAACTAATTGCACTGACTTGGGTTCTACATCTAGTACCTCTAATGCAAAACCGCCTCCAATTTACTTGAGTGAATGCAGTACCAATGAATTAGTAGACAATCTAACGCGCATAGCTGGCCAAAATAACTTCCATATCGTGTCGCTAACGAAAGGAAACATTAAAGAGACAAAAATACAAATATATAATGAAGACAATTGCCGCGACATCAGCATGTACTTCTAACAAAAACGACCCAAATACTAAGAAATGCAGTAAATGCAATGGTAACCATACAGCAAACTATAGACGCTGTCCTGTATATAAGGAATTAAAAAACAGGTCTAATCAGAGTTAGGCAACTTCAAAGTGATGTTATACAAAACAACGCAAATATTCCAAAAATTTCTCATATGTCGTATGTTACAAGCTCTATTAAATAAAAAATGAGTGTCCTTAAGATCTGCTTCTGGAATGCAAACGGAATTAATAACCAAAAAATTGAACTAAAGCATTTCTTAGATAGTAAAAATGTTGATGTAATGCTTCTAGCTGAAACACACCTTACAACCAAGTACAGCTTCAATATACCAGGATACACATTCTATAGCACAAACCACCCTGACGGCAAAGCACATATTGGTACAGGCATTCTCATTAGAAGCAGAATTAAACATTATTCTTTTGAAGAATATTCAAGAAACTACTTACAAGCTACTTCAATATGTCTGCAATGCCTTAACAAAAATATAACACTTTCAGCTGTGTACTGTCCACCACGATTTTCAATAACCGAAGAGGTATTTAAAGAATTCTTTGACAAGCTAGGAAAGAGATTCTTGGCGGCTGGTGATTATAACGCCAAACATACGTATTGGGGCTGTCGTTTAATAAATCCTAAAGGAAGGGAACTGTATAACACTATAATAAATCCACAAAACATGCTCAATTTCGTATCTCCTGGCCAGCCAACATATTGGCCAACAGACATCTCGAAAATTCCTGATTTGATTGATTTTGCAGTCGTTCGAAATCTTAATCGAAATATTGTCACTGCCGAAATAAGTTACGAACTATCCTCAGATCACTCTCCTGTAGTATTTTATCTAAATGAACGCCCTCCATTGTCAAAACTACCATTTAGGCTGACGTCCCCAAAAACAGATTGGCTGAAATACAAAAAGTATATAAGTAGTCATATCAACACCAGTCCTGTAATCCAGTCTGAGATCGACATCGATAATAATCTAAACATCATCAATACTATGCTCACTATTGCTGCAATAGTTTCAACCCCACGAGATTACCAAAAACAAAAGAATGTTCGTATAGCCACCAACACCCAAATTGAAAAACTCGTTAATGAAAAGCGCCGGCGTAGAAGAGAATGACAGACATGCCGGTCACCTGCATCAAAACAAAGACTTAAGTGTGCTGAAAGAGCTCTGAAAGAAGCATTAAAACAGGATGAGGAATTTGAACAGCTAAAGTATATCGAAAAGCTTTCTCCTATGACTTCCAAAACAAATTCGCTTTGGAACTCTTACAAAAAGCTGAAAACGCCACTTGATGCAGAATTTCCAATCAGAAATCATGTCGGAAATTGGTCACTCACTGAAGAAGAAAAAGTCAACACATTTTCTATAGATTTATGTAATGTGTTCCAGCCCAATCCGCCCGCAAACGACTTTCGAATCCCTCCACATAGCACTGCAACTAGTGGTTTCACTCCCCTCAAAACATCATCCAAAGAAATCAACGAGATTATTTAGTACCAGCTTAATCCAAAGAAAGCCCCTGGTTTCGATGGCATCACACCAAAAATGCTAATTGAAATTCCAACGGCAGCTGTATTATTTTTAGTGGTTTTGTTTAATGCAATGCTAAAACTGGGCTACTTTCCTAACCAATGGAAAAAATCACAAGTAACAATGATCCTAAAGCCAGGAAAAGATAAAACATTGCCGTCATCCTACAGACCCATAAGCTTGCTACCATGTCTCTCAAAATAATTTGAAAAACTGCTGTTAGCCAAACTCAGACCTCATCTTGAAGAACGTGACATACAACGTACAAAAAACATTGCTCTAGATAATAAGGAGCTACTGTTGTTGAATTAGATCAAGATTTTAAAACTTATTGTTAGATTCTTTAGGAATAGATTCAATAAATAAAGAAAATGTATAATAAAAAAAAAATTTGGTAAACGTATAATTCTACTCGAATCAACCCTGTTCGCTTACTGGATACTGTCAATAATAATTGCAACACTTATTTTGTACTAACTATATACAACAACAATTTATTTAATTACAATCACTTTTTAATGCACTTGTTATTTTAAATTGCTATCGTGTGATGTTGCCTCTATTCGGAATTGAACTAATTCATTTGTCAACAAACTAGCCCTATTTATACTCTCTGGCAACACTTCAGAATCTTTCTTTATCGTAATCGAGTTTCTTCTCTTTCTTTTTTGTTCCCTTGTTCTAGTTATCACCTATTCCTTTTTGTTGACATTCGTTTCGATGCTACCATCATTCGCGTTTTTCGTAATAACCATCGTTACACTGCCCTCCTCTCAACCTTGTTCGTCCCGAACAAGTTTCTATGCTTCCTCCTGATATGACGTGTTAACGTTGATATATATTTTATTAAAACTCGTTAAAAAAAATTTGAATTTTTATTTTCGAGAAAATTTTATAATTATATTGAAACATGAAAATTTTCGATATATAAAAATAAGATCATATTGAGCTTCAATAAAAAATATTTAACAAGTACAAACACTACAAGTTGCTTGAACATCATAATAATAATAATAATTATAATAATAATAACAATAATAATAATAATAATATAACACTATAACTACTCTCCTCCTCCAAATTAAATCATTGTAAGTAAATTAAATGTAACTTTACTTTTTTTATTTTTATTTGGTATGATCTGTGTCTGTGTGTCATTATCAAGAAAAGCAGGTTTAATTTTATCGATAGAAATATTTTTATATGTATTATTGACGTTTACTTTAAACCATTTTGGATTCTTTTCAATCATCTCAAATGGTCCCTAATATGGTTCTTGTAACCCCATTTTCTTCCTGTCAACTCTTATAAAAACAAATTTACAACTATATAAATCTTTTGGAACAAATACTGGTGAATCCTTATGATGTGATATATTTGAACGACTGTTACGAAAATTTTTCTTCAATCTAGCTAATGTATCAGTTGGATCAAAATTTTGTTCTGCTTCAACAACTAACTGACATGGTAGTCTTAAACTTTGTCCATAAACCATTTCAGCTGCAGTTGAATTGATATCTTCCTTAAAAGCAGATCGTAAACCTTAAAGTATCATAGGTAACTCATCGTACCATCTAACGTTATTATCTATTGGCTTGGCTATTATTGATGCTTTCAACTGTCTGTGAAAATTCCATTATCATTATCATCATTCCATTAGATGGAGGATGTTATGGAGTAGTAGCTATTTTATCAGTACCTAAAAATTTTGTCTACTCCTTAAATAGTGTTGATGTGAATTGTGTACCTTGATCACTAGTTATATTAAGTGGTACTCCAAAACGAGCAACGTATTCACGGAAAAACGTTTCAGAGACAGTAGTTGCTGATATATCTTTAATTAGATATACTTCTGGCCACCGCGTATTTCGTTTTTTTTTTTTTTTTTTTTTTTTTTTTTTTTTTTTAGCTTATTTTTTTTATTGAATCTTTCTTAAATACTTAGAAACTAACAATAAGTATTCAAATCTTACAAACTAAATAAAACTATGTGATATCCCCTACGTTCCATCACAATTTGGTGAGTCGCGAGATGTAGCAATTTTACAGCATATTCAGTGTGTCTTTTCTTTTTAATCGACGATGCCCCTTGCTCAGCAACAATTGCCTAGCAAGAGGATTCGGATGATTGTGTAATTTTTGAATGTAGCTTCTGCAGTACATTGCAACTTCCTCAGAAATTGTGGATACATTTAAATCTCGATGGATGTTAACGTTCCTCATATACCAAGGCGCGTTTACAATAATTCGCAGACACTTGGATTGTATTCGCTGCAATTTTTCGATATTAGAGGGAGATGCGGTGCCCCAAAACTGAATACCATAAGTCCAGATTGGTTTCAGGATTGCTTTATATAATAGCACTTTGTATTCAAGATTCAACTTTGATCTTTTGTGTAACAGCCACCATAACTGATTCATTTTAAGCTTGATCTGAGTTTTCTTTGCCTCTATGTGATTTTTCCATGTCAGCCTTCTGTCGAGGTGAATACCCAAGTACTTTGTTGAGGAACATTGTGGAACTGATTGGCCATTAATTTTAAGTGGGGGACATGTATCTAGCCTTAGCGTGAAGGTTACATGTACGCTCTTTGATTCATTGACTTTTATACGCCATTTTGCTAGCCAGATTTCGAGAGAATCGACATGAGTCTGCAGGAGTTTAGTAGCTTCTATGGGGTTAGAGCGAGAGCACAATATTGCCGTATCATCAGCAAAGGTCGATATGAATGTATAGTTATTGTTGGGCATATCTGAAGTGTATAAGAGATACAGTAAGGGACCCAAAACGCTTCCTTGAGGAACGCCAGCGTGAATATCCAATGGATTTGTTGTGTAATCCTTGTGATGTACGAGAAATTGTCTTTTCGTGAGGTAGCTACTAAGCAATGAGGAGACATTTGCAGGCAGTAATAGTTTGAGTTTGTAAATAAGGCCATCGTGCCATACTTTATCGAAAGCTTGAGTGATATCAAGAAAGACAGCTGAGCAATACTTTTTTTCTTCAAAAGTGTTCCTTATCAGAGTTACAATGCGGTGGACTTGTTCTATTGTGCCGTGCTGTTTTCTAAATCCAAACTGATGTTGAGGAATCAGTTGGTTGAGATTAATAAATGGAGTTATATTCATGACAAGTAGCTTTTCGAATACTTTAGAAAGTAGAGGCAGGAGGCTGATAGGTCTGTACGATGCAACTTTTGTAGGGTCTTTTCCTGGTTTTGCTATCATAATAATTTTTGAAGTTTTCCAGCATTTGGGATAGTGTTTAATACGAAGGATAGCATTGAAAATGTGCATCAGATGAATTACTGAAGCCGGAGGTAGCTCTTTTATCATTTTACCGGTAATTTTATCTGGACCAGGTGATTTTTTTGGGTTTAAATCTTTATAAATTGCTTTGAATATGTCCTTTTTTTTAATTTTGAGCGTTATTGAGCAAGGTTGAGAAGTTAATTTTGGTAATGAGGACTGTGAAGAAGGTGGATTGGGTGTAAACACACTTTTTAGGTGGTTTGCAAAAGCCAAACCCTTCTCACAGTTGCTTCTAGCCCAATTACCGTCACTCAAACGGATGGGGGAATCAGTGAGAATTGGCCGATTTGATTTTTTTGCTGATTTCCACAAAGAGTAGTCTGACGCTTCACCAGGTGTTAATTTCGCTATGTGCTCTTCTAACTCTTTGTTGTTTTTATTTTTTAAGGCTTGCTTTAACTTTCGAGTGCAGTGCTGTAGCTGTGTTTTCAGATTCGGTGATCTGAATTCTTGCCATTGTCTTCGGAGTCTTCTTTTCTGTCTTACTAGCAATTCAATGTCTGCTGGTGTGTATTGGCTATATTTTGATTGCTTGCATACCTTAGTGCAGGTGGCTGAGCTGAGAGCTAATGAGAGTAGCTGGTTGAATTTTTCGAGTGCTGAGTCTACATCGTGTCCATTTCTTAATACAGTACTTAGAGGAAGATGGGAATTTATATATTTCTTGAATTTTAACCAGTCTATTTTCTTTCTAACGCAATTGCCTTGGGGGCTTGGTGATTTTATAGATATTACCGTGGGTGAGTGGTCAGATGATAGATCATAATTACACTCTGTGGAGATATTTTCCATCTGCAAACCTTTGGCGACTCCAAAGTCTATGAGATCGGGTATTTTCCTCTTGTCCGTCGGCCAATATGTCGGTTGACCATTCGAAATAACATCGTAGCCATGGTTAGTGATG
Source organism: Megamerina dolium (assembly GCA_963854835.1). Taxonomy (NCBI): domain Eukaryota; kingdom Metazoa; phylum Arthropoda; class Insecta; order Diptera; family Megamerinidae; genus Megamerina; species Megamerina dolium. The sequence continues at coordinate 40,411,792 of OY978530.1, forward strand.
ATTGAACATAGTCTTCTGCCTTTTGGAGTTATTAAGCGGGAGCCCCAGTGAGTGTGTTTGGCGTTGAAATCGCCAGCAACCAAGAATTTGCTACCAAGAGTTGAGAAAAATTCTTTATATTGCTGTTCGGTAATACTGTATCTTGGGGGACAGTATATCGCAGATATTACTAGCTTAGAGATGTATTCTTCCAGACATATAGATGTTGCTTGCAAGTAGACGCTACTGAAATCTTCGAGAACATGATGTTTTATTCTGCTTTTTATCAATATGGCAGTTCCACCGCGTGCCTTACCATGCGGATGGTTTGTAGTGTACAGTTTGTAATATGGTATTTGGTAGCAATTTTTGTCAGTGAAATGGGTCTCAGATATCATCATTATGTCGATCTGGTTGGATTCAAGGAATTGAATTAGCTCCAAACGGTGCTGGCTTAAGCCGTTGGCGTTCCAGTGGCATATCTTGAGACAACTCATGGTCTGGATAGCAATGTTTGGAGTAACATCGATTGATTTTTCATCATTTCTTGCATCATTGTTTGCATTGAGTTCATGAATTGGTTCATATTCTGAATTAATGTTTGAAGCAAATGTTCAAGAGTACTTGGCTGTTGGGTTGGCAGTGAGTGTTTCTGCTCATTATTTACGTTACTTTGTTGGTGTAGGTTTTGTTTTAACACGCTAGCGTATGAATTGGTTTGATTCTTGTTTGGGATTGCAGAGAAGAATTGTGTTGCATCAATATTTTGTCTCTTACTTGAGTTGGCTATCTGAGTTTGCTCAACTGGTTTTAGAGGTTGATTGTTAGCGGAGAAATTTAGCTTTAGGGTTGCATATACTGGGCAACCTCTATAATTTGCAGTGTGATTACCTCCACAATTGCTGCATTTTTTCATGCTAGCATCGTCTTTAGATTTTGGGCATATGTTTGATTTATGGAGATCTCCACAAATCACACAAACAGCTGGCAGGGTACAATATGTCTTAGTATGTCCATATTCTTGGCAGTTGCTGCACTGAGGAGGTCCAGTTCTCTTATGGGGTTCTTCGATTGTGATTTTGCGATGCAATAAATATCGAATTTTATATATGGGGTGTACCTCACCTTTTTTTAGGGGTTTTGTTTCAGGCTGAAGCTCAATACGATATAACGGTTGAGGTATATTGCTCTTGTTGAGAATGTTGAATACTGTTTTGGCTTGAAACCCTTCTTCCTGAAGGGCAAGTTTGATTTCGTTAATATCAACGTTGGGTTCGACGCCTTTGAGTACAACGATTAAGCCCTTACTACTTTTTAGCTGATATGTGTAGTAATTCTTTTTTACAGCATCAAATTCCGCTATTACTTTGCGATAATGAGTTTCGCTGTAGATTTGCACTTTGGTTTCCTCAATTTGGCCTTTGCGAATAGGAACAACATGGAAATTCTTTGGTCCTATAAGACTTGTAATTCTAGAAATCAACTTATCTGAGTTGCGTTCTCTCAAGAAAATGGGTGGGGGTTTGAAATTTTTCTTGGAGATAATATTTTCGTCACTTTCATCACCTGAAAGCAGAGCGTATCTATTTTCCGAACTAATAGGGACAGTGTTCTGTTTTTGAATTTTTGTTGAATTCATTTGTTTTGAATTTTGCGGACTTCTCTTTCGCTTTACTACAGTAATGTAGCGATCAATACCAGTTTGAACAGCAACTGGTTCTTTATTAGTCATCGCACTAGTTGCTTTAACTACTGGGTCATGCACTTCAGTAGAAGTGCCGTTATTTGATTGCTTTGATGTTGTAGCTGTTGGTGTTACAGCAGGAGAAGCGTATTTCTATCAGTAAGTAACGATAGCCATTTGAAGAAGGTAAAGGACTGATAATATCAATATGTATGTGTTCAAATCTTTCTTTTGGAATCGGGATTTTTGTGATCGGAGACTTGATGTGTTTATTAATTTTCGATTTCTGACAATTTCTGCACTCTTTTGTCCATTGATAAACCATTTTACTTATTCCAGGCAAGAAATATCTATTTGATATCAAATGACAGGTAGCTTTTACTCCACCATGTGATATATTATGTAATTTTTTAAAAATAATGTGACGCCACGTTTTCGGAACATAAGGTCTTGTGACTTCCATCGACATCTCACACCAAATCTCAATTTTAAGGATTAGAATTTTGATTAATTTCAGTTTGTATCTGTAATAAGTGATTTTAATTCTTCGTCATTCTGTTGTTGCTGATATAAAGTTTGTAAATTAATATCATCTGTTTCTAAAACTGCTTTACCTGGTTCTCTAGAAAGTGTATCCGCAACTATTTTGATTCACCACGAATGTGTTGTATATCGTTTGTAAATTGTGAGATATATTCCAAATGTATTGTTTGTCGAGGACTACGCTCAGTTTTTGAATTTAGAGCAAATATTAATGGTTTGTGGTCTGTAAATACCGTAAAATTTCGACCTTCTAACCAATGTTGAAAATGTTTTATCATCAAATAAATGGCTAATAGCTCTTTATGAAATGTACTATATTTGTATTCAGATGGACTGAGATCTTTTGAGAAAAACGCGAACGGTTCTTTACGTTCTTTGAATTCTTGTTGTAGAACACCAGCGATAGCGATATTTGAAGCGTCTGTAGTAACTGATAATTTTGCTTTACTGTTGAAATGATTGAGCAGTACTCCCTTAGCAAAATTATCTTTTACAGCTTCAAAAAGTTGTGTGTTGCTGTCCAGTCTAGCACTTTTGTTTTATTTTTTGTAGTTTTTGTAAGCATGTCATGTAATGGACTGAGTAATTCCGCTAACTTTGGTATACACCTATGATAGTAATTTACCATTCTTCTAAATTTCTGAAGTTGTTTGACCAATGTTGGTTTACCAAAATCGTTAATTATTTTGACTTTTTCATTAGATGACCAAATTCCAACGCTAGAAATATTGTATCCTAGAAAGTCAAGGTTTCCGACGCCGAAAATACATTTTGCAGGTTTTATGTTTAAACCGTATTTATTTTACTGTTTGAAAAGTATAGTTAAATGCTGCAAATGTTCTGATTCATTTTTATTTGCGATCAAAATGTAATCCAAATATACGAATGTGAAATCAAAATTGTGTGTAACTTCGTTAATAAACCTTTGGAATGTTTGTGCAGAATTACGTAAACCTTGAAAATCTATATGTAAATCATGAATATGTGGTAATGGATATCGGTCTGGTACTGTGATTAAATTTATTCTTCTATAATCTCCACAAGGTCTCCAGTCATTCGGTTCTTTTTTGGTACTAAGTGTAATGGAAATGACGCTTGAGATTTGGATGGACGACAAATGCCTGTTCTAACTAACATTTCAAATTCTGATTTTGCAATTTTATATTTAGTAGGATCGAGACGTCTTGGTCTACAAAATGGAAGAGGCCCTTCTGTTACAATATGGTGGATTGTCGAAGGATTAACTTGTTTGTTATAATCTGGTTCTGCGATTAAATTTGAAATTTCTTTAAAAATTCTGTGTACTTGTTATCTACCCAAAATATTTTAGGTGAAGGAATATTGCAATAATTTGATATTGCACTGAATGATAAATTTGTTATATTATCAATTAAACGTTTATGTTTAACATCTACTAACAATCCGTATTTTTCTAGAAAATCTGCACCAATTATAGGTTTTGCTATATCAGCGATAAGTAATGTGAAAGGAAAATTACTACGTAACCCTAAATTTATATTTAAAATTTTTTTGCCGTAAGTTGAAATGTGAGTGCCGTTTGCTACAGTTAAAATAATATCTGACGATCTCTTATAGCTTTTGAATTTTTATGCTGGTAGAACTGAAATCAAAAAGGTTAATTTATTTGTTTTATCGTTAACGAATAGGCGATGAGTAGAATATTCTAAGTTTCCATTGTCTGTCGCCATAACAATGGAATCTTTTAATTTTCCGGATTATTTTGTTTGATTTTATAAGCATTTTATAAGTTGTTCGCATTTTCGTGCTTTATCACCAAATTTATAATGGTAGTGACAGATCCAATTTCGTGAGAGTGATCTTTCACGGCTATTAAATGAATTTTTGGAATTTCGATTACTGTAATTCATTTGTCCTTTAAGTTCACAAATGTCCAATTGTAATTTCTGGAATTGTTCACATATAGTTGAAGTAACTTTCGTTAGATTTTCAACTACTTTCTCTAGATTATTTGTATAGTTGAATGTATTTTCGTTATTTTTAATAGAAAATACCTTGCGTCCACAAGTTGCTTCCCAAATAGTATCTGCTAGACGTAATAACTCTGTGGTATTATGTGTGTTTGCTCCTGCAAGAGCCACATATAAATTCTTTGATAATTTTCTTAACCATAGTTTTGTTAAGAAATCTTTATCAATAGAATTCCCAGTTAATAATTCTAATGATCTGTAGTATTCTGAAGGTCTACGATCTCCTATTTCAAAATCACTTAAGATTCTATCTAACATACGTTGTTCGCGTAGAGAGTGAGTTTGTCATTTTCTGGTGGGTTTTGAATTATATCGAGTACGTTCGATATAATTTCCTGCGGTAATGCAGTTATGACATACTTGTATTTTGTAAAGTCACGAGTTATGTTTTTTGTTGAGAACTGTGTCTCTACATGGATGAACCATGGATCCGGGCAATTTCGCCAAAATTGTGGTAAATTCACTAAAGTTGACTCAATTTCTGGTCTATCACTAAATGGATTGGGTAAGTTTATAATGTTTGCCTCTGGACCCATATCTATAAGTGGTCTAATGCTAGAATCACATCCAGCATTATTTGTTGGTGAACGTAACATTTAATAACTAAATAATATAAATTAATGAATAAAAGTTGACAGAGATTAACAAGAAACTGGTCGCGATTGAATGGCAGATATATATATATATATATATATATATATATATATATATATATATATACATATACATATATATATATATATATATATATATATATATATATATATATATATATATATATATATTTATATTTTAGATTAAATTAATTTGAATTGTCAAATTAAGAAGTTTAATATAGGTGAATAAGTGTATAGAATTTGGAGAAGAGATCACAAAAAGATTATGTAATGTTAATTATGTAAATAGTAAATTAAAATAAATTAGCTTAAATTTTTTAAAAATGTTGTGACGATTTCTATCTTTTCTTGCTTTCTATTGATTATATATTTCTTTTTCTCTTCTTTTCTTGAATATCTTGCTGTTATTAATTGTTTTGATTTTGATTTTTCTATTCTTTTTCTTTCGGTCTTGTGGGCGCTCCTCTTATCGGCCTGTATACCGCTGTTGTTTCTGTAGTTATATAGTGTTCTATCCACTGTTAAATGTTCATATGAATATGTTACACACGCCTTTATGAACTTATAGTTTCATATAACATTTACACAAATCATACAATTTATTGTCAAATTCTTATGAAATATTCGATAAGCATGTACATCTATCGTAGTTGTAACTTTTCATTAAATTCGTTTCATCAAATGGTTATATTTGCATTTGTTGTATTATTGTTAGCAAATAATTATTATTTTGTTTATTTTATGAATTTTATGAATTATGAATTTTGTACACATATTTATCTTCACACACATTTACACATCTACACATATGTTGGTAACTAAACTTTTGTTTTTTACTTATTATTCGCGCAAAAATTAATATATTATTCTTTAATGTTTGCACATATTGATTCACATACGAGTACATGTACAATGCCCATTTTTTTATTTGCACTTTTTGGTTGCTGTTGTCGTTATGTATTCACGAATTATGGGAGATAATTTTTCTCGCGACACGGTTTCGTAGTTTTATATATTTATTGCCTTCGAAACACATATCTATTGCGTTTATTTTCTCCTGGCAGGATCGCTAATTGTTAACGTTGATATATATTTTATAAAAACGCGTTAACATAAAAATTTGAATTTTTTTTCGAGAAAATTTTATAATTATAATGAAACATGAAAATTTTCGATATATCAAAATAAGATCATATTGATCTCCAATAAAAAATATTTAACAAGTACAAACACTACAAGTGGTTTGAATATCATAATAATAATACTAATAACAATAATAATAATAATAATAATAATAATAATAATAATAATAATAATAATAATTATTATTATTATAACAATAATAATAATAATATAACACTACATGGCGCAAGTCGCTCCAAATGCACTTCTTTAAACTTTGCTCTTTTCTTCTAGGCACGTTGAATACTATACACTTCGTTTTTATTTTTTTTATTATCTCATATGGTCCTTCCCAATGAGTCTGCACTTTAAGGGACAGCCCTATCTTTTTTTGTGGATTATAACTGCCCAATAACGCTCAAAATTAAAAAGAAGGACATATTCCAAACAATTTACAAAGATTTAAACCCAAAAAAAAAAATCATCTGGTCCAGATAAAATTATAAAAGAGCTACCTAAAGTGTCAGTAATTCATCTCATGTACATTTTCAATGCTATCCTTCGTATTAAACACTATCCCAAATGCTGGAAAACTTCAAATATTATTATGATAGCAAAACCAGGAAAAGATCCTACAAAAGTTGCATCGCACAGACCCATCAGCCTCCTGCCTCTACTCTCTAAAGTATTCGAAAAGCTACCTGCCATGAACATAACTCCATTTATTAATCTGAACCAACTGATTCCCCAACATCAGTTTGGATTTAGAAAACAGCATGGCACAATAGAGCAAGCTCAGCTGTCTTTCTTGATATCACTCAAGCTTTCGATAAAGTATGGCACTATGGCCTTATTTACAAACTCAAACTATTACTGCCTGCCGAAAAGAAAATTTCTCGTACATCACATCACAAGAAATGACACATTTCTTTTTAGTTTTGACAACAAATTGCGATAGAGCAACGGGAATATCACATAATTTTAAATTAGCTTGTAAGATTTGAATACTTATTGTTAGTTTCTAAGTATTTTAGAAAGATTCAATAAATGCTTAGTATTAAAAAAAAATAATAATAAAAATGTACCAATTTAAATAGAATTGAAGCTAGTAGTGCTATCTATTAGTGATCCCGAGAACTTACTTTTACATTTGCTATCGGACCAAACTGTAACTATATTTGTTTTAAAGTGTCATTATTAGGCTTTATTTTTTAGTATCTGTTATTTGCTGAAGTTCCTGAAAGTCATCGATTGCTGCTGGAAACTTATAAGGAACATTGTATATCGATTAAAGTTGTGAGACCTGGTTTCATCGGTTTAAAAGTGGTGATTCCGACATCGAAGATAAAGAGAATTCGGGACAACCAAGAAAATGTTTAAATGAAGATTTGAAGCCTTTATTGGATAAAGATTCATATCAAATGCTTAAAGCAATGGCTGACGAATCAACCATTTGCAAGCCTTTAGCAGCCATCAGAATGATTTAAATGCAAGGATATTTGGTCCCATACGAATTGAAGCCGAGAGATGTTGAACGCCAATTTTTCACGTGCGAACAATTGCTTCAACTGCAAAAAGAGAAAGGTTTTCTTGCATAGTGTCGTCACTGGTGTTAAAAAATGGATCCATTACAATAACCCTAAGCGAAAAAAAATCATGGGTTATACATGGAATATCTTTCAAACATACTTAGAAACGAAGAAATGGGATATACTACTCCACCCAATTCAAATCGATAACTCACGGCCCGGAAGAACTGGGTTTCCATTCTTGCAAAAAAGTAAAACAATTGGTCTGGATTGCCTCATCTCAACTTGGTCCGATGCGGAATCCGTATGTTGCCAGCAAGATGGGAAAAAGCCGTATCCAATTTGTCCGTCGTGGATACCTTACCTAAATAAAGGCTAAAAAAGAGAATAAAAATCTCCAAACTCATTCACATATATATATATATATATATATATATATATATATTTATATATATATATATATAGATATATATATATATATATATATATATATATATATATACATATATATATATATATATATATATATATATATTTATATATATATATATATATATATAGATAGATATATATATATATAGATATATATATATATATATATATATATATATATATATATATATATATATACATATATATATATATATATATATAGATGTCGGAATATCCCCCGTGCAATCTTCACCTTCTTCCAACGTCCAATATTTGTTCTCCTTTTTATATGTTAATTTGAAAATTGTTGCGCGTTATACGATTACTACCGGCACTCTTTACTGTTCGTCGATGACTGACTGCTAAACATAATTCGTGTTTTTCTTGATCTCCTGTTTTATAGCGATCCTTTCAGTCATATACTTACTGTATAATCCTTTTCATTCTCTCACCATATATGAACAAACAACCTATCAGAGAGAAATAGTATGGTTTTATTGGAACGGTATAGTATGATATTGTTACGTTTTTATTCTGTGAACGTTTAATTCTATTTGAATTACCTTGTTCGATCACTGGATTCTGTTAATGATAACTGCAACACTTATTTTATACAACTATATACAGCAACAATTTATTTAATAATCTCTATTTACAATCAACACTGTTTACAATCAACTATTTACTATAACACTTAAATGTACTTGCAACTTTTGCCTCTGTATAAATGTTTTCGCAATCACGTTCGGAATTAGATTGATTGTCAATTCTCAACACTGGCTCTATTTATACTCTGTTGGCAACACCCCAGAATCTTCCTTTATCGAGATTCTTCTCTTCCTTTCTCGTTGGCTTGTTCTGGTTATCGCTTATTTCTTTTTGTTGACATTCGTTTCGATGCTGCCAATAGAGTCAGTCACAATAGTGATGAGTAATCAACTATCGATACTCGTTACACTGCCCTCCTCTTAACCTTGTTCGTCCCGAACAAGTTTTTATACTTCCCCTCGATATGGCGCAAGTCGCTCCAAGTGCACTACTTTAAACTTTGCTCTTTTATTCCAGGAACGTTGAATGCGATACACTACGTCATTTATCTTTGCTATAATCTCATATGGTCCTTCCCAATGAGTCTGTAGTTTAGGGGACAGGCCTTTCTTTCGTTGTGGATTATGAAGCATTACAAGCTCTCCTTCATAGAACCCTTTTGAATTTGCTTTCAAGTCATACCTGGCCTTCATCTTATCGCTTATCATCTGCGACCGCTCTCTGATGAACTGATGTACTTCATCCAACTGTTCCCGCTTTTCGCTAGTATAATTACCTTCGGTAGATCTCGTTGGTGTTACAACTCCAAATTTTAAATCAGCTGGCAGTCTTAATTCGTTTCCAAAAATTGCCATTGCCGGTGTAGTAGCCGTCGTATCATGTTGTGCGCATCGATATGCCATGAGGAACATTGGTATATGTACATCCCAGTCTCTTTGGTATTTATCTACGACTTTTCTCAAATATTCCTCCAAGGTACGGTTAAATCGTTCTACCATGCCATCAGATTGTGGATGCAAAGGTGTTGTACGAGTTTTGTATATACCCAGCATACGGCATATCTCTTGGAATACAACTGATTCGAAATTTCGACCTTGGTCTGAGTGTAATTCCATCGGTACACCAAAACGAGTAATCCATTGGTTGACGAATACATCCGCAACTGTACTAGCTTCTTGATTTGGAATGGGGTATACTTCAGGCCATTTACTGAAGTAATCCATAACCACCAGAACATACTTGTTTCCTGCGTTGCTTATTGGAAATGGTCCAGCTATGTCCATAGCAATTCGCTCAAATGGAGCACCCACGGTGCATTGATGCATCTTACCACGACTTTTCTTAGTGGGACCTTTGGCCATTGCACATTGCTTACACTTCCGTATCCAATCAGCGACATGGTCATGGCATCCAACCCAATAAAATCGTTTCTTTATTTTCTCGACGGTTTTGGTGATTCCCAAATGCCCTCCACTGGAGGCATTGTGATACCCAGCTATCACTTCATTTATTCTTGCCTTGGGTACCACTAGCAGATCATAAGTGATTTTTCCATCTTCACTTTCCCATGTTCGGAATAAACATTCGTCTCGTAAGTGCAGGCTTTGCCACTGCGCCCAGTATGCCTTTGCTATTGGACTCTCATTAGCCATTTCTTGCCAATCTGGACGTATGCCCTGCTCCTTGTATTCCATAATATTTACGAGATCTGGGTCGTTCCGCTGATCTTCTTGCACTCGTTCGGTGGTCCATGTCTCCTCCGGCAATATATTTGTAAGTCGTACGTCGACATTGTGCTCCTTGCTTTCCACTCGGGAACAATGTTTACATTCCATTTTGCAAGGACGACGAGATAGAGCATCCGCGTTGCCGTGATGTCCTCCTTTACGATGTTCGATGGTAAAATGATAACTCTGCAGCCTTTCAATCCAGCGCGCCAATTGTCCTTCTGGGTTTTTAAATTGTAATAACCACCTTAGCGCTGCGTGGTCAGTTCGTAGATGAAATGACTGACCGTACAAGTATTTATGGAAATACTTTACACATTCCAGTATTGCGAGCAACTCTCTTCGAGTGACACAGTAGTTTCTTTCTGGCTTCGACAGGATTTTACTGTAGTATGCTATTACTTTTTCTTGCCCACCTATGATCTGAGAGAGCACACCACCTATTCCATAGCCACTCGCATCTGTGTCTAACACAAACTTTTGACCAGGTACTGGATACGCTAATACTGGTGCTGAACAGAGTTTTTCTTTCAGTTGTTCGAATGCTTTCTGTTGGTCTTCGCCCCATACAAATGGTTTGTTCTTTCTTGTTAACTCATGCAGACTGCTGGCGATGTTTGCAAATCCAGGAACAAATCGTCTATAGTAGGTGCATAAGCCTAGGAAGCTTCTTAACTCGTGAAGATTCGACGGAATAGGCCATTCTTGAACTGCTGCTACTTTCTCCTCGTCGGTATGTACCCCTTCTATTGTTACTTTATGACCAAGATATTTAACTTCTTGCCTGAAGAGTGAACACTTTTTCATATTCAGTTTAAGCCCTGCTGATTGTATACGTTCAAATACTTCTTTCAACTTTTCCAGGTGGTCGTTAAAATCTTTTCCCATCACAATAATGTCATCGAGGTACATTAAGCACGTTTTCCAGTGTAGTCCTCTGAGTACACGCTCCATCAAACGTTCGAAAGTAGCTGGCGCATTGCATAAACCAAATGGCATGACTGTAAATTGCCATAGACCATCGCCAATACTGAAAGCTGTTTTCTCTTTGTCTTCCTTACCAAGTTCCACTTGCCAGTAGCCACTTTGCAAATCAAGAGTTGAGAACCACTTCGCACCAGATAGTGTGTCCAGAGTGTCATCGATTCTTGGCAGTGGATAGCTGTCTTTTTTCGTAATATCATTTAGCTTTCTGTAATCCACACAGAATCGAGTACTTCCATCCTTCTTCTTTACCAGCACAACTGTTTCTGCATATCGGAAATCAGCTTAATGGCTTCGTCTCTTTTGGCCAATGGAACTCGTCGTGGTGTTTGACGAATTGGTCTAGAATCACCGGTGTCAATGTGATGCTTCACGATGGTTGTTCGTCCTCCAGTTTTTCCATTTGAAGAAAATATTGAACTGTACTTCTCCAATACTTGTAAAGCCTTTTCTTTTTGCTGTTTGGTAAGCACACCTGCCCATTCTTCCATCCATCTTCCATCTTCCACTTTTTATCGACGAACCCTTTTCGCAGTCTACTACGGCAGTAACTTCCTGGCAATGACCAATCACCATTCCTTTCTTCACAACTGTAGATGTATTAGTTGGATTTAATATTCGCACCGGTACTATTCCATTTTCTTTAGGTTCTACTAACGTCCTACCAAGTATGATGTTTTTATTCGTTATTTCTTTATCTGCTTCCACCAGCCACAACTTGCCTGTCCCATCATCCACATTCATCTGTGCCCATATCACCGCTTCTGATTTTGCTGGAACCTCTTGGCGTTGACATGCCAGTACTCGTTTGATGTTCCCACTACGCTTGTAACCGATGTTCAATGGTAATTCGATATTTGCATAGCGCAGTATCCGTTGATTTAAATCTAACGTAAATCCGTTGTCAATCATAAAGTCAGCACCAATTATTACGTCATCGATGATGTCAGCCACAATGAATTCATGTTCGCACGTGTAATTTCCAATAGATACTCGTTTCTTTATCTTACCCAGAATTGGTGCATCCTCACCCGTTGCTGTACGCAATTTTATTCCCATTAAAGGCTCAAACCTCTTTACCAAGTCGCTCTTGATTATAGAATGTGATGCACCAGTGTCCAGGGTTAACATGAATTCCATATTGTCCAATTTTCCATCAATAGTCAAGCTGCTTGGCACACGCTGTAGTTGTGAAATGTGAATGATGGGGCAACCCACTGTTGGAGTCAGTTCACGCCCCGCTGAACTGACTCGATTTAGTTTAACGATGGATTTGTGTTAGTGGAGCGATCACTATCCACCTTATTCTCCTTCTTTTGTCTTCCTGGAGAACTCGATCTTGATCGCTTTCGTCGTAGACGGCAGTCACGCGCCATGTGTCCTGGTTTCTCGCAAATAAAGTACTTACCAGTAAATTTGATTTCGCGTCGACCTGTTGTTCTTCCTTCAGGCTGCACTACAGATTTGAATGCCTGACACACTACTTCAACCAGATCTGCTGTTTCTGTTTCTAGTTGGCGTACCCGTGGCATTGGTCGACACATCAAACTGGCGGCTTCAAACGTCAATGCACTACTGACTGTTTCGGCATAAGTATTCCTGGGTGACATGACTAGGGCACGCTTTGTCTCTCCATCACGTATGCCATCTATGAATGCCTCTATTTTGATTTTTTCGACGAACTCTTCCGAATTACCGGAGAACGCTAGATGACATAAGCGCTCAATATCGGAAGCGAATTCCTGCAGACTCTCATTACTCCGTTGCACTCGCGATCTCAATTCCACTCGATGTAATTGACTCTTGTATTCATTTCCATACTTTCGCTGGAGTGTGTCCATCAGTGACTGATAGCTACCACGATCTTTCTCTGGAATCATCTGTAACACCTCGGAAGCATTACCTTTTAATGCGACTATTAAAGCAGCAGTCTTGTCGCTATCATCCCATTGATTCTTCGAAGCGGTTGTCTCGAATTGAAGCTTGAAGATATTGAATGGCGTGCTTCCGTCAAATGTTGGTGGCTTTAATTTGATTGTACTTGAATCTCTAATCACTGATGTGACTGGTCCATTTATTTTTAGTTGATTGAGTTCGTGCTGTAATTTCTCGAACTTAACTTCCCAGTCGTCGACATGTTCCTTCAGCTTATCATCCAACTCATCCACATGTTCTTTCAGCTCTGTAACTTTGTCATTAATAGCTCCGGAAATTTCCTGAAATCTAAGTTCAATTCCTTTTTGTAGATTTTCGATGACGTGTTCTTGGCGAGCCGAATGTTCTTGAAGCTTGGAGTCAATTGTTTTCTGGAACTCTCCCATAGCGTTTTCTTGACGTACCGAATGTTCTTGAAACTTTCCGTACGTTATTCACTAATAACGCCCTTTTGTCGAGACGAACTTTCTTGTAACTGTTGCATCATGGTTTTCATGAACTCCATGAGTTGACCACTCGAATCTATTTTGATCTCTTCCTCAGCGTGCACAACTGCTTGTATATCGGCTTCCTCGAAGAACTCATGTTCTTCTACATTAATTCCCTTAGCCTCCATAGCTTGCCTCAGCCTCACCAGCAGTTCCGCCTTTGCACCTGATGACGATAGATTCATCTCTACCAACAGCTTTTTAAGCTGGTCCACTTTTAGTTGGTCAATTTTCACCATCTTTACAGAATCCCACTTCTGACACCAATTGTTACGTTTTTATTCTGTGAACGTTTAATTCTATTTGAATTACCTTGTTCGATCACTGGATTCTGTTAATGATAACTGCAACACTTATTTTATACAACTATATACAGCAACAATTTATTTAATAATCTCTATTTACAATCAACTATTTACTATAACACCTAAATGTACTTGCAACTTTTGCCTCTGTATAAATGTTTTCGCAATCACGTTCGGAATTAGATTGATTGTCAATTCTCAACACTGGCTCTATTTATACTCTGTTGGCAACACCCCAGAATCTTCCTTTATCGAGATTCTTCTCTTCCTTTCTCGTTGGCTTGTTCTGGTTATCGCTTATTTCTTTTTGTTGACATTCGTTTCGATGCTGCCAATAGAGTCAGTCACAATAGTGATGAGTAATCAACTATCGATACTCGTTACAATATTATATCAAACAAATAAACTTATCTAAGAAAATAAGGTGAATTCAATATGTACTAGAATAAATACAGATAGGAGATATAGACATACATTAAATGTTAAGCTCCCTCAACAGTTGATTTGATTTTTATTTTATTTTGTATATCTTTCTGCCGACAGGTTCGCCAGTTCTTTGTTTTTCCACCGGAGGTTGGGTCTGCCTTTTCTGCGTAGCACTTTTCTCTCGAAAAATCCGATCATTCTTTGAAGCTTCGGCCTTATATGTAAGAACAGGCATGATGAGAGTCTTGTAGAGTGTGGTTTTCGTTTCTCAAAAGAGGACTCGACTTCTCAATTGCTTAGTTAGCCCAAAGTAGAACAGGCTGACGTTATCAATTTATAATCAGTAAAACAGTGATGTCACAAGTGTTCTGCCGTTCGGAACCGGCTAAAATAAGTAGGTCCATTCTAATACTATCCAAATTTAAGACGCACAACAGTAATGGAAGAGAAGCTCGGCCAATGAGCCCTTTGGGGCTTTAAGTGCCACATATTTATTTTTTTTTTTAAACAGTAAAAATTTAAATGTCTGCTATAGCTGAGATTTATGTCTATGACACATATGAATTCCTAATTGCATTTAATTCACATAATGTAATATAATTTTGTTTAATAACGCAGCGTCCCACTGAAAATTATCTTGATGTGCAACATAGTGCAGGTTGCAGGCAAATAATAATAAACCGCATGCAAAAACTTCAATTGCACTCGAAAAACACGTTTTGCAGAATCCTTGACATATGTTTTAACGTTAACTTCTAAACTATTTACTCCTTTTTATATTTTGAGATGACATTAGAAAAGGAACACATTATGTATAACTTACATGATAAATAACTTTCTATATTCGAACAAAATATGGCAAAGTTAATACGCCTAATATATGGAAAGTCACAAATTTTTACATTTCTTTTTGTGTTCAAAATTAATTTAAGATCTTTTTTATAAGTATATGCCACAGTAATTATATATATATAAAACCTTTAAAGTCCATTTAATTGCACTTTCAACGAGATACAAATTTGTTGTATTCTAATTTTGAATAGTGGATTTTTCCACTAAAAATAAAGAACAAATTTTATTTTAAATTTATTTATTTATTTTAAATTAAATTAATTGGTGGACAACATGGGTCCGCAAACTGAAAAATATTCTGAAAACGACAACGTGGTGAGTTGAATGACAAGCTAAAATAGACATGTCGGCGAACGGGAAGAAAAATTCCCTGAATTTATTAAAATAGATCAGGAGTGCCCAAAAGTTTCTTATGGAAGTGCAAATACCAATACATATAAACTTTATTGATAAAAAAAAATCTTTTTTATTTACTTGAATATGTACGCAGAAAAAAAATTTTTATTTTGTACAAAGTTATTTGTAATTAAAAAACAATAAAAAAAAATCAAAATTACTCCAAATGCCCTATAAATCTTCCATGATCCTTCCAATAAACTATCCAAATTAATGTCGAAGTCAGGTGTACTTAATTTTAATGAAGCCTTCAATGTTCAAAATAATAATAAGTATAAAACACACACATATTTCATTGTACCAACAATGCATACGAAAATGTTGTTGCTTTGACTTTAGTATACGCAAAGAAAAAATATTGTATAAGAAATGAAAAAGACAGAGCTGTTTGTGTATTTCGTACTTCTTTGTACGAAGTGCTGTGAGTGCATATGCGAATGCCTAAGACCAGATTAACAAACGAAAGCGCTTCAAGTGCATACGCGTGGGCAACAATGAAATAGATTGACAGTGTTCGCTTAGCATTGAAGAAGAGAAGAAGTAATTCTGCTTGCTTTTTTGGATTGGTTAAATTCTTAAGGGAACAAAAACTAACAAACATTTTAGTGGCGAAACCCGGGACATTGGTCCAAAAGTGGTATAGAATACATCATTGGAGGTTGTTTAAATTTTCAAAAATATTAAAAAGAGTCTGATAGATTTCTAAGCAAACGCACAGCGTTTAATAATTAAACTTTCTCTACATATAGCAATTGTAGAAATTGTACAAGCACAATAACTGTACTCACTGAAGCCAACGCCGCAGTAAACAGCACAAATTGAAATCATCACGAGAACAGTAGCAGAGGCTGTGGAAGAGAAACGAGTAATAGCAATAACTGCATATTGTAAATTTATCATCGTGAAAGAAATGAGAGAACGTTTAATAGTAAAGAAGTCCTACTTTGGATTTTTGATATTTTCGCTGCTTGCAATATTAGGGTTAGTTAACAGAATTACAGTATACAGCGATTTTGAAGAGAACAAAACCATGAAAACCATTACATTTACATATATGTGAATTGTATATATTTTTATGAATGAATTCTATATATGTATGTGGAACAAAAATTAGCATGCGCGGCTGTCTATTCTTTTGCGTGACGACAAAGCAAAAGCAGAGAAAGTAAAGAAAGGAATGAAATTACTATAAGGAGCAACAACAACGTGTTGGCATACTACTTTTCTGTTCCTTTACATTGAATATCAACACGTAATATTACTTGCTGATATTTCTGATTGCCTAATACCAGGCATCGTGTGCGTCCATAAAATGATACTTTATGCCTTCCTTCTTTATTAAAAATTGCTGAAATTTTATCAAATTTAATATTATGAAAATGATAAATAATATTGTGAAACACCTCATATATAGTCAGTGCATATATTTATAAATATATGCATTGCGTGAATGGCGTATACCTATAAATACTCCATACGTTTGTACATGCGTATATATTGAATAATATTAAAAATTCTGCGCAAAAATTCTATTCCACATACATATATAGAATTCATTCATAAAAATATTTACTAATTCACATATAAATGTGTAATTATGTGATCTTATTTTAATATGTTATGTTAATTTACAGCATTTGCTCTGATATTGTAATCAGAAAAAAGCTCAAAAATCCAAAGTAGGACTTCTATGGTATTAAAAGTTCTCTGATAAGAATCAGAAAAACTACTACTACCAAAAGAGAATAATCTTTTGGAATTATATAATTAAAATGATTCACAAAAGTTAATTGCGAGTCAAACAATATGACCAAATCACGCCCCTTATTAAGGTTTTACAGCTCTGAATTTGCTACCACCTCATTTGGTAGATGGTATGTCGAAAAATATTGTACCCGTAACTTAGAAAACGTCACTTTAAAACATTTTTTAGGATCAAACAATAAATGATTTTTATTGCACCATATGAGAACATTATTTAGATCAGACTGCAAAGCGGTAGAACCAAAATAATTTTTAATTCTCAAAAATATTTTCAAGTTATCCGCATATAAGGGATAATTAGAAGCAACGAAACAGGAGCTAATATCATTTATGAAAATAACAAATAGCATAGGCCGTACATACTACCTTGTGGAACACCCGCAAATGCAATGAATGAATAGGATCTTACACAGCAAAAAAGCATCTATTATAAAGATAGAATTTTAACCATTTTAACTTCAGTGGAGTCGTTATAGAACTATTACATGCTTTAATGAAATACGAAGAGAGTCCATCAACATCACGATAGAGAGAGCTTTTAACCCTTAACGTGTAACGTCGGGTCACTTGTGCCCTGCCGAAACTGACTATACCTTGTAGCTTGAAGTGGGCGGAAGGGGAGGTTCCAAACTAGGCTGGAAAAAATTGTACACTGGAAAGCTACTAGCTCCCCAAGGACCGACAGTTTAGTGCGTAAACAGCCGTTGTGGGAGCCAGGTCAAATTTGAAAAGTGCACAAGTGACCCGACGTTACACAGTACGTTGATCAAACGCCGGAGGTGAGTAAATTGGTTTTTCCTTTATTATGATGGCTTTTCACTAGAAATTCATGTTTTTCATGTGGAATTGACAAATTTTTAGTTGTCATTTTTGTAGTTCTAAGACAGATAAAAAGACATTTCTATGCTGTGCCAAATGCCGTTATCCTGCGTGTGAAGATCACAGATATGAGTTAAGTTTGGAATGTGGACAATAATTTTACCACAATTTTTTATTTTTATTGTTTTTTTTTAACATTTCTTTTATTAATTAGTATATTTGATGTCATTTGTATGAATAAAATTGAATAAAATAAATACATTGTTTGTTTTATTGTGAATTTGACATATTTACGTATCTTCGAAAAAATGCGATTTTGATGTTCAAAACTTAAGTATCCTGTTTAATTGTACATATTTCCAATATTTATTTCTTCAGCGTACTGTTCTTAAGCTTTAATTTCCCGTTTGAAAATTTTAAAAATATTGGTTTTTACCAAAGTTATGATTTTTTGAAAAAAATTTCCATTTTCCACGTTTTTGTTTGTTTAAACAGTTATATTGTTTAAACAAATTTAAACATCGGTAATATAGCGATTGATTCTTAAAATAGAATCCTCAATAAAGTTTCGTCAATTTTTTCAAATTTTTTTTAGTACTTTTACGTACATTTATAAGAGCCGGACACAAGTGACCCGACGTTACACAGAAAAGGTGCGAAAAACAACGTTACATGGCAAGGCTTAAGTTTACATATTCCGCGACTTAAATCATCATCAGTCAAAATTAAAGATCCAAAATCAACGGAAGAAATTATTTCACCGAATTGATGAGTTTCATCAAGATCTCTAGCAGGATCAAAATTAGAAACGAAAAATTCTGCAAACAGATTGGCTCTATCTGAGGATGAATTTGAAACATTGTCGTGAAAAAACATTTAATTAAACTCCAAAAAGATTTTGGTATAAACCTAATGTTACTTTCACATTGAAGAATATCCTGCTTATGGAGAAATTTATTAAGGCAAAAAATATTTATTCTAAGATTGTTCAACTTCTTTAGATCTTTAGTTTTCCAAGGCAATTTATGTACTTTTCTAGGTACAAGAGGAATATTTTCATTACAAATATTGAAGATATTACTCAAAAACGATTTTGAGTCATTAACGCCAGTGAACAAGCATTCCCAATCTAAACTCTCAAGAATACCATTTAACATATATGGTCAAAATCCCATACGTTATAATTAAACTGTCGAATTAAATTTTCAGAAGTAATACTTACAAAAGCAGAAAATTCGATTTCTAAGAATATCGGAATATTATGCAAATTCGATTCAGAGACAGGAGAAATACATTCCGTTAACTTAAAATTAACATTATTACTTACAAAAATAAGATCTAAAATTCTATTTAACTTATTTACCTAAGAATTAATCTGTATTAAATCAATACTAAATAATCTATCAATAAGGTACATTTCATATGACTTATTTACATTATTAAGTGCAAGAATTATATCTTTATATAGAAGACCAAGTGATATTAGGCACACTAAAATCGCCAAGTACACATAGTGTAAATGATTATCACCAATAGTTTCCTCAAAAAGATGCAATATATTATCCATATGAGCACGTATAACTCGTTTGAAGTCGTCATGGAAATTAGAATTCAGCCACGTTTCAACCAGCGCAATTATATCAAAATCACAATGCAAAGTGAAGAGAAAAGAATCATTCAACTTTGTTCTCATTCCCGATACATTTTGAAAATAAATTTTTAGCGAAGCGTGAGCGAAGAATTAGAATTGCAAGAAGCATTGGTTACGAATTTATCACATGATATACTGGTTTTTGAAAAAGCTTGAAAGAACATACTTTCACATTCGCAGGCTATAATTCCAGGTTCAGCAAATTATTATATAATAAAGAAGAGATCCCAAGTTTAAAATTGATTCGTTTAATAGAATCAGTTGATACATCTTTCTTTAACAATTTATAGCACGAAAAGTGTTGGGGTTCAATACCAGACTGTGAGCAATATAAGCTATTATAAAGGGTTATCCATTTCGCGGTTTCAAAAGTATAGGGCTAGAATTCGACATCTGTCAAACTGAGTTGTTAAAACAATTTCTTTCTTTTTCAGTTCAAAGTCTGACATTTGCGAAAATGGATCGCTTAACTATCGCACAACGCATTAAAATTGTAAAAACCTACTACAAAAATGGTTATTCTGCCACAGCCACATATCGTGCTTTAAGAGGAGATTATGGTTTACATAATCGTCCAACTACGCAAGCAATTGGCAAAATTGTGAAGAAATATGAAGAGGCTGGATCGGTTACAGACATTGTAAGGCCTGTGCATCATCGTTTCGCTCGTACCACCGAAAATATCGCTGCTGTAAGTGAAAGTGTTGCCGAAGACCCGAATGTGTCGATTCCTCGTCGTTCTCAGGAATTAGGACTGTCTTACGGCACATTATGGCGTATTTTGCATTTGGATCTACACCTACATCCATATAAAATCCAGCTCACACAACAACTGAAGCCAGCTGACCATTCACAACGTCGTAGATACGTCGAATGGGTGCTTGAACAACAGGCGGTGGACGGCGATTTTTCGAACAAAATTTTCTTCAGCGACGAAGCACATTTCTCACTCGGTGGGTATGTTAACAAACAAAATTGTCGTATTTGGGGTTCTGAGAATCCTCAAGTAATTGAAGAGAGGCCACTACATCCACAAAAAGTCACTGCTTGGTGCGCTCTTTGGTCCGGAGGTGTGATTGGACCTTACTTCTTCGAAAACGACGATGGAACGACTGTCACCGTCAATTCGGAGCGTTATGGTCATATGATAACCGACTTTTTTTGCCTGCTATTGAAGAATACGACTTAGAGAATATGTGGTTTCAACAAGACGGTGCCACATGCCACACAACTCGAGCGAATATGGCTTTATTGCAAGAGAAATTTTCTGGCCGCGTAATTTCTCGTCGTGGCGATATCAAGTGGCCACCAAGATCATGCGATTTGACACCGCTTGACTTTTTTTTGTGGGGCTACGCGAAAGACCGTGTTTATGCAGATAAATCTTTAACTCTTGAGCACCTAAAAACCAACATTCGTCACGTTATGGCTGAGATACCGCCCAATATGTGTCAAAAAGTGGTCGAAAATTACCTCAAAAAAATCGATGCTGGCAACAATTCGCGTGGTGGTCATTTAAATGATGTAGTATTTCACACATAATGTAAACGTTCAAACTTTATAATAAAAAAGAAATATCATGATAAAAAATATTTTATATGTGTTTTATTTACATTTACTTTTGAAACCGCAAAATGGATAACCCTTTATCTTCAGCACTGATCGATAGCAGAAACGATGAAAGGTGAAGCCATTTTTTAGAAACAGCAACATCAAGACCAGTGTTTATTATTAGAAACTATAATATTTGAGCGATTATTTCGATATTTTTGATTTACATTAACTGTAGTCCAATCAGATGAATGACCAATAACATTATTCTTAGGTATAAGAATAACATTACGAGTGTAAGGTTAATCACTTTGAAGAGCAACATTAGCAACAACATCACGTCACGAATAATTACCAATAACATAATCATAACTGTGGGTGCCGTAGCTCAGCGGTTAGTGTGTTCGCCTTCTGATCTGTAGGTCGTGGTTCAATCCCCGATGCATAACAAATTTAATATCGATAAGATTTTTCTTTCGAATGGTACCCACCTGTCGGCAAGCAATTGGCAATTCTTCCGACGGTAACAACTTGCCATGAAAAAGCTTCTTAAAGAACTCTGTGACAAAGCTCAGAAAAAGTGATGGAAGTAATGGAAGTAATGGAAGAGAAGCTCGGCCAATGAGCCTAGCTTATTTTTTTTTTATTAACATAATCATCCACAACAACATCATTGGCACGGCAGCGACCACCAGCCACAGCGACATTCGCAACGAGAGAGAAATCGTAATCATCAGCACCAACAACATCAGCACAGACGGTGACTGAAGGAGACATAGTCGATGCAGCGAAAGCATTCTGTTGAATAACTGTAACATCAGATACACTATGAGAGCGACAATTTACATGAGTATTATTAGTAGCGTTATTATTTGCAGTGCGAGAAAGAGCAGGCGAAGTTTTAGCAACACTATTGTTGGTGTTATTAGCACGAGATAACATAGATATGTGATAACTTAAGACTATCAAACATTAACTTCAAACTGTTTAAAATCCTGCAAGCCTCTTCAATTTTAGAGAGGCAAATTAATGCATGTTTTTTCACACAAAAATCACATAATGTTGTTGTTGAACTTTACTAAATTTAAATAACTGTGATTGAGACCCGAGCAGCTCGAGTGTATGATTCCAAAGCGAAGTTACGAACGAAGTTTAACGAAGTTTATTTTTGTCTCCTCTATATATATATATATATATATATATATATATATATATATATATATATATATATATATATATATATATATATATATATATATATATATATATATATATATATATATATATATATATATGGTGGTGTTTTCGCAAGGTAACGTGTCTAACTGCCTCAACCAGGTGGGGCTAGCGCAATCCTTGTTGAACTCATCGCAAGTCAATTCACTGGCTGTCATGTAGTTTGATCTGAGGGCTATGTGATGATAGCTTTATTTGTTAATGAGGGGTAGTCATATAGCTTGCTCTGCTTACTCTGTGATGGCGCTTTAATTATTATTAATGGGGGCCCTCCATGTGGCGCCCTCCATGTGGCGACAACCGGGCAACGTCTTCCCGGCACCCGCTGGGAGGCGGCTGAAGTGAGTGGCGAAAATCTCCTCGGTTAGAGGTTGTGCGTTGGGTTTGGGACCCGCCACATAAAAAACCCCCCCCAATGAAAAAAACAAATATGCCTCGGATAAGGACTACCGCTTTTGTTGATGACCCCCGCAAACGAAAAAAGGACCACGATTTACGGATATGCACCTGGAATGTCCGATCCCTTTATAGGGAGGGTGCCTCTATCCAGCTGGTTGATGTCCTCGAAAAATACAGAGCTGACATCACCGCTCTCCAGGAAATGCGATGGACAGGACAGGGCTGCTCCAAAAGAGCGTCCATCTACTACAGTTGCCATGCTGAAAGGCACGAATTAGGATGTGGATTTTTGGTCAGCAAGAGACTACGACATCTTGTCTCACAGTTCACGCCTGTGAACGAACGGCTGGCCACAATCCGCATCAAGGCAATATTTTTCAATATCAGCCTTATATGTGCCCACGCTCCGACGGATGAGAAGGACAATGTGACCAAGGAGAGCTTCTTTCAGCGCCTCGAAGAAGCTTATGACCGCTGCCCCCGCCACGATATCAAAATCGTGCTTGGCGACATTAATGCCAGGGTGGGCAAGGAAGGTACCTTTGGTCCAACTGTCGGAAAATTTAGCCTCTACCAGAACACCTCCGATAACGGAATGAGGCTGATCGACTTCGCCGCAGCACGAAACATGGTAATTGGTGGTACCAGATTCCAGCATCTCGACATCCACAAAGCGACATGGCTGTCTCCAGATCAACGTACAAGAAACCAAATTGATCATGTGGTGATTGACGGAAGGCATGCTTCCAGTGTGATGGACGTGAAATCGATCCGTGGTGCCAACATCGACTCGGATCACTACCTTGTTGCAGCTAAGGTGCGCACACGCCTATGTGTCGCAAATAACAAGAGAAGTCCCACACAGAGAAAGCTCGACGTCAGTAAGCTGCGATCACCAGAGACAGCAGATGCATTTGCCACTCGACTATCGGATCTGCTTATGCAGAACACTCCCCCACTTGATGATACATGCGCACGGTGGACACATATATCCCACTCCATGACTACTGCTGCCGAGGATGTAATCGGTTACTACCGGCCTCTGAGGAATGAGTGGTATGATCAGGAGTGTCGCGACGCTACCGCAGAGAAAGACGTCGCCTACAGAAAAACCCTGCTTGCAGGCGTAACGCGAGCTGTTAAGGAGCGGTATAGAGATAAAAGGAGTGCAGAGAGACGTCTTTTCAGGCGCAAGAAGAGGGAGTTGGAAAGACGCGAGTGTGAGGAGATAGAGATGTATACCGACAAGAATGAGACTCGAAAATTCTTCGAAAAGATCAAGCGCCTAAGTGGCGGTTTAAATCCCGGAGCCTCTTCTTGTCGTGATGGAAATGGGAATCTGGTTACGGATGTCCAGAGTGTACTGAGCCTATGGAGGGAACACTTCTCCACGTTACTAAACGGCGATGCTACGAACAATTCCCCCAGTGGAGGAGAATGCCCGATAACCCCAATTACAGATGATGGTGTTGATGTTCCACCACCCGACTATGACGAGGTTGAAACGGCCATTTTAAGGCTGAAGAACAACAAAGCTGCAGGTGTTGATGGCCTGCCTGCCGAGTTGTTTAAGACCGGAGGCGATGAGCTGCTCACCCGCATGCACCAGCTCATAAGCAGAATATGGTCGGATGAAAGCATGCCTGATGATTGTAGGCTCAGTGTTCTCTGTCCTGTACATAAAAAAGGAGACCCCACAATTTGCGCCAACTACCGTGGAATAAGTCTCCTGAGCATCGCGTACAAGGTTCTATCGAGCGTACTGTGTGAAAGGTTGAAGCCTATGCTCAGCAACCTGATTGGACCTTATCAGTGTGGCTTCAGACCTGGTAAATCCACCATCGACCAGATTTTCACACTGCGCCAAATCCTGGAGAAGACCCAAGAAAAACAGATCGACACACACCACCTATTTGTTGATTATAAAGCCGCTTTCGACAGTCCGGTAAGGGATTACCTCTACGCAACAATGTCTGAGTTCGGTATTCCTGCAAAGCTCATTCGACTTTGTAGAATGACACTGCATAACTCCCGTTGTGCAGTGAAAATTGGGAAGGACCTCTCCGCACCGTTTAATACCGAACGGGGTTTCAGACAAGGTGATTCGTTACCGTGCGACTTCTTCAATCTTATTATGGAGAAAATAATACAAGCTGCTGATCTACGACATAATGGCACTATCTTCAACAAAAGTGTCATGCTGTTAGCGTATGCCGACGATATTGACATAATCGGCATGAACACGCGAGCAGTCAGTGCAGCATTCTCAGAGTTGGAAAGAGAGTCGCGTGGAATGAGTCTTACGGTGAATGAAGGCAAGACGAAGTATCTAGTGTCAACAAACAAAGAGTCCCGGCGTCTTGGACAGCACTTCACTGTTGACAACTACGCTTTTGAAGTAGTAAGGGACTTTGTCTATCTTGGAACCAGCATTAACAGCAGTAATGACGTCAGCTTGGAGATCATGCGTAGGATAACTCTTGCTAACAGGTGTTACTTTGGGCTGAGTAAGCAATTGAGAAGTCGAGCCCTCTCTCGAAGAACGAAAACTACACTCTACAAGTCTCTCATCATGCCTGGCCTAACATATGGCGCTGAATCCTGGACAATTTCCACCTCGGATGAGCGAATGCTTGGAGTTTTCGAGAGAAAAGTCCTACGCAAGATCTTTGGACCTATTTGCGTTGGTGGCGAGTACCGAATAAGGTACAACCATGAGCTGTACGAGCTGTATGCCGATATTGACATAGTAAAGCGCATCAAAATCCAGCGGCTACGCTGGCTAGGTCATGTCGAGCGAATGGAAGAACACGCTCCAGCTAAGAAGGTGTTATATTCGGAACCCGCTGGAGGACGGCGCAGAAGAGGAAGACCAAACCTCCGGTGGAAAGACCAAGTACTGGAGAACCTGACGGCGCTTGGAATTTCTAACTGGCGCCAGCTAGCGAAGGACAGAGATGGCTGGCGAAGCATGTTATTTTCGGCCTAAATCGATATTCGGTTGTTGTTATGGCCACATAAGTAAGTAAGTAATATATATATATATATATATATATATATATATATATATATATATATATATATACATATATATACATATATATACATATATATACATATATATGTTAACGTAAGAAAAGTTTATCAAATAAACATAGAACTGCTGACTCCAAGTCTCAGCAATTTCCTACCTAAAAGTTCATAATCGGCACGAGTATTAAACAAGCATGAGAACGGAAATTTGGTAATTCGATCCACGCCAGACAACGTGACTCGTAGCAACGGCACAGGTAGCTTAAGAATATTATAATTATTATTAGTTCAGTTGTAAAACTCGGATTATGTGAATAAGTTCATATATTGTGTTTATTGTGTTGTTAATTTAAAATAAAGAATGTTTTTTTATGAAAATTCAACACGCAAATAATTAACTGGCGCCCGGCAGAAGTCTCGTATGTAATACTTCCAATTTCAACGAAAACCAATTTCAATTGGAAACGATCGTGTTAACTGCAGACAAAGATGCTGCTGTGGAAAATAATATTGTAAGTTTAGGAAAAATTAAGATCACATAGTGAAAGTGAATTAAAACAAAATTAAAAAGTTAGTAAAATATAAAAGAAAATCAATTTAAGTACATTAAAATTCACATTGTGAAGGTGTAACATTATAAAAACAACAATTTATGAAAATAAATTGTAACTAGGGAATTAAAATTGAAATTATAAGTAAGATAATTAAATTAAAGTACATTTAGATTCACATAGTGGAGATGTACCCAATAGAAAGCTAATTATTAAATAATTTATGAAAAGCAATCGTAATTAAGAAATTAAAATTGAAATAATTAAATTAAAGTACATTTAGATTCACATAGTGAAGGTGTACCCAATAGGAAGCTAATCCTGAATCTAAGGCCCTCCAGTCCTTCCGTAATTATATAAAGAAATAAAAAATAAGAATAAAAAAAAATATGTGGCACTTAAAGCCCTAATGGGCTCATTGGCCGAGCTTCTCTTCCATTACTGTTGTGCGTGTTAAATTTTGGACAGTATTGCAATGGACCTACTTATTTTAGCCGGTTCCGAACGGCAGAACTCTTCCGATATCACTTTTTCTGAGCTTTGTCACAGAGTTATTTTAGAAGCTTTTTCATGGCAAGTTGTTACTGTCGGAAGAATTGCCAATTGCTTGCCGACAGGTGGGTACCGTTCGAAAGAAAAATCTTATCTATATTAAATTTGTTATGCATCAGCCGGGGATTGAAGTACGACCTACAGATCAGAAGGCCAACACACTAACCACTGAGCTACGGCTCAATGGTTAGTGTGAGCTTAATAATAAACGGAAAAAGCGAATTAAATTAGTAAATTGAGTAATAAAGAAAAGAAGGGGAAAGGAAAATCATTTATAAATAAAAGAAAACATTACTATCAATAACAATAATAAGAAAAAAATATAGCTAGAATAGAATGTCGAATCCTAATAATCTAATACGTCCCGCCGTTATAAATTTAAACGTTCCAAATCCTGCAGCCAGGGAAAATCAATATCAGCCCAACCAATCGCAACAATTTAATATGGAAGAATTAAGAAGACAGCGCAGGTAGTAGAAGGAATCATTTCAGAAAGAATACCGAACGTACAGGCTAGAGAGCAAATTTAAGTAGACCAGGAGATAACCGGCGAGGTAGACTTAAATCAGCTGGATAAAATACCAGACATCGTTAGATGCCTCCGCGACTTTTCTGGACAGCCAGGAGAGTTTAGTTCATGGAAAAAGAGTGTGGAGAGAATACTCCAAATTTATAGTTCAACTCAAGGCACACCAAAATATTTCGGAATATTAAGCGTAATAAGAAACAAAATTATAGGAAACGCAGACGCGGTATTAGAATCATATAATACTCCCCTAAATTGACAAGCAATATCCAAATGTTTAACCGCACACTATCCAGATAGGCGCGATTTAGGTACTCTTGAGTACCAAATGACATCGCTAATACAGGGAAATCAATCAGTATCGGAATTATATCAAAAAGTCTATTCCCATCTCTCATTGATTTTAAATAAAATATCCTGCATGGAGGAATCCAGAAAAACGGTGAACCTCGTAGCAAAGAACTACAGGGACAAGGCCCTTGATACGTTCATTAGGGGATTAAATGGAGACCAGCAGATCTTCTACAAGCACTACAACTTTGCATGAAATTAAAAAACCAAACCTACAGAACTAACTATGCTATGAACACACAAATTGTTCAAAGGAAACCACATATGATCAATCTAGCACCACCACCACCTCCACCGCGCAAAAATAATGTATTCCAGAAAACACGTGAAATATACCAACAACCGTTTTATCCTAATCTAGCATACATACCCCAACAACCGAGACCACCCATCCAAAGCAATTGGCAACGAAGAAATAATAACTACTTCCAACCCCCACCAAGATCACCCAGACACAACCAACAGTAGTGCCTATGGATGTGGATCCAACTATTCACACACAAATGGTAAATTACGCAAATAGAGCACCGCCCCCTCAGTATGCAGTGAAATGATCTGCACCAAACCCTTCATCTCAAAGAGCCGCAATTCCACATTAATATCAAAGAAACTATGCCTGATACTATCAAGAATATAGCACAACAACAATACAATTACGAACAATACCCTACTGAAGAACAAGAAATCTCCCAATATCAAGATATGGCCTCTTCAAATCTAGGTAAACTAGAAACAAACCCTTCGGAAAATGATGGCTTCACTACCATAGATTGTGGCGATATCAATTTTTTAGAATAAATCCTTCGTCACTACCGTATTTCGAAGTAAAAACCAAAAGCGGCGAAGTACTTAAAATATTAATAGACACCGGATCAAGTAAAAATTACATACAACCAAAATTAGTTAGTAAACCCATACCCAATAATAAAACCCTATTTGCAAGTTCCATAGCTGGAAACGTCAAGATCACTCATCATACCATAGCGAACCTCTTTAACAACCCCCATAACAATTTAAAATTCTTTCTGTTACCTACACTTAAAAACTTTCATGGAATACTAGGTAACGACAGCCTAAAAGAACTATCCGCAAAAATTTTTTTAGAATTAAATGACAAATTCCGCTTAAAGATAAAACAACAGCCCACACAATCAATTAAAAATATCAATATCCAAGATAAACATATGACTGAAGAGCAAAAATAAGCAATAAACGCACTCACTACCAAACACAAAAAACTATTCGCAGAACCAGATGAAAAACTAACGTATACCACCAGAATCCAAGCCGAAATCCGAACGACGAATGAAACTTCAATATACTCGAAATTTCATCAATACCCCATGTCACTAAAAGAGGAAATAGAAAAACAAATAGCGCAACTACTAAAGGATGGAATTATCCGCAAATCTCGATCACCATACAACTCATCGGTTTGATCGTACCAAAAAAGCCGACGCATCCGGCGAAAAAAAATATAGAATGGATATTGATTATCGGAAAATCAACGAAACAACCGTGTCAGATAGATACCCAATACCCAAAATAAATGATCCTAGCCCAACTCGGCCAGAATGATTGGTTCTCCGTACTTGACTTGAAAAGCGGTTTTCACCAAATACCTTTAAAAGATAAGAGAAGACAGCATTTTCAGTAAACAACGGCAAATATGAATTCCCTTCGGACTCAAAAACGCCCCACCAATATTTCAAAGAAGAGTGAACGACATACTTCGGGAACACATCGGGAAAATATGCTACGTATATATAGACGATATCATAATCTTTGCCAAAGATCTATAAACACACCTTGAAAATATAAGAAAAGTATTCACAACGCTAGAAGAAGCAATTATCAAATGCCAATTAGACAAATGCGATTTTTTTAAACGAGAAGTACAATTTCTAGGTTTCGTAATCACAAACATAGGAATAAAAACCAACCCAGATAAAGTTGACGCAATCGTAAAATATATTATCCCAAAAACACTAAAAGAACTCCGATCCTTTTTGGGACTATCAGGGTACTACAGGCGATTCATAAAAGATTACGCCAAAGTGGCTAAACCGCTAACGTCACTTCTAAGAGGGGAAGAGGGACGACTGTCCAAACGATATTCAAGCAAAAAGCTTATAGAACTCAGTGACGACGCAGTCAAATCATTCAATAGTCTGAAAAATTCACTTGTTTCACTAGACATAATATTAGCTTTTCCAGATTTTTCAAAAGAATTCCACCTCACAACAGACACATCGAGCCATGCTATTGGCGCCGTCTTACCGCAAGATGACAGACCAATAACATTTTTATCAAGAACATTGGCGAAAGCAGAAGAGCATTATGCAACCAATGAACGCGAAGTGCTTGCCATAATCTGGGCACTGAAATCATTAAGAAATTACTTATACGGGACATCTAAGATAAAAATCTTTACAGACCATCTACTGTTGACATACGCGCTCAGCAATTGAAACAGCAACACGAAAATAAAAAGATGGAAAGCAGCATTAGAAGAATATAATTATACCCTCGTATACAAAACCGGAAAATCAAACATTGTAGCAGAGGCACTATCGAGAATCTCTCAACATCGTCGCACAACCTTATACCAAGCGTAGAAACGCCAATAAATGCCTTCAAAAATCAGATTATATTATCAGTAGGCAACGACTCTGTAGTGCCGTAGCTCAGTGGTTAGTGTGTTCGCCTTCTGATCTGTAGGTCGTGGTTCAATCCCCGGCTGATGCATAACAAATTTAATATCGATAAGATTTTTCTTTCAAACGGTACCCACCTGTCGGCAAGCAATTGGCAATTCTTCCGACAGTAACAACTTGCCATGAAAAAGCTTCTTAAAGAACTCTGTGACAAAGCTCAGAAAAAGTGATGTCACAAGTGTTCTGCCGTTCGAAACCGGCTAAAATAAGTAGGTCCCTTCTAATATTGTCCAAAATTATGACGCACAACAGTAATGGAAGAGAAGCTCGGCCAATGAGCCCTTTGGGGCTTTATGTGCCACATATTTATTTTTTTTATTATTTTAGGCAACGACTCTTACAGGTTCGAAATACCATTCCCCACCTTTCATAGACACGTCATCTCAAAACCAGACTTCAACCCTCAAAACCTTATAACTATTTTAAAAGAAAAACTTAATATTATCAATGTAATCCAAGCCGAAGAACACACGCTAGGAAAGACACAAGAATTATACCCATTACACTTTAAACATTACAAAGTCAGGTTTACTCAGAAACAAATCGAGGATCTAACAGAATAAAACAGGCAGGAAGCTGAAATTCTTAAGGTGCATAAAAGAGCACATAGAAACAGTCAAGAAAATATAGGCACAAATCATAGAAAAATTCTTTTTTCCCCGTATGAATGCAAAAGTTGATAAATTGGTAAAACAATGTCAAATCTGTAAGGAGCAGAAATACGACAGACATCCTACTCATTTGGAATTAAAGCCAACACCTATACCTAAATACCCAGGCGAAACACTGCACTTAGACATATACATGACCGAAAAACAACTTGTACTGACAGCATTAGACAAATTTTCGAAGTATGCTCAAGCCAAATGTATCCAATCCAAAGCAATAGAACATATTATACAACCTCTGCACGACGTACTTTTTCAATTTGGAGTCCCAAAAGCTATAGTTATAGATAATGAAAAGCCATTGAATTCGGCATCAATAAAATGTATGGTAGAGGATCAGTTAGGGATAGAAATATTTGTCGCACCCCCATACAAAAGCTCCGTTAATGGACAGGTCGAACGTTTCCATTCAACACTATCCGAAATCATGAGATGTTTAAAAATGGAGAATAATGAGAGAAGTTTCACAGACCTACTCGATCGGTCTGTTTACGAATATAATTGTTACATACATCATTCAGTAACAGGGAAAAGACCAATAGACATATTCTTTGGACGAAACGTAACAACCGACCCAGAACAATTCGAAAAAGCTAGACAGACGAATATAGAAAGACTTAAGACGAAGCTGGGCAGGGACATATCATATCACAGCAAGAAAAGGGAACCACCTAAAACATACGGACCAGGCGACATAATTTACGTCAAAATAAACAAAAGACTAGGGTCAAAGCTAACGCCGAAATATAGACAGGAAATATTAAAAACGAACAATATATCAATAGTAATAACAGAAACAGGAATAAAGATACACAAAAGCAATATTAGGAACTAAAAAACAGAATTTCTGTTAGTATTTTCAGCACTATACTGACAACATGTACAGCAGACACAGATATTGGACTATACAAAAGCACCAATAGCAACTATAGAAACGGGAGAAGCAAAAATCCAAATAGGCAATTTTAAACTAATACATTCTATAGAACTAGAACAGTATGAGAAGATCATTGCAGAAATTAAATCAACTACGGACAGATACTTGAAGAAATCAGAAGACGATTACAAATTCTTGCAAAACGAAATAGAAACAATAGAGAATCTAATGACTGAAATAACACCCAAAAGGGAACGTAGAGCTATAAATAAGTTAGGGACAGCCTGGAAATGGTTGGCTGGCTCACCCGATCACTCAGATTACGGAATAATTAAGGATAAGATAAACGGCGTATTAGAAAACAATAATAAACAAGTAATTATTAATAAAGAAATATTTAAGAAGATTAACGAAATAACAGATATGACTAATACAATAACCAATCAAGTAAAAGCTAGCGAGATGCTCAAAAATAATTTAGTTAAGAGTATAGAAAGGAAAATAAATATACTAAAAGAAAATATAATAAATACAACCTACTCCATACAATGGGCAAAAGTAGGTATCATAAATACATTTCTGTTAGCAAGTAAGGAAATAGAAATAACCAAAAACTTAATCGAAGAACAAAAAATTCCATATTTGGATATAATTGAAGCTATAGAGTTTGCAAATGTTAAATTCGCTTCAAACAAAACATCAATTCTTTACATATTAAGCTTCCCAATAACGAATAAAGAAATTTGTAAAAGTATAATTGTAAAACCAATAAAAAAAAGGGAAACACATTATAAAAATAGAAAATGAAAATTATGTAACTTGCGAAAACTCTATACTAGAAGTTAAGAATGATTGTAAGCAATTAAATAGTATAAGCATGTGCCATCAAGAAAATGTTAAAAATATTACAACAACTAGCTGCATACCAAAACTCTTAAGAGGACTACCTTCCAACTGCACAATGGGTAATAATCACCATATTCCGATGATAGCACAGGTAAAACCAGGACTATTGCTTTTAAACGACTTCAACAATTCTGCAATCATAAAAGGCAAACTCATGAACTTGAAGGGATCCTTCATAATAAAATACCACAATGCCACTATCGAAGTCAACAATAAAACCTACTCCTCCAATGAAGTAGTAATATCCAACCCATTACCAGCAATGATACAGGCAACAAACCTCGCAACATCATAAGAGAAAGTATTATCATTGAAGCTACTGAAAAATTTACAAATATCAAATACAGATAAGATTAAGATCCTATCGGAAAAACATAAAACCACCCTAATAACAAGCATCAGTATACCAAGCATCATTGTAATAGCAGCCATTTCACAATTATAATTTGCAAATTTAAAAAACGAGAGGTGGTAATCCAGATTGCAACAGAAGAAAAGAAAGAAAACAAATGTCATTCAACTCAAAACGAAAAATCCAACGAGGACGTCGGATATTTAAGAGGGGAAGAGTTAACGTAAGAAAAGTTTATCAAATAAACTTAGAACTGCTGACTCCAAGTCTCAGCAATTTCCTCCCTAAAAGTGCATAATCGGCACGAGTATTGAACAATGATGAGAACGGAAATTTGGTAATTCGATCCACGCCAGAGAACGTGACCCGCAGCAACGGCACAGGTAGCTTAAGAATATTATAATTATTATTAGTTTAGTTGTAAAACTCGGATTATGTGACTAAGTTCATATATTGTGTTGATTGTGTTGTTAATTTAAAATAAAGAATGTTTTTTTATGAAAATTCAACACGCAAATAATTAACTTATAGACATATATGCATATATATATATATATATATATATATATATATATATATATATATGCACGCACACACACACACACACACACATATATATATATATATATATATATATATATATATATATATATATATATATATATATATATACAGTCAGGGACTAAAGTTTAAATACACCAATAAAACATCGCTTTAAATAAAAATAAAGCATTTTAACACAAATGTAAGTATGCAGTTTATTTTTAGTTGAATAATGACCAATATCGAAAACCAAAACAATTCACTTTTTTTCATAGATAACTTAAAATTCATCAAAAACTAAAACATACATGGGACAAAAGTTTAAATACAATACAAAATTTTCTTTCTTTAGCTGATTTTAGCTTAATTAAAAAACGTTAAACTTAAATTAATATTTGGTAGGTCCGCCTTGAGCTTCAATGACTGCCTGCAGACGACGTGGCATAGACAGAACCAAATTTTCTGTTTCGGATGTGCTGATTTCTGGCCAGGCCTTTTTCAGAGCCTCTTTAAGGGATTCTTTGTTCTTTAAAGCTGCGCGATTGATTTTTCGGTCCAATAATTCCCAATCGTGTTCAATTGGGTTTAAGTCCGGTGATTGGGGAGGACTACAGAGCTGACGTGGAGCATAATACAGCAACCAGTCCTTCACCAAATGCGCGGTATGCTTAGGGTCGTTGTCTTGTTGAAATATCCAACTTCTTCCCAGACCCAAGCTATCCACAGAAGGCTGCAAATTTTGTTCCAATATACTTTTATACATGTGTTTGTCCATTATTCCATCGATAAAAGCCAAGTGTCCCACGCCAGCTGCTGCAATTGCTCCCCAAACCATCACACTACCGCCCCCATGTTTAACGGTTGGTATTAAATTTTTGGTTTGAAGTGCTGTGCCGGGCTTGCGCCAAATTTTTGCGCGACCATCGCTGCCAAAAATATTAAATTTAGATTCATCTGTGAATAAGACTCTTCGCCAAAAGTCCTCATCCATATCCTTGTACTTGTTTGCAAAATCCAGACGAAGTTGTCTATTTTTTTCAGAAATAAGCGGTTTTTTACGTAGAACTCTGCTTTGATAGCCGTTATACCGTAAAGCTCTTTGTACGGTTTTTGGGTGAACATGTTTGCCTGACACCGCAGCAATACTACCGGCTAACTTTGGCGCACTTATTTTTGGATTTTTGTCCACTTCTCTTAGGATAAGGTTTACATCTCGGCGAGATAGTTTTTTTGGTCGACCAGTTCTGGGCCTATTTTCCACTGTTTTGCAAGTTTTATATTTTCTTAATACGTTTTGCACACTTGCACAGGACAAATTCAAAATTTTTCCTATATCACGGTAGGATTTGCTTTCTTTAAAGTGTTTAATTATTAAATCTTTAACACCAGACTCTATTTGTTTTCCTTTGCCCATTATTTTGCTTTCAAGTCTACCGACAACGATGAAATCACTAATAATACTGAATAAATATGCGTAAGTGAAGAAAGCAAAAAAAAATATAACGGTACTTTTCCAAAGAAATTGCAAAAACACGTGTTTTCTTGTATTGTATTTAAACTTTTGTCCAGCGTATTTTTTGAGTTTTTGATGAATTTACAGTTATCTATGCGACAAATACAAATTTTTTGTTATTGTGTTTGCTTACTGATAGACTGCAAAAAAACTGCTTACTTAGATTTTCGCAGCAATGCTTTATACGAGTTAAAATTAAGATTTGTGGGGTGTATTTAAACTTTAGTCCCTGACTGTATGTACATATATATAATATATATATATATATATATATATATATATATATATATATATATATATATATATATATATATATATATATATATATATAAAATATTTTTATATATATATATATATATATATATATATATATATATATATATATATTTATATTTATATATATGAATATATATAAATAGGAAAGAAGTGATACACGGTTCGACAATTATGTATTGAGACTGCCTCTAGAAAACAAAATTAAAACACGATATCTGCTAATTTTTCGGTATATTTATTCGAAATATTCTCCTCCTGATTCAATACACTTGTTACATCGATTTAATAGTGATTCAAACGCGTGTTCCAGCTCATTTTTCGGAATTGCCTCCAGTGCCCTCGTCGAAGCCCGTTGTATGGTCGAATGTCATCAAAGAAGCATCCTTTCAACTTCAATTTCAGTTTTGGGAACAAAAAGAAGTCGCACGGTGCCAAATCAGGTGAATACGGCTGGCGATTCCACACAGAGACCTGATTCCGAGCCAAAAATTGACGAACAATGAGTGCTGTATGTTAAATTTCATGTTAAAATTTCAACATCAAACGAACACGTGTTTTGTAAAATGAATGTCAATAAACATTAAATGTCAACCAAATGCCATGAAATTTTAACAGTTAGTAGAAGAAGGTTGAAGTTTCAAAACACATCTATGTGCTCACACATAGATGGCGCGCTTGGTGGCTGAGATATGGTTCGAGTCTTAATACATATTTCTCGCTCCGTGTATTTAAGCCATATCGCGGCACCCTTAATGATCAACTAATATAATCTGCTCTCGGCCTTATTCACTGAACCGGCCCAACTTGAGTATCACTATTTACTCTGCCGAGGGCAGCAAGGACATAAAAGAATACAAAACTTAACATTTGGCGCCCAACGTGGGGCCATAAATGTAATAACAAGTAAATCTTTGGTATTTTTTAACGATTCTAAAATAAGACAATAATTCGTATTGTTGACATTAAACTTAGTCAACGCGTTAGTGTGGTACAGAGCCTACTGACCGCCAGTGAGGAGTTGGATCGAGGTGGTAGTGAAAGTAAGAGACGAGTTCTTCCCCCAGAGCAGGATGATCGGCTTTTGGATGAAATCCGGCATCGTACTCAAGGTGCTAGTGAAAGCATTCGTATGTTCGTCAGCGTGATGAAAGGTTTTTTCGGTAAACTAACGGAAAAGGTAGTGAGTTCGAGCAATTACGCATTACATATTTGGAAACTTTACACCTTCTATACCACCCTACTTGCATTAGTAGACATCCTCTCAATTCATAAGTTAGTTTTTGTAAACAGGAAATCGGAGACAGCGCAGCATACCATGGAAAGTTACATTCCCCCACCGTCGCGGGGACAATTACCGCACTTAAAGTCGGATTTATCGTATCCACCGTATGAAGTTCCCCCACAGGTGGCTCCAGTTCAGACAGTTAACCGCATGAAATGTTTCCGTTGTCGTCAGGTACGGCATATGGCTAGACAGTGTGGCATATGCTGGGAGTATTTCGTTGTGAACGCTGCTCGTGCAACAGGTAGAGAAATGGCCCTCCCTACAGAGTAAACGGAATACGAAGTAGGAGGGTAAAGACCGTCGTGTCTAATGTTCATACAAATGAGTTAGCTATGATAGATTATAGGTTGACTTCTCAATAGAACGTCATTCAGCGTTATCTACAAATCGAGATATATGGAAATGTTTAAAGAATCCATGGGAACAACTGCAACCAATTTCACTCCAGAAATTGCTCGAAAGAGTGCCCAGAATCTGCGAGGCCATCATTAAAGTAGAAGGCAGACATATTGACGAAAAACGTGTCATATAAACATCTGCTTAGCCGGAGCGTGTTCTTCCATTCGCTCGACATGATCTAGCCAGCGCAGCCGCTGGATTTTGATACGCTCAACTATGTCAATATCGGCATACAGCTCGTACAGCTCA
Organism: Megamerina dolium; assembly: GCA_963854835.1. Lineage (NCBI taxonomy): Eukaryota > Metazoa > Arthropoda > Insecta > Diptera > Megamerinidae > Megamerina > Megamerina dolium. Next base: position 40,449,587 of record OY978530.1, read on the forward strand.
TTCTGTACTAGCCACCAACGCATATAGGTCCGAAGATCTTCCGTAGTACTTTTCTCTCGAAAACTCCAAGCATTCGCTCATCCGAGGTGGAAATTGTACAGGCTTCTGAGCCTTATGTTACGCTCGAGCGAGGGCTCGAGTTCTCAATTGCTTACTCAGTCCAAAGTAACACCTGTTAGCAAGAGTTATCCTACGCATGATCTCCAGGCTGACGTCATTACAGTTGTTGATGCTGGTTCCAAGATAGACAAAGCCCCTTACTACTTCAAAAGTGTAGTTGTCAACAGTGACGTGCTGTCCAAGACGCCGGGACTCTTTGTTTGTTGACACTAGATACTTCGTCTTGCCCTCCCACTGCACAACGTGAGTTATGCAGTGTCATTCTACAAAGTCGAATTAGCTTTGCAGGAATACCGAACTCAGACATTGTTGCGTAGAGGTAATCCCTTACCGGATTATCGAAAGCGGCTTTATAATCAACAAATAGGTCGTATGTGTCGATCTGTTTTTCTTGGGTCTTCTACAGGATTTGGCGCAGTGGGAAAATTATATTAAAAAAAAAAAAATATATATATATATATATATATATATATATTGTAACGAGTATCGATAGTTGATTACTCATCACTATTGTGACTGACACTATTGGCAGCATCGAAACGAATGTCAACAAAAAGAAATAAGCGATAACCAGAACAAGCCAACGAGAAAGGAAGAGAAGAATCTCGATAACGGAAGATTCTGGGGTGTTGCCAACAGAGTATAAATAGAGCCAGTGTTGAGAAGGAGAATCAATCTAATTCCGAACGTGATTGCGAAAACATTGATACAGAGGCAAAAGTTGCAAGTACATTAGAGTGTTATTGTAAATAGTTGATTATAAACAGAGTTGATTGTAAATAGTGTTTATTAAATAAATTGTTGCTGTATATAGTTGTATAAAATAAGTGTTGCAGTTATTATTAACAGAATCCAGTGATCGAACAAGGTAATTCAAATAGAATTAAACGCTCACAGAATAAAAACGTAACAATATATATATATATATATATATATATATATATATATATATATATATATATATATATATATATATATATTTGCTTACTTACTTACTTATGTAGCCGCTACAACCGTATGCATAAGCAGATCCGATAATCGAGTAGAAAAGCATTTGCTATCTCTAGTGATTGCAGCTTATTGACGTCAAGCTTTATATCTATGGTACTTTGTTGGTTCTTCTGCGACACATAAATGTGTTCGTACCTTAACTGCTAAGGGTAGTAATCTGAGTTGATGTTGGCTCCACGGATCTTATTTTTTACGCGAGAGGTAAATTCTTCTTGGAATCCTTAGCCAATTGTTGCAGTGGTCTAATGGTTAAATATTAAGCGCAATTTATACCAAATGTTACTGTCTTCAATCGGAAAATTTAAATTGAAAAATTTGGTGACCTGTGAAAGAGAATTCGCTGGAAATCCTGGTCGTCATGGTGGACAAGAATTTGTCGGTACATCTTTTGCACATCACCATTAGATCTGGTTGTAATGTGGGACCTATATGTAGTACATCGTTGAGAGAAAGGCTTGAGCTGCTGCTTCTTGAAACATCAAAAACAACACGCACTTTTGTGGTTTTCTTTTCCGACATCACCAATGCATGATGTGGCAAGTAAAAGGAGAAATACTTGCCATCAGAGATGATTTCATGCGAACCTGTGGGTTCCATATGATTCAGCGAGAGTATTCTTCGAGAACTTCATCGTAAATGGCTTTGAGATCGTCTTTCTTTGAGAAATTTTTCTCCATACTGCGAAATTGATTATAAGGCTATAGTTCGGGAGTCACCAAGAGCCGTAAGAGCGGAAAACTTAATTTAAATGGAAGCTTGATCACATATCTTTCAGGCTATATCTTCTTCCGATACTTGAGCTGGCTGACTCACTTCCTCCTGTTCCCAAAACTTCCTTAGTTGAGAACTAAGAAGTTCATTGGAAACTTCCTCTACCTGTGTCGAGAATGTTGACACTTTTTGAGAGATAGGGCCACTAATTATCCAGCCAAATATTGTATTCTGGGCGAGGAGGCTTCCTCAGATATTTTTATGGATTCCATTTAGAAGGATTTGAGGATTCAAATCGCTACCTATGACCATATCGATTTGCACTTGCACGAAGCAATTCGGGTCAGCCAAATCTAACATTTCGAATTGCTGCCAATCGAGCTTAGAAATTTTAAATGTGGGTAGAAATTTGGTCAATTGTGAGAGTTCGATTGCCCGTGTTTGTAACTTTTTATTAGCCTTTGGGGCGACTAACGTAAGGGCACAAGTCTGGTTAAAGTTTTGGATGGTTTTGCCAGAATTTTCCAGAAATTTCGACGTGAATTGCTTACGAAGGAAGCCTCAGCCGATTTTGTACCTTGGTAGAAATGAATGTTCCTTGAGTACCTTGGTCGATGAGTGCTCGAACCTTGTGAAGTTCTCCAAGATGCTCTATAGAGACAAGAGCTGTGGGCAAAAGAGTTCTTTCTTCATTTGAGGTGAACAATGCTTGCACCTTTGAATAAGATTTGGAGCATGATGAGCAGGGTTGCTCATCTTCGGATGATCAGTCCTGAGATCTCCGTTTTCTTTAGGGGCGTATCGTCTGCTGTGTGCTCTTCTTGTTATTGTGAGATGGAAGAGTGGAGATTTGCGCCAAAACATTGGTGTTCCTACTGGGAAAATTGTCAGCAGACATATGAAGCATCGTATAATGCCTTCTCTCACATTAGAAACAAGAACGTTTGGTCTTGCGGTCTCGTTTAAGGTGAGTGAAGGCTAAGCAGTTCTCACAGAAGTTGTGTTATCAAACTAACTTCACTCTATCCCGAACGGCTAACTTTTGAAACCGCTCACACGATTTTAGCGGATGAGCAGCTTTGCAGATTGGAGAAGAGAATGACCGGTTGCTTTCTGCAAAAAAGTTTTGTGTTCTGTTCTGTCCTCTGTTTTGGAGAAATCCTGATTTATTCGGCTTGACGCTGTTGAGCCTCTCCATGACTTCATACATTAGAGTCAGGAATACGTTCATTTGTTACCATGTTGGAAGACCTTGCCGGAAACTGAGAGATTCCCACAGTGCCAAAGATTCTTCGGGCAGTTTTGAACAACAAATATATACCAGAATCGGATCCCAATTCTCTATCGAGACGCCTTAAGGCGATAAGAGGGACAGAGAATTATTGATCGGGGTATTATTGATTATTGATTTTCGTTGCTGAGCGCATACTGTTTCACAATGGCTCCAGCTTTTCCTGCAGTTTTATATCGGAGATGATACAACTTTTGGGCAGAAGAGAATTTAGGGTGGTTAGTGTAAACCGCCGTAAACATATCGTTCTTCATACCCACTAGAAAATATTTCTGTACCATAAGATGACAGTGTCAGGTAAATAGCAGAATTATTTGCCTGCTTTGTTGCAGAAATAGAGGGAATTTCTTCTTGTGATGAAAGTTCTAATCTGGATGACGACTAAACTACGAGAAAAATCGATATTTAAACTTCCGTAGTGATAGTCACCAATAAGAGTGGACGTATTTTGTATCTCTCCATTGATAGAGTCGAATACGTGATGGATTTCGGTTTAAAAAATCAAATATATTGCGAAAAGACGCTAAATAAACTCAAGAAGTTATTTCTGTGGTTTTTTATTGCTTGTACAGATAAGTAGAAATAACAATAAAATCAAAGAAAAAAAATAATAATAATAATATAGTTTGCAAACAGATTTTGTTTATAATATGAGTGTTCGGCGCTCTCCTCTCTGGCAAAGGCAATCGCCTGTAAATGTGTGTGTAAATCATAATTTGCAATCACCCGCGCAAACCCCCCGATAAGTGCATTATCAAAAAATCAGTTGATACACACTGCACATGTGAAAGTAACAGGGCAAATCTTTTGCCTGCACATATTCCTCACTCTAACACTACATCAAATTTCGCAACAACAACAAATACAGACAAAAAAAAATAATTTGTTCTCTCGTGATATATTATCTCCCTCTATACCGTGGAGTGTACAATGCGCTTCTCCTGCTGTAACAACAACAGCTACAACATCAAAGCAAACAAATAACGGCCTTTCTACTGAAGTGCTTGACGCAGTAGTAAAAGCAACTAGTGCGATGACTAATAAAGGATCAGTTGCTGTTCAAACTGGAATTGATCGCTACATTACTGTAGTAAAGCGAAAAAGAAGTCCCCAAAATGCAGAACAAATGAATTCAGCAAAAATACAAAAGCAGAACACTGCCCCTATTAATTCGGAGAATAGATACGCACTGCTTTCAGGTGATGAAAGTGACGAAAATATTAACTCCAAGAAAAAATTAAAACTTCCACCCATTTTCTTAAGAGAACGCAACTCAGATAAGTTGATTTCCAGAATAACAAGTCTTATAGGACCAAAGAATTTCTACGTTGTTCCTATTCGCAAAGGCCAAATTGAGGAAACGAAAGTGGAAATCTATAGCGAAACTCATTATCGCAAAGTAATTGCAGAATTTGATGCTGGAAAAAAGAATTACTACACATATCAGCTAAAAAGTAGTCATTATTTCGTTGATATTAACTTGCCCTTCAGGAAGAAGCGTTTCAAGCCAAAACAGTATTCAACATTCTCAACAAGAGCAATATACCTCAGCCGTTATATCGTATTGAGCATCAGACTGAAACAAAACTCCTAAAAAAAGGTGAAGTACACCCCATATATAAAATTCGATATTTATTGCATCGCAAAATCACATTCGAAGAACCCCATAAGAGAACTGGACCTCCTCAGTGCAGCAGCTGCCAAGAATATGGACACACTAAGATATATTGTACCCTGCCAGCTGTTTGTGTGATTTGTGGAGATCTTCATAAATCAAACATATGCCCAACGTCTAAAGCATGAAAAAATGCAGCAATTGTGGATGTAATCACAGCAAATTATAGAGGTTGCCCAGTATATACAACCGTAAAGCTTTCTCCGTTAGCAAAGAACCTCTAAAACCAGTTGTGCAGACTCAGATAGCCAACTCAAGTAAGAGACAAAATATTGATGCAACACAATTCTTCTCTGCAATCCCAAACAACAATCAAACCAATCCATACCTTAAAAAAAAATAAATATGTGGCACATAAAGCCTCAAAGGGCTCATTGGCCATTACTGTTGTGCGTCTTAAATTTTGGACAATATTAGAAGGGACCTACTTATTTTAGCCGGTTCCGAACGGCAGAACACTTGTGACATGACTTTTTCTGAGCTTTGTCACAGAGTTCTTTAAGAAGCTTTTTCATGGCAAGTTGTTACCGTCGGAAGAATTGCCAATTACTTGCCGACAGGTGGGTACCATTCGAAAGAAAAATCTTATCGATATTAAATTTGTTATGCATCAGCCGGGGATTGAACCACGACCTACAGATCAGAAGACGAACACACTAACCACTGAGCTACTGCAGCTATCCATACCTTAGTGTTTAAAAAAAAACCCACACCAACAAAGCAATGTAAATAATGAGCAGAAACACTCACTGCCCACTCAACAGCCAAGTACCCTTGAACGTTTGCTTAAAACATTAATCCAGAATATGGACCAATTCATGAACTCAACAATGATGCAAGAAATAATGAAAAATCAATCGATGTTACTCCAAACATTGCTATCCAGACCATGAGTTGTCTCAAGATATGCCACTGGAACGTCAACGGCTTAAGCCACCACCGTTTGGAGCTAATTCAATTCCTTGAATCCAACCAGATCGACATAATGATGATATCTGAGACCCATTTCGCTGCCAAAAATTGCTACTGCACACCACATTACAAACTGTACACCACAATTCATCCGCATGGTAAGGCACGCGGAGGAACTGCCATATTGATTAAAAGCAGAATAATACATCATGTTCTCGAAGATTTCAGTAGAGTCTACTTGCAAGCAACATCTATATGTCTCGAAGAACACATCTCTAAGCTAGTAATATCTGCGATATATTGTCCCCCAAGATACAGTATTACCGAACAGCAATATAAGGAATTTTTCTCAACTCTTGGTAGCAAATTCTTGGTTGCTGGCGATTTCGACGCCAAACACACTCACTGGGGCTGCCGCTTAATAACTCCAAAAGGCAGAAGGCTATGTTCAATCATCACTAACCACTGTTACGATGTTATTTCAAATGGTCAACCGACATATTGGCCGACGGACAAGAGGAAAATACCCGATCTCATAGACTTTGGAGTCGCCAAAGGTTTGCAGATGGAAAATATCTCCACAGAGTGTAATTGTGATCTATCATCTGACCACTCACCCACGGTAATATCTATAAAATCACCAAGCCCCCAAGGCAATTGCGTTAGAAAGAAAATAGACTGGTTAAAATTCAAGACATATTTAAATTCCCATCTTCCTCTAAGTACTGTATTAAGAAATGGACACGATGTAGACTCAGCTCTCGAAAAATTCAACCAGCTGCTCTCATTAGCTGTCAGCTCAGCTACCTGCACAAGGGTATGTAAGCAATCAAACTATAGCCCATACACACAAGCCGACATTGAATTGCTAGTAAGACAGAAAAGAAAAATCCGAAGGCAATGGCAAGAACTCAGATCACCGAATCTGAAAACACAGCTACAGCACTGCACTCGAAAGTTAAAGCAAGCCTTAAAAAATAAAAACAACAAAAAGTTAGAAGAGCACATAGCGAAATTAACACCTGGTGAAGCGTCAGACTACTCTTTGTGGAAATCAGCAAAAAACTCAAATCGGTCAATTCTCACTGATTCCCCCATCCGTTTGAGTGACGGTAATTGGGCTAGAACCAACTGTGAGAAAAGTTTGGCTTATGCAGTCCACCTAAAAAGTGTGTTTACATCCAATCCACCCTCTTCACAGTCCTCATTACCAAAATTAACTTCTCAACCTTGCTCAATAACGCTCAAAATTAAAAAAAGGACATATTCCAAACAATTTACAAAGATTTAAACCCAAAAAAATCACCCGGACCAGATAAAATTACCGGTAAAATTATAAAATAGCTACCTAGAGCTTCAGCTACAAAAGTTGCATCGTACAGACCTATCAGCCTCCTGCCTCTACTCTCTAAAGTATTCGAAAAGCTACTTGTCATGAATATAACTCCATTTATTAATCTCAACCAACTGATTCCCCAACATCAGTTTGGATTTGGAAAACAGCACGGCACAATAGAACAAGTCCACCGCATTGTAACTCTGATAAGGAACACTTTTGAAGAAAAAAAGTATTGCCCAGCTGTCTTTCTTGATATTACTCAAGCTTTCGATAAAGTATGGCACGATGGCCTTATTTACAAACTCAAACTATTACTGCCTGCAAATGTCTCCTCTTTGCTTAGTAGTTACCTCACGAAAAGACAATTTCTCGTACATCACAAGGATTACACAACAAATCCATTGGATATTCACGCTGGCGTTCCTCGAGGAAGCGTTTTGGGCCCCTTACTGTATCTCTTATACACTTCAGATATGCCCAACAGTATACATTCATATCGACCTTTGCTGATGATACGGCAATATTGTGCTCTCGCTCTAACCCCATAGAAGCTACTAAACTCCTGCAGAGTCATGTCGATTCTCTCGAAATCTGGCTAGCAAAATGGCGTATAAAAGTCAATGAATCAAAGAGCGTACATGTAACCTTCACGCTAAGGCTAGATACATGTCCCCCACTTAAAATAAATGGCCAATCAGTTCCACAATGTTCCTCAACAAAGTACTTGGGTATTCACCTCGACAGAAGGCTGACATGGAAAAATCACATAGAGGCAAAGAAAACTCAAATCAAGCTTAAAATTAATCAGTTATGGCGGCTGTTACACAAAAAATCAAAGTTGAATCTCGAATACAAAGTGCTATTATATAAAGCAATCCTGAAGCCAATCTGGACTTATGGTATTCAGTTTTGGGGCACCTCATCTCCCTTAAATATCGAAAAATTGCAGCGAATACAATCCAAGTGTCTGCGAATTATTGTAAACACGCCTTGGTATATGAGGAACGTTAACATCCATCGAGATTTCAATGTATGTTCTGAGGAATTTGCAATGTCCTGCAGAAGCTACATTCAAAAAATACACAATCATCCGAATCCCCTTGCTAGGCAATTGTTACTGAGCACAGGTCATCGACGACTAAAAAGAAATGACACATTGAATATGCTGTTTATTTGCTAAACCTCAAGACTCAACAAATTGCGATGGAGCAACGGGAATATTACATATATTTAAATTAGCTTCTAAGATTTGAATACTTATTATTAGTTTCTAAGTATTTTAGAAAGATTCAATAAATGCTTAGTATTAAAAAAAATAATAATAAAAATCTCCTTACAGTCGGCTGGGGCCGACCAAACTATACCCTGCATATGTAGATTTATATATAAAAAGTTTACTCGAATATCCAACTTTTCTTTTATTTCAACTTTTCGAGAAACAATTTTTGCATATACTACTAATTTACACCCGAAATATGGTTGACTTTGACGAAGTAAAAGGATTTTAAGATAATTCCTAGGCTTAGTATGGGAGCTATATAAAAGTGGGCGTGGCTTACCACTTTCTAGTAAATCCAATTAATTTTTCAACGTTAATCCACACCTTAAATTTGGTGTCCTACGTTGAATAGTTTCTAAGTTATGGTGGTTAACATTTTTGTTTAATTTCCTCAACTTTGTATGGGAGCCCCAATAAGAAGTGGGCGTGGTACGCAGATTTTTCGCCAGATTATTTCCGACTACGATATTAATTTAAGTGTCAATTATGGTTATTGTAGACATAAGATTGCCTAAGTTACAGCTGTTTCAATTTAAAATTTGTATGGGGGCTACTAGGGGTGCCGTAGCTCAGTGGTTAGTGTGTTCGCCTTCTGATCTGTAGGTCGGTGGTTCAATCCCCGGCTGATGCGTAACAAATTTAATATCGATAAGATTTTTCTTTCGAACGGTAGGTACCCACCTGTCGGCAAGCAATTGGCAATTCTTCCGACAGTAGCAACTTGCCATGAAAAAGCTTCTTAAAGAACTCTGTGACAAAGCTCAGAAAAAGTGATGTCACAAGTGTTCTGCCGTTCGGAACCGGCTAAAATAAGTAGGTCCCTTCTAATATTGTCCAAAATTTAAGACGCACAACAGTAATGGAAGAGAAGCTCGGCCAATGAGCCCTTTGGGGCTTTATGTGGCCACATATTTATTTTTTTTTTTTTTTATGGGGGCTACGATAAACACTGGGCGTGGTGCGCCCATTTTCTGTGAGCCTAGTTGCTCGTACAATACTAATCCATACCCTAAGTCTCGTTGTCCTAGGCTAAATGGTTTGTAAGCTATGGAGCTTAAAATTTTAGTTTAATTCACTCGACTTTGTATGGGAGACCCATGAAGGAGTGGGCGTGGCACACTGATTTTCTGCCAGATTTTTGCCGACTACGATATTAATTTAAGTGTCAATTATGGTTATTCTAGACAGAAGATTGCCGAAGTTACAGCTGTTTCAATTTAAAATTTGTATGGGGGCTACAATAAACAGTGGGCGTGGTGCGCCCATTTTCTGTGAGCCTAGTTGCTCGTACAATACTAATCCACACCTTAAATCTCGTTATTCTACGCTGAATAGTTTGCAAGTTATAACCGGTAACATTTTTTTTAATTTCCGCAACTTTGTATGGGAGACCCAAAAAGGAGTGGGCGTGTCACATTGATTTTCTGCCATATTATTTCCGACTACCGTGTTAATTTAAGTGTCAATTATGGTTATTCTAGACAGAAGATTGTAGAAGTTACAGCAGTTTCAATTTAAAAGAAGTACAGACACTTTGTATGGGAGCTACGCTAGAAAGTAGGCGTGGCTCATCCACTTTTGGCGAGGTTATATAGTAGTATAATATAACTCTATGTGCAAAATATTGTTGTCCCAAGTGGTATATTATGTGAGTTATAGCAAGTTAAAGATTTTGAAAATTTCGAGGTTAGTCGCTTTGAATGCTTGGTGTGGGCGTGGTTATTGACCGATCATGCCCAATATCAATCCCCTCCGTACCCTTGGATCATAGATTACTTATGCCAAATTTCATCGAAATAGCTCAATATTTACTCAAGTTATCGTGCGAACCAGCCAGGTGACAGACAGACGGACGGACGGACGGACGGACGGACGGACGGACGGACATCGTTAAATCGAAAATTTAATCGACGCTGATCACGAATATATATCCATGTCTATATCTCCGGAGATTCCTTCAAGTGGACACAAACATCTGACCGAAATGAATATACCATGCATATTGCATTATGCAGGGTATAAAAATGTACCAATTTAAAGCTAGTAGTGCTATCTATTAGTGAGCCCAAGAACTTACATTTACATTTGCTATCGGACCAAACTGTAACTATATTTGTTTTAAAGTGTCATTATTAGGCTTTATTTTTTAGTATCTGTTATTTGCTGAAGTTCCTGAAAGTCATCGATTGCTGCTGGAAACTTATAAGGAACATTGTATATCGATTAAAGTTGTGAGACCTGGTTTCATCGGTTTAAAAGTGGTGATTCCGACATATAAGATAAAGAGCACTCGGGACAACCAAAAAAATGTTTAAATGAAGATTTGATGACTTTATTGGACGAAGATTCATATCAAACGCTTAAAGCATATCATAGTCATTAGTGGCTGACAAATCAACCATTTGCAAGCCTTTAGAGGCCATCGGAATGATTTAAATGCAAGGATATTTGGTCCCATACGAATTGAAGCCGAGAGATGTTGCACGCCAATTTTTCACGTGCGAACAATTTCTTCAACTGCAAAAAGAGAAAGGTTTTTTTTGCATAGTGTCGTCACTGGTGATGAAAAATGGATCCATTACAATAACTCTAAGCAAAAAAAATCATGAGTTATACATGGTATATCGTTCAAACATACTTAGAAACGAAGAAATGGGATATCCTACTCCAACCAATTCAAATCGATAACTCACGGCCCGGAAGAACTGGGTTTCCATTCTTGAAAAGAAGTAAAAAAATTGGTCTATTCATGGATTGCCTCATGTCAACTTGGTCCGATGCGGAATCCGTATGTTGCCAGCAAGATGGGAAACAGTCGTATTCAACTTGTCAGTCGTTGGATACGACTTTTCCCCACTTTTAATAATGTATAAATTCTTTTTCTCACTTAAATAAAGGCTAAAAAACAGAATAAAAATCTCCAAATTCGTTCTATATATATATATATATATATATATATATATATATATATATATATATATATATATATATATATATATATATATTATATATATATATATATATATATATATATATACTATATATATATTATATGTATATCTGTATATATATATATATATATATATATATATATAGAGTAAGTATATGACTGAAAGGATCGCTATAAAACAGGAGATCAAGAAAAACACGACGTAGCCGCGGCAAACATTTGAAAGTCATAATCTTCAAAAAATAAATGCCAAAGAATGTTCTTTCAAATGATAATAAACATTCCCCATTCAATTTGAATTTTCAGTGTTTTTTTCTTCAAAAAAGTTGGGAACCCCGAAATGGATCACTCTTTATATATATATATATATATATATATATATATATATATATATATATATATATATATATTATATATATATATATATATATATATATATAATATATATAGTATATATATATATATATATATATATATATATATATATATATACATATATATACAGATATACATATAATATATATATAGTACATATAGTATATATACAGATATACATATAATATATATATAGTATATATATACAGTGGCTCACAGCTTATTTCGTACAGTGTATATATTTTTATGTACATGGCTGTAACATCGAAACTAAAAAACTTATCAATAAGTTTTGAATGTAGATGTCTATGTATGTGTTTAGTAAACCTAATAAGAAAACGGGGAACCCCAAAAATTGTTCTTTTTGTCATGCAAGAGAGAAAAACTATTGATCAGCTGATTTTCAGCTCACATCTTATTTCGTACACAAACTTCAATGTAAGTAAGTTTCATTCTGCCGCGCAGTTACAAAGTTTTTTTGAATTGTATGAGTTTTTGGACCCTTTTAACTATTATAACAATTTTTATTATTATTATTTTAAATAGTTAAAGTGCTGTAAATTAAACATTTAGCGTTATGGGTCGTCGTACAACGATGGAACAGCGTAAACTGGTAATTAACCATTTTAGGAAAGGTCAGAGTGTGCGAAAAATTGCTGAAATGACAAATTTAAGTGCCTCAACTGTCCAATACATCATTCAACGCTTCGTTCGCGAAAATCGGTTGGAGAACAAGGGCAGAGAAGCACCTAATAAGATTTTCAACGCTTCAGACGAGCGTTATATTGTACGAAAAATTAAGAAAAATCCAAAGTTATCCGCTCCGAAGTTGGCTGCAGAGGTTCAGCGTGAAATAGGAAAATCATCCAGTGCTGAAACTGTCCGACGTGTGCTGCGCAATCATGACTTGAACGGTCGAGTAGCCCGAAAGAAACCATTCATTTCGAAAATGAATATACAACGCCGACTTGACTTCGCCAAAGAGCATATTATTAATACTCCTGCGTTCTGGAATACCGTTATTTTCGCGGATGAGTCTAAGTTTAATATTTTTGGCTCGGACGGAATGTCATATGTTTGGCGTAAAGCGAATACCGAGCTAAACAAGGAGAACCTTAAGCCCACAGTGAAGCATGGTGGCGGTAGCGTGATGGTTTGGGCCTGTATGTCAGCAGCCGGAGTAGGTGAATTGGTTTTTATTGAGGAAACAATTGGACAAAATGAAGTACCTCGAGATTCTGAAAAACAATTTACTTCAAAGTGCAGACAAACTGGGTTTGCGGGATGAATTTCGGTACTACCAAGATAATGACCCAAAACATAAATCTGGGATTGTGCAATCTTGGCTTATTTGGAACTGCCCACACTTGATGTCTCCACCACCACAGTCACCTGACATGAATGTGATTGAAAATCTTTGGTCTATTTTGGACAATAAAATAAGAACACACAAGATTTCTAATAAGCAAGACCTAAAGAAGGTACTGATGGAAGAATGGAAAAAAATCACACCAGACATCACTCAAAAATTGGTGGATTCAATGCCAAATAGACTCCAGGCTGTCATTAACGCTAAGGGATGTCAACTAAATATTAAAATCAACTTACTTTGTTTTTAGTTTGAACTTAAAGAGACTGTACGAAATAAGCTGTGACATGAATTTTCCTATTTTTTTCTTATTTTATTTTTTTATAGTGTCAAACACTAAAATTTTGAAAAAGTAAATTTTGGAAAATAAAAAACAAACCTTCCTTTCTAAAATGGCATTTATATTTTGTTCAAATTTTTGCTATATTAGGAATTACGACTGCAGCAATTTTTAAACTGTCACTGTACGAAATAAGCTGGGAGCCACTGTATATATATATATATATATATATATATATATATATATATATATAGATATATAGAACGAATTTGGAGATTTTTATTCTGTTTTTTAGCCTTTATTTAAGTGAGCAAAAGAATTTATACATTATTAAAAGTGGGGAAAAGTCGTATCCAACGACGGACAAGTTGAATACGACTTTTTCCCATCTTGCTGGCAACATACGGATTCCGCATCGGACCAAGTTGACATGAGGCAATCCATGAATAGACCAATTTTTTTACTTCTTTTCAAGAATGGAAACCCAGTTCTTCAGGGCCGTGAGTTATCGATTTGAATTGGTTGGAGTAGGATATCCCATTTCTTCGTTTCTAAGTATGTTTGAACGATATACCATGTATAACCCATGATTTTTTTTGCTTAGAGTTATTGTAATGGATCCATTTTTCATCACCAGTGACGACACTATGCAAGAAAAACCTTTCTCTTTTTGCAGTTGAAGAAATTGTTCGCACGTGAAAAATTGGCGTGCAACATCTCTCGGCTTCAATTCGTATGGGACCAAATATCCTTGCATTTAAATCATTCCGATGGCCTCTAAAGGCTTGCAAATGGTTGATTTGTCAGCCACTAATGACTATGATATGCTTTAAGCGTTTGATATGAACCTTCGTCCAATAAAGTCATCAAATCTTCATTTAAACATTTTTTTGGTTGTCCCGAGTGCTCTTTATCTTATATGTCGGAATCACCACTTTTAAACCGATGAAACCAGGTCTCACAACTTTAATCGATATACAATGTTCCTTATAAGTTTCCAGCAGCAATCGATGACTTTCAGGAACTTCAGCAAATAACAGATACTAAAAAATAAAGCCTAATAATGACACTTTAAAACAAATATAGTTACAGTTTGGTCCGATAGCAAATGTAAATGTAAGTTCTTGGGCTCACTAATAGATAGCACTACTAGCTTTAAATTGGTACATTTTTATTATTATTTTTTTTAATACTAAGCATTTATTGAATCTTTCTAAAATACTTAGAAACTAATAATAAGTATTCAAATCTTAGAAGCTAATTTAAATATATGTAATATTCCCGTTGCTCCATCGCAATTTGTTGAGTCTTGAGGTTTAGCAAATAAACAGCATATTCAATGTGTCATTTCTTTTTAGTCGTCGATGACCTGTGCTCGAATGATTGTGTATTTTTTGAATGTAGCTTCTGCAGGACATTGCAAATTCCTCAGAACATACATTGAAATCTCGATGGATGTTAACGTTCCTCATATACCAAGGCGTGTTTACAATAATTCGCAGACACTTGGATTGTATTCGCTGCAATTTTTAGATATTTAAGGGAGATGAGGTGCCCCAAAACTGAATACCATAAGTCCAGATTGGCTTCAGGATTGCTTTATATAATAGCACTTTGTATTCGAGATTCAACTTTGATTTTTTGTGTAACAGCCGCCATAACTGATTAATTTTAAGCTTGATTTGAGTTTTCTTTGCCTCTATGTGATTTTTCCATGTCAGCCTTCTGTCGAGGTGAATACCCAAGTACTTTGTTGAGGAACATTGTGGAACTGATTGGCCATTTATTTTAAGTGGGGGACATGTATCTAGCCTTAGCGTGAAGGTTACATGTACGCTCTTTGATTCATTGACTTTTATACGCCATTTTGCTAGCCAGATTTCGAGAGAATCGACATGACTCTGCAGGAGTTTAGTAGCTTCTATGGGGTTAGAGCGAGAGCACAATATTGCCGTATCATCAGC
This sequence comes from Megamerina dolium, assembly GCA_963854835.1. Lineage (NCBI taxonomy): Eukaryota > Metazoa > Arthropoda > Insecta > Diptera > Megamerinidae > Megamerina > Megamerina dolium. The sequence continues at coordinate 40,464,863 of OY978530.1, forward strand.
AAAGGTCGATATGAATGTATACTGTTGGGCATATCTGAAGTGTATAAGAGATACAGTAAGGGGCCCAAAACGCTTCCTCGAGGAACGCCAGCGTGAATATCCAATGGATTTGTTGTGTAATCCTTGTGATGTACGAGAAATTGTCTTTTCGTGAGGTAACTACTAAGCAAAGAGGAGACATTTGCAGGCAGTAATAGTTTGAGTTTGTAAATAAGGCCATCGTGCCATACTTTATCGAAAGCTTGAGTAATATCAAGAAAGACAGCTGGGCAATACTTTTTTTCTTCAAAAGTGTTCCTTATCAGAGTTACAATGCGGTGGACTTGTTCTATTGTGCCGTGCTGTTTTCCAAATCCAAACTGCTGTAGGGGAATCAGTTGGTTGAGATTAATAAATGGAGTTATATTCATGACAAGTAGCTTTTCGAATATTTTAGAGAGTAGAGGCAGGAGGCTGATAGGTCTGTGCGATACAACTTTTGTAGGATCTTTTCCTGGTGCATGAGATGAATTACTGAAGCTTTAGGTAGCTATTTTATAATTTTACCGGTAATTTTATCTGGACCAGGTGATTTTTGGAATAAGTCCTTTTGTTTAATTTTGAGGGTTATTGAGCAAGGTTGATAAGCTAATTTTGGTAGTGAAGATTGTGAACAGGGTGGATTGGGTATAAACACACCTTTTTAGTGGTTTTCAAAAGCCAAACTTTTCTCACAGTTGCTTCTAACCCAATTACCTTCACTCAAATGGATGGGGGAATCAGTGAGAATTGACCGATTTGAGTTTTTTGTTGATTTCCCCAAAAAGAAGTCTAATGCTTCACCAGGTGTTAATTTGGCTATGTGATTTTCCAACTCTTTGGTGTTGTTTTACTTTAGCGCTTGCTTTAGCTTGCGAGTGCGGTAATGTAGTTGTGTTTTCAGATTCGGTGATCTGAATTCTTGCTTCTTGTGTGGGCTATGGTTTGATTGCTTGTTCATCCTTGTGCAGGTGGCTGAGCTGAGAACTATTGAGAAACTGGTTGAATTTTTCGAGTGCTGAGTCTACATAATGTCCATTTCTTAATACAGTACTTACCAGGTGTACAAGCTTAAATCCTCTGTTTGCTCGTAGATAGCGTTAGTGAGCATAATGACCTATTATCGACTGTGCATCCTTTTTTTTATGAGTTCGACACCTGTTTACATCAATTAGGAAACATCATCACTGATTTCATACAACAACATACATTTTTCCTCTTATAATCATGTCTAGTTTCGTGCCAGAAAAAGAGCATATGCGGGAAGCTCTACTTTTTTGCTTCAATTTGTGGAGGCCTATGGTGACAGTGCGCTATCGGAAACCACTTGCAGAGAGTTGTTTCTTCGGTTCAAAGAAGGCCATTTTGACTTGAGTGACAAGAAGTGTGAAAATAGACCCAGAAAAGTTGAGGATCATGATTTGCAGGCTCTTTTGGATGAGAACGTCACCCAATCGCAAAAAATGCTTGCCGAACAGTTAGGTGTTACTCAACAAGCCATTTCCATACGTTTACGAGCCATGGGAAGGTTCTATGAAAAAAATGTGTATTTTTTACCGAAAAACAGCGGATTTAAGCTTGTACACCTGGTAGATATAGATAGGAATTTACATATTTCTTGAATTTCAACCAGTCTATTTTCTTTCTAACGCAAATGTCTTGCGGGCTTGCTTTTATATATATTACCGTGGATGTGTGATATTAGATCATAATTACACTCTGTGGAGATATTTTCTATCTGAAAAACTTTGGCGATTTCGAAGTCTATGAGATCTTCCTCTTGTTCTTCGTCCAACATGTCGGTTGACCATTTGAAATAACATCGTAGCCGTGGTTAGTGATGATTGAACATAGTCCTCTGCCTTTTGGAGTTTTTAGACGGGAGCCACAGTGAGTGTGTTTGGCGTTGAAATCGCCAGCAACCACAAATTTTTTTAGTAAGAGTTCAGAAAAATTATTTATATTGCTGTTCGGTAATACTGTACCTTGGGGGACAGTATATTGCAGATATTACTAGTTTAGAAATTGGTGCATTGGTACATTGGAAGAACACATGCAAAGTTACAAGTTATTCTGAAAAGATACTTTTATTTCCAGCCCAAGAACTGTTTCACCACATTGTATTCTTACTAGAAACCATATATATATATATATATATATATATATATATATATATATATATATATATATATATATATATATATATATATATATACATACACATATATACATATATATATAAGTTGGTCCCTTCTAATACTGTCAAAATTTAAGACGCACAACAGTAATGGAAGAGAAGCTCGGCCAATGAGCTTTGGGGCTTTAAGTGCCAAATGTTTATTTATTATATATATATATATATATATATATATATATATATATATATATATATATATATATATATATATATATATATATATATATATATATATTGTCATATTTTAAGTCTTAAATATGTTTGTTATTAAATATTACGCTTGGCAACCCAGATATGGAAACCACAGTTTTGTACCTATTCCTTATTGAGTTTACGCTCTTTCGTTTCTCTCTAATTTGAGTGATATTCTTAGAGTAAATGCTCATCGTTGATCGTTAATTCTCTCTGTACTTATATTTCTCTATTGTAACACAAGTCATTTATTTAGTTGATATAATTCGGTCATTTCAATTTTGCCTATTGGAAAATAAGGAAGGGGTACAAAACTGCGGTAAGTAACTGTACTATTATATTAATTTACATTTACCTTTAACTCAATTGATTACAGAATAAACTTACAAATTCAACAAATTGTTTGTATGTTCAACGCAAACCCCTCCACTAGTCGCGCCTACGACATCTTTATTCGCAGTTTTTTGTGAATCTGTATTTGCAGTTTTGGCAAATCTTAGTTCACATCTTTAGCGAATTCTAATTCACAGTATTTGTGAATAAATTGAAATGGAAAACCAGGAAGCATCATCAGTGGAGCTACGACGTAGCCCACGTTTGCAACCAGAAGAGAGGATGACAGCTGTAGTGGGTTTAGCTGAAGGACAAGCCAATGTCACTCCTACTGCCAGCGCAGCCACCGTCATTAGCGTTGTCACCTTAAGCACAGCTGACATCACCACCACTTCCACTGTCACAGCCGCCGCCAGTCAGATACCACCGCCAGTATCGACAGCACCAGTGGGTACAGTACTAGAGATGCAGCGACAAATTGCCATGCTTCAGGGGCAGCTGAGTGAGGTTCTAAAATTAATTGACAAAAATCGCCATTGCCAATGGCTAGAAACGGCGCTACATAGTTTAGCACCTTCCACTACTACCACCCAAGTTTTCGCGACTACAACGCCCATCCTCTCATCGCCTTTAGTACCACCGGCATATAGCCTAATAAATTCGCCAAGCGTTTCTTATGTGGTAAACCCGACCGTTAACCCAACAACAAATACATTCGTGAACAGTTACGCAGATGCGATTGCGAACGGTAACGTACATGCTGTGACTTCGGTGAACGCAAGCAGCGCTGCCTCGCAGCAAACGTCTGCGACAGATAACAGTTACATTTTTTCTCTTCTGCCGACGGCAGCTGCAAACGTCAGCCTCTCGTCAGCATATTTAACTATGAGCCAAGCGTGTATTACTGCAAAACCGAATACGACGCCGCCATTAATTTCGTGTTCGGCCTTTAATAATTCTACGCATATGCCGGCAACTGATCCAAATAATTTCTCGTTTTTTGGAAGTTCTGTGACAACGCCGAGAAAATTACAAGATTTGCCTGAGTTCAGCGGTGAGCCAGAAGATTGGCCAATTTTTTATGCTTCTTACGTTCAGTCAACTTTAGCGTATAGTTACACTAATTTAGAGAATAATCAGCGATTACAGAAAGCTATTAAGGGTGAAGCGCGTGATGTAATTAAATCACTTTTAATTCATCCGGATAACGTCAGTGCCGCTATAGAACAACTTCGGTTTAGGTTTGGGCGTCCTGAACAATTAGTTCAAAGCCAGTTACGTCAGGCGAAGGATTTGCCTAATATTACAGAAAATACCTTAGCCAAGTTAGTGCCGTTCGCTACTAAAGTAAAAAATTTATCGATATTCCTTCAATCAGTTAATGGACAACAACACATTTCAAATCCTATGCTATTGGAGGAATTAGTAACGAAGCTACCGATGAATAGGAGGCTAGATTGGGCCAGAGTTGCCGCCTCGATACAGCCGTATCCGACCATCGTGCATTTCAGTGCTTGGGTGAGCGAACTTGCCAATTTAATTTGTACGGTGGACGATGTTGACAACAAAGAGCAAAGGCGACGCTTAGTGATGCATGCTTCCGAAAAGCATTGTTCAGGTACTACAGGTACTAGTACATTACCGTGTCCACTATGTCAAGGTCAGCATAAGCTGCAAGATTGTCGTTGCTTCCAAAACGCTACAGTGCCTGATAGATGGAACTTAGTAAAACAACATCGAGTTTGTTTCTCGTGTCTAAACGTGGGTCACACCACACGAAATTGCCGCTATAAGAAGCCTTGCTCAAAAGAGAATTGCCAACGTAGACACCACAGTCTCTTGCACGAAATTACTGCTACAAATACGGCTAGCATGCGCCAAGAAGAGCGAGAGGGTCCTCGTGGTAGCGTATTGAGCTGTGCAACCGTCAATAGCACTAAATCAAAGCTACTTTTCCGAGTGTTACCTGTAACATTGTATGGTAAGAAGAAGCGTATCGATACATATGCCCTATTGGATGAAGGCTCGTCAATCACAATGCTAGATAGCGAACTAGCCAAGCAATTAGGAGTGCACGGACGTCAACAACACTTAAATATCCAATGGTTCGGAGGAAGGGAAGCGCAAGAGCCTGCTCAAGTATTCAATATTGAAATAAGTGGAACCGGGAAAAATAAACGCCATCTCTTGCGCAACGTATATGCCGTAGCTAACCTAAAACTACCTATGCAGAGCCTACACAGCGACGATTTGAATAGTAGTGACAAGTCGATTTCGTCGCTTCCCCTTCAGGCATACTTCGACGTTGTGCCAAAGCTTTTAATTGGTATTGATCACACGCATCTAGGTTTACCAATGGTCACTAAAATGGTGAGCGATCAAGGTCCATATGTTTGTAACACTAAACTAGGTTGGGTGGTTTTTGGACCAACCAGTGGGGCTCCATTAGCCACACACTCATGCCTATTCGTAAGTACTCCAAATGAAGAAGACATACATCAGCTTGTGACCGACTATTTCAACATTGAGAGTCTTGGAGTGAGGCCATCTGTGCCAGTCGTAAGTATTGATGACAGCAGAGCAAAACATATACTCACGGAAACAACAAAGCGAGTTAATGGCCGTTTTCAGACAGGCCTTTTGTGGAAGAACGATGACATAGAGTTGCCAGACAGTTACCCTGCAGCTCTGAAGAGACTTAGAGGCATCGAGAAGAAAATGAGCTGTGACGCCACATATGCTGCCGCATACAAGGATATTATCAAAGGATATATCGACAAGGGCTATGCTCGAAAGTTGCCTCAAGAAGAAGTGGTTATGGCGTCCTCAAGAAAATGGTACCTACCGCATTTCGGCGTCCGCAATCCAAATAAACCGAAAAAATTACGCCTAGTCTTTGACGCAGCTGCACAAGTCGACGGAGTGTCTCTTAATTCAGAATTATTGAAAGGACCACAGCAGTATACATCATTGCCTTCAATATTGTTTAATTTTAGACGTGGCAAAGTCGCAGTTACAGCCGACATCAGAGAGATGTTTCATCAGATACTCATACAACCTGATGATAGATACGCACAACGTTTTCTTTGGCGTGATGGTGACAATAAGAAGCAGCCAGAAGAGTACGAGATGAAGGTCATGATATTTGGTGCCGTGTGCTCACCTTGCTCAGCCCAATATGTGATGAAGTTAAATGCCAGAGAGCACCGCGAATATAATCCTCGTGCAATTCAAGCCATCACTGATCACCACTACATCGATGATTTTGTAGATAGCTTTGATAGTGTAGAAGAAGCCACAGATGTATCAAGACAGGTACGTGAAATCCATAGCCATGGTGGTTTCGATCTGCGAGGTTTCGCATCTAACTCGATTGAAGCATTAAAGGAACTAGACGGTACTTCGACAACAAAGCTGATCGCCGCTGGTGAGAACTCAGAGAAAGTTCTAGGTTTATATTGGGAATCGGCGAGTGATCATTTCATGTTTCATCTTAAATATCACCGTGTTGAACAGGCAGTTGTTTCAGGTCAACGTAGTCCAACGAAAAGAGAACTCCTCAGTATTATCATGTCAACATTTGACCCACTGGGGTTTTTAAGTCACTTCAATGTTGCCGCAAAATCTCTCATGCGAGAAGTCTGGCGCCGCGAAATTCGTTGGGACGAAAGCATTCCTAATGATGTCAATGTATTATGGGAGCAGTGGCGCCAGCAGATGGACAAGGTTAAGGATTTTCGCGTGCCACGCTGCTATTTCATGCATGGTGTGCCTCAAAATTTAGAGTTGCACGTGTTTGTTGACGCAAGCGAGGAAGCCTTCGCCGCTGTCGCCTACTGGAGATCTAAATATCCTAACGGCGAAGTTAAAGTAGCGCTAGTCTGCGCGAAAACAAAGTGCGCCCCTCTAAAAGCTGTTACTATTCCACGCCTGGAACTACAAGCAGCAGTACTAGGTGTTCGCCTTCGAAAGCTCATATTAGACACTCATGAAATAAGCCCTCGCCGATGCGTTTTATGGAGCGACTCCAGAACGGTCTTGAAGTGGATTGGCAGTGAACATCGACGTTATAAGCCATATGTAGCGCACCGTATTGCAGAAATCATGGGCGGAAGTGAGGTTAGAGATTGGCGATGGGTGCCAACCAAAGACAATTCTGCCGACGATGCAACAAGAGGTCATGGAAGTGTTGATTTTTCACCAAACTCTCGCTGGCTGACTGGACCTACCTTTTTACGACGCGATGAAAGTACTTGGCCATTTGAAACTGTTTTCGCTGAGAGCTTGGATAAATCAGATGAAGAGCTTCGCCCGAAATTTGCTCTTCTCGTGAGTAACTATGCATTTATTGATTACAACCGTTTTTCAAATTTAAATAGGCTTAAAAGAACAGTAGCATGGGTGCATCGATTTATAAATCGCTGTAGAAATAAAGAACTTCAATTCGAAGAATATGGCCTCACTGCAAGCGAGCTTGAAATTGCCGAGCGCTTGTTATGTCTACACGTACAATCCGAAACCTTTGCTTCTGAACGCAATTACATCCAAGCTGGTAAGGGTATGCCTAAAGACAGCACATTAAAACAACTTGTGCCATACATGGATGATGACGGGCTGCTCCGTGTGAAAGGACGTATAGATGCCGCCAGCTACCTGCCATATAACACGCGGAGGCCTATCATACTACCACATGATCATATTTTTACGCGGCTGCTTGTCTGTTATCATCATTGTCAGATGAAGCATCAGAATCATGAGGCGAACCTTGGTAATATTCGCCGAAAATACTGGATTCCTAAAGTAAGACAACTGTTACGAAACGTAGTAGCTAACTGTAGTGTTTGCCGTATAAGTCAAGAGAAGCCTCACACGCCCATGATGGGACTACTGCCTGAAGATCGTCTCGTGCCTTACGTCCGACCCTTTACTTATACGGGGCTCGATTATTTTGGTCCTATCTCCGTAACCGTCGGGCGGCATAATGAAAAGCGGTGGGTAGCATTATTTACCTGCCTAACTATGCGCGCGATTCACTTAGAAGTCGCTCACGATTTGTCGACGGATTCGTGCATCATCGCCATGCGAAACTTTATGAATCGTCGAGAAGTGCCAGTACGATTGCGGTCGGATAATGGTAAAAATTTTATTGGAGCTGACGAAGAAGCTAAACGTTTTTCTGAAGTATTTGACGCCGAACGTGTTCAGAACGAATTATCTACGAAGGGAGTTGAGTGGTTTTTCAATTGCCCAGCCAATCCGTTGGAAGGCGGAGTTTGGGAGAGGATGGTACAATGCGTTAAAAGGGTGCTACACCACACATTAAAAGAAGTGGCGCCGCGTGCATATGTACTGCAGAGCCTTTTGATCGAAGCGGAGAATATAATCAACTCACGCCCACTCACGCACTTACCCATATCGCCTAACGAAGAAGAACCTCTAACACCGAATCATTTCTTGATTGGTACGGCAAATGCTGCACAAACACCAGTTGCTAAAGCTCCTGACGAAAAAATATGTGGACTTCGCAAACAGTGGCGCGTGGTACGTGGTCTGAGAGACGCATTCTGGAAGCGGTGGATACATGAGTATTTACCCACGCTGACCCGAAGAGTTAAATGGTGTCAACGAACGGCGCCCCTCAGAGTAGATGATGTAGTATTTATTTGCGATCCGAATATTCCAAGAAATCAGTGGCGACGTGGCGTTGTTAAGAAGGTGTACACTGGTGCTGACGGAGTGGCTCGTCGTGCAGATGTGCGTACTGTCAGCGGACTTCTACAACGAGCAATATCAAAACTGGCTGTCCTGGATTTAGAGTGTGGTGAAGCTGATCGCTCCACGGGGGCGGGGGTGTCATATTTTAAGTCTTAAATATGTTTGTTATTAAATATTACGCTTGGCAACCCAGATATGGAAACCACAGTTTTGTACCTATTCCTTATTGAGTTTACGCTCTTTCGTTTCTCTCTTATTTGAGTGATATTCTTAGAGTAAATGCTCATCGTTGATCGTTAATTCTCTCTGTACTTATATTTCTCTATTGTAACACAAGTCATTTATTTAGTTGATATAATTCGGTCATTTCAATTTTGCCTATTGGAAAATAAGGAAGGGGTACAAAACTGCGGTAAGTAACTGTACTATTATATTAATTTACATTTACCTTTAACTCAATTGATTACAGAATAAACTTACAAATTCAACAAATTGTTTGTATGTTCAACGCAAACCCCTCCACTAGTCGCGCCTACGACATATATATATATATATATATATATATATATATATATATATATATATATATATATATATATATATATATATATATATATATATATATATATATATATATATATATATATATATATATATATATATATATATATATAAAAAATAAATATGTGGCACTTAAAGTCCCAAAGGGATCATTGGCCGAGCTTCTCTTCCATTACTGTTGTGCGTCTTAAATTTGGACAGTATTAGAAGGGACATACTTATATATATATGTATATATGTATATGTATATATATATATAAATATACATATATATATATATATATATAGATATATATATATATATGTATGTATATGTATTTATATATATATATATATATACATATATATATATATATATATACATATATATATATATATATATACATATATATATATATATATATATATACATATATATATATATATATATATATATATATATATATGAACGAACGGCTGGCCACAATCCGCATCAAGGCACAAAATTCTTTAACATCAGCCTTATATGTGCCCACGCTCCGACAGATGAGAAGGACAATGTGACCAAGGAGAGCTTCTTCCAGCGCCTCGAACAAGGTTACGACCACTGCCCACGACACGATATCAAAATCATGCTTGGCGACTTTAATGCCAGGGTGGGCAAGGAAGGTACCTTTGGTCCAACTGTCGGAAAATTCAGCCTCCACCAGAACACCTCCGATAACGGAATGAGGCTGATCGACTTCGCCGCAGCACGAAACATGGTAATTGGTGGTACCAGATTCCAGCATCTCGACATCCACAAAGCGGCATGGCTGTCCCCAGATCAACGTACAAGAAACCAAATTGATCATGTGGTGATTTACGGAAGGCATGCTTCCAGTGTGATGGACGTGAAATCCATCCGTGGTGCCAACATCGGCTCGGATCACTACCTTGTTGCAGCTAAGGTGCGCACACATTTATGTATCGCAAATAAGAATAGAAGTCCCACACAGAGAAATCTCGACGTCAGTAAGCTTCGATCACCAGAGACAGCAGATGCATTTGCCACTCGACTATCGGATCTGCTTATGCAGAAAACTCCCCCACTTGATGATACATGCGCACGGTGGACACACATATCCCACTCCATAACTACTGCTGCCGAGGAGGTAATCGGTTATTACCTTCCTCTGAGGAATGAGTGGTATGATCAGGAGCGTCGCGACGATACCGCAGAGAAAGACGCCGCCTACAGAAGAACCCTGCGTGCAGGTGCAACGTGAGCTGTTAAGGAGCGGTATAGAGAGAAGTGATGAGAGACGTCTTTTCAGGCGTAAGAAAAGAGAACAAGAAATACGCGAGTGTGAGGAGATAGAGATGTGTACCGACAAGAATGAGACTCGAAAATTCTTCGAAAAGATCAAGCGCCTAAGTGGCGGTTTAAATCCCGGAGCCTCTTCTTGTCGTGATGGATATGGGAATCTGGTTACAGATGTCCAGAGTGTACTGAGCCTATGGAAGGAACACTTGTCTATGTTACTGAATGGCGATGCTACGAGATTGCCCGATAACCCCAGTTACAGATGATGGTGTTGATCTTCCACCACCCGACTATGACGAGGTTGAAACGGCCATTTTAAGGCTGAAGAACTACAAAGCTGCAGGTGCTGATGGCTTGCCTGCCGAGTTGTTTAAGACCGGAGGCGATGAGCTGCTCGCTTGCATGCACCAGGTCATAAGCAGAATATGGTCGGATGAAAGCATGCCTAATGAATGGAAGCTCAGTGTTCTCTGTCCCGTACATAAAAAAGGAGACCCCACAATCTGCGCCAACTACCGTGGAATAAGTCTCCTGAGCATCGCATACCAGCAACCTGATTGGACCTTATCAGTGTGGCTTCAGACCTGGTAAATCCACCAACGACCAGATTTTCATACTGCGCCAAATCCTGGAGAAGACCCAAGAAAAACAGTTCGACACACACCACATATTTGTTGATAATAAAGCTGCTTTCGACAGCCCGGTAAGGGATTACCTCTACGCAATAATGTCTGAGTTCGGTATTCCTGCAAAGCTCATTCGACTTTGTAGAATGACACTACATAACTGCCGTTGTGCAGTGAAAATTGGGTAGGACCTCTCCGCACCGTTTAGTACCGAACGGGGTTTGAGCCTAGGTGATTCGTTGTCGTGCGACTTCTTCAATCTTATTATGGAGAAAATAATACGAGCTGCTGATCGACGACATAATGGCACTATCTTCAACAAAAGTGTGATGTTGTTAGCGTATGCCGACGATATTGACATAATCGGCATGAACACGCGAGCAGTCAGTGCAGCAATCTCAGAGTTGGAAAGAGAGTCGCGTCAGATGGGTTTTACGGTGAACGAGGGCAAGACGAAGTATCTAGTATCAACACAAAAAGAGTCCCGGCGTCTTGGACAGCACGTCACTGTTGACAACTACGCTTTTGAAGTAGTAAGGGACTTTGTCTATCTTGGAAGCAGCATTAACAGCAGTAATGATGTCAGCCTGGAGATATTGCGAAGGATCACTCTTGCAAACAGGTGCTACTTTGGGCTAAGTAAGCAATTGAGAAGTCGAGCTCTCTCTCGATGAACTAAAACTACACTCTACAAGTGTCTCATCATGCCTGTCCTAACATATGGCGCTGAAGCCTGGACAATTTCCACCTCGGATGAGCGAATGCTTGGAGTTGTCGAGAGAAAAGTCCTACGTAATACCTTTGGACCGATTTGTGTTAGTGGCGAGTATCGAATAAGGTACGAGCTTGAACTGTATGCCAGTATGTATATATAGTAAAGTGCATTAAAATACGGCGGCTGTGCAGGCTAGGTCATGTCGAGCGAATGGAAGAACACGCTCCAGCTAAGAAGGTGTTATATTCGGAACCCGCTGGAGGACGACGCAGAAGAGGAAGACCTAACCTCCGGTGGAAAGACCAAGTACTGGAGAACATGACGGCGCTTGGAATTTCTAACTGGCGCCAGCTAGCGAAGAACAGAGATGCCTGGCGAAGCATATTATATTCGGCCTAAATCGATATTCGGTTGTTATGGCCACATAAGTAAGTAAGTATATATATATATATATATATATATATATATATATATATATATATATGTATATATATATATATATATATATATATGTATATATATATATATATATATATATATATATATATATATATATATATATATGTGTGTGTGTGTGTGTGTGTAGAAAGAAAAGGACATCACGTGTGGAGAAGTTCAACGAGATGTAAACCGACTCCAACGGTGGGTTGCATTGGCATTCACATTTCGCACGTACAGCCTGTGCCAAGCAGCTTGACTATCGATGGAAGACTGGACAATATGAAGTTCATGTTAACCCTGGATACTGGTGCGTCACATTCTATAATCAAGAGCGACTTAATAAAAAAGTTTGAGCTTTAAATGGGAATAAAGTTACGTACGGCAAGTGGATGCTGTAGCTCAGTGGTTAGTGTGTTGGCTTTCTTATCTGTAGGTCATGGGTTCAATCTCCGGCTGAAGCATAACAAAATTTAATACCGAAAAGATTTTTCTTTTGCACAATGAACACTGGATCTTTCTGGCCCAGGTGTGTCCTCTCAGAGAGAGGGCAGCCACAATAACCTCACCTAACTTACGTGCGGCAACGGGTGACGATGCAAAGATTCTGGTTTAAATTAGGAAACGAGTATCTATTGGAAATTACACGTGAAAACATGAGTTCGTTGCGGCCAACATCATCAAAAACGTAATAATTTGCGTTGACTTCATGATTAATAATGGCTTTACGTTGGATTTAAATCCACGGATACTAGGCTATGCTAATGTCGAGTTACCATTGAATATCGGTTACAAGAGAAGTGTAAACATCAAACAAATACTGACATCTTAAAGCCAAGAGGTTCCAGCGAATTCAGAAGTGGTAATTTTGAAGCAGGTGAATGTGGATGATGGGACAGGCAAGTTGTAAGTAGTGGAAGCGGATAAACAAATCAAAAATAAGAATATCATACTTGAAAAAACGGTAGTGGAACCTAAGGAAAATGGAATGGTACCGGTCAGAATACTAAATACAACTAATACATCTACATTTGTGAAGTAAGGAATGGTGATTGGTCACTAGAAAGAAGTTGCTGTCGTAGTAGATTGTGAAATGGGTTCTTCGATGATAAGTGGAAGATCACGAACTGTTAAAGCGAATTTATAAGCACAAATGAAGAATGGGCTTACCAAACAACAAGAAGAAAAGGCCATAGAAGTATTGGAGAAGTACAATTCAATTTTTTTTATCAATTGGAAAAACTGGTGGACTAACAACCATAGTGAAACATCACGTTGACACCGGTGATTCTACACCAATACGTCAAACACCACGACGAGTTGCAATGACCAAAAGAGATGAAGCCAATAAGTTGATTACTGATATGCAGAAGCAAGATGTTATTGAACCATCAGCGAGTCCATGGAGTTAACCAGTTGTGCTGGTAAAAAAAAAGATAGGAAGTACTCGATTCTGTGTGAATTGCAGAATTCTAAATGATATCGTGATGGAAAAAAATATTAACGACCACTGGAAAAAGTTGAAAGAAGTATTTTAGAGTATACAATCAGCAGGACTAAAATTAAATGGATTTGTAAACATCGCCAGCAGTCTGCATGAGTTATCAAGAAAGAACAAACCATTTGTACAAGGCGAGGAGCAACAGAAAGCGTACGAGCAGCTGAAATAAAGACTCTGTTCAGCACTAGTATTAACGTATTCATTACCAGGTCAAATGTAATGAATACATATATATATATATATATATATATATATATATATATATATATATATGTATATATATATATATATATATATATATATATATGTGTGTGTGTGTGTGTGTGTGTAGAAAGAAAAGGACATCACTTGTGGAGAAGTTCAACGAGATGTAAACCGACTCCAACGGTGGGTTGCATTGGCATTCACATATCGCACGTACAGCCTGTGCCAAGCAGCTTGACTATCGATGGAAGACTGGACAATATGAAGTTCATGTTAACCCTGGATACTGGTGCGTCACATTCTATAATCAAGAGCGACTTAATAAAAAAGTTTGAGCTTTAAATGGGAATAAAGTTACGTACGGCAAGTGGATGCTGTAGCTCAGTGGTTAGTGTGTTGGCCTTCTGATCTGTAGGTTGTGGGTTCAATCCCTGGCTGTAGCAACAAATTTAATATCAAAAAGATTTTTCTTTCGAACGGTACCCATCTGTCGGCAAGCAATTGGCAATTCTTCCGGCAGTAAGAATTTGCAATGGAAAAGCTTCTAAAAGAACTACGTTACAAAGCTCAGAAAAAGTGATGTCGCAAAAAGTTCTGCCGTTCGGATGGTCTATGTCGCTGTCCTTGCAAAGTGGAATATACACATTGTCCTTATGAATATCATGCCGAAAGAGGCATGGACAACTGAGCGAGTGCAAGAATATCAGCGGAACTACCCAGATCTCGAAAAATCATTCAGATTAGGAAGAAATGACTAATAAAAGTCCAATAGCAAAGACATACTGGACGTAATGATAAAGCCTGCACTTGCAAGATGGATGTTTATTCCGAGAATGGAAAAGTGGGGATGGAAAAGCCACCAATAATCGTCTAGTGGTACCCAAAGCAAAAATAAATGAAGTGATGGCTGAGTATCACAATGCCTCCTGTGAAGGTCATTTAAGCATCACAAAAACCGTCACGCAAACAAAGGAACAATTTTATTGAGTTGGATGCTACGAACATGTCGCTGATTGGATTAGGAAGTGTGGGCAATATGCAATGGCCAAAGATCCCACTAAGATTGCTACTTCGACGCAAAATGCACCAATACACCATGGGTGATCCATTGGAGCATATTGCTATGGATATACCTGGGTCGCAGGGAACAAGTGCATTTTGGTGGTTATAAATTACATCAGTAAATGGCCTGAAGTATACCCCATTCTAAAGCAAGAAGCTAAGACAGCTTCTTGATTCGTCAACTAACGGATTACTGGTTTTGGTGTACCTATGGAGTTACACTCAGACCAAGATCGAAATTTCGGATCAGTTGCATTCCAAGGAATGTGTTTGTTTGTTTGTTGGGTATACACAAAACTCGTACAACACCTTTGCGTTCACAATCTGATGGCATGGTAGAACGGTACAACTGTACCATGGAGGAATATTTGAGAAAGGTCGTAGATAAATACCCAAAGGACTGGGATGCACATATCCCAAGGTTCCTGATGGTATATCGATGCTACGACTGCCACTACACCAGCAATGGCAATTTTTGGAAAAAGTTAAGACTGCCAGCTGATTCAATAGTTGGGTCCCAACACCAACAAGGTCAACCGAAGATAATTACACTAGCGAAAAGCTGTTGGAACAGTTGAATGAAATACATTAGTTCATCAGAAAGCAGCCTCAGATGATAAACGATAAGATGTGTGCTCATGTCCCACGGAACTCATTCATAAAAACCGGTGTCCTTAGGAGCAATCCTTGTAAAAGAAGTTCCGAAGGTATTAGACACTCCGTCTCAATCAGCTATCTAATCGGAACAAAGACATATTACGTCAACGTTATAACTCGTTACTATCTACTAGCCGGAAGAGAAACCCTTTTCTCCACTCCCCGATTTTCTAAGATTATCACAAACTTCAACGACTACAGTAATTGTAGGGAATGTTCACTGGCTCATATTGCCGAAAAGGGCATCTTTCCCTGTTTCACACTATTGATAACACATAAAACATTCGTCACGAAGCAATCCCTAAGACAATTCCAGCTGGAACTTTAGCTCAACGTTCTCGTCAGTCGTTCAGTTCTCAGTAACTTGCGTTCATCACGATAATACTCCTCCGAGTAAATTCGACATTCCCCAGAACAGTTTCTTCATTTCATAACAAAGTGAGATTCGATAAACTCCCATCTTCGTCTCTTTCTGCTTGATATAGTGAGCTCCAGATGCAAAAACAAAGCACTCCAATTATCCCGATGCTACAAAAAGTACATTCTGCCTAATATGTACAGGCATGCAACCCTGCGGCAAAGAAGAGAGTTCGCCAAACCTACGGTTGATAAAGGAATACGCTTTATGCGTCACTACAGAAATTACATCAATTCCTTGATAACATCGTATACCTTTGCAAAGTTCCACAGCGAATTTTCAGCCGTCTTTGTGGAAGCAACTTCATACCCTGCTTCACATAGTATGACATACCGCGAATTCATATCATAATAGTGACCGCTATTTAGCTCTCCCTCTAACTGTAAAGGATTTATCTTGCAGACCGCGTACAAGAAGTAAACAACTCCTGTCAAATATATTTTCAACAGAGAATAAATTTCATATAACAGAATTTGTCGGAATAGCTCAAGTCCTCACACCCCAAAGAAGACTCGTTAGCTCAAGCAGAGGAAAAAGTATACCCAAATGCCAATTCATTCGATCCCGCCTAATGCTGACCCTCGTGGAATTGTTAATGCAAGAATTGTGGCTTGACTTTGCACAACGTTTTGTCAGGTTATACTGAGTGTCATACGCAGCCCTCACTTTGCTCAATTGCTCGTAACGGCACCATTTTCCATGAAGCGATGGAGAAATTGGCTGCTGGTATAGTTAACGAATAGTTTATGAGTAATCCCATGTGCTAATTACCACTAGTTGCAACGTTTTCTTGAACCGAGTCGTCGATCGGATCATAATGAACTTCAAATATTGTCAGATTCTACCAGAGTCGAGTAATTGCGGTAAGCGATACATGTTGTGGCAATCCCACCAATCTGAAAATATTCCTGCTTCAAGTGCTCAACGGGATCTAGGTTTGTCAACTAGGTACTCTTATTGTTTATATGTCGTTTTATATATCATTTACCAATTATAAAACAATTAGTTATTAAATTTATGTAATTTTGAATATACTGTGTAAAAAATGGGTTCCATACTTATTATACGCAATAAAATTTAGATAAAGCTTTGTAAAAGCATTTATAAAAGAACTTACTTTCAAATATTTAATACAAGCTTCGCTTACTTTCAAGTGATTTATAAACGAAAAATCAGTGTTTTGTAAGGTTAATGTTCATTTAATGGAACCTCTAACATATTAGGCTTACTTACTTATTTATGTGGCCATTACAACCGAAAATGCATGCTCTAGCATGCTTCGCCAGCCAGCTCTTTCCTTCGCTAGCTGGAGCCAGTTAAAAATTCCAAGCCCTGAGAGCTTCTCCTGTACTTGATCATTCCACCGGAGGTTAGGTCTTCCTATTCTGCGTCGTCCTAAAGCGGGTTCCGAATATAATATATTGGCTGGAGCGTGTTCTTCTATTCGCTCTACATGACCTATCCAGCGCAGCCGGATTTTGATGCGCTTTACTATGTCAATATCGGCATAGAGCTCATACAGCTCATGGTTGTACCTAATTCGGTACTTGCCACCAACGCAAATAGGTCCAAAGATGTGCCGTAGGACTTTTCTCTCGAAAACTCCGAGCATTCTCTTATATGAGGTGGAAATTGTCCAGGCATCGGCGCCACATGTAAGGACAGGCATGATGAGAGATTATAGAGTGTGGTTCTCGTTTCTCGAGAGATGGCTCAACTTCTCAAGTACTTACTTAGCCCAACGCCTCCGACTTTTTACAACTGTGCAGGCAGGCCATCAGCACCTGCAGCTTTGTTGTTTTTCAGCCTAGAAAGGTCCCACTGACCTCGTTATGATCGTGGTAGTGGTGGAAAATCTACACCATCACCCGTGATTGAGGAATTCGTAAAATCTTCTTCACAGCCGGAATTGCGTGAAGTGTCGCCATTCAGTAACGTGTAGCACTGTTCCTTCCATAAGGTCAGTATACTCTGGACATCTGTAACCAGATTCCCATTGTTGTCACGACAGGATGAAGCCCAGGGGTTTAAATCGCCATTCAGGCGCCTGATTTTCTCAAAGAATTCTTTATTCTAATTCCTGTCCCCACTCATCTTAATCTCCTTGCACTCACGACTCTCTAGGGCCTTCTGCACGGAGGGTTGTTCTGTAGGCGGCGACTTTTTGTGTGGTAGCGTCGCGACACTCACGATCATACCACTCAATGCTCAGAGGCCGATTACCTCCTCAGGGGGAGTGGTCTGCATAAGCAGATCCGATAATGAAATGGTAAAAGCATCTGCTGTCTCTGTTGATTGCAGCTTATCGACGTCAAGCTTTGTCTGTGTGGGACTTCGTTTGCTCTTTGCGACACCTAAACGTGTTCGCATCTTAGCTGCAACAAGGTAATAATCCGAGTCGATGTTGGCACCACAGATCGATTTCACGTACAACTGGAAGCATTCCTTCCATCAATCATCATGTGATTAATTTGATTTTTCGTTCGTTGATCTGGAGATAGCCACGTCGCTTTATGGATGTGGAAATGCTTAAATCTGATACTACTAATTACCATGTTTCGTGCTGCAGCGAAGTCGATCAGCCTCATTCCGTGTTCGGAGGTGTTCTGGAGAAGGCTGAATTTTCCGACAGTTGGACCAAAAGTATCATCCTTGATCACTCTGGCATTGAAGTCGCCAAGCACGATTTTGATATCGTGGTGGGGCAGCGATCATAAACTTCTTCGAAAGAAACAAGTTTTTTTTTTGGTCAGGTCGTCTTTTTCAAACGTCGGAGCGTGGACACATATTAGGCTTATGTTAAAAAAGGTTGCCTTAATGCGGATTGTTGCTAGCTGCTCATTCACGCTATCAGTTTGATAGACAAAATGTCGCAGTCTCTTACAGACAACAGATCTATATCCGAGTTTGTGCTTCTCTGCATGGCAACTGTAATATATATCGCAGGATGCCCTTTTAAAGCAACCCTGTGCCGTCCATCGCATTTGCTGAAGAGCGGTGATGTCAGCCTTGTATTTTTCGAGGGCATCAGCCAGCTGAATAGCGGGCAGAACAAACTACATAACGTCCAGCGTGTTGACTTGCGATGACTTCAACTGCGCTAGACCCACCCAGTTGAGGCAATTAGACACGTTACCTTGCGAAACACCACAACTACCAGGCTTACTTTAAGCTAATTTTGCTTGTTGGGTAATAACCGAAACACCAAATGCATTCTTGCAGGTGTATTGTTTACAACAAAACTTGCATCTACATACTTCAATATGGTTTGAATAGCTACGTTGTTTTGTTAGCGAGTTGCAAAAGAATACCAGCTTATTATAATTTCCCTTTTACTCAATTACAACTTCCCTTTAGTTGCTTAGCAAGGCTGGTGTCATTTATATTGGTTTGTGAAATTAGTAAACGAAATCAAAACAAGAATCGTGTTGAAACTCAACCAAAAAACTCAGAAACTAAATGAGTATGGTCCCGCTGTTACTAATGTTTGGAACATGAAACACTTCCAAACTAAAGAGTCACTGCTGATGTTTGTTGTTGAGATGCAACAAAATTCAAACAAAAATGTCTACGACATCAAAAGTTTACTGCACAGTCGTATTACTTTTGAACCTCCTCTCCCCAAACGGGATCTTCCACAATGTTCCAGATGCCAACACTACGGCCACACAAAATCCGGATTTCGAAGGCAACCTAAATGCATAAAATGCGCAGGCGATCACCTATCCACAGAGTGCGAAAGGAAATCAAGATCCAAAGACGTGAAATGTGCAAAATCAACCTGCAAATTATAAAAGGTGCTCCATATATAAAAACTCCAATCGACCACATTTCCAGCATTGAGGAAAAAATTTATGCCGACTCAAGCCGTCAATAAATCTCAAATTGATCAACAACGCCAACAAGTGCAATCGAATTCACATCCACAACAGCCAACATATGCCCAAATAACCAGTAGTCATACAAACCCATCCACCTACGCCAGCTATAATAACCAAAGTGATGCTTAGATTAGCGAGATGCGTGAAATTATGAAACTATTAAGAGAGGTAATGAGCCAAATAAACTACTATGACTAATCTACTAGTAAACCTCGTCTCTAAGACGATTTTATGTCCATTGCCATATGGAATGCCAATGAACTGTCACACCACTCAGCTGAGCTAATAATGTTCCTACAAAAAAAATACCATAAACATTTTACTAGTATCAGAAACACATTTTACGGAAAAAAACTTGTTCAAAATTCCGTTTTATTGTCTTTACCACACAATGCATCCAGATGGGTCAGCCCATGACAGCTCAGCTATACTCATTCAAATGTATATCAAACACTATGAATCCACAAATTATATAATAAATAAAATTCAAGCCACAAATGTTATGGTTGAAGACTCAATCGGCTCTTTACTTATATCTGTCATCTATAGCCCACCTAAGCACAACATAAAAAAGGACTTATACGTTAAGTTTTTTAAAACCTTGGGATGCCGTTTCATAGCTGGAGGCGCTTACAACGCAAAGAATACACTTTGGGGATCTCGACTAACTACAACAAAGGGACGTGAATTATACAGCGTCACGAGAGATATGAACTTAAACGTTTTCTCTACTGGAGAACCGACATACTGGCCTTCGGACCCAAATAAGATACCAGATCTCGTCGACTTTTGCGTAACCAAGGTTCTTTCCAATGTACAAATAAACTGTAAATCTAGTCTAAATCTTTCTTCAGATCATTCACCTGTGATCATTATCATAAACAAAATGCTCCAAAATATCATTAAAAACTGCCAGCTCTTAAACAGTAGAACAAATTGGACATCATGGCAGGTGATCCTTTTACAGAAACTTCCTTCCTCTCTTTCTTCTTAGTGGAACTGCATCAAATGGAGTTTCTTATAAAAAAAGTTACTAAGAGTGAAATAGCCACCACAATCAGTATATTAAAATACCACAAAGCACCGGGGTATGATCGCATCTCTGAAATACTGAAAAAACTTCCTGATGAGCTTTGAATTTTATAACTCACCTGTTCAATGCTTGTTTAATAAAAAACATTATCCCTGCCCAGTGAAAGGTTGCTGAGATCAAGATGGTTCTCAAACCAGGGAAACCAGGCGAAAAAGTAAAGTCTTACCGACCTATCAGTCTCCTCCCAATCATGCCGAAAGTATTTGATATTTTATTCCAGCAACGTCTAATGATAATAATTGAGCACAGAAAATTAATTTCAAGACACCAATTTGGCTTTAGAAAAGAGCATTCCACAATTGAGCAAGTCCACAAGCTGATAGAAAAGAATTCTGCTCAGCAATCTTTTTGGATATATTCCAACATGATATGGTATGGCACCAAGGCCTATTATTCAAAGCAAAAAAGATACTGCCTCTGAACGCTTATTTGCTTATAAAAGCATATCTTCATAAACGGCTGTTCTACGTGAATTCTGATAGTGAAATGTCCCCTTTCACTCAATCCAAGCTGGAGTTCCACAAAGCAATGTGTTAGGTCCAATTCTTTACCTACTTTTTACTTCCGATTTACCTACAATTGATGATGTTTTCGCAAGAAATAAGCAATTCTGCAGAATCTTTGGTAAATAATTTATTTATTTACAATAAAATGTTTACTTCGTTTTTTATTGTATTGTTACGTTTTTATTTTATGGGCGCTTAATTCTACTCGAGTCCACCCTGTTTGATCACTGGATTTTTACAATAATAGTTGCAACAGTTGGTGGTCTGGTGGTGTTTTCGCAAGGTAACGTGTATAACTGGGTTTGGGTTTGGGACCCGCCACATAAAAAACCCCCCAATGAAAAAAACACATATCCCTCGGATAAGGACTACCGCTTTTGTTGATGACCCCCGCAACCGAAAAAAGGACAACGATTTACGGATATGCACCTGGAATGTCCGGTCCCTTTATAGGGAGGGTGCCTCTATCCAGCTGGTTGATGTCCTCGAAAAATACAGAGCTGACATCACCGCTCTCCAGGAAATGCGATGGACGGGACAGGGCTGCTCCAAATGGAATTAGGATGTGGATTTTTGGTCAGCAAGAGACTACGACATCTTTTCTCACAGTTCACTCCTGTGAACGAACGGCTGGCCACAATCCGCATCAAGGCAAAATTCATTAACATCAGCCTTATATGTGCCCACGCTCCGACGGATGAGAAGGACAACGTGACCAAGGAGAGCTTTTTTCAGCGCCTCGAAGAAGCTTATGACCGCTGCCCCCGCCACGATATCAAAATCATGCTTGGCGACTTTTATGCCAGGGTGGGCAAGGAAGGTACCTTTGGTCCAACTGTCGGAAAATTCAGCCTCCACCAGAACACCTCCGATAACGGAGTGAGGCTGATCAACTTCGCCGCAGAACGAAACATGGTAATTGGTGGTACCAGATTGCAGCACCTCGACATCCACAAAGCGACATGGCTGTCCCCAGATCATCGTACAAGAAACCAAATTGATCATGTGGTGATTGACGGAAGGCATGCTTCCAGTGTGATGGACGTGAAATCGATCTGTGGTGGCAACATCGACTCGGATCACTACCTTGTTGCAGCTAAGGTGCGCACACGTTTATGTGTCGCAAATAACAAAAGAAGTCCCACACAGAGAAAGCAGATGGACACATATATCCCACTCCATGACTACTGCTGCCGAGGAGGTAATCGGTTACTACCGGCCTCAGAGGAATGACTGGTATGATCAGGAGTGTCGCGACGCTACCGCAGAGAAAGACGCCGCCTACAGAAAAACCCTGCGTGCAGGCGCAACGCGAGCTGTTAAGGAGCGGTACAGAGAGAAAAGGAGTGCAGAGAGACGTCTTTTCAGGCGCAAGAAGAGGGAGCTGGAATGACGCGAGTGTGAGGAGATAGAGATGTGTACCGACAAGAATGAGACTCGAAAATTCTTCGAAAAGATCAAGCGCCTAAGTGGCGGTTTAAATCCCGGAGCCTCTTCTTGTCGTGATGGATATGGGAATCTGGTTACAGATGTCCAGAGTGTACTGAGCCTATGCAAGGAACACTTCTCTATGTTACTGAATGGTAATGCTACGAACAATTCCGCCAGTGGAGGAAATTGCCCGATTACCCCAGTTACAGATGATGGTGTTGATGTTCCACCACCCGACTATGACGAGGTTGAAACGGCCATTTTAAGGCTGAAGAACAACAAAGCTGCAGGTGCTGCTACTCGGCAGGCCTGCCTGCCGAGTTGTTTAAGTCCGGAGGCGATGAGCTGCTCGCCTGCATGCACCAGCTCATAAGCAGAATATGTTCGGATGAAAGCATGCCTGATGAATGGAGGCTCAGTGTTCTCTGTCCCGTATATAAAAAAGGAGACCCCACAATCTGCGCCAACTACCGTGGTATAAGTCTCCCGAGCATCGCATACAAGGTCCTGTCAAGCGTATTGTGTGAAAGATTGAAGCCCATGCTCAACAACCTGATTGGACCTTATCAGTGTGGCTTCAGACCTGGTAAAACTACAATCGACCAAATTTTGACACTGCGCCAAATCCTGGAGAAGACCCAATAAAAACAAATCGATACACACCACCTATTTGTTGATTAGAAAACCACTTTTGACAGTCCGGTAAGGGATTACCTCTACGCAACAATGTCTGAGTTCGATATTCCTGCAAAGCTCATTCGACTTTGTAGAATGACACTGCATAACTCCTGTTGTGCAGTGAAAATTGGGAAGGGCCTCTCCGCACCGTTTAGTACCGAACGGGGTTTCAGACAAGGTGATTCGTTGTCGTGCGACTTCTTCAATCTTATTATGAAGAAAATAATACGAGCTGCTAATCTACGACATAATGGCACTATCTTCAACAAAAGTGTCATGCTGTTAGCGTATGCCGACGATATTGACATAATCGGCATGAACACGCGGACAGTCAGTGCAGCATTCTCAGAGTTGGAAAGAGAGTCGCGTCGGATGGGTCTTACGGTGAACGAGGGCAAGACGAAGTATCTAGTGTCAACAAACAAAGAGTCCCGGCGTCTTAGACAGCACGTCACTGTTGACAACTACGCTTTTGAAGTAGTAAGGGACTTTGTCTATCTTGGAACCAGCATTAACAGCAGTAATGACGTCAGCTTGGAGATCATGCGTAGGATAACTCTTGCTAACAGTTGTTACTTTGGGCTGAGTAATCAATTGAGAAGTCGAGCCCTCTCTCGAAGAACGAAAACTACACTCTACAAGTCTCTCATCATGCCCATCCTAACATATGGCGCTGAAGCCTGGACATTTCCACCTCGGATGAGCGAATGCTTGGGGTTTTCGGGAGAAAGGTCTTACGCAGGATCTTTGGACCTATTTGCGTTGGTGGAGAGTACCGAATAAGGTAGAACCATGAGCTGTATGAGCTGTATGAGTTGTATGCTGATATTGACATAGTAAAGCACATCAAAATCCAGCGGCTGCGCTGGCTAGGTCATGTCGAGCGAATGGAAGAACACGCTCCAGCTAAGAAGGTGTTATATTCGGAACCCGCTGGAGGACGACGCAGAAGAGGAAGACCTAACCTCCGGTGGAAAGGCCAAGTACTGGAGAACCTAACGGCGCTTGGAATTTCTAACTGGCGCCAGCTAGCGAAGAACAGAGATGGCAGGCGAAGCATATTATTTTCGGCCTAAATCAATATTCGGTTGTTATGGCCACATAAGTAAGTAAGTAAGTAAGTTGCAACAGTTATTTTGTACTATGTCTAACAAAATAAAATCGACGAACAAATGTCCAAAAATGAAATATCAAAAAGCATAGAAGAGGAATGGGCAATTTTAAAACATGCAATTACAATTGCAGCATCATACACAGTCGGAAGAGAAGTTAAGAAGAACTCACAGTAATTCGATGAAGACTGGAGAAATGCAATAGCAACTAAAGATCTAGCGAGAAAAAGCTGGTTGGAAAAGAAAACTAGAGCAGGTGAAGAAATTTACATCGAGAAAAGAAAAACTGCTACGAAAATGTGCCAGAAAAAGAAACGAGAATCCATAAAGAAGAATATAGAAAGCATCTGCGAAGACTTCAACTTCAACAAAACCCGAAAATTCTACAGCCAAAATAAAATCGAAAAACGGGGATTTCAACCCCGCATAAACATCTGCAAATCCAAAAACGGTGAAGTACTCTCCGATTAACAGAAGATTGTGGAACGATGGGCCGAACATTTTAGCGAATTGCTAAATATCGGGAGTGCTGAAGGAAACAGCGAAGAAACCGAACTACTAGCAGATGATAACAATATTGCTGAATATTTGTAGGACATACAACCGCCGACGTTAGACTAAATACAATGCGCGCTAAATCATATGAAAAACCACAAGTCACCAGGACAAGACAACATAACAGCTGAACTACTAAAAACTGTTAGTGAAAAATGTATCGAAAGAATGCACCATCTAACAACGCTGATATGGGAGCAAGAAGTATTTCCCAAAGACTGGAATATGGCGCTTATAAAACCAATCCATAAAAAAGGTGAAAAACCGTCTGCAAAAACTCCCGCGGTATCTCGCTTCTCAACACAACGTACAAAATTCTTGCACGAATCCTGAACAACAGACTCATACGATTCGCCGAAAAAATACTACCCGAATATCAGTGTGGTTTTCGGCCAGGTAGATCAACGTCAGACCAAATCTTCTCGATTAAACAATCAATGGAAAAATGTTACGAACACAACATCGACTTGCATTTGTTATTCATTGATTTCAAACAGGCATTTGATACCATAAACAGATTGACTATTCCAGCAATATTCAAAAGATGTAAAATTACAGAAAAAGTGACCAGAATAATAATGATGACTTTTCGTAACACCGAATGCAAAATTATGATACAAGACAAAACATCGAAAGCATTTTCTATACAGACCGGCATTCGCCAGTGCGATACACTCTCCTCAACAATTTTTAATTTATTATTGTGCTGTGCAGTAGATGAAGTATGCTACGCCAGACGGACTGGACATATATTAAATAGAACCATTCAAATATATGCATACGCTGACGACATTGCAATAGTAAGTAAAAATAAAATCGCGCTATTAACCACTTTCTCTGCGATTGAAACGGCAGCAACAAAAATAGGACTAAAAATCAATAAAGAAAAGACAAAATATATGCTTATGTCCAGAGCGAAAAACAGACAAGCATTAAAAACAATTAAGCTTGGAAAATATGAATTTGAAATAGTTAACACATTTACATATATTGGCTTCAAACTAACAGGAGATAAAGCCATGAGCGTCACAATCGACGAAAGAATCCAAGCAGCTAATACGTCATTGCATCACTCATAAGACTCTTCAAATCGAAACCTCTTAACCAGTCTTGTGCTATGGAGCTGAAACTTGGACTGTGAGTGAGAAAGACAAAACAGAACTTATGACTTTCGTAAGAAAAAATCTCCTAAAGGTCTTCGGCTCAATTAAAATTGGACCTGACGAATGGAGAATAAGGTAGAACGACGAGCTTGATCAGCTAATTCAAGGCGAAACGTGATGCGATTTATCAAAGCACAATGCATAATATAGATAGGCCATGTAACAAGAATGGAAGATTCAAGATCTCAAAGAAAAATGCTAGATGCGAAGTTATTCACCAACAAAGCAAAAGGAAGACCAAGATCAAGATGAATGGACAAAGTAAACGAAGACTTAAAGAAACTCCAAGTGGAAAACTGGAAAGAGACGACAAATGACCGAGTAGCATGGATTCGAATTGTTCAGCAGGCCAAAGCTCACAATGAGCTGTAGCGTAAAATGATGATGATGTTTTCCAACAACAATTTATTTAATCACTGTACTTGACACTTTAATTTCTATGTTTCTCATGTTATTTCTAATACTCCATCAATGTTTGGACGTCAACAAACTGGCCCTATTTACACAACACTCCAAAATCTTCCTTTATAGTAGTCGAATTACATTTCTTTCTTCCTCGTATGCTTGTTCTGCTTATAGCCTATTTGTTTTTGTTGACATTTGTTTCGATGTTGCTATTATTCGTGCTATTCGCAATTAGTGATTAATAACCAGCGATACTCGTTACACTGCCTTCCTCTTAACCTTGTCAATCCCAAACAAGTTCCTACGCCTCCCCTGATATGGCGCAAGTCATTCCAAGTCTACTACTTTAAATTGTGCCCTTCTATTCCAGACGCGTTGAATACGATACACCATGTCATTGATTTTCGTAATTATCTCATATGGTCCTTCATATGGTCCTTTGTAGTTTATGAGACAGAACTTTCTTTCGTTGTGGATTATAAAGCATTATAAGCTCTCCTTCGTAGAACCTATGTGTATTTGCCCTCCACTGAAAGCATTATGATACTCAGCTATCACTTCATTTATTCTTGCCTTGCGTACCACTAGAAGATCATTGGTGATTTTTCCATCTTCACTTTCCCATGCTCGGAAAAGACATCTATCCCTCAAGTGCAGGCTTTGCCATTGTGCCCAGTATGCCTTTGCTATTAGACTTTCATTAGTCATTTCTTGCCTGTCTGGACGTACGTCCTGCACCTTGTATTCCATAATCTTTACAACATCTGTGCTATTCCACTGATCATCTTGTACTCATTCGGTGGTCCATGACTCTTCTGGCAAGATATTTGCAAGTCGTATGTCGAAAAGGTGCTCTTTGCTTTCTGCTCTACTTCTACTTTCATTTTGCAAAGATGATGCTATTGCTTTTTCTTATCCATCTATGATCTGAGAGAGCACACCACCTTTTTCATAGCCACTCGAATCTGTGTCCAATACAAACTTTTTAACAGGTACTGGGTACGCTAATACTGGTGCTGAACATAGTCTTTCTTTCAGCTGTTCGAATGCTGAAAACCACACAAATGATTTTTCTTTCTTGTTAACTCACGCAGACTACTGGCGATGTTTGCCAATCCAGGAACAAATCATCTATATTAAGTTTACAAGCCTAGTAAGCTCCTTAACTCCTGAAGATTCGACTGGATAGGCCATTCTTGTACTGCTGCTACTTTCTCCTCATCGATATGTGCCCATTCTGTTGTTACTTTACGACCAAGATATTTAACTTCTTGCCTGAAGAGTGAACACTTTTTCATATCCAGTTTAAGCCCTGCTGATTGTATGCGCTCAAATACTCCTTTCAACTTTTCCAGGTGGTCGTTAGAATCTTTTCCCATCACGATAATGTCATCGAGGTACACCAAGCACGTTCTCCAGTGTAGTCCTCTGAGTACACGCTCCATCAGCGCCAATACTGAAAGCTGCTTTTTCTTTGTCCTCCTTACCAAGTTCCACCTGCTAGTAGCCACTTTGCAGATCAGGAGTTGAGAACCACTTAGCACCAGATAGCGTGTCCAGAGTGTCATCGATTCATGGCAGTGGATAAGATGTCTTTTTTCGTAATATCCTTTAACTTTCTGTAATCCACGCAGAATCGAGTACTTCCATCCTTCTTCTTTACCAGCACAACTGGTGAACTCCATAGACTCGCTGATGGTTCAATAATACCTTGTTTCTGCATATCGGAAATCAGCTTAATGGCTTCATCTCTTTTGGCCAATGGAACTCATCGTGGTGCTTTACGAATTAGTCTACAATCACCGGTGTCAATGTGATGCTTCACGATGGTTGTTCGTCCTCCAGTTTTTCATTTGGTGAAAAGATTAAACTGTACTTTTCCAATAGTTGTATGGACTTTTCTTTTCGTTGTTTGGTAAGCACACCTGCCCATTCTTCCATCTGTGATTTTCATTCCACTCGAAGAGCGCCCGATCTTCCACTTTTCATCGACGAACCCTTTTCGCAGTCTACTACGGCAATAAATTCCTGGCAATGACCAATGACCATTCCTTTCTTCACAACTGTAGGTGTATTGGTTGGATTTAGTATTCTCACCGGTACCATTCCATTCTCCTTAGATTCCACTAACGTGTTCCCAAGTACAATGTTATTTTCTATTTGTCTCTCTGCTTCCACTACCCACAACTTTCCTGTCACATCATTCACATACATCTGTGCCCAAATTACCTCTTCTGATTTGGCTGGAACCTCTTGGCGTTGACACATCAGTATTTGTTTGATACTTTCACTACGCCTTTAACCGATGTTTAATGATAACTAGACATTTCCGTAGCGTAGTATCCGTTGATTTAAATCTAACGTAAATCCATTGTCAATCTTGAAATCAACGCCAATTATTACGTAATCGATGAAGTCATGTTCCTACGTATAATTTCCAATAGATAATCGTTTCCTAATCTTACTCAGAATCTCTGCATCCTCACTCCTTGGCGTACGTAACTTTATTTACATTAAAGAATCAAAACACTACCAAATCGCTCTTTATTATAGAATGTGATACACGAGTATCTAAGGTTAACATGAACTTCATATTGTCCAGTTTTCCATCGACAGTCAAGCTGCTTGGCACACTGTGAGATCTGATGTTTGTGCTTCTAGTTGGCGTACTCGTGGCGGCTTTATACATCAAAGCGCTACTTACTGTTTCGGCATATGTATTCCTTGGTGACATGCCTAGGGCACGCTTAATCTTTCCATCACGTGTACTTTCTATGAATGCCTCTAATTCTATTTTCTCAATGAATCCTTACGAATTACCAGATAACACTAGATGACATAAGTCGGAAGCGAAATCTTGAAGGTTCTCATTACTCCGTTGCACTAGCGATCTTAATTGCACTCGATGTAAATGGCTCTTATATTCACTTCCATATTTGCGTTGGAGTGTGTCCATCAGTGATTGGTTGCTACCACGATCTTTCTCTGGAACCATCTGCAAGTTTTCTGAGGCATTACCTTTAAATGCTACAATTAAAGCAGCATTATGGTCACTATCGTCCCATTGATTCTTTGAAGCTGTTGTCTCGAACTGAAGCTTGAAGATGTTGAAAGACGTGATTCCCTCAAATGTTGGTGGTTTTAGTTTAATTGTACTTCAATCGCTAATCACTGATGGGGCTGGTGCATTTAGAATTAGTTTATAAAGTTCGCGCTTTAATTTCTCAATTTCTTTTCCTCGAAGTCATCATGTCTATCTACATGTTCCTTCAGCTTATCATCTAAATTATCCACATGTTCTTTCAGCTCAGTGACTTTGTCATTAATAGCTCCGAAAGTTTCTTGAAATCTGAGGTGAATTCCTTTTTGTAGACATGTTCTTAACGAGTCGAATGTTCTTGAAGCCTGTAGTCAATTGTTTTCTGGAATTCCCCAACAACGTTTTCTTGCCGAGCCGAATGTTCTTGAAACGTAGTCAATTGTTTTCTGGGATTTCCCAATTTCTAGATGTCGATTTGTTGCTATCGTTGGCAATAGAGCGTAAGAATACGTGTGAATTTGCACAATTGTGATATGAAATGCCGATCACTGAATTATACACAAAAAATGTTCTCAATTTTTTCTTCAAATGCGTAAGTTTTTAAAATAAATTAATAGATGCAATGTTTCACATCTGCCATTTTCATCGACATAAAGGCACGATTACACTGTTTGTACAACTGCCAAATTTTTGGCATCTTGAATTTGATCAAATTTTTGTGTTTGTCAAATATATTTGGTTGGTGGTATGTCGATTTTCAGTAAATATTTATTTGGTTTGAAGTGTGAAATTATTTGAAATGCATGTTATTTGTGTATGGTGTGTAAATTGTACCAGACGTGTATATTGTGTTCATTCGTCATCATTTAAGTAATAAATAAATATATAAGAAATAAACTGAAATAAAATGGCTTCATATTAATATATTGCTGTTCTTTTTGCTGATTCCCATTTTTTATTGTCGGAAAATGGTTAAAAAAATACGAAAACGTCGTACTGTATGGGTGAATAAGTGGTTGCAGAAGAGGGAAAGAGAAGGATGTTACATAAAGTTACTGCAGGAATTGCGAAATGAAAAGCCAATTCTATATCGAAATTTTACGCGTATTACGCTGAATAGCTTTGATTTCTTACTACAACTAGTAACGCCGTTAATTGAGAAAAAAGATACAACAATGAAAATATCGATCTTCGCGTTTTCTGGCGACTGGTGAAAACTTCAAGTCGCTGCGATATCAATTACGCATTCCACAGAGTACAATTTCCAGAATTATTCCCGAAGTGTGTGACGCTATTTTCAAGCATGTTACTGTTATCAAATTTGTTATATTATTTGCTGTTCTTTATAATTTTCAATAGTGACACTGTTTGGTAAACAACCAAACAATTATTTGTACAAATAAGATCCAAATAAATATTTAGCATGTTCGTGACCAAACTTATTTGGCATTATCACTGTTTGTCAAAAAATTGCGAAAAAACACGTTTCTCGCGAATATTTCGAAAATGCTTCTTTGGAAAAATAAATGAAAGCAAGTTTCTTTTTCAGCAACTCAAGGTTAGTCTATCAAATTCTCTTCTTTTTTTTTTTGCAAAAGAGGAAAACATTTTCGAGGTTTGTTATAGGCTGCTCGCAAAAGAAATTTGAATCGTCCAGTCGGTAATTAAAAACAAATTTACCTATTACTATTTTAACTGCGTTCTCTCACTGTCAGTTTTATTATTCAACATAAAATGATCTATTCCACGCTATATCTTGTGTTCCGACAAACTGAACTTAGTTGATAAGAAAACTGAGATTAAAGTGTCTAACTGTGTACCCAAACGACTTTACTTATTTTTACATATATGATATTGACGATGTAATGATAATACGATGCACAAATTTACAGTAAAAAAAAAGTCTACAGTATTAATTTTTATTTGATTTATACTTATTAACAGATAAGAGATATTATTTCGCAGAAGGGATGCAAGCATCAACTCTTTGGTTAGCAGTTTAATTGACTCTACAATTCGGTGTAAAATCGAAGCATCTGTTTTTAATTTGGGCCGTTTTGGGTGGTTAATTAGACCACACGGGTGCTTTCAACATAGATTCCATCAGAATTCTTTTAAAAATGTTTGTCCTGAAAGAAGCTCAATGAGTCTTCTGCCTTGAAACACGATATTGACCGGTAGTAATTTGTCACCACCCCACTGATTGTACACCTTCCTCTATAGAAAAAATCTCCTCTCTTCGAAGTTTGAGAAAATTAATATTTCCGTAGGTAACCCCTCCAGAACTACTTGAAGAATAAACTCTCTTGTGTGTAAACTATAGATTGAGCTACCACAAGAGGAAGGTTAGATGAGGTTATAACACTCCACTTATGCCAGAATATTCGTGTCAACGATGGACACCAGTAAAGATAAAATACGCCATATTTTACAATTTTTCTTCGATAAAAACGAAAACGCAAGACAGACGGCTGAAAATGTGAATAGTGTTGATGGTCCTGATGCTATAACCTCCAATCACGTGCAATTTTGGTTTCGTCGATTCCGTTCCGGTAATTTTGGTGTCAAAGATGCATCACACTCTGTCGAAAATATCGATAAAATAATAGAAATCGTCGAGTCTCACCGTCATGTAAGTACTATTTCTATTGCACAAAAACCGTTTGGAACCATTTAAATAAGCCTGGATACAAAAAGAAGCTAGATGTATGGGTGCCACACGAGTTAACGCAAAAAAAACCTCATGGACTGAATTTCTATCTGCGAATCGCTGCTAAATATAAACAAAATCGATCCATTTCTGAAGCTTGTGGTCTGGTGATAAAAAGTGGTTCAATTACGGCAACGTCAAGCGAAAACGGTTGTGGTCGAATCGAGGTGGCCAAGCGCAAAAGGTGGCCAAGCCAGGGTTGACGGTTTTTGGCCAATAGGAGAGGAATTGTGTTCCATCAGGACAACGCCAGAACATACACACACGCCAGAAGCTGCGGGAGCTTGTTTGGGAAGTCTTATGCATACACCTTATTGTCCGAACCTGGCACCAAGTGATTACTACCTGTTCCTGTCTATGGCGAATGATTTTGCTGGTGAAAAATTCGCCTCAAAAGAAGCTTGTGAAAATCGACTGTGCCAATAGGGACGAGGGTTTCTATGAGAGTGTCATTATGAAATTACCTTCAAAATATTTCACCTAAATGGGTCATTCTAACTATGCTAAATAAAACCTTCAATTTAATATAGAAAACCTATGCTACGATGAAACTATAAGCCGTTTATGGGGATTCTCATCTAAATTGAGCTTCATCAATCCATAATATTGACGTTAAATAATGTTAATCTTATTCATTGTGTCGTAGAATGCAGATTTGACAATTTTTCGTTGAGTCATATCTACAGGAAACCTTTCTTATATGGGTGAGAATGTCTTCGAGAATGTCCATGGTTTCCTGATATGCTGATATGCTGATATGCTGATATTTCGGACTTCATTTAGTAAATTTAAAATTTCTTCACCATCGTTTGAAAAAGTTTGTACAAATTAGAATATCTTTAGATTTTATTATTAATTTTATTGTTCCCCCGCCACACTGCCGCGATATTATGATTTATTACTAAACATAAAATTTTACATATTATTCTTATGTTACTATTACAACATTTAATTAAATCGTACGTTTTAATTACAAATTTAATTTCCTTGAATTTCGCGTAGTTCAAACGTATGGGTCTGAGTCCAAACATATACATCAAATGCCAGCTCAGAGGAACATGGTCCTAGTATGTATTCAGTTTCCTTTATATTGTTCGTTTATATTCCGACCATCAGTACAGTTTTGAAGACGAAAAGATTTTCCGTATTGACTGTAATGTTGTTTGGAAAATAAAGAAAAGTCGTAACTAATTTTTTTACATTATATGATCTAACATTTAGAAAAAGACAAAATTTGCGAACTTCGGGTTTAAGCCGCAATCTCTAAATCTTATCCGATGGACTTAAAATTTTATATTGAGTTGTTTTTTGGGTAACCTGATTTTTCTAGAAGGCGTTCCTAACAATATCGACAATTTCAGAAACAGCGGCCACCGTGATATCCATATTCATATAATTCATACAGCATAAGCGTTTTTGTATTCATATCCATAGTACAAGTGTTGGTGTTTGATCTGACTATATTTGTCCACTAAACAAATTATATTATATTTGTTTACCATATTATATAAACAAAGCTAGGTCTCTATGTAGAATCTCTGGTTGCCTTTTAGACCTCTTAGTTCCGAACACCCACAATGTGCATACATATCAATATGGTATATATACACACCTAATACATGCAGCCATACGCACAGACATATTTCAGAAAGGAAAGTATTATAAAGTTATACAAATTAGGCTGGGACCTTAAAACGTGGTCAGAAAGAGATATATATATATATATATATATATATATATATATATATATATATATATATATATATATATATATATATATATATATATATATATATATATATCTGTTTCGTGCATTCCTTTTGCGACTCGTTTCTCATTTCTTATAATATTTTGAACGTATGTACCTCTTCCACTCTGCTCTCGTAAGCGTTATATTTGAGCTCGTGTATAGCTGGAACTCTTTTTTCACTGTTCTTGTTGATCTCCTTATATTTTGCAGTTTGTGTATCACTTCCTTACTCTCTTACCTTAAGGGTGAATAAGCTTTAGAAATATTTCACTTTTTACTATGACTTGACTTTATTGCATCCATTGATTGTGTTTTGACTTGAATATAATCAATTATTGTAACACCCTCTAAAACCATCACCACTATCTCTCATATTATAGCTGTGTTGCAAATGCGGTTCATTCATTGATCACATTGCATTTACGTATTACGTCAACTAATTAATGGCTCACGAAGAAGAAATTCAAAATGCACTCTTTTTCTTACTGCCATGAATCCTTGCAAAATATTATTAATACTGTTATTTATTATCATTAGTATTATTACTATTATTCATTATAATTATTATATTCAGTCGCTATTTTTTTTTCTTGTTTTCAAGCTTTAATATTAAAAAATACGATAAGCTTCTCAGTTCGTCACTTTTCTTCTGGCTTTTACCGTTTTACTTCTATGAGATGATATCCGTCAGAATTTGTTATGCTAAGAAAAATAACTTCTTCCTCGAGTCCTTCGCACTATCGCCCCACCTGCAACATTA
The DNA here is from genome assembly GCA_963854835.1 of Megamerina dolium. NCBI lineage: Eukaryota > Metazoa > Arthropoda > Insecta > Diptera > Megamerinidae > Megamerina > Megamerina dolium. Next base: position 40,499,869 of record OY978530.1, read on the forward strand.
ACAAAAACAAGATCAAAATTAGTTATAATTAAAACACAATGAAACAAATAACAAGACATACGTAAAACAGTTAAGAAATCACGTTATACCCCTACCAAGTTAACGAATAATTCGAATCTCCGCCTAAGTAACTTTGATATCAAAAAAAGTTTTGAACGGTGTCATTTAGAGTTAAATTCATTTGTTGTTGTAGCCGAATTTAGCCGTGTTGAGTAACAGTTCTAAAACGTTTACTAACTTCCTTGTCTTCTATTGCTGTTGTTGTTCTTCTTCAAGTTGGTGCTTCGGTGAAGGAAAGTAAAAGTCTGTGTTGGTAACATTTCCTATACTTGCTAATATAAGTTGAATACAGTTCTTGCAAGCGTGTTGTGGTTTTATTAATTCGTGGTATTGAATGTGGCTCCTATCAGTACAAATAACTTTGATATTTTATTGAATTTATTATCACAAGGTCAACAGAAGAGAAAGCAAAAAATGTTGTTGTAGACACTCTCGTGTCTCTTAAGCAACAAAGAGCCACTGTTAAAGGCAATATTGCATGTATAAAAAATATGTTGAAGAATTTTGTGCAAGTTGGAATTCTATAGATTTAGAATGCAGGTTAGACACTCTAACCTCATATATCAAGCAAATCACGACATAGCAGACGGAATTCGAGAAGACTGATGATAAAAGAGCTGATGTAGAAGAACTATAAGAACAAAGACCATCTTATTGTCGTTGTTAGGCAGAAATAGGCATAGGGAAAGTTCAGCATTTGAAAACAATTTGGGTGTTGCTATAACTCCTACGAACCGCTTACCAAATTTAAAATTACCAAGTTTTGACGGAAAATATGCCACTTACAAAAATTTTATTCGTTCGTTTAAAAACTTAGTACATGATGATCCTAATTTATCGTCAATCGCAAAGTTCAATCACAAGTTGACTTGCTTGACTGGAGATGTTCCTTTAAAGTAAAAGAAAGTAACTGCCCTAAAACATTAGAGCGACTCGAAGAAAGGTACGACAAAAATGTTTAATTTTTTTATAGTATTGAACAAATATTTTGTATTCCAAAATGATTAAGCCTTGTGTATCTGCTTTATTCCAGGCAGTAGACACTGCGTGTTCAACATACGATTCGTTGTTGTCGCTGGTGTCTTGGAAAGATATTACAAATACTATTACATTTCGTATTATCAAAATACAAAATGTAAATAGATTTATAGTCAAGATTATTCCAAATTGCCCACATTGAATGATTGCTCTAATGTTTTAATTTGCCGTTGCCAGTCGTTGAAGGTAAATAAAGACAAGATGTGAAAGCTAGAAAACCACTATCATACGGAAAACGAATCCAACCCTAAAACCATTTCTCGCGTTATTAAACGCTTTAAGGAAGAACCGCGTATTGATCGGAAGAAAGGATCTGGCAAAAGAAGAGTCACATGACCGTGAAAAGGCGAAGAACTTTGTGACAATTTTGAAGAGAAATCCAAATATTTAGGGAAGGAAATTGGCAGTGAAGGCTGATTGCTCAGAATCTTTTGTGAGCAGGATTAAGAAGAAAGCTGGGTAGAACACATACAAAGTGCAAAAAGTTCCGGATAGAACCGCTGTCAAACAACGAGTTAAAATGCTGAACCAAAATTTCGTCAAGAAATTTGAATGCTGCATAATGGACGACGAGACTTATGTTTTAGCGCACTTTCCTAGCTACCTGGCCAGGAATTTTATACAGACGATTCTCGAGGAAATGATGCTGAAAAATTTAAAGCCAAAAAAATTACAAAATTTCCAAAGAAATTCCTTGTTTGGCAGGCAATTTGCAGTTGTGGCAAAATGAGCAGCGCATTCGTGATATCGGGTACAATAAACAGCGAAAAATATGTGAAGGAAAAGCTTGCAAAAAAGATTGCTTTCATTTTTGCGCCAACATGAAGTGACCACGTTTTTTTTGGCCTGACTTCGCTTCATGTCACTACAGCAAAACGGCCTTAGAGTGGTTCCAAAGGAAAGAAGTGATTTTGGTGCCTAGAGAAGCCAATCCACCAAACTGGCCAGGACTAAGGCCGATTGAGAGATACTGGGATTTAGTAAAAAGGGAGACGAAAACAACAAAAAATGTGGCTAAAGGCCTTCAAGACTTCAGAAGAAAGTAGTCTGCAGCAGCTGTGAGGGTGTCGAACACTGCCATAAAAACATTAATGGAAGGGATTCCTGAAAAAATAAGATTTTTTAATTAAAAATAATAATTCCTAGTTTTTTGAAATCTACAAATAATAATAATTGAAATCTACAAATAAAAACGTATGTCCACTGGTACCCCAAACTTCTACTTTTGGCCAAGTGATACTTGCGACCGCTGTGGTAAAAATAAAAAATAGATTCGGAGAATACCGATTTGCAAGAGCCCTTTTAGATTCGAGTTCCCAATTTAATTTCATGTCGGATGATTTTGCACATTCATTAAAACTAAAGCGAAAACATAATACACTGAATCTTATTGTTGTTGGCTTGCTTAATACTGGGGTAAAGCAAAGAGTATCAACGACTATAAAATCCAGAATAAATTCGTATATGGTTACATTTTATTTCTGGTTAATGAAATCGATGTCGGGTTATCAACCAACTACAAATATACCGACTACTGCATAGAACATTCCATCAAATATTGAGTCGAATATTGACCCACAGTTTTACAAACGCCGCAAAATAGATTTGTTGCTGGGCGCAGATATTTTCTTTGAGCTATTGTCTGTCAGAATATTTCATACACCAGAAACTCGAGACATGTATGTGAACTTTATGTGAAAATATTTGAAACTTGGTCCTATGTCACTAGCACCTAACTCAATGCCAAAAGAGCCGCATTACTTTATACCACACAAATGTGTTATACGACAAAATAGTATATAAACCAAGCTTAGAGTGGTATTCGATGTGTCAAGCCGCACTTCTTCAAGCATTTCTTTAAATAGTATTCTCATGATGTGGCACACAATTCAGTCAATTCTGTACATTACATTGCTCAAGTTTCGGTGTAGTAAATTTGCAATAAGAACCGATATAACAAAAATGTATATTCAAGTCGAGGAGGATGAGGCAGACCAGAATTTCCAATTGATACCGTGGCGTGAGAACGAAAATGTGCCTATTCAAATATATCGTTTAAATACTGTGACATATGGCAGAACACCGGCAATATATTTGGCGATAAAACGGAATTAGGTGAGCTTAAGAGAGAATATCTTAGATTAGACTCAAAGATAATTCGAGAAGACGAATTGGATGACTTGTTGTCCGGTGCACAAAGATTCAAGAACTGCAGCAGATTAAAAATGAAGTGACCACAATTCTGAAATCTGTTGGTTTTCAGTTAACAAAATGGTACTCGAAATATGAGAATTTCATTGAACGTAAAGACAAAACGCTTCAGTTTAACGGCTTTGAATCCACGGAAAAACTGTAGCTAAATAAATTAGAATGGAATCAATCAATCCCAATGAATTTAAATACAGTCTGGGAAATGTTTGAAGTGAGTTTGTCTCAAATTCACAGGGTTCAAATTCCTCGATTCGTTCAAACTACCGATTGTTGTTGTTAATAGAATTTTGTCATTATTGCGGGTTCCATTGTTGTTATTAAATACAGCGTAATTTTTTTAGAGAAATGTATGAAATCTTTAGTTGAGTCGATAGAACAATCTATATAATTCAATGTTTGAAGATGATTTAATGTACATGCTGACCGCGGCTGCTCCTCAAATGGTTCATACGCTGGCTCCAATTTTGGCATACTCTCTCCAACATATCGGCCGGTATCTCAAGAATAAATTCTTCAATATTGGATTCCAGTGTGTTAACCTTTGCGGGCTTGTTTCTATAGCAACCTTAACATAGCCCTACAAAAAATAGTCTAAAGGCGTTAAATGGCACCATCTAGGCGTAAAATAAAATGTTCACAGAACTCGCCTCTCAATTGGGCCATTGTTTCGCGTGCTGTGTGGCATGTGGCATCGTCTTGTTAAAACCACATGTCGGCCAAGTCCAGCTCTTCCATTTTGGGCAAAAAAAAGTTTGCAATCATCCTGCCTTCATCGTCTTTGAAAAAGTACGATCCAATGATGCCACCGGTACACAATCCACACCAAACAGTGCATTTTTCGGGATGCATTGTTAGTTCTTGCAATGATTCTGCCTGCTCTTCACACCAAATACAGCAATTTTGATTGTTCATGTTCCATTCAACCACAAATGAGCATCGTCGCTGAATGGAAGAAGTTCGTTTCTTAACCGATCATGAATTTTGATAATAAAATTCAATAATCTGCAGTCGTTGTTCGTTTGTAAGTCGTTTCATGGTTAAATTATAGATCAAACTGAACATGTTTGACAGTAACATGTAACACGAAAACAGATGAGTTGCTAAAAACAGTGTTGCCAAAAAGAAAGTTACTAAAATATTACCCTTTACATATTTACGATGTGTTGTGATGAGTTAGGAAATAATGTCAATTCCTAATGTAAGCATGAAATTTTAAAACTGCATTATTTGACAAATTACGCAAAATGTTATGTGCAAAGTCTTTATTGCAAATGTATATAAGGTTTGATACTTAAAATTAATGCGTTTCCATAAAAACTTAAATTTTTTTTTTGTTATTTTCGCAATTACTTACTTACTTAATTTCTTATGTGGCCATTACAATCGAAAATCGATCCAGGCCGAATCTAGCATGCTTCTCCAGAAAACTAGATGGAGCCAGTTAGAGATTCGAAGCGCTAACAGGTTCTCCAATACTTAGTCCTTCCATCGGTGGTTGGGTCTGCCTCTTCTGCGTCGTCCACCAGCTGGTTTCAAATATAACACTTTCATAGCCAGAGCATGTTCTTCCACTCGGTCGACATGACCTAGCCAGCGTAACCGCTGAATTTTAATGCACTTTACTATGTCGGTGTCAGCCTACAGCTTTTACAGGTTATGGTTGTACCTTATTCGATACTCGCCACCAACGCAAATTGGTCCAAAGATCTTTCGTCAGACTTTTATCTCAAAAACTCCGAAAATTCTCTCTCATTCTACAAGCTTCGGGGCCTTAAGTAGGAACAGGCACGATGAGGGACTTGTAGAGTGTACTTTTCGTTTCTTGAGAGAGAGAGAGCTAGATTTCTCAAATGGTTACTTAGTCCAAAGTAGCACCTGTTTGCAAGAGTGATCCTCCGTAGTATCTCCATGATGATATCATTACTGGTGTTAATGCTGGTTTCAACATACTCGTAAACTTTGGTACTTCAAAAGTGGCGTGCTGTCCAAGACGGTAGGACTCTTTGCTTGTTAGCACTAGGCACTTCGTCTTGCCCTCGTTCACCGTAATACCCATTCGACGCGAATGTGTTTCCAACTCTGAGAATGCTGCACTGACTGCTCGCGCGTGTTCATGCCGATTATATCAATGTCATCGGCATATGCCAATAGCATGACACTTTTATTGAAGATATTGACACTGTCGTAAATCAGCAGCTCGTATTATTTGTTCGAAATTATTTTATTATATTAAAAGGTTGGTTTTTTTGAAATATAGCAAAACAAAAATATTGCTGATATTGATTCATTTTGACTGAGCCTGTAATACAATGGCGTATTTTGTCTTTACTGGTGTCCGTCGTTGACGCGATTATTCTGGCCTAAATGCACCTCCCTTGGGAGTTATAACCTTACACAGATTACACAGATACAGATTACCAAAACCATCCATCCATCCATATGTATGGATACACACACACACACACACAGCAAGCCAGACGGCTGAAAATGTGAATAGTGTTTATGGTCCTGATACTATAACCTCCAATCACGTGCAATTTTGGTTTCGTCGATTCCATTCCGCTAATTTTGATGGCAAAGATGCATCACACTCTGTCGAAAATATCGATAAAATAATAGAAATCGTCACAAAAACCGTTTGGAACCATTTAAATAAGCCTGGATACAAAAAGAAGCCTGATGTATGGGTGCCACATGAGTTAATGCAAAAAAAAACCTCATAGACCGTATTTCCATCTGTGAATCGCTGCTGAATCGCAACAAAATCGATCCATTTCTGAAGCGCATGGTTACTGGTGATAAAAAGTGGGTCACTTACAACAACGTCAAGCGAAAACGGTAGTGGTCGAATCGTGGTGAGCCGGCGCAAACGGTGGCCAAGCTAGGATTGACGGCCAGGAAGATTTGCTATGTGTTTGGTGGGATTGGTAAGGAATCATCTACTATGAGCTGCTCCCCTACGGCCAAACTCTTAATTCGGACTTGTACTGTTAACAATTGGACCGTCTGAAGGAAGCAATCGCCCAGAAGCGGCCAGCTTTGGTTAATAGGAGAGGAATTGTGTTCCATCAGGACAAAGCCAGGCCACACACATAGATAGTGACCCGCCAGAAGCTCCGGGAATTTGGTTGGGAGGTTCTTATATATCCACCTTATAATCCGGACAAGGCACCAAGTGTTCCTCTTCCTGTCTATGGCGAATGATTTTACTGGTGAAAAATTCGCCTCAAAAGAAGCTTGTGAAAATCGACTGTCCGAGTTGAGTGTTTCTATGAGTGTGGCATTATGATATCACCTTCAAAATGGCAACAAGTTATCGAACAAAACGATATATATATATATATATATATATATATATATATATATATATATATATATATATATATATATATATTATATATATATATATATTTTATATATATATATATATATATATATATATATTATATATATATATATATATATATTATATATATATATATATATATATTATATATATATATATATATATATATATATATATATATATATATATATTGTAACACACATATTCGTGTTACAAATTAATATTTTTTTGTTTTCTAACAAGCTTTTTTTATTGGATCTTTCAAAATTACTTAGAAACTAACAATAAGTAATCAAATCTGACAAACTAACTAAAATTATGTAGTATTCCCTACGTTCCATCACAATTTGTTGAGTCGCGAGGTATAGCAATTTCACAGCATATTCAGTGTGTCTTTTCTTTTTAATCGACGATGCCCCTTGCTCAGCAACAATTGCCTAGCAAGGGGATTCGGATGAACATTTAAATCTCGATGGATGTTAACGTTCCTCATATACCAAGGCGCGTTTACAATAATTCGCAGACACTTGGATTGTATTCGCTGCAATTTTTCGATATTAGAGGGAGATGCGGTGCCCCAAAACTGAATACCATAAGTCCAGATTGGCTTCAGGATTGCTTTATATAATAGCACTTTGTATTCGAGATTCAACTTTGATCTTTTGTGTAACAGCCACCATAACTGATTGATTTTAAGCTTGATCTGAGTTTTCTTTGCCTCTATGTGATTTTTCCAGGTCAGTCTTCTGTCGAGGTGAATACCCAAGTACTTTGTTGAGGAACATTGTGGAACTGATTGGCCATTAATTTTAAGTGGGGGACATGTATCTGGCCTTAGCGTGAAGGTTACATGTACGCTCTTTGATTGATTGACTTTTATACGCCATTTTGCTAGCCAGATTTCGAGAGAATCGACATGAGTCTGCAGGAGTTTAGTAGCTTCTATGGGGTTAGAGCGAGAGCACAATATTGCCGTATCATCAGCAAAGGTCGATATGAATGTATAGTTATTGTTGGGCATATCTGAAGTGTATAAGAGATACAGTAAGGGGCCCAAAACGCTTCCTTGAGGAACGCCAGCGTGAATATCCAATGGATTTGTTGTGTAATCCTTGTGATGTACGAGAAATTGTCTTTTCGTGAGGTAGCTACTGAGCAATGAGGAGATATTTGCAGGCAGTAATAGTTTGAGTTTGTAAATAAGGCCATCATGCCATACTTTATCAAAGCTTGAGTGATATCAAGAAAGACAGCTGAGCAATACTTTTTTTCTTCAAAAGTGTTCCTTATCAGAGTTACAATGCGGTGGACTTGTTCTATTGTGCCGTGCTGTTTTCTAAATCCAAACTGATGTTGAGGAATCAGTTGGTTGAGATTAATAAATGGAGTTATATTTATAAAAAGTAGCTTTTCGAATACTTTGGAGAGTAAAGGCAGGAGGCTGATAGGTCTGTACGATGCAACTTTTGTAGGGTCTTTTCCTGGTTTTGCTATCATAATAATTTTTGAAGTTTTCCAGCATTTGGGATAGTGTTTAATACGAAGGATAGCATTGAAAATGTGCATGAGATGAATTACTGAAGCCGGAGGTAGCTCTTTTATCATTTTAACGGTAATTTTATCTGGACCAGGTGATTTTTTTGGGTTTAAATCTTTATAAATTGCTTTGAATATGTCCTTTTTTTAATTTTGAGCGTTATTGAGCAAGGTTGAGAAGTTAATTTTGGTAATGAGGACTGTAAAGAGGGTGGATTGGGTGTAAACACACTTTTTAGGTGGTTTGCAAAAGCCAAACCCTTCTCACAGTTGTTTCTATCCCAATTACCGTCACTCAAACGGATGTGGGAATCAGTGAGAATTGGCCGATTTGAGTTTTTTGCTGATTTCCACAAAGAGTAGTCTGACGCTTCACCAGGTGTTAATTTCGCTATGTGCTCTTCTAACTCTTTGTTGTTTTTATTTTTTAAGGCTTGCTTTAACTTTCGAGTGCAGTGCTGTAGCTGTGTTTTCAGATTCGGTGATCTGAATTCTTGCCATTGTCTTCGGAGTCTTCTTTTCTGTCTTACTAGCAATTCAATGTCGGCTGGTGTGTATGGGCTATAGTTTGATTGCTTGCATACCTTTGTGCAGGTGGCTGAGCTGAGAGCTAATGAGAGCAGCTGGTTGAATTTTTCGAGTGCTGAGTCTACATCGTGTCCATTTCTTAATACAGTACTCAGAGGAAGATGGGAATTTATATATTTCTTGAATTTTAACCAGTCTATTTTCTTTCTAACGCAATTGTCTTGGGGGTTTGGTGATTTTATAGATATTACCGTGGGTGAGTGGTCAGATGATAGATCATAATTACACTCTGTGGAGATATTTTCCATCTGCAAACCTTTGGCGACTCCAAAGTCTATGAGATCGGGTATTTTCCTCTTGTCCGTCGGCCAATATGTCGGTTGACCATTTGAAATAACATCGTAGCCGTGGTTAGTGATGATTGAACATAGTCTTCTGCCTTTTGGAGTTATTAAGCGGGAGCCCCAGTGAGTGTGTTTGGCGTTGAAATCGCCAGCAACCAAGAATTTGCTACCAAGAGTTGAGAAAAATTCTTGATATTGCTGTTCGGTAATACTGTATCTTGGGGGACAGTATATCGCAGATATTACTAGCTTAAAGATGTATTCTTCCAGACATGTAGATGTTGCTTGCAAGTAGACGCTACTGAAATCTTCGAGAACATGATGTTTTATTCTGCTTTTTATCAATATGGCAGTTCCTCCACGTGCCTTACCATGCGGATGATTTGTGGTGTACAGTTTGTAATATGGTTTTTGGTAGCAATTTTTGTCAGTGAAATGGGTCTCAGATATCATCATTATGTCGATTTGGCTGGATTCAAGGAATTGAATTAGCTCCAAACGGTGCTGGCTTAAGCCGTTGGCGTTCCAGTGGCATATCTTGAGACAACTCATGGTCTGGATAGCAATGTTTGGAGTAACATCGATTGATTTTTCATCATTTCTTGCATCATTGTTTGCATTGAGTTCATGAATTGGTTCATATTCTGAATTAATGTTTGAAGCAAATGTTCAAGAGTACTTGGCTGTTGGGTGGGCAGTGAGTGTTTCTGCTCATTATTTACATTGCTTTGTTGGTGTGGGTTTTGTTTTAACACGCTAGCGTATGAATTGGTTTGATTCTTGTTTGGGATTGCAGAGAATTGTGTTGCATCAATATTTTGTCTCTTACTTGAGTTGGCTATCTGAGTTTGCTCAACTGGTTTTAGAGGTTGATTGCTAGCGGAGAAATTTAGCTTTAGGGTTGTATATACAGGGCAACCTGCATAATTTGCGGTGTGATTACCTCCACAATTGCTGCATTTTTTCATGCTAACATCGCCTTTAGATTTTGGGCATATGTTTGATTTATGGAGATCTCCACAAATCACACAAACAGCTGCCAGGGTACAATTCTCTTATGGGGTTCTTCGATTGTGATTTTGCGATGCAACAAATATCGAATTTTGTATATGGGGTGTACTTCACCTTTTTTTAGGGGTTTTGTTTAGGGCTGAAGCTCAATACGATATAACGGTTGAGGTATATTGCTCTTGTTGAGAATATTCAATACTGTTTTGGTTTGAAACCCTTCTTCCTGAAGGGCAAGTTTGATTTCGTTAATGTCAACGTTGGGTTCGACGCCTTTAAATACAACGATTAAGCCCTTACTACTTTTTAGCTGATATGTGTAGTAAGTCTTTTATACAGCATCAAATTCCGCAATTACCTTGCAATAATGAGTTTCGCTGTAGATTTGCACTTTCGTTTCCTCAATTTGGCCTTTGCGAATAGGAACAACGTGGAAATTCTTTGGTCCTATAAGACTTGTAATTCTAGAAATCAACTTATCTGAGTTGCGTTCTCTTAAGAAAATGGGTGGGGGTTTGAAATTTTTCTTGGAGATAATATTTTCGTCACTTTCATCACCTGAAAGCAGAGCGTATCTATTTTCCGAACTAATAGGGGCAGTGTTCTGCTTTTGAATTTTTGTTGAATTCATTTGTTTTGAATTTTGTGGACTTCTTTTTCGCTTTACTACAGTAATGTAGCGATCAATTCCAGTTTGAACAGCAACTGGTTCTTTATTAGTCATCGCACTAGTTGCTTTAACTACTGGGTCATGAAAGGCCGTTATTTGTTTGCTTTGATGTTGTAGCTGTTGGTGTTACAGCAGGAGAAGCGCATTGTACACTCCACGGTATAGAGGGAGATAGTATATCACGAGAGAACAAATTATTTTTTTGTCTGAATTTATTGTTGTTGCAAATTTTGATGTAGTGTTAGAGTGAGGAATATGTGCAGGCAAAAGATTTGCACTGTTACTTTCACTTGTGCAGTGGGTATCAACTGTTTTTATTTTATAATGCACTTATCGGGGGGGTTTGCGCGGGTGATTGGAAATTATTGTTTTCACACACATTAACAGGCGATTGCCGTTGCCGGAGAGGAGAGCGCTGAACACTCATATTACAAACAAAATGTTTGGAACGACATTATTATTTTTTTTTTTCTTTGATTTTAATGTTCTTTTTGCTTATTTGTATAAGCAATAAAAAATTACAGAAATACTTGAGTTTACTTAGCGGCTTCAGTAATTCATCTGATGCACATTTTCAATGCTATCCTTCGTATTAAACACTATCCCAAATGCTGGAAAACTTCAAAAATTATTATGATAGCAAAACCAGGAAAACACCCTACAAAAGTTGCATCGTACAGACCTATCAGCCTCCTGCCTCTACTTTCTAAAGTATTCGAAAAGCTACTTGTCATGAATATAACTCCATTTATTAATCTCAACCAACTGATTCCTCAACATCAGTTTGGATTTAGAAAACAGCACGGCACAATAGAACAAGTCCACCGCATTGTAACTCTGATAAGGAACACTTTTGAAGAAAAAAAGTATTGCTCAGCTGTCTTTCTTGATATCACTCAAGCTTTCGATAAAGTATGGCACGATGGCCTTATTTACAAACTCAAACTATTACTGCCTGCAAATGTCTCCTCATTGCTTAGTAGCTACCTCACGAAAAGACAATTTCTCGTACATCACAAGGATTACACAACAAATCCATTGGATATTCACGCTGGCGTTCCTCAAGGAAGCGTTTTGGGTCCCTTACTGTATCTCTTATACACTTCAGATATGCCCAACAATAACTATACATTCATATCGACCTTTGCTGATGATACGGCAATATTGTGCTCTCGCTCTAACCCCATAGAAGCTACTAAACTCCTGCAGACTCATATCGATTCTCTCGAAATCTGGCTAGCAAAATGGCGTATAAAAGTCAATGAATCAAAGAGCGTACATGTAACCTTCACGCTAAGGCTAGATACATGTCCCCCACTTAAAATTAATGGCCAATCAGTTCCACAATGTTCCTCAACAAAGTACTTGGGTATTCACCTCGACAGAAGGCTGACATGGAAAAATCACATAGAGGCAAAGAAAACTCAGATCAAGCTTAAAATGAATCAGTTATGGTGGCTGTTACACAAAAGATCAAAGTTGAATCTTGAATACAAAGTGCTATTATATAAAGCAATCCTGAAACCAATCTGGACTTATGGTATTCAGTTTTGGGGCACCGCATCTCCCTCTAATATCGAAAAATTGCAGCGAATACAATCCAAGTGTCTGCGAATTATTGTAAACGCGCCTTGGTATATGAGGAACGTTAACATCCATCGAGATTTAAATGTATCCACAATTTCTGAGGAAGTTGCAATGTCCTGCAGAAGCTACATTCAAAAATTACACAATCATCCGAATCCCCTTGCTAGGCAATTGTTGCTGAGCAAGGGGCATCGTCGATTAAAAAGAAAAGACACACTGAATATGCTGTAAAATTGCTACATCTCGCGACTCACCAAATTGTGATGGAACGTAGGGGATATCACATAGTTTTATTTAGTTTGTAAGATTTGAATACTTATTGTTAGTTTCTTGTATTTAAGAAAGATTCAATAAAAAAAAAATAAGCTAACAAAAAAAAAAAAAAAAAAAAACTTAGCGTGAAGTTTGAAGTGTACGTTATATTTCTTATGTTTATTGTTTCGTTGTGATATCATATTAAGAATGTCCCACCAAGTGTAATGGTTCATTGTTGATATAGAGAGATTAATTGAATTAATTTAAGAATATGAGCACTGTCGAGAATTCTTCTACTTGTGATATGTGTTGGTTATTAATCAATTGGTATGTAGGAATTTGGCTTGCGAGTAAATTTGGGATACAAGATGAATTACTTAGGTCTATTACATTTTTGTACTAATAGATAGTTATATGTTTTAAAATCGTTTTTGAATCCATAGGTTTGATTTTTACATTGGAGTAATAAATTAAAATATGTTAGATTTTGTTAATTTTAGTATTGATTTTTACTGGTTTCATAATAATTTATTTTACAATGTTCTTTCGTCATTTGAAGCTAGGTATTTTAATATCTGAAAATTCTAATGCTAATGTTGATGTAAGGAATGCTTTCTTTATTGAAAATTCGACGAATATACGAGTTTATTATATTAGCTTTTGCCCAATGAATGGCATATTCTATATTGAGTATTTCCTTTTTTATGAGGACTAGTTTGTATTTTAGTTGAATTAAAAGTTAATCCTATGTGTTATTTTCTGATTCCAACACATTTAGAATTATATTTGTTCTGTTATTTCATTAATTCTGTCTATTGTCATTCTATTGGTGATCAATTCCTTATGGTTGTCCTCAAGAGCATTATTTATCTTTTTTAATGAGAATTACTTGATCAGAGTGGTCTGTGTTCACTTCCATGTGCTATCAAAACAATTCAGTGATTGTTTCGTTTTCTTTTTTTTTTTTGATTTTTCAGTTTTACTCTATCTAAATGGTTTTCAATTTTTACAATTTCTTCCGAAAGGAATGGATAGCTGTCTCGAGGTGTTTAATCTCTTTAAGTCCATAATGTAAATAATTTTAAATGTTCCAGTTTGAAGTTTTGCTATTCCCTTTCCTATTGTCACTAATTGCGTGTTTGAGTAGTAGTATCTGGAAATTTAAAAAAAACACATAAAACTTAGAGAAATGTATGAAATCTTTAGTTGAGTCGATAGAACAATCTATATAATTCAATGTTTGAAGATGATTTCATGTAAATGTTGACCGCGGCTGCTCCTCAAATGGTTCATACGCTGGCTCCAATTTTGGAATACTCTCTCCAACATATGGGCCGGTATCTCAAGAATAAATTCTTCAATATTGGATTCCAGTGTGTCAACCTTTGCGGGCTTGTTTCTATAGCAACCTTAACATAGCCCTACAAAAAATAGTCTAAAGGCGTTAAATGGCACGATCTAGGCGTAAAATAAAATGTTCACCGAACTCGCCTCTCAATTTGGCCATTGTTTCGCGTGCTGTGTGGCATGTGGCTTCTTCTTGTTGAAACCACATGTCGGCCAAGTCCAGCTCTTCCATTTTGGGCAAAAAAAAGTTTGCAATCATCCTGCCTTCATCGTCTTTGAAAAAGTATGGTCCAATGATGCCACCGGTCCACAATCCACACCAAACAGTGCATTTTTCGGGATGCATTGTTAGTTCTTGCAATGATTCTGCCTGCTCTTCACACCAAATACAGCAATTTTGATTGTTCACGTATCCATTCAACCAGAAATGGGCTAGATAAAAAAGTGGATCTTCATTCAACTTTGCCAGCACCCATTCACCAAAAGTCAGCCGTTGTGGCTAGTCGTGTGGCTTCAATTCTTGCACCAGCTGTATTTTAAAAGAAATTACACTCAAATCCTTCCGCAAAATTTTCCACGTAGTGGAGTAACAGAGACCCAATTGCTAAGAACAGCGCCGAATTGATAATTCACGGTCATCAACAACACTGGCGTATACATCTGCGATATTTTCCTCTGTCCGCACTCTATGTATGCGTGTTGGTGGTTTAAAGTCCAATAATGTTAATTTGATGAGAAATTTAGTCACAAGATTCCACATAGCCTCAGAAATTCACCCAAACAGACCATAAAATGGAGGAAGTGCACGATGCTCTCTCGTAACCGTGCACGAATTTTGATAATAAAATTCGATAATTTGCAAGCGTTGTTCGTTTGTAAGTCGATTCATGGTAAAAATATAGACCAAACTAAACATGTTTGACAGTAAAAGATAGTTGCTAAAAAATCATCCTGTATGATTTTATTCGGATACAATGCGTGTTAAAGTTCTTGAAGTCTTGAAATAAATGTTATCGGCTTATCACTTGGCGACAGCACTACGAATAATGCACAATTGGAGGCGCCTGTACTCAAAAAACTCAAATGCGTTCTCATCGAGATTGACTGGTTTACTTTTAGAAGCATGTTTTGACACTCGTCCATCTTCACCTCGTAAAAGGTTTGTTAGAGGTTTTGCAATTTTGACATATTCTTCGTACCCATTTGGAATTTGATGATGTCCGGTGTACACAGCAGACTTGGTGTATTGATGTATCTCCTCATAATTCGATTAACAGGATTTATTCCTTGGTAATTTTGAGGTTTTAATGAGTGATTTATGAATGGTACTGTTTTCTTTTGTATTAAAGGATTAGTACTTTGGGCGAATGGCCTATAGGCTAGATGTACATACATATAATTTGTTTGCTGATATAGGTGGTGCTATTTTGTAATTAGCTCGACGGAACGTCATATTATCAAGTTTTTGACACAAGTTGAGTACTTGTGGAAGTGAATTTGGCTCACGAATACTGAGTAAACGAGGAAGGTCTCCATTAAGTCCTCGTATGAATGTGTACAATGCATTTTTCCCGATAGGAGTTAGTCACTGCTAGTAATGAATCATCGCTGAATCCAAGACAGGCAATTTTATGCAATATCAACGATAAGTGTTGACACGCATTTTGAAAGGTTCTTGAATATAATGATTTCTTTAAGCCAAAGATGTCAGTCGCTATTCAAGGGTGCTCTTCTATAAGAATAATTAGCCACTTTTTTATTTTTCCCCATTCCAATAGACTCGACTCGAGATAGGACTCGAGAGCGGTGTCCGCTTCACCAACAATTTTATGTCTAACCATATGGAGGATTGCATTGTATTTAGGAGTACCCTTCAAATTTTCATATACTGTGAAGTTGCGGTCTACAGTTTTCCGCCAGGAGTTAAATTCTCCTGATGACCCTGAAAATTCCTCACGACATTTTACTATATCTGAATTCTATATAATTCATTGATATTATTTCTAATCAGTTGTACCTGACAATTTGTACTG
Source organism: Megamerina dolium (assembly GCA_963854835.1). NCBI lineage: Eukaryota > Metazoa > Arthropoda > Insecta > Diptera > Megamerinidae > Megamerina > Megamerina dolium. The sequence goes on from OY978530.1 coordinate 40,515,832, forward strand.
TCATTGTCTAGAAAGGGTTAAATTCTTAATAGTTAAGTTTACCAATGAGCCCTTTGGGGCTTTAAGTACCACATATATATATAAGTTTACCATGTCAGTTACTTGTTTTTGGAGTGCTTTATCCATTATCTGCGTATTGTTATCTGTTATGATTACAAGTGGTTGGATTGTCAGAACTTAATCTATTTGTCCGATTGGAAGTGATTGGATTAAAAAAACTTAATATATCTTATTGTTTTGCTAACTCGTTGGCAGTAACCTTGGTCATTCTGGACAAATACAATATCTTAGTATCTTCTTTAATTTATTCATTTGTTTATTAACTTGTTATACACTAGAAGGACCGGTTTTACAATTTCGTAGTTTGAATTTTGGTATTATTGGTATATTAATTTATTAATGAGGAGATAATTTTAAAATTTGTACTTGATTTCTTTCACTTTTATTTAAATTGATTTTAAATAGGTTAATTTTTTATAAAAATTTGCAGAAAAAAAATAAAATTAAAAATCCGAAATTTTCAATAAAGATTATGGTTATACTTCCTTATATTTAAAATTCTAATTATTGCCGAATTTCTATTTCTTTTATTTCCTTTTTTATATCATTTTATTTATTTTAAACTTTTTTAGTTTTGTAATTTTTCGATTTCAATTTCTTAAATTTTAAAAAATTAGCTTAACTTTTTTAATTTTACAATTTTTCAATAAATCTCCTTATTTTTTTAAAAACTTTTTTACATTTGCAATATTTCTGTTTAAATTTCTTTAATCTTGACAATAGAACTTACAAAAATCATTCCAACGGCGTCAATTAGATTTTGAATTGTGGGTGGGCTCCGTTTCCTTTTGTACTTGAGCACTTTCTGGTCACTTTATCCTTTATGTTGAATCTGCTGAAAAATTTCCAAAACGATGTTTAAAGGATCATTCTTATCCGGAAATCTGCGTTTGGAGATAGCCCCAAAATGTTGTTCAAAAGATTTCATTTATTTAGAACATCATAATTTTAGGTCCCTGCTCTGGCACCAGTTACTTATTTGTGTACTGTAAGTGTTTTGTAAAAAATGCACTAACTTTTTTTTCCTCTTTCCTGGACTAATTTTACATACTATATAGCTACGTTTTTATTTTATGAGCGTTTAATTCGATCACTGGATTCAATAATAATTGCAAGACTTATTTTTTACCATCTACACATATATATATATACATATATATATATATATATATATATATATATATATATATATATATATATATATATATATATATATATATACTTACTTATGTGGCTATAACAACCGAATATCGATTTAGGCCGAAAATAACATGCTTCGCCAGCCATCTCTGTTCTTCGCTAGCTGGCGCCAGTTAGAAATTCCAAGCGCCGTCAGGTTCTCCAGTACTTGGTCTTTCCACCGGAGGTTTGGTCTTCCTCTTCTGCGTCGTCCTCCAGCGGGTTCCGAATATAACACCTTCTTAGCTGGAGCGTGTTCTTCCATTCGCTCGACATGACCTAGCCAGCGCAGCCGCTGGATTTTGATGCGCTTTACTATGTCAATATCGGCATACAGCTCGTACAGCTCATGGTTGTACCTTATTCGGTACTCGCCACCAACGCAAATAGGTCCAAAGATCCTGCGTAGGACCTTTCTCTCGAAAACTCCAAGCATTCGCTCATCCGAGATGGAAATTGTCCAGGCTTCAGCGCCATATGTTAGGACAGGCATGATGAGAGACTTGTAGAGTGTAGTTTTCGTTCTTCGAGAGAGGGCTCGACTTTTCAATTGCTTACTCAGCCCAAAGTAACACCTGTTAGCAAGAGTTATCCTACGCATGATCTCCAAGCTGACGTCATTACTGCTGTTAATGCTGGTTCCAAGATAGACAAAGTCCCTTACTACTTCAAAAGCGTAGTTGTCAACAGTGACGTGCTGTCCAAGACGCCGGGACTCTTTGTTTGTTGACACTAGATACTTCGTCTTGCCCTCGTTCACCGTGAGACCCATCCGACGCGACTCTCTTTCCAACTCTGAGAATGCTGCACTGACTGCTCGCGTGTTCATGCCGATTATGTCAATATCGTCGGCATACGCTAACAGCATGACACTTTTGTTGAAGATAGTGCCATTATGTCGTAGATCAGCAGCTCGTATTATTTTCTCCATAATAAGATTGAAGAAGTCGCACGATAACGAATCACCTTGTCTGAAACCCCGTTCGGTATTAAACGGTGCGGAGAGGTCCTTCCCAATTTTCACTGCACAACGGGAGTTATGCAGTGTCATTCTACAAAGTCGAATGAGCTTTGCAGGAATACCGAACTCAGACATTGTTGCGTAGAGGTAATCCCTTACCGGACTGTCGAAAGCGGCTTTATAATCAACAAATAGGTGGTGTGTGTCGATCTGTTTTTCTTGGGTCTTCTCCAGGATTTGCCGCAGTGTGAAAATCTGGTCGATGGTGGATTTACCAGGTCTGAAGCCACACTGATAAGGTCCAATCAGGTTGCTGAGCATAGGCTTCAATCTTTCACACAGTACGCTCGATAGAACCTTGTACGCGATGCTCAGGAGACTTATTCCACGGTAGTTGGCGCAAATTGTGGGGTCTCCTTTTTTATGTACAGGACAGAGAACACTGAGCCTCCAATCATCAGGCATGCTTTCATCCGACCATATTCTGCTTATGAGCTGGTGCATGCGGGTGAGCAGCTCATCGCCTCGCCTATATATATATATATATATATATATATATATATATATATATATATATATTATATATATATATTTATTTATATATATATATATATATATTATATATATATATATATATATATATTATATATATATATATTATATATATATATATATTATATATATATATATATATATATATATATATATATTATATATATATATATTTATATATATATATATATATATATATATATATATATATTATATATATATATATATATATATATATATATATATATATATATATATATATATATATATATATATATATTATATATATATATATATATATTATATATATATATATATATATATATGACACTTATAAGCCCCGAAGGGCTCTTTGGCCGAGCTACTCTCCCATTGTGCATGTTATATTTTGGACAGTATTCGAAGGGACCTACTTAGTTTAGCTGGTTCCGAAGGACAGAACTCTTGCGACATCACTTTTTCTGAGCTTTGTCACAGAGTTCTTTTAGAAGCTTTTCCATAGCAAACTGTTACTGCCGGAAGAATTGCCAATTGCTTGCCGACAGGTGGATACCGTTCCAAAGAAAAATCTTTTCGGTATTAAATTTGTTATGTTTCAGCCGAGGATTGAACTCCCGACCTACAGATCAGAAGGCCAACACACTAACCACTGAGCCTAACTTACTTTACTCGCTAAGAATCGGCATAGTAAAATAGACAAATAAAATTTGCCTAAGCGAGGAAGTAGTTCCTCTTAAGCTCATAACGCACAAATATGGCATACATACATACATACTATGTAATAGCGATTATTTTATTTTTATTCGCATTTTACATATGTTACCATATGATTTCCAGAATGGCTGAAAAAAAGTTTGAGATCACCACAATAGAGATTACGACAAAGCAAGTCCAGTCAACAAATATCACAGCTATGGAAATCTCTATGAACCTCATAATGGGGCAACAAACAAGTATCATGCGAAATCAGGGCAAAATGCTTCATAACCAGAGCCAATATTAACTGTCGTAAGAAAGATCACCAATAAGGATTTGCAGAATGATAGATATTTTTCAATAGAAAATATCGAGCAACTGGAAAAAGTTGAAATTTTCGTGCGAAATAATTTCACTAAATGTGTAAATATATATAATAACATATATGAAAATCTACAATACTAAAAGCTGTAGGTTACCCTTAAACCCGTTTCATCATATGTATGTATCATACTTTCTAGTTTGACTAAACTACGCTAGCTGTAGAGAATATACATATATCAAATGAAAGATCTTGAAGAGTACATTATGCGAAAATTAAATTTAAAATTCGAACACTGCAAACATACATACATGTACGTATATATCATGAACCAAGAGAAGGTCACGACATGTTAAAATCCGCCATATTGTAAGAAAAAACAGCTGATGAATGACACGTTACTTCTTCTTCTTCTTATGTGGCCATAATAACCGATGATCGATTTATGTCGAACATATAATGCGGCGCCAGTCTTCTCTGTTCTTATTTTGCTTGCGCCAATTGGATATTCCACGTGCCGCCAGGTTACGTACCACCTCAGCAAAATGGGTCTTGTTGAAGGGGAAGATGCTGACATTTGCAGATTGTACATGGAAGAGGCAGAAACAACGGCGCACATAGTGCACCAGTGTCCTGCATTGACAAGCAGGAGGATGTCCACACTGGGTCGTCAATTTATTGATGACACAAGACATGCATGAAATAACGCGTGATGTTATTATGAGGAACGAAGTAGAAGAATTCTGCAAACAAACAAATAATTAACACACGATATGAGGGACGAAAAGCGACCGAGATAAGTGGTCCGATTCGACTAATCCCTTAAATATATATATACAATTTTGTTGTTTAGAAGTTTTATTTAATTTAGGGCAGTTGTTTAAAAATTTGATGCTAAATAAATTAAATAATAATAAACACGTAGTAAACTTTAACATTTCTTTGTGTAACTTATCTAACTCCAATCATCGATTAACAAACACCAGATTGAACTGTCAGAAGCAAAAAAATTGTATAACAATTTGGCGACACTGCACTGTCAAAATAAATAGAACGTAGTTTTTTTTCTTTTAAATTTTGACTAGAAATATGGATTCAGTAATGGTGAGTAAAATTCTTCTCACTTGCAAAATTACTTTTCTACTTTTCAGGACATACAGAAAACGCTCTTTCAATTTTACCCATTGCGTAACCGAACTGTTTGTTGAGCTAGTCCACAAACAAAAACAAGTATTATTTATAATTAATGAGTGGCCGTTTTAAATAGAAAACTTGAGTGAAAATCTCAATATGTTTTTTCTCTTAAGCCATTCAGCTGTTACTCAGCTATCCTCAGGGAGTCTGATTTTTATTTGTTTAAAAAATACAATATTAGACACAAATATACGTACATAAAAGATATATACATACACAATTGAGAATTTTGTAAAAAAAAAAATAATAAATATGTGGCACTTAAAGCCCCAAAGGGCTCATTGGCCGAGCTTCTCTTCCATTACTGTTGTGCGTCTTAAATTTGGACAGTATTAGAAGGGACCTACTTATTTTAGCCGGTTCCGAACGGCAGAAGACTTGTGACATAACTTTTTCTGAGCTTTGTCACAGAGTTCTTTTAGAAGCTTTTTCATGGCAAGTTGTTACTGTCGGAAGAATTGCCAATTGCTTACCGACAGGTGGGTACCATTCGAAAGAAAAATCTTATCGATATAAAATTTGTAATGCATCAGCCGGGGATTGAACCACGACCTATAGATCAGAAGGCGAACACACTAACCACTGAGCTACGGCACCCACTTTAATTAAGAATTTTGTTTATATTTATATTTTTACTTATATTCATTTTTCAAGCTTTTTGTTTACAACTGATGGCTGCCGCGTACATAAGTTTTATGTTTTCTATGCCATCTTTGTGATTAGTTGTTTTATTCGTTTTTTTTTTGTATTCTTAGTCTATTGTCAATCTGTTCTTTTCCCTACGTTCAATATCTTATATTTTTGAATTGTCAAAGTTCGGATCAATCAAGGAGTGGAGAGTTTTAGAAGACTTCAGCGGAAGTGATCACCAATACATCATCTTCAGCACTGAGTTGGGACACCAACAATGCTCAGAGAAAAAGAATACCGGTACACGTAGGTGGAATGTAAAAAAGCTGAAGCCTTCGATGCTCATCGCAAAAATCGACGAGAACTGCGAACCGAATCTGCACGAACAGCGATGCTAGGAAATTAGTTAAGACAACCATACAATGCATAACAGAAGGGTGCAATGCTTCAATGCCAAAAATTGCAAGCTATTCAAAAAGAAAAGCGGTATATTGGTGGACGACGGAAATTGCTGAACTCAGGAAAGTTTGGCTGCGGAAGCTAGGTGAAGCTAGGCCCTACGCCAGTGGAATCTAAAGACTACAAACAGAGCAGGAAAACCCTAAAAAAGACAATAAGCAGTAGTAAAAAGAAAAAATGGGAAGAACTGAGAGACGACTTAAATAACAACCCCTGGGAACTAGGTTATAAAATCATGATGAAGAAACTTGGAGCAAACTCACCTGCTATTGAAATGACATGCGGCACGATTAGCAAGATAGTGGACAATCTGTTCCTTACGCATGAGCCTTTATTAGAAGAGCCTGAATATCTAACAGCCGAATCCGGCCCACCGTTCACAGCAGCGGATCTTGTACTGGCAGCAAAGGGACTAAAAACCAATAAAGCGCCGGGACTTGACGGAATATCGGCGGAGGTGTTTAAAGTTTTGGTGACCGAACGGCCCCATACATTGCTTAACATGTACAACGCCTGTTTGAAAGAAGGAGTCTTTCCCAAAGTCTGGAAAAAGCATAATTCTAAGCTATCTAAGCAACCGACTTCTAATCTATGAAACCACTGAGGGTCAGAAATCAAAGCAAATATCTTCGGGTGCGGCCCAAGGATCCATTCTCGGACCTGACCTCTGGAATATAAACTACGACGAAATATAGAAATGCCTGACGATGTCCATCTTGTTGGAGACGTAGATACATAGCTGCTAAAATAACCGCTCGTAATACTGAAGAGTCAAAAAGAAAGCTGAACCAAGTTATGATCAGAGTACAAGCATGGCTGGAGGACCATGGTCTCAAACTCGCTACAGAGAAGACAGAGCTGATCCTTCTGACGAAACGGCACATACCGCTGGAGGTCGACATGAAAGTCCTTGATACAACGCTTACGACAAAACGGTGCTGTAGTATCTAGGTGTACAACTAGACCCTCGACTGACATTCTGGGCGCATATAAAGAACGCAGCGGGAAAAGCCGCGTGAGTAGCGGGAATGCTAAGCAAAGCAAGCGTCGACTGCTAATGGAAACGACGAACTCGATCCTTCTTTACGGAAGCGAACTGTGGGCAGACACGCTAAAGTCAAAAAGCCGCCGGAAAGTGCTGCTTTCTGTGAAACGCACCTATGCACTCAGAGTAGCCTCCTCATACCGAACAGTGTCTGGAGCAGCAGTCCTTGTTATAAGCGGAACAATTCCCATAGACTTGTTAGCTGAGGAACGCAGACAAAAATGGAAAGCTAAAAATATGAGGCTGCCGGGCCTAAGTCCCCAAGAAGCGAGACGACAAACCATAGATATGTGGCAAGCAAGATGGAACACCGAACCAATCGGAAGATGGACAGCGAAGTTAATATCCGACCTTAGAGAGTGGACTCAAAGAAAGCACGGTGAAGTAAATTATTACTTCACGCAGTTTTTATCCGGTCATGGCTACTTCAAAAAATATTTGCATCGTAAGGGGAAATCAGACCAACCACGATGTATATATTGCGTCTCAGAATTTGACGACGCAGAACACACGTTTTTTAAATGTGAACGGTGGCGTAATGAAAGATATGCGCTAGAACGGATAATCGGAGCATACAGGACTGGAAATATCATAGAGAAAATGATGTCAAACGAGAAAAATTGGAATGCGGTAGCAAACTTTGTCGAAGACGTGATTAAAAAGAAACGGCGAAAAATGGAAAAAGTTCCTGAATATTATCCTGACGTACCATAATACTGCTACGACATAACTCTGCAGCAATTGCACATTAGCGACACAAAAATTATAAAATAGAATGGCGACCCTGGACGCAGGGGGAGTAACAGTATTGGAGTCCTTCGCAGGACGTCATCTTTTATCTCCTGCCCCGAAGTAATGCAATAGTAGTCCCGGGGCAGGTGAAGAAACCAGGAGAGGAGGAGGGAGTTTTTTAGTGGATACACCACACACTTAGGGACGACGGCCCCTATATGGTTCGAAGGCATTTTTACCCCACCTGAACGCCAAAAAAAAAAAAACAATACTGAGTCAATCAATCACAAAACTGCCTCAAAAGTTTATTTAGTACAAAATCTTATCTTTCTATGGCCATCTACCGTAAACCGATCGCACTTATATAACGCGAGATACAGATTACTAAAGCCACCTATTCGAAAGTAGTGGATTTCCTTTTACTACACATAATATCATTCAGTCTATTCCCTTGACTAATTATGGCTTCGCACTAGCTTGGCACAATCTCGAGGAGAGATATGAAAATATGAGAATTCTCGTCAACTTACAGTTGAAATCTCTTTTCAATCTCCAGGCGGTAACCCAAGAAACCGGCCTAAACCTGAAACGACTACAACGTACGATAAACGGGAGCATCACACATCTGATGCTATTGAAGGTTGACACCTCTCACTTGGACGCGATTTTTGTTCCACGAAGATTCTGTGTCTTTGGGAACAATCGTTGAAAAATAAGCGCGAAATCCCGAAATGGAGTGACTTCGACGCCTATTTAACAGAGCGGTATCAGAACTTGGAATCGGTCTCAGATATACGAAGTGGTTCTCGGCAACTCAGCCAGCCACAGATTCGGCCACTCAGCCAGCCAACGAATCGGCAACCCAGTCTGTTTGACCCTCCCAGGCGATCGTACAGTCCTCCAACGATTTCCAAGAAGGTCGGAATTTATCACAACAACGTTGTAACTCGCGATTACCCACTATGCAGAAAGCCACACTCTCTTCGCTCATGTCCCGATTTCTTAAAGTTATGAATAGAAGAACGTTATAATATTGTCAAAAGGCACAAGCTCTGTACCAATTGTTTTGCCAATTCCCATGATTGTAGTAATTGCAAGAGCACATTTACTTGCTCATCATGTAAAAAGAGGCATCATTAATTGCTTCATAGGTCAGCGGATTCCCTTGACTCCCGTCGCTACGCAACCCCTGTCATTACTCCCACTACAAAGTCAGCGGAACAAGCTCATAATTCGTTTGCATCACAATTACAGCCTGCTACACAGGAAAACCGCGAAATGGCTTTGGATTCTACAAACCACCCGACACAAAATCATGCAGTGCTACTAGAAACAGCACTGGTACACATTCAGCACCACAACATCTCCTTTACAGCTCGAACGCTTATCGATTCCGGTTCGGAAGCTATGTTTTTGTCTGAGTGGCTGCGAAATAGGTTGCGCCTTCCTATTTGCGATGTACGGACGACAGTTACGGACCTAAACGAGGTCGTTACAGCGCATTCGTCGAAAATATATTCGTTGGAGATCGGATCCCCAGTTGACCCCAGCGTAACGATTAAAGTGGATGGCTTTATGTTAGGAAAATTGCCTTCATGTACCATATCTGCTAACTTACGTAAGGAACTTGCATGCTTACGGTTAGCAGATGAAAATCTACATAGAAGTGATCCAGTAGATCTGGTCTAAGGTGGAGACATCTACCCATCCGTACTACAAGAATGTATTCGCAAGGGCATTCTAACGAAGTGCAGTTACTTAAGACTCCCCAGCTTAAGATCGTATAGGACCGAGTTATTTCAGAATATCTCGATCTTGGGCACATGAAGAGAATCCCTTATAATACCTCAGCTCCCTCTTTATCATATTATCTTCCTCATGATGCGGTGGTGAAGCCAGACCGTACCACCATGAAACTGCTTGTATTTTTCAATGCCTCTAGCCGTACTACTAGTGGCAAAAGTCTTATTGACGTATTATATACTGGTTCCATACTTCCATCAGATTGGATGGTTCTGATTCTCAGACCGAGGTTTTATCAGTTCGTTTTTAACGCTGATATTGAGAAAAAACACACCTCCTAGCAACACATCTATTTTCGAAAATCCGTAGATGAAGAGCTTCAGGTGTTTGAGCTGCAAGCTGTCGCCTTCGGCATGAACTGTTCTCCATACTTGGCTATAAGAACCCTTTTTTAGCTCGCGCATGAGAATGAAATGGAGTACCCGCTGGCTTCCGACATTTTAAAGCATTCAATGTACGTAGCTGACGTACTTGCCAGAGCTCATACGCTGACCGAAGCTATCATGGCACGAAACCAACTGAATTCGACACTGCAATCAGCTGGATTCTCCCTAAGGAAGTGGACATCGAACCATCAAGACGTTCTGACAGACATTCCCTCAAATCACATGTTGGAATCGAGAGCACAGCTAAAACCCTAGGGCTGCAATGGAATGCCGGCTCTAACTGTTTTTTTTCCCCAATTCCCCTCCCAAATAAAACATCCTTTACGAAACGAGAGGTTTTATCTATGATTGCACAAATTATTTGACACTGCCGGATGGTTAGCACCCAAGATATTGTTACTAAAATATTGATGCAACAATTGTGGCTCGACAACACAGACTGGAATGAAGCGATAAAGCCATTAACACTTCATATGTGGCAGCAATTTTTGTCAGATTATCCAAATCTGACAACCATACACACTCCCCGATTGATTCAATTTTCACCTGACTGCAGCATGCAATTTCACGGTTTTTGCTATGCTTCTGAGAAATCTTACCCAGCAGCAGTATAAATGCGTATGTAATATCCCACGCATAGAATTTACACCCATTTGTTAGTGGAAAAATCACGTTTCGCTCCCGTTAAAACCTTGTCGCTTCCTCGCCTGGAACTGTCCGGAGCAGATTTACTCGCTCGTGTGATGGATTCCGTAATCCCGCAGCTACGAATTGCGGCATATATTTTGTTCGCTTGGACAGACTCGACAATCGTGCTGTCATGGCTTAATAAGCCACCATATCATTGGACAACCTTCGTGGCAAATCGCGTTTCGTTCATCGGTGGAAAGATTGGCTGATTTTTCCCAGAAGATTCCAATTCCACGAAAGAGTGAACTACTCCCGCTTAATCCGTTTATCGACTCAAGTGGAATAATGCGAATGAATGGAAGATTGGTTCATTCCCCGGCTCTCTCTTACAGAGAGAGATTCCCTATAATTCTCCCGTTATACTCTATTGTTGCTCGTGTTTGTGCATCTGGTCTCCATGCATAGCGCGAATCAGCTGCTTTTACGCCTGATTCGAATGGAGTATTGGGTTCCTAAATTAAAGAACCTAGTGAAGACTACGGTACACAAATGTAAAGTATGCAAGTATGTGTACTTAAGAAACCAACGCATTACTCGCAAATAATGGCAGCGTTGCTACCCGAACGTACATTCCTCTCAAGACCTTTTGCTACGACTGGTGTAGATTTCGCCGGTCCGTATGATATTAAGGCATATATTGGTCGAGCATTCCGTATCACAAAGGGCTATGTTTGCGTGTTCGTGTTTTTTTTTTCACGAAAGCAATGCACTTGGAAGCAACGAGTGACATGAGCACGCCTACATTTCTTGCGGCATTCACCCGTTTCTTTTCTCGTCTTGGATGCCCGTCATAATTATTTTCGGACAACGGAACTTCTTTCGTTGGTGCTTCTCGTGCTCTACAAGCTGAAAAGAAAAGTTTCTATGTAGCATACGTGAGAACGTAGAATGGTTCCATAGCTATCAGGATTTAGAATGGTGATTTATTCCTGCTGGAGCATATATGGGAGGGCTATGGGAAGCCGGTGTTAAAACCTCCACAGCCCATTTAAAAAAGCTTTCCCCCAATCTAAAATACAGTCTTGAGGAATTTAGCACGTTACTCTCCGGTATTGAGGCATGTCTAACCTCGAGGCCTATATGTTCTATGTCTGAAAACCCTGCAGACTTATCCCCCCTTACAAGGGTTATTTTTTTATCGAATCGGCTTTATTGGCTTCGGCCGAGCCCGATATCTCAACCCTTGTGTGGCCTTAAGGTAATTCACCAATCCTTCTGCCGACCTTAATGAACTGCACAAACGCACTAAATGGCAGTCCCCAAAGAATGATATTCGCATTGGCGATTTAGTAGTAATACGTAAAAAGCATTTACGTCCGAACGAATGGAGACTTGGACGAGTGCAAAAAACATATATTGGTCCCGATTCCCATGTACGTGTCTCAGCGCCAAGGGAATTGTAACTAGACCATTAGTAAAGCTTGTCGCGTTTCCTATGTCCACTCTCTAAAATACTCCTCTGACATGAGTCTTATCCCGTTTTTTTTTTATGTTTGTTTTATTTTCCAGTTTCCCATATCGTCCAAATCTAAAACCTCAAAACGACGCAGTCCTGTCCGTCCTCATCCTGAATTCCGAGACAGAGTTGAAGCGCAAAAACGTCCCGATTGTCGTATATGTGATAAGGATTACCTCCTGCGTTTGTGTCCGCGTTTCTCTATTTATAATTTTGAATTTATTTTATATTATTTCACTTTTTTTCTAATTTTTCTCTTTTTTTAATTTTGAATTGATTTCATATTATTTCTTTTTTTTTATATATTACCGCCTTTGTAATTTTGAATTAATATATCTATCTTAACGTTATATTTTTTTAAAATTTTGAGTATAATTTTACTTTTAAGTTACTCCTTTTTTTATATATATTGTTCAATATCCTGGACGTGGATATTGTGGATATTGCAGTATTCCTACAAGGGGGTCGGAATGTCTACGCCAGTATAAGATGCGCGCACTCCCAAAGTGAACTGGAGTGAATGAGTGGATGTATGGTCTGGCAACCCTATCCATCCGCTCATTATTCCATGTTCACTTTATACCTATTTCTATCCCCTCCAGGCAATTCCATTCTCTCATCCGTTTGTTTTGCCCATTCCTTTCTCCTTTTCTCTTTATATTCTTTACTTTCCCATAAATCAACAAAATATAATTTGTCGATTTCTTTTTCCCGAGCAGGAGGGACCGCTTTTCAATTAAAAAGTTTATTAGAGATTTGAATTTTTTAACTTAACGTTTCATTATTGTAATTTACAATCAAAGTAATCTTACAAAAGGCAATCAGAAATATCAGCAAGTAATATCACGTGTTGTAAAGGAACAGAAAAGACGAATGTAAAAAAACGAACACGTTGTTGTTGCTCCTTATATTAAATTTATTCCTTCTCTGCGTTCTCTGCTTTTGCTCTACCGTCACATAAAGGACTGTCTACATGCATGTATGCTGTCTATATGCATGCCAATTGTTTTTGAGTGACTGAAGATATATACGATCAAATTTACGTATTTGTTTTCAACAACAAAAATTATCAAATTAGAAACACCTCATATGTTATATAGTAAGTGCATATATTTATAAATATATGCATTGCGCGAGTGGATTATACCAAATAGTACTCCATACCCATGTGCATACATATATATTGAATAATAGTAAAAATTCTTCATAAAAAATCTATATATAGAATTCATTCATAAAAATATTTACTATTATGTGATCTTATTTCAATATATGTTAATTAGCTATGTTAATTTACAGCATTTGTTCTTCTGGTCATGGCATTGCTCTCTTCAAAATTTCTGTATACTGCAACTCTTTTAAGTGACCCTGATATTGTAATTAGAAATAAATACCGTTCGAAAGAAAAATCTTTCTAATATTAAATTTCTTATGCTTCAGCCGGTTATTGAACCCACGACCTACAAATCAGAATACCAGCACAATAACCACTGAGCTACGGCACCCATCAGGTAACAGTAAATACAATACAATATTCACTGACCGAATATTTAGAAATTGTGAAGTCCACAAATATGAAGTGTATGACACCAGAAAAGGCGTTCAGCGGCCCATGTAGGTTTATAGCTGCAAATATGTATGATATGAAAGTTAAATTTTGGATAATAATAAATGAATAATTACATTAATGTCGTTGGAAAAAGCTATATAAATATTTAAATAATGTTCATGACCATCGTAAGTTGTTGTAGTTGTACTATTTCCAGACATTACATATTTATACACACCAATAAATATATATATTCAATATTTTTAATAATGAAACCAATTTAATTAAGTAATTGTTTTTATGTATTTTCGTTTACATGTATGAGCATTTTCTACAATTTCCTTATTTTTTTAAACATTCTTGTTCTGAAAAATTATTTCTTAATTTTGAAAACGCAATCTATTTTGGATACTTGCTCAATATGTTTTTTAATGAAGTTATTTGTTATAAGGAGGCTTTTTCCATTCAACTCTTAAAAAATTGATTCCAAACGGATCATATATTCCATCATTAAGGCACTAAGCACAGGCAAACAACTCTCACTCACATGATTTACTCATATGATCCATGGGTCATCATTGCTTCTAAATGAAGTACTAAGAATATCATCGCGTAGTCTATGACATATATAACCAGCTATAACCGAACTCCCTCTGTGCAATTTCCGCAGTAGTAACTTTAATTGGATTTAATATAATACCTGTACAAATAGCGACATAATTATTTATATCCATTGTATCAAAAGCAGAATATTTTTAAATTCCTGCAAGAGTAGGCTGCACTCCAATGTCGTTTTTTTTAGTCATTACAAAACGAAATACCGCATACTTCATTTCTTAAATTTAAAAAACTCACAAATATGGTTACGTTTTTATTCTGTGAGCGTTTAATTCTATTTGAATTACCTTGTTCGATCACTGGATTCTGTTAATAATAACTGCAACACTTATTTTATACAACTATATACAGCAACAATTTATTTAATAAACTCTATTTACAATCAACTCTGTTTATAATCAACTATTTACAATAACACTTTAATGTACTAGTAACATTTGCCTCTGTATAGATGTTTGCGCAGTCACGTTCGGAATTCGATTGATTGTCACTTCTCAACACTGGCTCTATTTATACTCTGTTGGGAACACCCCAGAATCTTCCTTTATCGAGATTCTTCTCTTCCTTTCTCGTTGGCTTGTTCTGGTTATCGCTTATTTCTTTTTGTTGACATTCGTTTCGATGCTGCCAATAGTATCAGTCACAATAGTGATGAGTAACCAACTATCGATACTCGTTACACTGCCCTCCTCTTAACCTTGTTCGTCCCGAACAAGTTTTTATACTTCCCCCCGATATGGCGCAAGTCGCTCCAAGTGCACTGCTTTAAACTTTGCTCTTTTATTCCAGGCACGTTGAATACGATACACTACGTCATTTATCTTTGCTATAATCTCATATGGTCCTTCCCAATTAGTCTGTAGTTTAGGGGACAGGCCTTTCTTTCGTTGTGGATTATGAAGCATTACAAGCTCTCCTTCATAGAACCCTTTCGAATATGCTTTCAAGTCATACCTGGCCTTCATCTTATCGCTTATCATCTGCGACCGCTCTCTGATGAACTGGTGTACTTCATCCAACTGTTCCCTCTTTTCGCTAGTATAATTACCTTCGGTTGATCTCGTTGGTGTTAAAAAAAAAAATAAATAAATATGTGGCACTTAAAGCCCCAAAGGGCTCATTGGCCGAGCTTCTCTTCCATTACTGTTGTGCGTCTTAAATTTTGGACAGTATTAGAATGGACCTACTTCTTTTAGCCGGTTCCGAACGGCAGAACACTTGTGACATCACTTTTTCTGAGCTTTGTCACAGAGTTCTTTTCTTAGAAGCTTTTTCATGGCAAGTTGTTACTGTCGGAAGAATTGCCAATTGCTTGCCGACAGGTGGGTACCGTTCGAAAGAAAAATCTTTTCGATATTAAATTTTTTATGCATCAGCCGGGTATTGAACCACGACCTACAGATCAGAAGGCGAACACACTAACCACTGAGCTACGGCACCTCGTTGGTGTTACGACTCCAAATTTTAAATCAGCTGGCAGTCTTAACTCGTTTCCAAAAATTGCCATTGCCGGTGTAGTGGCCGTCATATCATGTTGTGCGCATCTATATGCCATGAGGAACATTGGTATATGTACATCCCAGTCTCTATGGTATTTATCTACGACTTTTCTTAAATATTCCTCTAAGGTACGGTTAAAGCGTTCTACCATTCCATCAGATTGTGGATGCAAAGGTGTTGTACGAGTTTTGTATATACCCAGCATATGGCATATCTCTTGGAATACAACTGATTCGAAATTTCGACCTTGGTCTGAGTGTAACTCCATGGGTACACCAAAACGAGTAATCCATTGGTTGACGAATACATCCGCAACTGTACTAGCTTCTTGATTTGGAATGGGGTATACTTCAGGCAATTTACTGAAGTAATCTATAACCACCAGAACATACTTGTTTCCTGCGTTGCTTATTGGAAATGGCCCAGCTATGTCCATAGCAATTCGCTCAAATGAAGCACCCACGGTGTATTGGTGCATCTTACCACGACTTTTCTTAGTGGGACCTTTGGCCATGGCACATTGCTTACACTTCCGAATCCAATCAGCGACATGGTCATGACATCCAACCCAATAAAATCGTTTCTTTATTTTCTCGACGGTTTTGGTGATTCCCAAATGCCCTCCACTGGAGGCATTGTGATACTCAGCTATCACTTCATTTATTCTTGCCTTGGGTACCACTAGAAGATCATTAGTGATTTTTCCATCTTCACTTTCCCATGTTCGGAATCAACATCCGTCTTGTAAGTGCAGGCGTTGCCACTGCGCCCAGTATGCCTTTGCTATTGGACTCTCATTAGCCATTTCTTGCCAATCTGGACGTATGCCCTGCTCCTTGTATTCCATAATCTTTACGAGATCTGGGTCGTTCCGTTGATCTTCTTGAACTCGTTCGGTTGTCCATGACTCTTCCGATAATACATTCGTAAGTCGTAGGTTAACAATGTGATTCTGGCTTCCTACCCGAGAACAATGTTTACTATCTACGGTGCAAGTACGACGATATGGAGTATCAGCTTTACCACAATGAATGACATCACGATCTTCCTTTCGTTGTCCTGGCGAATTCGATCTTTGTTGCTTGCGTCGTAGGCGGCAATTACGCGCCATGTGTCCTCTTTGATCGCATATGAAGCACTTACCGGCAAATTTATTTTTACGTTGATTCCTTGTTCTTCCTTTAGGCTTCATACTCGATTGATTGCAATCACGACCTATATTCCCTCGTTTGTCGCAAATGAAGCACTTACCATTAAATTTGTTTTCGCGTCGACCTGCTCTTACTTCAGGCTGAACTACTGATTTTACTGCCTGACACACTGCTTCAACCAGATGTGATGTTTTCCCCTCTAATTTGCGTACTCCTGGCACTGGTCGACACATTAAACTGGCGGCTTCATATGTCAAGGCACTACTGACTGTTTCGGCATATGTATTCCTGGGTGACATGACTAGGGCACGCTTTGTCTCTCCATAACGTATGCCATCTATGAATGCCTCTATTTTTATTTTTTCGACGAACTCTTCCGAATTACCAGAGAACGCAAGATGACATAAGCGCTCAATGTCAGAAGCGAATTCCTGCAGGCTCTCATTACTCCGTTGCACTCGCGATCTTAACTCCACTCGATGTAATTGACTCTTGTGTTCATTTCCATATTTTCGCTGGAGTGTGTCCATCAGTGACTGATAGCTACCACGATCTTTCTCTGGAATCATCTGTAACACTTCGGAAGCATTACCTTTTAATGCGACTATTAAAGCAGCAGTCTTGTCGCTGTCATCCCATTGATTCTTCGAAGCTGTTGTCTCGAAGCTGTTGGTGGCGTTAATTTGATTGTACTTGAATCTCTAATCACTGATGTGGCTGGTTCATTTTTTTTTAGTTGATTGAGTTCGTGCTGTAATTTCTCGAACTTGTCTTCCCAGTCGTCGACATGTTCCTTCAGCTTATCATTCAACTCATCCACGTGTTTTTTCAGCTCTGTGACTTTGTCATTAATAGCTCCGGAAATATCCTGAAATCTAAGTTCAATTCCTTTCTGTAGATTTTCGATGACGTGTTCTTGGCGAGCCGAATGTTCTTGAATTTCCATACGCAATTCACTAATAATGCTCTCTTGGCGTACCGAATGTTCTTGAAACTTGGAGTCAATGCGAGACGCATTTTCTTGTAGCTATTGTTGCTGCTGTTGCATCATGGTTTCCATGAAATCCATGAGTTGACCACTCGAATCTATTTTGCTCTCTTCCTCAGCGTGCACAACTGCTTGTATATCGGCTTCCTCTAAGAACTCATGTTCTTCTACATTAATTCCCTTAGCCTCCATAGCTTGCCTCAGCCTCACCAGCAGTTCCGCCTTTGCACCTGATGACGATAGATTCATCTCTACCAACAGCTTTTTAAGCTGGTCCACTTTTAGTTGGTAAATTTTCACCATCTTTACAGAATCCCACTTCTGACACCGACACCAATTGTTACGTTTTTATTCTGTGAGCGTTTAATTCTATTTGAATTACCTTGTTCGATCACTGGATTCTGTTAGTAATAACTGCAACACTTATTTTATACAACTATATACAGCAACAATTTATTTAATAATCTCTATGTACAATCAACTCTGCTTACAATCAACTATTTACAATAACACTTAAATGTACTTGCAATTTTTGCCTCTGTATCGATGTTTTCGTAATCACGTTCTGGATTATATTGATTGTCACTTCTCAACACTGGCTCTATTTATACCCTGTTGGCAACACCCCAGAATCTTCCTTTATCGAGATTCTTCTCTTCCTTTCTCGTTGGCTTGTTCTGGTTATCGCTTATTTCTTTTTGTTGACATTCGTGTCGATGCTGCCAATAGTGTCAGTCACAATAGTGATGAGTAACCAACTATCGATACTCGTTACACTGCCCACCTCTTAACCTTGTTCGTCCCGAACAAGTTTTTATACTTCCCCTCGATATGGCGCAAGTCGCTCCAAGTGCACTACTTTAAACTTTGCTCTTTTATTCCAGGCACGTTGAATACGATACACTACTTCATTTATCTTTGCTATAATCTCATATGGTCCTTCCCAATGAGTCTGCAGTTTAGGGGACAGGCCTTTCTTTCGTTGTGGATTATGAAGCATTACAAGCTCTCCTTCATAGAACCCTTTTGAATTTGCTTTCAAGTCATACCTGGCCTTCATCTTATCGCTTATCATCTGCAACCGCTCTCTGATGAACTGATGTACTTCATTCAACTGTTCCCGCTTGTCACTAATATAATTACCTTCGGTTGATCTCGTTGGTGTTACGACTCAAAATTTTAAATCAGCTGGCAGTCTTAACTCGTTTCCAAAAATTGCCATTGCCGGTGTTGTAGCCGTCGTATCATGTTGTGCGCATCTATATGCCATGAGGAACATTGGCATATGTACATCCCAGTCTCTTTGATATTTATCTACGACTTTTCTCAAATATTCCTCCAAGGTACGGTTAAATCGTTCTACCATTCCATCAGATTGTGGATGCCAAGTCGTTGTACGAGTTTTGTATATACCCAGCATACGGCATATCTCTTGGAATACAACTGATTCGAAATTTCGACCTTGGTCTGAGTGTAACTCCATCGGTACACCAAAACGAGTAACCTATTGGCTGACGAATACATCCGCAACTGTAATAGCTTCCTGAATTGGAATGGGGTATACTTCAGGCCATTTAATGAAGTAATCTATAACCACCAGAACATACTTGTTTCCTGCGTTGCTTATTGGAAATGGCCTAGCTATGTCCATAGCAATTCGCTCAAATGGAGCACCCACGGTGTATTGGTGCATCTTACCACGACTTTTCTTAGTGGGACCTTTGGCCATTGCACATTGCTTACACTTCCGAATCCAATCAGCGACATGGTCATGACATCCAACCCAATAGAATCGTTTCTTTATTTTCTCGACGGTTTTGGTGATTCCCAAATGCCCTCCACTGGAGGCATTGTGATACTCAGCTATCACTTCATTTATTCTTGCCTTGGGTACCACTAAAAGATCATTAGTGAT
This sequence comes from Megamerina dolium, assembly GCA_963854835.1. NCBI lineage: Eukaryota > Metazoa > Arthropoda > Insecta > Diptera > Megamerinidae > Megamerina > Megamerina dolium. The sequence goes on from OY978530.1 coordinate 40,535,718, forward strand.
TTTTCCATCTTCACTTTCCCATGATCTGAATAAACATCCGTCTCGTAAGTGCAGGCTTTGCCACTGCGCCCAGTATGCCTTTACTATTGGACTCTCATTAGCCATTTCTTGCCAATCTGGACGTATGCCCTGCTCCTTGTATTCCATAATCTTTACGAGATCTGGGTCGTTCCGCTGATCTTCTTGCACTCGTTCGGTGGTCCATGACTCCTCCGGCAATATATTTGTAAGTCGTATGTCGACAATATATTTGTAAGTCGTATGTCCTTGCTTTCCACTCGAGAACAATGTTTACATTCCATTTTGCAAGGACGACGAGATAGAGCATCCGCGTTGCCGTGATGTCCTCCTTTACGATGTTCGATGGTAAAATGATAACTCTGCAGCCTTTCAATCCAGCGCGCCAATTGTCCTTCTGGGTTTTTAAATTGTAATAACCACCTTAGCGCTGCGTGGTCAGTTCGTAGATGAAATGACTGACCGTACAAGTATTTATGGAAATACTTTACACATTCCAGTATTGCGAGCAACTCTCTTCGAGTGACACAGTAGTTTCTTTCTGGCTTCGACAGGATTTTACTGTAGTATGCTATTACTTTTTCTTGCCCATCTATGATCACACACCCTATTCCATAGCCACTCGCATCTGTGTCCAACACAAACTTTTGACCAGGTACTGGATACGCTAATACTGGTGCTGAACAGAGTTTTTCTTTCAGCTGTTCGAGTGCTTTCTGTTTGTCCTCGCCCCACACAAATGGTTTGTTCTTTCTTGTTAACTCATGCAGACTGCTGGCGATGTTTGCAAATCCAGGAACAAATCGTCTATAGTAGGTGCATAAGCCTAGGAAGCTCCTTAACTCGTGAAGATTCGACGGAATAGGCCATTCTTGTACTGCTGCTACTTTCTCCTCGTCGGTATGTACCCCTTCTGTTGTTACTTTATGACCAAGATATTTAACTTCTCGCCTGAAGAGTGAACACTTTTTCATATTCAGTTTAAGCCCTTCTGATTGTATACGCTCAAATACTTCTTTCAACTTTTCCAGGTGGTCGTTAAAATCTTTCCCCATCACGATAATGTCATCGAGGTACACCAAACACGTTTTCCAGTGTAGTCCTCTGAGTACACGCTCCATCAAACGTTCGAAAGTAGCTGGCGCATTGCATAAACCAAATGGCATGACTGTAAATTGCCATAGACCATCGCCAATACTGAAAGCTGTTTTCTCTTTGTCTTCCTTACCAAGTTCTACTTGCCAGTAGCCACTTTGCAAGTCAAGAGTTGAGAACCACTTAGCACCAGATAGTGTGTCCAGAGTGTCATCGATTCTTGGCAGTGGATAGCTGTCTTTTTTCGTAATATCATTCAGCTTTCTGTAATCCACACAGAATCGAGTACTTCCATCCTTCTTCTTTACCAGCACAACTGGTGAACTCCATGAACTCGCTGATGGTTCAATAACACCTTGTTTCTGCATATCGCAAATCAGCTTAATGGCTTCGTCTCTTTTGGCCAATGGAACTCGTCGTGGTGTTTGACAAATTGGTCTAGAATCACCGGTGTCAATGTAATGCTCCACGATGGTTGTCCGTCCTCCAGTTTTCCCATTTGAAGAAAAGATTGAACTATGCTTCTCCAATAGTTGTAGAGCCTTTTCTTTTTGCTGGTTGGTAAGTACACCTACCCATTCTTCCATCTGCTCTTATAATTCCGCTCTATCAGTTCCTGATTTTCTACTTTTTATCGACGAACCCTTTTCGCAGTCTACTACGGCAGTAACTTCCTGGCAATGACCAATCACCATTCCATTCTTCACAACTGTAGATGTATTAGTTGGATTTAATATTCGCACAGGTACTATTCCATTTTCTTTAGGTTCCACTAACGTCCTACCAAGTACGATGTTTTTATTTGGTATTTCTTCATCTGCTTCCACTACCCACAACTTGCCTGTCCCAACATCCACATTCATCTCATCTTATGATTTTGCTGGAACCTCTTGGCGTTGACATGCCAGTACTCGTTTGATGTTGCCACTATGCTTGTAACCAATGGTAGTTCGACATTTGCATAACGTAGTTTCCGTTGATTTAAATCTAACGTAAATCCGTTGTCAATCATAAAATCAACACCAATTATTACGTCATCGATTATGTCAGCCACAGTGAATTCATGTTGCCACGTGTAATTTCCAATAGATACTCGTTTCTTTATCTTACCCAGAATTTGTGCATCCTCACCCGTTGCTGTACGCAATTTTATTCCCATTAAAGGCTCAAACCTCATTACCAAATCGCTCTTGATTATAGAATGTGATGCACCAGTGTCCAGGGTTAACATGAATTCCATATTGTCCAATTTTCCATCAATAGTCAAGCTGCTTGGCACACGCTGTAGTTGTGAAATGTGAATGATGGGGCAACCCACTGTTGGAGTCAGTTCACGCCCCGCTGAACTGACTCGATTTAGTTTAACGATGGATTTGTGTTAGTGGAGCGATCGCTATCCACCTTATTCTCCTTCTTTTGTCTTCCTGGAGAATTCGATCTTGATCGCTTTCGTCGTAGACGGCAGTCACGCGCCATGTGTCCTGGTTTGTCACAAATGAAGCACTTACCAGTAAACTTGTTTTCGCGTCGACCTGTTGTTCTTCCTTCAGGCTGAACTACTGATTTTACTGCCTGACGCACTGCTTCAACCAGATCTGTTGTTTCTGTTTCTAATTGGCGTACCCGTGGCATTGGTCGACACATGAAACTGGCGGCTTCAAACGTCAAGGCACTACTGACTGTTTCGGCATAAGTATTCCTGGGTGACATGACTAGGGCACGCTTTGTCTCTCCATCACGTATGCCATCTATGAATGCCTCTATTTTTATTTTTTCGACGAACTCTTCCGAATTACCGGAGAACGCTAGATGACATAAGCGCTCAATATCGGAAGCGAATTCCTGAAGGCTCTCATTACTCCGTTGCGCTCGCGATCTTAACTCGACTCGATGTAACTGACTCTTGTATTCATTTCCATATTTCCGCTGGAGCGTGTCCATCATTGACTGATAGTACCACGATCTTTCTCTGGAACCATCTGTAACACCTCGGACGCATTACCTTTTAATGCGACTATTAAAGCAGCAGTCTTGTCGCTATCATCCCATTGATTCTTCGAAGCTGTTGTCTCGAATTGAAGCTTGAAGATATTGAATGGCGTGCTTCCGTCAAATGTTGGTGACTTTAGTTTGATTGTACTTGAATGTCTAATCACTGATGTGGCTGGTCCATTTATTTTTAGTTGATTGAGTTCGTGCTGTAATTTCTCGAACTTATCTTCCCAGTCGTCGACATGTTCCTTCAGCTTATCATCCAACTCATCCACATGTTCTTTCAGCTCTGTGACTTTGTCATTAATAGCTCCGGAAATTTCCTGAAATCTAAGTTCAATTCCTTTTTGTAGATTTTCGATGACGTGTTCTTGGCGAGCCGAATGTTCTTGAAACTTGTAGTCAATTGTTTTCTGGAATTCTCCCATAGCGTTTTCTTGGCGGGACGAACCTTCTTGAATTTTCATACGCAATTCAGCCGAATGTTCTTGAAGCTTGGAGTCAATGCGAGAAGCATTTTGTTGTAACTGTTGTTGCTGCTGTTGCATCATGGTTTTCATAAATTCCATGAGTTGACCACTCGAATCTACCTTGCTCTCTTCCTCAGCGTGCACAACTGCTTGTATATCGGCTTCCTCGAAGAACTCATGTTCTTCTACATTAATTCCCTTAGCCTCCATAGCTTACCTCAGCCTCACCAGCAGTTCTGCCTTTGCACCTGATGACGATAGATTCATCTCTACCAACAGCTTTTTAAGCTGGTCCACTTTTAGTTGGTCAATTTTCACCATCTTTACAGAATCCCACTTCTGACACCAATTGTTACGTTTTTATTCTGTGAACGTTTAATTCTATTTGAATTACCTTGTTCGATCACTGGATTCTGTTAATGATAACTGCAACACTTATTTTATACAACTATATACAGCAACAATTTATTTAATAATCTCTATTTACAATCAACACTGTTTACAATCAACTATTTACTATAACACTTAAATGTACTTGCAACTTTTGCCTCTGTATAAATGTTTTCGCAATCACGTTCGGAATTAGATTGATTGTCAATTCTCAACACTGGCTCTATTTATACTCTGTTGGCAACACCCCAGAATCTTCCTTTATCGAGATTCTTCTCTTCCTTTCTCGTTGGCTTGTTCTGGTTATCGCTTATTTCTTTTTGTTGACATTCGTTTCGATGCTGCCAATAGTGTCAGTCACAATAGTGATGAGTAATCAACTATCGATACTCGTTACAATATAATTAAAATCTCACAATTTGAAAATACAACACTCACAATGCACTTTTCAGAACACGTAGTGTCGCTGAGCGAATGTAAATCTAAGTTAATGTCCTTATTGTATTGTATGCCTTTTTGTACGTATGCTGTATGTTGTCGCCTTTATATATTGTTACGTTTTTATTATGTGAGCGTTTAATTCTATTTGAATTACCTTGTTCGATCACTGGATTCTGTTAATGATAACTGCAACACTTATTTTATACAACTATATACAGCAACAATTTATTTAATAATCTCTATTTACAATCAACACTGTTTACAATCAACTATTTACTATAACACTTAAATGTACTTGCAGCTTTTGCCTCTGTATCAATGTTTTCGCAATCACGTTCGGAATTAGATTGATTTCAATTCTCAACACTGGCTCTATCTATACTCTGTTGGCAACACCCCAGAATCTTCCTTTATCGAGATTCTTCTCTTCCTTTCTCGTTGGCTTGTTCTGGTTATCGCTTATTTCTTTTTGTTGACATTCGTTTCGATGCTGCCAATAGAGTCAGTCACAATAGTGATGAGTAATCAACTATCGATACTCGTTACACTGCCCTCCTCTTAACCTTGTTCGTCCCGAACAAGTTTTTATACTTCCCCTCGATATGGCGCAAGTCGCTCCAAGTGCACTACTTTAAACTTTGCTCTTTTATTCCAGGCACGTTGAATGCGATACACTACGTCATTTATCTTGGCTATAATCTCATATGGTCCTTCCCAATGAGTCTGTAGTTTAGGAGACAGGCCTTTCTTTCGTTGTGGATTATGAAGCATTACAAGCTCTCCTTCATAGAACCCTTTTGAATTTGCTTTCAAGTCATACCTGGCCTTCATCTTATCGCTTATCATCTGCGACCGCTCTCTGATGAGCCGATGTACTTCATCCAACTGTTCCCGCTTTTCGCTAGTATAATTACCTTCGGTTGATCTCGTTGGTGTTACGACTCCAAATTTTAAATCAGCTGGCAGTCTTAACTCGTTTCCAAAAATTGCCATTGCCGGTGTAGTAGCCGTCGTATCATGTTGTGCGCATCGATATGCCATGAGGAACATTGGTATATGTACATCCCAGTCTCTTTGGTATTTATCTACGACTTTTCTCAAATATTCCTCCAAGGTACGGTTAAATCGTTCTACCATGCCATCAGATTGTGGATGCAAAGGTGTTGTACGAGTTTTGTATATACCCAGCATACGGCATATCTCTTGGAATACAACTGATTCGAAATTTCGACCTTGGTCTGAGTGTAACTCCATGGGTACACCAAAACGAGTAATCCATTGGTTGACGAATACATCCGCAACTGTACTAGCTTCCTGATTTGGAATGGGGTATACTTCAGGCCATTTACTGAAGTAATCTATAACCACCAGAACATACTTGTTTCCTGCGTTGCTTATTGGAAATGGCCCAGCTATGTCCATAGCAATTCGCTCAAATGGAGCACCCACGGTGTATTGGTGCATCTTACCTCGACTTTTCTTAGTGGGACCTTTGGCCATTGCACATTGCTTACATTTCCGAATCCAATCAGCGACATGGTCATGACATCCAACCCAATAAAATCGGTTCTTTATTTTCTCGACGGTTTTGGTGATTCCCAAATGCCCTCCACTGGAGGCATTGTGATACTCAGCTATCACTTCATTTATTCTCGCCTTGGGTACCACTAGAAGATCATTAGTGATTTTTCCATCCTCACTTTCCCATGCTCGGAATAAACATCCGTCTCGTAAGTGCAGGCTTTGCCACTGCGCCCAGTATGCCTTTGCTATTGGACTCTCATTAGCCATTTCTTGCCAATCTGGACGTATGCCCTGCTCCTTGTATTTCATGATCTTTGAAAGATCTGGGTCGTTCCGTTGATCTTCTTGAACTCGTTCGGTGGTCCATGACTCTTCCGACAATACATTCGTAAGACGTAGGTTAACAATGTGATTCTGGCCTACTACCCGAGAACAATGTTTGCTATCTACGGTACAAATACGATGATATGGAGTATCAGCTTTACCACGATGAATGACATCACGATCTTCCTTTCGTTGTCCTGGTGAATTCGATCTTTGTTGCTTGCGTCGTAGACGACAATTACGCGCCATGTGTCCTCTTTGATCGCATATGAAGCACTTACCGGCAAATTTATTTATGTGTTGATCCCTTGTTCTTTCTTTAGGCTTCATACTCGATTGATTGCAATCACGAGCTATATGCCCTCGTTTGTCGCAAATGAAGCACTTACCAGTAAACTTGTTTTCGCGTCGACCTGTTGTTCTTCCTTCAGGCTGCGCTACAGATTTGAATGCCTGACACACTGCTTCAACCAGATCTGCTGTTTCTGTTTCTAGTTGGCGTACCCGTGGCATTGGTCGACACATCAAACTGGCAGCTTCAAACGTCAATGCACTACTGACTGTTTCGACATAAGTATTCCTGGGTGACATGACTAGGGCACGCTTTGTCTCTCCATCACGTATGCCATCTATGAATGCCTCTATTTTTATTTTTTCGACGAACTCTTCCGAATTACCTGAGAACGCTAGATGACATAAGCGCTCAATATCGGAAGCGAATTCCTGAAGACTCTCATTACTCCGTTGCACTCGCGATCTCAATTCCACTCGATGTAATTGACTCTTGTATTCATTTCCATACTTTCGCTGGAGTGTGTCCATCAGTGACTGATAGCTACCACGATCTTTCTCTGGAATCATCTGTAACACCTCGGAAGCGTTACCTTATAATGCGACTATTAAAGCAGCAGTCTTGTCGCTATCATCCCATTGATTCTTCGAAGCGGTTGTCTCGAATTGAAGCTTGAAAATATTGAATGGCGTGCTTCCGTCAAATGTTGGTGGCTTTAATTTGATTGTACTTGAATCTCTAATCACTGATGTGGCTGTTCCATTTATTTTTAGTTGATTGAGTTCGTGCTGTAATTTCTCGAACTTGTCTTCCCAGTCGTCGACATGTTCCTTCAGCTTATCATCCAACTCATCCACGTGTTCTTTCAGCTCTGTGACTTTGTCATTAATAGCTCCGGAAATTTCCTGAAATCTAAGTTCAATTCCTTTCTGTAGATTTTCGATGACGTGTTCTTGTCGAGCCGAATGTTCTTGAATTTCCATACGCAATTCACTAATAACGCCCTCTTGGCGTACCGAATGTTCTTGAAGCTTGGAGTCAATGCGAGACGCATTTCCTTGAATTTCCGTACGCAATTCAGCCGAATGTTCTTGTAGCTGTTGTTGTTGCTGCAGCATCATGGTTTTCATGAAATCCATGAGTTGACCACTCGAATCTATTTTGCTCTCTTCCTCAGCGTGCACAACTGCTTGCATATCGGCTTCCTCGAAGAACTCATGTTCTTCTACATTAATTCCCTTAGCCTCCATAGCTTGCCTCAGCCTCACCAGCAGTTCCGCCTTTGCACCTGATGACGATAGATTCATCTCTACCAACAGCTTTTTAAGCTGGTCCACTTTTAGTTGGTCAATTTTCACCATCTTTACAGAATCCCACTTCTGACACCAATTGTTACGTTTTTATTATGTGAGCGTTTAATTCTATTTGAATTACCTTGTTCGATCACTGGATTCTGTTAATGATAACTGCAACACTTATTTTATACAACTATATACAGCAACAATTTATTTAATAATCTCTATTTACAATCAACACTGTTTACAATCAACTATTTACTATAACACTTAAATGTACTTGCAGCTTTTGCCTCTGTATCAATGTTTTCGCAATCACGTTCGGAATTAGATTGATTTCAATTCTCAACACTGGCTCTATTTATACTCTGTTGGCAACACCCCAGAATCTTCCTTTATCGAGATTCTTCTCTTCCTTTCTCGTTGGCTTGTTCTGGTTATCGCTTATTTCTTTTTGTTGACATTCGTTTCGATGCTGCCAATAGAGTCAGTCACAATAGTGATGAGTAATCAACTATCGATACTCGTTACAATATGTTAATGCCCAAGCATGGAACCGTGCATTTCTCTTCATCATTCTTATAAAATCATCGAGCAGACAGGAGTGAAATGGCGAACTAAACCAAGCGAATTTTAATTTCACACTGCTGCGAGAGCTACACGTAGTTATGGTGAAGTAGTCGACTAAACAGCTTATTGTCAAATTCGAAAGCAGAAGTAAAGGACCTACGCAAAGTGTAATTGCTAGGTCTATTATTAGCCGCTTTCTTTTGCACGCGAGTTGCAAAAGAACACTCTGATTTATTTGCCGAACTGCACGCAAAGCAACAACAAAAATAAGTGGCATCGTCTATTTTAACCGAGTTCAATTGAAGTTGCTTATATTTTAATCGACCTGAGTTATAGTGTTGGAGAGTAAAAAAACAGCACTATTGTGAATAGACTACTGGAATGTGCTTGGGAAATTTCAACAACACGTCAAATTATTGTAAATATAAACAAAAATAAGCAAAATAAAGTAAGTGCAAATAAAAATGTATTTTAAATAAACGAATACAGATTCTGCAGATTTGTTTCTTTTTTGTTTTTATTTCGGTTATAAATTTAACGAACAACCATATATACCACCAGTTCCTAAGTAACTAAGGGGAAATTAAATGCGAGTTGGTGTTCTTTTGAAACTCGCTTACAAAATAATGCAGCTATTCTTGCTCAATAACGATAAAAGAAGATTCTAGAGTATTGCCACAAAGTATAAATAGAGCGAATTTGTTAACGAATAAATCAACTTAATTTCGGTAGTAGCACACTCTCAAGTTAAATTTGAAGTACGTAAAAAGTGTTTGTAAATACAAGTACTGATTATATATTGATGTTGCATATAGTTTGTATAAATTAAGTGTTGTAATTATTGTTTGACAGAATGCAATGCTCAAACAGGATTGAATCAAGTTAGAATTAAACGTTCATAAAATAAAATCGTAACTATGCAAAGTGCTACGACCAGTTTCAATACGATTGGATAATTGTGCCTTAACTCATCAGTTGCATTTACTTATTACCTTTGTTGAAACAGCACACATAATGATACCGGATGTTCGCAGCTATCGCATTCTTATTTAAATTTAAATTTCACGGTCTTGTGAAATTGTATACCTATACAAAGCCGCGAATCAAATACCATATACCCACAATTACATTTATACAATAAAATAATTAGACAAAATTAAAAATCATTAGCTCGTAGTTATAGTCAAAATTAAGATAATCTTAAAGTTAGAATCGACTTGTCTTAAATATTTCCCATACACAAATATTTCAAAAAACCGATTCTAACTGCGATTGTAGTCTAGCTATGGTATGCACAATACAAACTCAGCCAACTTTTATTAGCCCGCTGGGCACGGAAGAATATTTGTTATAGCCACATAGTTATGCTAACCAATAATCCCCCAATAAGAACTTTGCTACTTTACCAAAAATTTAAACAATCGAACGTTCCTTTTCATACAAAGTGCGCGATTCACGAGGCCATTTAAATTCCACTTGCTGCTGTTTGTTGTTGCGCAAAAACCACAATTATGGTTTTGTGCATGTATAAACATGATGAAAATATAAAAATATGGTTCATTTAATAAAATTATTTTCAAAATACGCAGATAGATGCAACGAATGAAATTCAAAAACGAACGAAACAGAAAAATAAATTTTGCCGTTGCCGCGTTCATTCTGTTCCAGTCGCAAAAAAACAAAACCATTGCACACTCCGACTTACCACATTGTTGCCTTAGGTCCGTTCGCTACGTAATAGTTTTTACAAATTATCACAAATTTTACTATTCCTTACTGGAAAATTGGGGAAATTGAAAGACAAAATGATTTCCTTTCTGTGATAGTTCTTGCAAATTTTTACTGGTAATATTACTACTAGTAAGAGTTCGTAACATAAAAAAAAACATCTGTTCTTACTGGCAGGTGACAGAATTGAAGGAGTTTGGAAATTACTAGTAAATCTTACAAATTTTCCGTTCGCGTACTTTTTCTCATTTTTAGAGAGGAGTTTTATTACGCTCTTGAATTGTGTTGATAGAGAAATTTTACTAGTAAAGTAGTGAGCGAACCTAAAATTTCTGGCGCAGCATCAAACATCCAAATATAACTGCAGACCCAAAAAAAAAATTTCTCTTATTTTTGATGTAATGATTTCTCTAATTTTAATCTTTAATTTTGCCTCATATTTTTCTCTTTATTTCTGAATTTATTTATTACGATATTTAATATATTTATCAATTTTTTAATATGAAACTTTTTTATTTTACATTTAACATTAGAGATGAAGGATAAGTTCTGTCTTAAAAGCGAAATAAATAAATGTAAGCGAGGTGCTCCTAATTTCTCGAGTTTGCATCTGCGATAAGTGATTTGTGTTTGTTGCATTCGGATTTTTATGAAAAAGTTAAATATGGAAAATTATTTAAATTCTTGAATTTTGTAAAAAACATTAAAATTAAAAGGTATTTTGGCAAGAAAAAGATAGACCAAAAATTAGTGTTTACGTTTTGTTATCGAGTTGCAAGAAATAAAACACCCGCACAAAACCAGATAATGTGCAACAAAGCCCTGGCGTTTGAGTAGATTAAATAAAGAAGCATTCGCTTTTATTTCGAATGAACCTCGGCTATCTGAGCCTATCTGCGAGCACATTTAAGAATATATTCAAAACTACTTGAAAAACGTGAAACAAATGTTCAAAGAGCAATATATAATGAAATAAAAACACAATATTTATTTTATGTTACAAGGCACTTTTTATTTAAGGCTTTTCGTGGAAAAAAAAACTAACATCAATGTAAGGAACAGTCAGCAATCTGACGGAATTGTAGGCCATATGGAACGCTTCTACAACTTTGTTATGCTGAATGAAGCATCAAAGACTGTGGAGTACATGCGAGTTGTGGTGTGCAATGTTCAGAAACCACTAACTTCATGGTCCAACTATATTTCTTGCACCCACATCCTTCTTGTTGTCATTAGTTCAATCTACTCCAAGTACGCTGCGATTACACTTCCAATTACCATCGAAATAAACATGAAATCTTCGGCCATTCCTATTCTCAAAAATAATAATATAGAGCCCGATTATGAATACAAACTCTCAGGTAGTTTTTTCTTTTTCCTTTCCTTCTATTATGGATAAATGCTTCGTGGAAATTATATCTCTTTTCCTTTTCCTCCTGTTACGAACGATCTTTGAAAATGGGAATTTCCTTTTTGGGTGAAAAATAGGTATTATAAATGCAAAAATAAAGAATAGAGGAATGTTGAAAATTTGAGAGAAATTATCTGTCAGCTAATAGCACGGGAGTTTAGACTAAAATTTAAGTATTGTATTTCCATATTTTAAATAGTAAATCCAAATTTGATTGATTTATGACAAAACCAATAATTAAGTAATTTAATTTTGTTCTTATTTATTATCATATATATTGATATTTATATATTTAAATAATTTAGTTAGGGATTCTTATTTTTCTGTTTTCATCTTCTTTGAACTCATTCTCCCCACCGCTCTTTTGTAATGCCAACAATTGTTGATCGAAATTAAGTAAATCCTGTGTGTTTTTTTTCTGGATCTTTCATACAGATAGCATTTAATGTATCTGCATGACTATGACCATTCTCCTTGTCCTCTTACCCCGCGCATTTACACCAGTGTGACGTCACATACACAGCTGATTCTGACAAATTGACTAAAAACCGAATAACATGGTCCAATTACAGAATGAATGAATGAATATGTGGCACTTATAAGCCTCGAGGGGCTCTTTGGTCGAGCTTCTCTTCCAGAACTGTTGTGCGTGTTGGACATTATTGGAATGGACTTACTTATTTTAGCTAGTTCCAAACCCTTGTGGCATAACTTTTTCTACACTTTGTCACAGAGTACTTTTTTCTTAGAAGCTATTCCATGGCAAAGTGCCGGAAGAATTGGCAATTGCTTGCCGATATGTTGGTTCCATTCGAAAGAAAAATCTTATATTTTATGCTTCATCAGGGGATTGAACCCACGACCCACAGATTAGAAGGCCAAAGCACTAACACTGAGCCACAGCATCCACCCAATTACAGAATGTCACGTAGTAAATGCATAAAAAAATTTTTTCTGGAATCGTGTCACTTTTTTGCTCCATGTTTCTTTGATATGAAGAAAGAGAACAATGAAAGAAAACAAAAACATGCTGTGATTGAGTGGTATGACATTATATGGCTGCGTCTGTTTCCTTATAGCGTCAGTCTTGTGTGTTTGTTTTATTTGCATTTTCTTCTTCATTGCTGAGGTGTCCCTAATGGCTCCACCTTATATTATTATGCCATGGGCGCAACATTAGTATTCTGACATGCATGAAACAAGCCCACAGTCGCATTCTCGAGCACAACATCCTCACGTTGAACCATCGGTCGAAACGTGTGGCTTCCATTATAATTTTGCATACAACTGATATACCATAGTCTTTTTTCCTCATTTGATGTTTAATCCTTATTTACCACCAAGAGGTTAATGTGTCAAAATACTTTCGAATTTTACACTTTGATATATTTCACAGAGCTGTCTTCATTTTCTTTTATACACCTTTTTCAAATCGAAAACGTCAAAATTTCTGTGGAAATGCCTACTTTGTTTATTATACTATTGTATATATACGACTTATTAAACGGACTTTCAACTTTTACAATTCTTTCACAAGGCAAAAGAAATGAAATATGTTTCAATTCTTTTGGCGGAATCCAAGTGTTCTGCAACATAGTTTTTTATGCCGTAGTTATGAGACAAAAAATGTGGTTGCCGATCACGCTAATCATTTTCTGTTTGACCAGTTTAGTGTCAGTTTTTCAGTGCGAGTTTAACTATATTTGTTGTGCAAACTAAGTTTAAACTCTATTTGCAGTTTTTCAGTAAAATTTCAATGTAGTTTAAACTAAGTTTAAACGCCTAATCTAGCTGGGTTAAACTAAGTTTAACCTATCAGTTGACCAGATGTCTGTGCTTGCACTCCAGTACATCATTCTTGCTTGCACATTTGCTCACAGACATATAATTCATTTAAGTACAATATAAACTTTTACCTTTTACTTTTAGAAATTGACGAAATCCAAAGTCTATGAAACAACAGATGTGTGCAAACAGTGTTGCCGTGCGAAATATATGGGGTTTAAATTATGTTTAAACTTTGCCTCCGCTTAGTTGAACCTAGTTTAAACTTGTACTTAAAATTTGACCCCTTAGCTGATGGGTGATTACTAAAGTTGGGTAACGCAGCAATTTTTCACGCAGCTCAGTACGATAATCGCTTTGTGTATCAACTGATTAATCGACAATCGATACAATGAAATTTAAAACTATCACTCCTTATGCGTTAATCTTATTGGGGTGATATTCATTGTTCTATTAACCAGTTAGGTTGCACATATGCAAAAATGAAAAATTATTTTTGTTTTGTCTTGTATAAATGATCTAAACAAATTCAGTTTTTCTTTTAAAATGTGATTTTTGAATAGTTTAATATATAAATATAAATATACATATATAATATATATAAATGATGAGTTTTTTTCCAACCAACAACAAATTCTTGAGTGCAGCACCCAAGTGATTGCTATTATAACTACTGCAATTTGGAAAATCGGCCTTTGACGAAAGCATCAAAACGAATTGAAAACCGAGCAATTGAAAAACCTTGCAGGTTACTTACACACATGGCCACGTATACTAATTCATTTATATATATACATATAATAATATATATACATATATATATATATATATATATATATATATATATATATATGTAAATATATACATATATAAATATACGTATATATATATATATATATATATATATATATATATAATATATATGTATACATATGCATATATATATATATATATATATATATATATTTGTTTATATATACATACATATATATATATATATATATATATATATATATATACATATATGTATATATATATATATATACATATGCATATATATGTATGTTTATATATACATATTTATGTATATATACAAATATACAAACATATGTATATGTGTGTGTGCATATATATATATATATATATATATATATATATGTTTACATATATGTATATATATATATACATATATGTTTACATATATGTATATATATATATATGTTTACATATATGTATATATATATTTATATGTTTACACATATATATATATATATATATATATATATATATATATATATATATATATATATATATATATATATATGTCCGCGTGCGTTTATATACAAATATATAACACAAACACATTCAAACATTCAAAAAATATTTTTAATATATTTTCGGATTTAAAAATTTTCACGAGCTACTGAGTCCGGTTATAATTTAAAAATAAATATTCTACAATATGTACATTTTGTATATGTATATATATAATATTTTATAGAGCTATAGAAGAAGTGTTTCGGATCTCATATCTAGTAATACACAATTATTGACTTTTACACCCGCACTACAACATTTCTCGATAATCTACATATATGTAATTATTTATTTCGAATATTTCGTTAGTTCAAAATATATCTATTTTATTTAAATTTATTACTATTAGCACTATGAACAAACTAACCGTGCGTTAAACTGTGCCTATGTGGCAGCTTAACATTTAAACTCTTCGACAACGAACAAACGAACTCTACTAATTGACGTACAGCCCAAATAACACTAAAGAAGGGAATCTGGCTCTCCCTCTCCAAAAAGCAACATTTGTATACAGTTTGTGCAAGGCATATACATAGAGATAGAGCAATTGTAAAAGATTCCTCTTGGCTGTGCCTTGTAATGTTAGAAACTGTTTTCTTATAGTGTTAAACTCGTGTGTTTTTTGCTTCGTTCTTTACTCCTTTTTCAATCGTGAGGTCTCACTAATGGCTCTACCATATATTATTATATCATTCATTTTGCAATATACAACATGGAATCATAATATTAGATTGAGCCTAATGACTCACGAATGAAGGAGAAAAACTAAATAAAACAATAGCAAGCACATGGTAAAAGAAGAAGAAGAAGTAGAAAACAAAATAACAAACACACGACTTTGACACTATAAGGAAACATTTTCTGACGTCAAATGGAGAAGCCAAAAAAATTTTTTGCAGTTGCTCTCCCCTTATGAGAACACACCAGTTTGGCATTATAAGTGCCGGTCCACATTGGCCTGCCCAGGAGTGTACTGCCCATACACATCGTGTCCACATTAGTGTAATTGCGCCGGTTGGAACAATGGATAATGGAATTGGAATTTTAGAATAAAATAGGGCTGTGCAATAATCGTTTGTTCAAAAATTTTTATTAATCAAAATATTCGATTAAGCAAATATAAAATAATTCGAATAATCATGATTTTGAATATTCTAAAATTGAAATTATTCGATTAATCAGAATAAAATTTTTCCAATACAAAATAGACAGGAAGCTTTCCAAAGATATGAATATAAAAATGCTTTTAACAAATTTATTCCCAAAGAAAACGTCAAAAACAAAAATGAAAAATATATTTATTAATTGAAATTCTGATTAATCGGATTTCAATTTTGATAAATCATAATTTTTATTAAGAGAATTGATTAGTCGAATAATTTGATTAATCAAACAATTTTAAAAAAACATTTAATCTTGTAGCCTAGACAGACGGCAGTCTAATTCCGGATTACCGAGTTAATTCGAATTAACTCGGGCATTAACTGCAGCTAATCCGCATTAACTCTATGGGTTAATTCTCAAAATAAAAGAGGATTAGGGCAATTTCGATGGCAACACTGCTGAAAATTTTCTATTGTGAATTTTTCACGATCCATTTTACAAAATATTAGGTGTTGTTAATTAAAACTATTAACAATAGTTAACAGTTTTCGACATGAAAAGCGTTGGCGAAAAAGTAAATCCAGCTGTCAATTACGAACTATGAATATCAATTTACAAGTTTCTGATAGTTTTGAGTTCACGTACTTGAAGATGACAGAAATTGATAGTAATAGTAATGTAAGTGAGCAGACCTAACTAAACAGCAATCAGCCGTTTGGTTAATCCGCAATACTGCCGTCTCTCAGGTTAATATTTTATTCGGATTAAGTGCGGCGGTAGTCCCGATTAACGCTGCCGTCTGTCTAGCTATTACAAACCTAATATAAAACGTTTCTTACTGATGTTATCGCTTCAACGTCTATAAATTTGTGAGCGTATTTGTCAAACTGGAAACATTTTGGACATAGAACATAGCTTGTTGTGCCGATTTTTAGTTTTGGATTGAACTTTTGGAGCAAAACTTCTGTCTTTTTTTGACTGCCTACTTTTCTATTTATCTCGCTCGCAGGGCAGGCCAATTAGGACAGGCACTATGGTAGCATTGTCAACATAAATGGCGGAACCAAGAAAAATCTATTACAATTGCTATTCTTTTTTATGAAAATCCTTCGTTAAGGTGCAACTATATTACGTCCGCATGCGTGCAATTGCGTTCTTTCTTTATATGCAATATCGCATACATATATGGTAACTCCATTGTATCAGTTTTTATTATTCGAAAATCACATATTATTAGTTTTAAACAAAAGAATTTACGAAGATATGTTCATATTTATAATGATTGGTAGCGTAAAACATAAATATAAAATATTTTAAATACCTTAAACCACTTTAAATATTTATTTACTCCTTCAATAAGATTTTCACAAGTCGTTCAACATACGTAAGCTGCTTTAAGAAAGTTGCTGAGCTATTTACAGCATAATAGTATCAATATTTTTGTAAATGACATCTGTCATTTTACGCATGAAAGTAGAAACAGTTCAAGGTATATCCGTCAAAATCTTTTACGTGCCTATATAGTTCATCTCATGACATCCCCTGTCATCTACCATTCAGTCAAATGTACGCATACACCTACACATTGATTGGAGTTCCACTTATATCATATGTGGCTGGATTTATTTTTGCATTGAGTACTGTTAATACTCTAGCGTTAACAACTTCATGAAGATGAATATACAAAAGCCCGATTACAACATAAAGGTATATGGCATAAAATATTTTTTATTAGATATTACAAATGCAGATATGAATAACTTTTAGGGGTTTTCACGATGCTCAATCATGTATCATATCCTTAGGGTCAATTTTTCAGTGCGAGTTTAACTTGATTTGTCGTTTAAACTAAGTTTAAACTCAATTTAAAGCTTTTCAGTCAAATTTCAACGTAGTTAAACTAAGACTAACCTATCAGGTGTTTAGCTGTCTGTTGTTGCACTCCAATACATCTTTTAGATTTAAAATAAGTTTAAATTTAAACTCCGTTTGCGTAAACTTAACTTAAACCTAATTTAAACTGGTACTGAGAAACTGGCTCTTATATTTCTATTTAGTTAACGTTTACTTCTGACTCGAAAAAATCCTGTTCGACAAAGTTCAAATATAATATTTAATATATAAATATATATAATATATATAAATGATGAGTTTTTTTCCAACCAACAACAAATTCTTGAGTGATTGCTATTATAACTACGGCAATTTGGAAAATCGGCCTTTGACGAGTGAAAGCATCAAAACGAATTGAAAACCGAGCAATTGAAAAACCTTGCAGGTTACACACATGGCCACGTATTCATTTATATATACATATATACATATAAATATATATATATATATATATATATATATATATATATATATATATATATATATATATATATATATGTATATATATACATATATGTATATATATATACATATATATACATATATAACGTTTACTTCTGACTCGAAAAAACCTGTTCGACAAAGTTCAAATATAATATTTAAATATAAATATATATAATATATATAAATGATGAGTTTTTTTCCAACCAACAACAAATTCTTGAGTGATTGCTATTATAACTACGGCAATTTGGAAAATCGGCCTTTGACGAGTGAAAGCATCAAAACGAATTGAAAACCGAGCAATTGAAAAACCTTGCAGGTTACACACATGGCCACGTATTCATTTATATATACATATATCCATATAAATATATATATATATATATATATATATATATATATATATATATATATATATATATATATATATATATATACATATATGTATATATATACATATATGTATATATATATATACATATATGTATATATATATATATACATATATAACGTTTACTTCTGACTCGAAAAAATCCTGTTCGACAAAGTTCAGAGGACGTTCCGTTCCGAATGAATATAGCATTCCCATACCATGCTTTGACAATAGATTCTCAACCCATATACCCTCAAGGGAAGAATGGAATAGGGATATTGTCAATGAAACTTGAGTTCAATCGGTACAATTGTACACAGATGGCTCCAACTTGGAGGGAAGGGTAGGAGGTGGCGTCTTTTGCAACATGCAAGCTTCTTGTCACACAACATTACCTCACCATAGCCAACAGAAGATGGCGGGATGAGAGCTCTTGTGTTACTACTAGGAAAGTCTGGCCAACTCTTGACCATAGAAGAACTTATTCACTGTTGTCAATGAGTAGGAAAACTATCAGTAATGTAGTTGTCGTACTCATGGGCCACTGATTTGTGAGTAGGCATACTACAAGACTTGGTTTACCAGCCAACGATTTTTGTAGCAGCTGCCAGGACGAGGAAGAGGAGGAGGTAAACATTTACCACTTCCTCGGTAGATGCCCCGCCTTGGCACGCAGAAGGCACACCTTACTGGGGAGTGCCTTTTTTACAGATACCAATGACCTAACACCCATGGATGTTAGGAATATTGCTCTATCCTTTAGGAAATCCCAATGGTTCCGCTTAACAGAAGCAATAGTATAGAAAGCACCAGTGATGCATGGTGACACAATGGGCGGCCGCATAACCTAACCTAACCTAACCCTGCTCGAATACTGGATTCCTTGAATAATAACTGCAACACTTATTTTATATTGACTAAATGCAACAATAATTTATTTAATCAATACTTTTATTTATAAACACTCTTTAATGTACTTGAAATTTAACTTGCTACTTTGTGGTTATCGTGCTGTTTACTCTGCGATTATCGATATTGAATGTATTTCGTTGTAAACAATCTCCCCATATTTATGCTCTGTGGCAAACTCTACAATTTCCTTATATCGTTATTGAGTTTGTTCCTTTTCTTTTTTGGATTGTTCTGATTATAGCATATTGCTATTAGTTGATTTTTTCACTTTACCATGTGCAGCAACCATTGTTCGCGATGTTTACAAATAGCGATGATTCACCATCAATACTCGTGGCACTTCCCTCCTCTTAACATTGTTCGTCTCCAATAAGTTTCTATACTTCCCCTTGATATGACGCAAGTCGTTCCAAAAATTTCTATTTTATTCCAAGCACGATGAATACGATACACTACGTCACTAATTTTTGTTATCTCATATTACCCTTCCCAATTGCTTGTGCATTACAAGCTCTCCTTCATAAAATCCTTTTGAATTTGCTCTCAAATCACCTTATCGCTTATCATTTCTACTTCATCTTAACGCTTATCATTTGCGATCGCTCTCTGATGACCTAATGTACTTCATGCATGCACTTTTTGCTAGTATAGACAATTTTTTTGGCCAATGGAACTGTTGTAAATATTGTAATCGATATCGATAAGAGCTACAATGTATATCGGTTGTGAAAAGCTGATCACTATAATAATATACTCTAACTCTATCATCAAAGTAGCAAGACGTGTTTCTATTTTTCTTTAATTTACAATAGGAACTCGTCGTGGTGCTTAACGGATTGGTCTAGAATTTCCGGTGTCAATGAGTTCTTTCGATAGTTGACTTTTCTGAACCACGCGATGTTAGGGTGGAAATTATACGACCAACAATTACAGCTACAGATTTAATTTATCAACAGCTGCACATAAAGAATATATAAATAAAATATTAATTTAAATAAGACCACAAAGCACTTTATGGTATAAGAAAGAAAGCAAGAACTGCTTCTGAACCGATTCTAGACTTTCAATGTAGCAATTATATTAGGGTATTCCAGACAGTTCTTTGTTTGTTAATGAGGAAAAGTCATGTAGCTTGCTCTGCTCATTATGTGATGGCGCCTTCATTATTATTAATGGGGGCCCTCCACCTGGCGACCACCAGGCAACGTCCTCCTGGCACCTGCTGGGAGGCGGCTGAAGTGAGTGGCGAAAATCTCCGCGGTTAGAGGTTGTGCGTTGGGTTTGGGACCCGCCACATAAAAAATCCCCCCAATGAATAAAACAACAAATGCCTCGGATAAGGACTACCGCTATTGTTAATGAACACCGCAAACGAAAAAAGATCACGATTTACGGATATGCACTTGGAATGTCCGGTCCCTTTATAGGGAGGGTGCCTCTATCCAGCTGGTTGATGTCCTCGAAAAATACAGAGCTGGCATCACCGCTCTCCAGGAAATGCGATGGACGCGACAGGGCTCCAAAAGAGTACCCTGTGACAAATACTTCAGTTGCCATGCTGAAAGGCACGAATTAGGATCTTGTCTCACATTTCATGCCAGTGAACGAACGGTTGGCCACTATCCGAATCAAGGCAAAATTCTTTAACATCACCTTATAGTGTGATGGACGTAAAATCGATCCGTGGTGCCAACATCTACTCGGATCATTACCTTGTTGCAGCTAAGATGCGCACACGTTTATGTGTCGCAAATAACAAGAGAAGTCCCACACAGAGAAAGCTCGACGTCAGTAAGCTGAGATCACCAGAGACAGCAGATGCATTTGCCACTCGACTATCGGATCTGTTTATGCAGAACACTCCTACACTTAATGATACATGCGCACGGTGGACACATATATCCCACTCCATGACTACTGCTGCCGTGGAGGTAATCGGTTATTACCGGCCTCTGAGGAATGAGTGGTATGATCAGGAGTGTCGCGACGCTACGGCAGAGAAAGACACCGCCTACAGAAGAACCTTGCATGCAGGTGCAACGCGAGCTGTTAAGGAGCAGTATGGAGAGAAAAGGAGTGCAGAGAGACGTCATTTCAGGCGCAAGAAAAGAGAACAAGAAAGACGCGATACTCAAAAATTCTTCGAATAGATCAAGCGCCTGAGTGGAGGTTTAAATCCCGGAGCCTCTTCTTGTCGTGATGGAAATGGGAATCTGGTTACGGATGTCCAGAGTGTACTGAGCCTATGGAGGGAACACTTCTCCACGTTACTGAATGGCGATGGTACGAACAATTCCGCCAGTGGAGGTGTGTGCCCGATAACCCCAATTACAGATGGTGGTGTTGATATTCCACCACCCGACTATGACGAGGTTGAAACGGCCATTTTAAGGCTGAAGAACAACAAAGCTGCAGGTGCAGATGGCCTGCCTGCCGAGTTGTTTAAGACCGGAGGCGATGAGTTGCTCACCCGCATGCACCAGCTCATAAGCAGAATATGGTCGGATGAAAGCATGCCTGATGATTGGAGGCTCAGTGTTCTCTGTCCTGTACATAAAAAAGGAGACCCCACAATTTGCGCCAACTACCGTGGAATAATTCTCCTGAGCATCGCATACAAGGTTCTATCGAGCGTACTGTGTGAAAGGTTGAAGCCTATGCTCAGCAACCTGATTGGACCTTATCAGTGTGGCTTCAGACCTGGTAAATCCACCATCGACCAGATTTTCACACTGCGCCAAATCCTGGAGAAGACCCAAGAAAAACAGATCGACAGACACCACCTATTTGTTGATTATAAAGCCGCTTTCGACAGTCCGGTAAGGGATTACCTCTACGCAACAATGTCTGAGTTCGGTATTCCTGCAAAGCTCATTCGACTTTGTAGAATGACACTGCATAACTCCCGTTGTGCAGTGAAAATTGGGAAGGACCTCTCCGCACCGTTTAATACCGAACGGGGTTTCAGACAGGGTGATTCGTTATCGTGCGACTTCTTCAATCTTATTATGGAGAAAATAATACGAGCTGCTGATCTACGACATAATGGCACTATCTTCAACAAAAGTGTCATGCTGTTAGCGTATGCCGACGATATTGACATAATCGGCATGAACACGCGAGCAGTCAGTGCAGCATTCTCAGAGTTGGAAAGAGAGTCGCGTCGGATGGGTCTCACGGTGAACGAGGGCAAGATGAAGTATCTAGTGTCAACAAACAAAGAGTCCCGGCGTCTTGGACAGCACGTCACTGTTGACAACTACGCTTTTGAAGTAGTAAGGGACTTTGTCTATCTTGGAACCAGCATTAACAGCAGTAATGACGTCAGCTTGGAGATCATGCGTAGGATAACTCTTGCTAACAGGTGTTACTTTGGGCTGAGTAAGCAATTGAGAAGTCGAGCCCTCTCTCGAAGAACGAAAACTACACTTTACAAGTCTCTAATCATGCCTGTCCTAACATATGGCGCTGAATCCTGGACAATTTCCACCTCGGATGAGCGAATGCTTGGAGTTTTCGAGAGAAAAGTCCTACGCAAGATCTTTGGACCTATTTGCGTTGGTGGTGAGTACCGAATAAGGTACAACCATGAGCTGTACGAGCTGTATGCCGATATTGACATAGTAAAGCGCATCAAAATCCAGCGACTGCGCTGGCTAGGTCATGTCGAGCGAATGGAAGAACACGCTCCGGCTAAGAAGGTGTTATATTCGGAACCCGTTGGAGGACGACGCAGAAGAGGAAGACCAAACCTCCGGTGGAAAGACCAAGTACTGGAGAACCTGACGGCGCTTGGAATTTCTAACTGGCGCCAGCTAGCGAAGAACAGAGATGGCTGGCGAAGCATGTTATTTTCGGCCTAAATCGATATTCGGTTGTTATGGCCACATAAGTAAGTAAGTAAGTATATATATATATATATATATATATATATGTATATATATATATATATATATATATATATATATATATATATATATATATATATATATGGATATAAAGACAGACTTCCTTGGAGGAACAACCTCGAATTTCCGCCGTACCATACTGGCAAATGCTTGCTCAAATATGTTTAAGTCAGGAGCATGTAGCGGAGAAGTAGGCGCAGTAATTTTGACAGATGGAACAAGTGAAGTCGGGGTATTACGCGACGATCGGTTTTTTGTGCTGGCAATGACTCCTCAACACTCTTGAACTCATTAAATAATTTTTCATAATTGCTAAATTTAGCCGTGAGCGCAGAGACGTCCCTGCCAATCTCCAGAAATGTAGCCCTGGTGGTCCTAAACATTTTGGAAAGTTCTATATCAATGGACCTACATGTTGTGTAAGTCAAATGCACCCGTTTCCCTTCGTTTAACTGATCATAAGTTCTACCAGTGCCGTAGCTCAGTGGTTAGTTCGCCTTCTGATCTGAGGGTCGTGGTTCAATCCCCGGCTGATGCATAACAAATTTAATATCGAAAAGATTTTCCTTTCGAACGGTACCCACTTGTCGGCAAGCAATTGGCAATTCTTCCGACAGTAACAACTTGCCATGAAAAAGCTTCTTAAAAGAACTCTGTGACAAAGCTCAGAAAAAGTTATGTCACAAGTTATGTCACAAGTGTCCGTTCGGAACCGGCTAAAATAAGTAGGTCCCTTCCAATACTGTCCAAAATTTAAGACGCACAACAGTAATGCAAGAGAAGCTCTGCCAATGAGCCCTTTGGGGCATTAAGTGCCACATATTTATTATTATTATTTTTTTTAACAAAACATAGTTTGGAATGCACTGAGTTTAATTTGCAGTTGTGATAAACAACAATAATCTCAGTGTAAGTATTAATTTGTAAAATTTGTAATCGCACAATGAAAAAAAATGTATTAACGCGATCGATGTAAAATTTTAAAACTTTAAAATTATTGACAAATATTAGAAGTCTAATGTATTCTAATATATAATGAAAATACTTTAAATGAACAAAATATTTAATTAAATCGCGACAAATTTTAAAAATCAAATGACAAAACAAAAAACACGTCTCGACGGCTCAACAGTACGAACGGCACTTACAATACAATTCTTATTGCTGCTTAGTAAGCACAACTGCCCATTCTTCCATTTATGCTTTTAATTCTGCTCTAACAGTTACATATATTTTACTTTCATCGATGAACCCTTTTCACAATCTACTACGGGAGCAACTTTTTGGCAATGTAGATATGTTAGTTGTAATCAGTATTCTCACGGGTACCATTCTATTCTCTTTAGGTTTCAATAATGTCTTTCAAGTATGATGTTCTTACTTTCTACTTGTGTATCTGCTTCCTCTACCCCCACTTGCCTGTCCCATTATCCACATTCATCTGCGTCAAATTACCGCTTCTGATTTTGCTGGAACATCTTGGCGATATCACGTCAGTATTTGTTTGATGTAACGACTACGATTATAACCGATGTTCAAAAGTAACTCGACGCTTGCGTAACGTAGAATCAGCCGATTTAAGTTTAACATAAATCCATTACCAATCATGAAATCACAATAAAATCATGTTCCTACATGTAATTTCGGATAAATACTCATTTCCTAATCTTACCCAGAATCTATGCATCCTCACGCAACTTTATTTCTATTAATAGCTCAAGCCTCTTTACTAAGTCGTTCTTGATTATAGAATGTGATGCATCAGTATCCAAGTTTAACATGAACTCGTTATTGCCCAGTTTTCCATCGATAATAAAGCTGTTTGGCACACGCTGTAATTGTGAGATGTGAATGATGGAGCAATCTACAGTTGGAGTCAGTGCACGCCCCTCTGAACTGACTCGATTTAATTGAACGATGGATTTGTGTGGGTGGAGCCATTGCTGTCCACCTAATTCACCTTCTTTTGTCTTCCTGGAGAAATTGATCTAGATTGCTTTCCTCGTAGACGGCAATCAGGTGAAATATATCTTGGTTTGACGCAAATGAAGCATTTAACAGTAAAGTTCTTTTCGCGTCGACTTGTTTTTCTTGTTTCAGGCTGTACTACTGTCTTGACTGCCTGACTGACACTGCTTCAACCAGAACTGATGTTTCTGCTTCTACAAACAATTGCCGCTGGAGCACCTGAAATAATTTCAAAATTAAGAACAGTATTATTAACTATTAATTTAACAAAAATTTGGAACGACTTAACACTGTATTAACACCATTGATGTTATGAACATCCTGGATTCGATCACTTTTTCATTCATAAGTCCACAAATAGTGTCTTTATTTTTGCACATATTTCCAAAAAAAAATTTTTTTTTTTTCAAGCTTTTTTATTGGATCTTTTTAAAAATACTTAGAAACTAACAATAAGTAATCAAATCTTACAAACTAACTAAAATTATGTGATATTCCCTACGTTCCATCACAATTTGTTGAGTCGCGAGGTATAGTAATTTCACTGCATATTCAGTGTGTCTTTTCTTTTTAATCGACTATGCCCCGTGCTCAGAACAATTGCCTAGCAAGGGGATTCGGATGATTGTGTAAATTTTGAATGTAGCTTTTGCAGGACATTGTAACTTCCTCAGAAATTGTGGGTACATTTAAATATCGATGGATGTTAACGTTCCTCATATACCAAGGCGCGTTTACAATAATTCGCAGACACTTGGATTGTATTCGCTGCAATTTTTCGATATTTGAGGGAGATGCGGTGCCCCAAAAATGAATACCATAAGTCCAAATTGGCTTCAGGATTGCTTTATATAATAGCACTTTGTATTCAAGATTCAACTTTGATCTTTTGTGTAACAGCCACCGTAACTGATTAATTTTAAGCTTGATCTGAGTTTTCTTTGCCTCTATGTGATTTTTCCAGGTCAGCCTTCTGTCGAGGTGAATACCCAAGTACTTTGTTGAGGAACATTGCGGAACTGATTGGCCATTAATTTTAAGTGGGGGGCATGTATCTGGCCTTAGCGCGAAGGTTACATGTACGCTCTTTGATTCATTGACTTTTATACGCCATTTTGCTAGCCAGATTTCGAGAGAATCGATATGAGTCTGCGGGAGTTTAGTAGCTTCTATGCGGTTAGAGCGAGAGCACAATATTGCCGTATCATCTGCAAAGGTCGATATAAATGTATAGTTATTGCTGGGCATATATGTAGTGTATAAGAGATACAGTAAGGGGCCCAAAACGTTGTGTAATCCTTGTGATGTACTAGAAATTGTCTTTTCGTGAGGTAGCTACAAAGCAATGAGGAGACATTTGCAGGCAGTAATAGTTTGAGTTTGTAAATAAGGCCATCGTGCCATACTTTATCGAAAGCTTGAGTGATATCAAGAAAGACAGCTGAGCAATACTTTTTTTCTTCCAAAGTGTTCCTTATCAGAGTTACAATGCGGTGGACTTGTTCTATTGTGCCGTGATGTTTTCTAAATCCAAACTGATGTTGAGGAATCAGTTGGTTGAGATTAATAAATGGAGTTATATTCATGACAAGTAGCTTTTCGAATACTTTGGAGAGTAGAGGCAGGAGGCTGATAGGTCTGTACGATTTTGTAGGGTCTTTTCCTGGTTTTGCTATCACAATAATTTTTGAAGTTTTCCAGCATTTGGGATAGTGTTTAATACGAAGGATAGCATTGAAAATGTGCATGAGATGAATTACTGAAGCCGGAGGTAGCTCTTTTATCATTTTAACGGTAATTTTATCTGGACCAGGTGATTTTTTTGGGTTTAAATCTTTATAAATTGCTTTGAATATGTCTTTTTTTTAATTTTAATATTTGCAAAATGAGTCGCGCATCCACATTCTAGCATTTTTTTCTGTTGTTCCTGCGTTAAAATTTGATTCCTTAGCTGAATTGTGAACTTCTGTGTGTTTTTGTTGGGTGGCCTTTTATCCCTATTTGCATTAACTGCACTTGCCGAAATTACCCCATTTGCATTTTGTTGCAATTGCATGCCACTTAATTACGCTATTTTACAAGCCTTGGCAACAGTCAAAGCAATTTTAAGGGTTAGGTTCTCCTTTTCATTTGGTTTCAGCTCAAAATGATTTTTTAGCGTTCCACAAATTGTTTGAAACTCTACCTATTCTGGCTCAGTTGGAGAAACTTTATCCGGAAAAATATTATAGACGTAGTGCGTTGACCTTCTGATCTGTAGGTCGTGGGTTCAACAAAATTTCAAAATTTAATATCGAAAAGATTTTTCTTTCGAATGATACCCACCTGTCGGCAAGCAATTGGCAATTCTTTCGGCAGTAACAATTTGCCATGAAAAGGCTTCTTAAAGAACTCTGTGACAAAGCTCAGATAAAAGTAATGCCAAAATCGTTCTGCCGTTCGGAATTGGCTAAAATAAGTAGGTCCATTCTAATACTGTCCAAAATTTAACACGCTCAACAGTAATAAAGGAGAAGCTCGGCCAAAGAGCACTTCGGGGCTTTAAGTGTCACATATGTATGTATTTATAAATACCTATGTAGAATTTCCTTTTATCTTCTTTAACTTTGTAAATTTGTGTTTTAAATCTTTTCACCCATCTTGACCATTTTGCCCTTGTAGGGTCAAATGGTTCCTAATTAAATGTTACTAGTTTGGGGCTCTGCTAGCATTTCAGCACTTCATAAATTCGAATCAGTCTCTAGTCAATGGTATTTGCATAACGATATTTCACACGCAATGATTTTACTTTTTCCTCGTCGCAATATTGTTTTAGAGAAATAAAATGTAAGAACTGAACGCGATGAGGGTCTAACAATGAGAGAGAGAGAGAAGGAGACTAATAACGGAGCCATTATTGAAAGCGATTTATTTAAAGAAATACTTCAGTTTGCCAAAAAATTTGTCAATGAGCCAAAGAGTTTATGGAGAAGTATTTTATGGATATGTGAGATAAAAATCTTTCAAAAATAATTTTTATTTATTTTTTACATACATATACATGCCTATTCGCTAACTTATTAATTGAAAGTTCAATGTATAATTATTTGATTCTTATGAAATATGAGTATTTTTTTTTAAATGAAATTTACATAAATTTCGCGGTTATTGCATAAAGAATTTTTAGCTGTAGATAGCTTTTCGCCGCGATTGGCGAATGAAAAGAGCTTTTAACGTGTTATGTTTGACTGCGGATACCTATAGTAACTGTTCATGGCACTATAATGACAATTTAACTATAACAATTGACGGTTGTGACAAAACCTGAATAGGCCAGTAAATATAAGCAATCGAAAGTTTATTGGACTGAAATAGTGTGCCATATAAATGCAAACAAGCTGATAATATTCACACTTCTGTCATTCGTTTTATAATTATCAGAGACAGTCTAATAGTTCATCTGGTTTTTATAATCATTTGAGTAAGCCAGTTAATTTCCTAGAAATTACATTAAATTGCAACCATATTTTTATAGCGTATTTGTTTTGCTCTACATTGTTCTTTTCCTTTTTATTTTACTTGCTTTGTATAAGACAGAAATGGGTAAGTTCAGTGGGATTATAAAACTAGGAAACTGCTCACGTACAAGGCGAGGATTCCACAGAAAATTGTCAATTTCGACCGCCAGGCTAATTCATTTTCCGGATGAATCGTACAAACACGATATCGAATTTTTTAAATAAAATTGACAATGATAGTATGCAGTACGGAAGTGTATGCGTAGTTTGTCAAATACACTAACAAAATTATATTAATAGGTGTGACCAAAAAAATTGGATTGAAAATTGAAAACGAAATGAGGAAATCTATGAATGGGAAGTTAAAAGAATATATGAAATGAAATAGAGATTTTTCTATGTCTTATTGTTGCTCATACAAGAGAAAGTGCTACACATTCCTAGCCCTTCCCTATCTCAAATTCCCAGGAACATCTGTTACACTGGATAGAATATCTTCTACTAAGGGCCACTGAAGGTAACTGATAGAATAGAATTAACTCACAGTTTTCAGTGGCAAATCTATTAGTTAACTCTACTCTATGAGTTAATTTGCTACTCCGAAAATTGCCCTAGGTTAGGTTTGAAGGGCGTGTGGGGATATATATTCACACTTCCACTCGGAGGCATCTATTGTCCATTGTGATTACTCTTGATTGCCGGAGGAGGTACGCGTTCGCAGAGTAATCAGTGTTCATGTGTCATCCTTTCTGAACCATTTGGTTCTCCATATAAAGTTAAGAAGCTCTTTTAAGTCCATTTTCTCAAGTTCGTCCAGTCCTGTGAAAAAACGAGACCCCAAACATTGAAGTCGTTTTGTCTGTAGGCATAGACAAAGACATATATATTTTATTGATTCTTCTTCCTCTCATCTCGGCAACCACTGCACGGTCCGCTTGTCGGTATACGCCAACGTTGAAGCATTGGCGCAATGGCACAATGGATAGTACTCATCCCTGCGGAGTTCCTTTTCTTGAAAATTTGGGTAACTGTGATGCCTCCGTTTGACGCTTGAATTATGCTACTTTGCAACATGTATCACATCCAGTTACTCACGAAGCCATTGACCCCGGTAATGGTCAGTGATTCGAAAATGGTGTCTACTTATATATTATTAAAGGCTCTTTATATATCTAGGAAGGCAGCCATGATAAATTTTTGATGCAAATTATGAAAAGATTTAACTTTTTTTTCTACCATAAAGTTAAATAAAACGTACGTATATATAACTATTATATATTTTAATATCATTGAGCCATTATTGCAGAAGCCGGTGTCGGCTTCTGCATTTTTAGATATTCTGTCCAACATGTAGATAGCCTTCTAGTACCACTGCTTCATGACTGTTCCCAGAAATTTCCTTCTCCACGTCAGAGAGACCAACATGTAGGGGCTCGCCTACGAGTCATCGCATTCTGGGAAGTGTTCCATCATTAGGACCTGAAGAGACTCCTGGGTGGAGTCCATCCATGCTTAAAGGATAAACGGTCCTCATTCGTTGACAGCGGTAATACCGCATCATGCAGATTCCAGCATAAGTGCCAAACAGTTTGAGAAATTAAATAGTTACAACTAGTTTGTTGGTTCCATTCATTTTGGCTTTATTATCTTATCGTGGTCTTTTTATACACAAATCTAGCTAAGAAGTATTCCCAGGGGTAAACCCACTATTTTGACGATGACCAATCAGCGCATTGTTCGCTGGCGTCATTGTGATGTTTCTCTTCATTGGTTGCATTCATCATATATATGGTACATACATGAGTATTTTTACGTTGACATTTTTTTTTATTTTTACATGAGTAGATCAAACATCTGCTTTACATCTCCATATCCAAGCAATAAATTACACCATCGATTATGACAGCAATCGTTATGGAGCACAAATATAAACAGAGTACTTTATTTGACTGAGATTCTAATTACTGCTAATTGTAGCATGATCGTTAATTGACGCTGTGTGTGGCGTACTTGAGTTAAAAGAGAACGAAATGTATGTGTATGCATGTATGCTGATTTCAGTGATATGTGTATATGCATGGGTGGTAATTGAATGTATGCATATACTTGGTAGGTAGAGGGTGATCTTGTGATATCACCACACATGATCCATCTTGCTTCCTGACAATGCCAGGGACCAAGGAAGATGCACAGAACCGTTCCCAGGTGTCTCTTTTGGCTGCCCTAATTCTACTTTTATATTCAATAAAGCTAATTGTGTCAATGTCCCAATCTTCTTAACTCTGGCTATTCTTAGCCCTATTGAAGAATCTCCGAGTTTCAACCCTTAATTGCCCTAGTTCAGCAATCCACCAAACCGGTTTTGGGTTGGCTCTTGGCCTAGTCAAGGGACAGGATTGCTCAAAAGACTTTATTAGACTACCCGTCAGACGATCTACAACTTTGTCGATGTTGCCTGCTCCTCGATAGATCTCAACCCTAGATGATGTCAACCGTTGGCTGGCCAGTCTCGAAAAGTTTTCCTAGTCAGTTTTTTTGTGGTCTCTAAATGGTTTCAAAGTCTTTGAGTCTAAGGTGATTGTGAAAGAATAGGACTGAGATCCGAAGAGGAAAACGTGTCAGATACTCTCCAATTATCTACTTTTGAGGCGTTGGATTCCAAAGCCATCGTAATGTCAATAACTTCTTCTCTAACTCTTTTTCTAAACGTAGGCTGGTTGCCTTTGTTTCACAAAGTCAAGTTAGAAGAAATAATAAACTCAAAAATCGACTCACTCCTGTCATTGGTATCACTTCAGAGTTTATGGTGCCCATTCGCATCGCAACCGACCACCAGGTCCTGTCCCTTTGACTCCGCGTGCTCAAGAAGTTGTCGGACAGGTTTTTATGGTGCTTTCGACTCGTCGTAAGGGAAGTATGCGGAAGTTAGTAACAGGCTACGCCTGAACTTTTGCTCGCATACCACCACCGTGAGATCTCCATTTCTGATGGAAGTAAGAGGAGAAATGTTAACATATTTCTTTACAACAATACAACTTCTAATCTTATCTTTTGTAGGTGGAGTGTAGAGACGACACCCATCCAAGCCCAGTCCACTAACCTAGCCTCTCACGAGCCATGGTTCTTGAACAATGCCTACATCCACATCGTTGTCAGCGACGAACTTCATTAAGTCGAGCGAGGCTGAAGTGGAACGATGCTGATTAATTTGCACCACTTTCAGCATCCCCTCCGTTGGTTCCGAGCCTGTCACCTCAATCCCTTAGAGAACCAAATCCATACTTAATAGTTCCCGCGATCCTCAGGGATGGCAGCGACATCTGATCGGGGAATTGCCTAAATTTGGGCCCCCTGCCATGGAGCGGCAAGACTGTTGACAGCGCGCTATAAGAAATCCAGGGATTCCTTATTGCCGCAGCCAACAACCTTAACGTTCCTTTGCCAGCCCGCCCCGTTGAAGACTATTTCCCCGCCATCAGCCTCAAACATTTCCGCTATGAGTTTAGCCTCTAAAAGTAGCCAGTTTTCCGGAATTATCTTCCAATCAGGGTCGATTTTGTCGATAATGGCTAAATGTAATTCCTTTGGAGTCTCGAAAAATGCTGAACGCTTCAATTTCTTAGAACCGTACCCTCGTCGTATCTATTCCGTTTGACGGTTTTGGTAGACGGGTTCTGCGGCCTTACGCTTCTTTGGCGGCGTGGCTGTACCGCCACCTGAAGACTTGACCATTGGCGCCTCACAACCGCTTTTTACGATGTCCTGACCTGTTTACCTTTAATGCCTGAAGAGGCCACGGGGCTATCCTATTCGAATTTTGCCACAGCCTTTTCGTGCCTCTTTATGAGATCCTTCTTTTTGAGAGAGGATATATCTCGTCCCTTCTAATAGCCTTGTTTTTTTGCAAGATGAGAAAAAAGACACCAGTTTTTATGGTAGTTTCTACTGCAAAATTTTAAAAGCAATTTTTTCAGATCATGTGGAAAAATTTTATCCTTATTTAATTCATTAGAGGACATCTTTGGACAAAGAAAAGGTGTTAACCCTTCTGTGATCATTGAGAGCAGCAATATCGAAATCCTTTTTGATTACAATAACGAATTGTTCACACTGGCAGACTCTGAATTTGGCGATGTTTCCAATAATACGATAATACATACATGTCTGAAACAGAAAACTTGTTGATATTAGAATTCCGCGACGTTTCCAATAATACGTATATTTCTGCAATTTGAAAAAATTGAACAAATGATTAAAACCATATTGGATTGTTTCGTGAAAAGAGAATACAATGATAATTTTCTGCCACTTAGCGATTTTTTAATCGGTCTTTTTGCAAGCGATATATTGAAAAGCTCAAATAGGAGATGGTAAAGTTTATGCTTTTAAAGAAAGTTGCAGACATTTTTTCATTACCACTACCGATGAAATTATGAAAAGAATTAACTTTTTTTTTTTTTCTACCATAAAGTTAAATAAAACGTACGCATATATAACTATTATATATTTTAATACCATTGAGCCAATTATTTTTTTATACTAATTTCATTGTAAACGAACATAAAGTTTTTGCGTAACAGAACTTTGAATTTTGGAAATGTTCAAATTATGGGTAAAAAGTCTACTTTTGTTAAAGTAAAATTTGATTTTCAAAAGAAAGAACTTTTTTAATAAAAGTGATTTAATGCTGTTTAGATAATTTGGGATCCATAGCATTATACAAAAATAATTTGTCTATATAAAAAAAAATGTTTTTTCGCAATATCTTAGAAACTAAGTTTCTGAGATATGCACAGTGGCCATATTATCCTAGAAAAGCTACTAGCAAGAGTTTGGGAAATCCGAATTGCGCACCAGTGTCGTGTTAGTGTTTTCATCGACACCACCTACGGCTCAGTCGCATGTTTTCCCCTTTCTTCAGTGTAATAATTTGTTGTTGTTGTTGTATTTATTACACAGCGTAGCACACTTTCTAGGGGGTAAATCAAACTAGTCTAAAACGGTAACAAAATTCTCAATTCGATATTGCTCCACTACATCACAATTTTTTTTACAGTGGTTCAAAATTTGGCTTTTCGGTCAAAAGTCGAAAAGTGGAATTTGGAGTATCATATGTAAAATTACATAACCCTTGTTTTCGGAGACCTATATTAAAAATTTCCAATGAATGTTTTCTTTGAAACCTTTTAACACTAGCTACCACCCAAACGAGTTTTTTTGGGCCTCTTTTGAAACAAATATCCTACAAAAATATTCTTTAAAAAATTTCACTATGGATCACTGAAGACAAATAACTTGTACGTGTTATAAGTAAGATGTAAAAATCGAAATAAAATTTAAAGTATGTAATTCATTTTAGGTAAACATTTATTATATCGTGCGATATTTCTTAAGTACTTTTTGAACTTTTTTTTAGTTAATGGCAGAAATCTCGAGAAGGATTTATAAGTATAATATGATTTGCACATCATCCGAAAGCCGCGGTCTTTTTCTTTCCGACAATGTACCGAGTCAATTGGATAAAATTTGATGCGATGTAAGCGTAGTTTTCATCCAATTCCGCCCATTTAAAGATATTGTAACGAGCATCGATGTTTACTCATCACTAATTGTGAATAGCACGAATAATGGCTGGATCAAAACGAATGTCAACTAAAAGCAATAACCGATAACCAGAACAAGCCTACAAATAAGAAAGAGAATTAACAAAATCAGCAGTTAGTATTGACAGAATCCAGTGATCGAACAGGGTTGATTCGAGTAGAATTAAATGTTAACAAAATAAGAACGTAACTATGAACGTTGCCATTTAACGTCGTTTTTCGCACCTCTTCTGTGCAACGTCGGGTCAGTTGTGTCCTACTCCTAAAAAGTATGTAGAACTGCTCAAACAAACTGTTCAAATTTTTGGGAAATTTTAAGGACCAATCGCTATATTACCAATTTTTTAATTTGTTTAAACAATAAATATAACTGCTTAAACAAACAAAAACGTGGAAAATATCAGTTTCGGCAGGGCACAAATGTCCCGACGTTACACGTTAAGGATTACGACCAAAGGTGCTAAGCTGCTCACCACCATGCACCAACTCATATGCAGAAAATGGACGAATGAAAGCATGCCTGATCATGGTAGGCTCAGTATTCTCTGTCCCGTACATAAGAAAGTAGACCGCACAATTTGTGCCAACTATCGTGGAATAAGTGTTCTTAGCATAGGTTGTATCAAGCATATTGTTTGAAAGATTGAAGCCTATCCTCAACAACCTGATCGGACCCTATCACTGTGCCTTCAGACCTGATAAATCCATCATCAACCAGATTTTCACACTGCGCCAAATCCTGGAGAAGACCCGAGAACAACGGTACAACACACACATCATCTATTTGTTGATTAAAAAGCCGCTTTCGACAGTCCGGTAGGGGATTACCTCTACACAACAATGTCTGAGTTAGGTATTCCTGCCAAGCTTATTCGTTTTTACAGAATGACACTGTGTAACTCCCGTTGTGCAGTGAAAATTGAGAAAGACGAACGGCAAGGTTATTCGTTCTTATGTAGAGAAAATAATACGAGCTCCTGATTTACGACATAATGGCACTATCTTCAACAAAAGTGTCATGCTGCTGGCGTTTGCCGACAATATTAACACAATTGGCATGAACACGCGGGCAGTCAGTGCAGCATTCTCAGAGTTAGAAAGAGAGTCACGTCGAATGGGTCTTACGGTGAACGAGAGCAAGACGAAGTATCCAGTGTCAACAAACAAAGAGTCCCGGCGTTTTGTACAGCACGCGACTGTTGGTAACTACGCTTTCGAAGTAGTGAAGGGCTTTGTCTATCTTGGACACACCATTAACACCAGGAATAGCGCTAGCCTGGAGATATTTCGAAGGGGCACTCTTCCTGATAGGTGCTACCTTGGGCTAAGTAAGTACTTGAGAAGTTGAGCCATCTCTCGAGAAATGAGAACCACACTCTATAAACTCTCATCATGCCTGTTCTTACATATAGGGCCGTAGCTTCAGAGAATGAACAGAGTTTTCGAGAGAAAAGTCCTACGCAAGATCTTTGGACCGATTTGTGTTGGTAGCGAGTATCGAGGTACGAGCTTGAGCTATATGCCAACACTGATATAGTGAAGCTCATCAAAATTCAGCGGCTGCGCAGGATAGGTCATATCGAGCGAGTGGAAGAACACGCTCCGCCTAATAAGCTGTTATATTCGAAATCCGCTGGTGGACGACGCAGAAGAGGCAAACTTAACCTCCAGTGGAAAGACCAAGTCTTGGGGAACTTGTCTGCGCTTGGAATTTATAACTGGCGCCAGCTAGTAAAGGAAAGAGTTGGCTGGCGAAGCATGATGGACTCGGCCTATATCCATTTTCGGTTGTAATGGCCACATAAGTAAGTAAGTAAGTAACTAAATGTCATTGGTTAATGCTTATGATGTACTTGTATAATAGTGATGAGTGATTTTTTGCTATCGGTGATTTACTCATCGTGTTTGAAAAATCGCTATAGAGATTTTTACTACTAGTCTAACAGTGAGAGTGAACAGAAACAGCGAATAATAATTTTTTGCTAACAGTGGTGAGTGGTAATTTTTCTACTAGCTTGATATTTCACTGTGAATCAAAATCAGTTTCAACAATAGCTAGCCTGAAGAAGTAGCGAATGTTGACTGTTGACCTTTTGCTAACATTGTACGAGTAGTGATATATATATATATATATATATATATATATATATATATATATATATATATGTATATATATATATATATATATATATATATATAAATATATATATATATATATATATAAATATATAAATATATATATATATATATATATATATATATATATATATATAAGTATATATATATATATATATATATATATATATATATATATATATATAAATATATATATATATATATATATATATATAAATATATATATATATATATATATATATATATATATATATATATATAAATATATATATATATATATATATATATATATATATATATATATATATATATATATATTGTTCTGATTATCTCATATTTCTTCTGTTAAAATTCGTTTCGATGCTACTATTATTCGTGCCATTCACAATTAGTGATGCGTACCAACCATCGCTATATCTTACACTGCCCTCCTCTTAACCTTCTTCGTCCTGAACAAGTTTCTATGATTCCCCTTGATATGGCGCAAGTCCGTCCAAGTCCACTATTTTAAACTTTGCTCTTTTATTCCTGGCATGTTGAGTACGATACGCTACGTCATTAATTTTTGTTATTATATCATATGGAAGCATTACAAGCTCTCCTTCATAGAACCCTTTGAACTCGTTTCCATAAATTGCCATTGCTGGTGTAGTAGCCATCGTATTATGTTGTGCGCATTGATATGCCATGAAATACATTGGTATATGTACATCCCAGTCTTTATCCAGGTATTTATGTACAACTTCTGTCAGATATTCCTCCAAGGTACGATTGAAACGATCTACCATGCCATCAGATTCTGGATGCAAAGACTTTGTATGTGTCTTGTATATATCCAACACACGGCACATCTCTTACATTATGACATTAGTCTGATTGTAACTTCATCGGTAGACCAAAGCAAATAATCCATTGGTTGACGAATACATCGGCAACTGTAGTAGCTTCTCGATTTGGAACGGGGTGTACTGCAGGACATTTACTGAAGTAATCTATTACCACCAGTACACACTTGTTCCCAGCGTTGCTTGAAGGAAATGGTCTAGCTATGTCCATAGCATTTCTGTCAAATGGAGCACCCACAGTGTATTGGTGCATTTTAACTCTACTTTTCTTACTCAGACCTTTGGCCATTGCACATTGTTCACTCTTACAAATCCAATCAGCGACATGATCATGGCATCCAACCCAATAAAATCGTTTATTTATTTTCTCCACGGTTTTTGTGATGACTAAATGCTTTCTACTGGAGACATTGTGATACGCAGCTATCACTTCATTTATTCATTCCTTAGGTTTACTAGAAGATCATTGGTGATTTCTCCATTTTCACTTTTCCATGCTCGAAATTAACATCCACCATTCAAGTGCAGGCTTTGCCATCGCTCCCAATATGCCTTCGCTATTTGACTCTCATTAGCCATTTCTTGCCACTTTGGACGTACGCTCTGCTCTTTGCATTTCATAACCTTTGCGAGATTCGGGTCGTTCCACTGATTTTCTTGAACTCGTCTGGTTGTCCATACCTCTTCAAGCAAGATACTCGCATGTCGTAGGTTGACAATTTACGACGCTCGATTGTTGTCTGCAGCCCTTATATCCACCGCGCCAATTGTCCTTCTGGATTTCTAAATTGTAATAACCACCTTAGCGCTGCGTGGTCAGTTCGTAGATGAAATGGCTGACTGTACCAGTATTAATGTAGAAGAACACGAGCGTTAAGATGTTATACGTATCTTGTGTATACCCAACATAGCGCACATCTCTTGAATAACAACTGATTCGAAATTACCACCTTGGTCGGAGTGTAACTTCATCGGTACGGTACACCAAAACGAGTAGTCCATTGGTTGACAAATATATCCGCAACTGTACTAGCTTCTTGATTTGGAATGGGGTATACTTCAGACCATTTACTGAAGTAATCTATGACCACCATATCCACCCTGCATTGCTTGTTGGAAATGGTCCAGCTATGTACATAGCAACTCGCTCAAATGGAGCACCTACGGTGTATTGGGGCATCTTACCTCAACTTTTCTTAGTGGGACTTTTGGCCATTGCACATTGCTTACACTTCCTATTCCAATCAGCGACATGGTCATGACATCCAACCCAATAAAATCGTTTCTTTATTTTCTCGACGGTTTTGGTGATTCCCAAATGCCCTCCACTGGAGACATTGTTATACTCAGCTATCACTTCATTTATTCTTGCCTTGGGTACTACTAGAAGATCATTAGTGATTTTTCCATCCTCACTTTCCCATGCTCGGAATAAACATCCGCCCCGCAAGTCCAGGCTTTGCCGCTGCGCCCAGTTTGGCTTTGCTATTGGACTTTCATTAGCCATTTCTTGTCAGTCTGAACGTACGCCATGCTCTTTGTATTCCATAATCTTTACGAGATCTGAGTCATTCCACTTTTCTTCTTGTACTCGGTCGTTCATTCATGACTCTTCCGGCAAGATATTCGTAAGTATCGACGAGGTGGAGTATCAGCATTATCTTGATTACCTGCATCATGACCTTCTTTTCGTTGTCCTGCACGATTCTATCTCGAATGTTTGTGTCGTAGGCGGCAATCACACGCCATATGTCTTCTATTGCCACATATGAAGCACTTTCCACTAAACTTATGTTTGCGTTGATTCCTTGTCCTTGCTTTATTCATCATAATCGACTGACGATAATCACGCGATACGTGTCTTCGTTTGTCGCGTATGAAGTATTTACCCATAAATTCTGTTTTATGGTCGACTCTTTGTTCTTGCTTCAGGGTGCACTACTGATTTTACTGCCAGAAAAATAGATCTGCTATTTCTGCTTGTAGTTGGAGTACCCGTGAAATTGGTCTACACATTAAACTGGCGGCTTGATACTTCAAGGCACTAATTCATTCCGGTCAATATCGGAAGCAAAATCTTGAAGGCTCTCATTACTCCGTTGCACTCGCGATATTAATTCCACTCGATGCAATTGGCTCTTAAATTATTTTCCATATTTGCGCTTTTGTATGTCCATCAGTGATTGGAGGCTACCACAATCTTTCTCTATTAAAGCAGCGGTCTTGTCACTATCGTCCCATTGATTCTTCGAAGCTGTGGTCTCGAACTGAAGCTTGAAAATGTTGAACGGCGTAGTTCTATCAAATGTCGGTGGCTTTAGTTTGATTGTATTTGATTCTCTAAACAATGATGTAGGTGATTCGTTTATTTTCAAATGATTCATCCTTTTCTCATTTCTCGAACTTACTTTCCCAGTCGTCGACATGTTCCTTCAGCTTATCATCCAATTCATCCACGTGTTCTTTATGCTCTGTGACTGTGTTTTTAATGGCTAAAAAATTTTCTGAAATCTAACATCAATTCCTTTTTGTAGATTTTCTATGAAGTGTTCTTGGGGAGCTGCATATTCTTAAACTCATTTTTTTGTACCTCTTGCTTCTTGGTTTTCATGAATTCCATGATTTGACCATTCGAATCAATCTTGATCTTTTCCTCAGCATGCACAATTGTATGTATCTCGGATTCCTCAAAAACTCATTTTCTTCTCTATTGAAACCCTTAGGCTCCATTGTCTGACATAGCCTGACCAGCAGTTCTGCTTTTGTACCTGATGACTACAAATTCATATCTGACAACAGGTTTTTCAGTTGGTCCACTTTCAGTTGGTCAATTTTCACCATCTTGACAAAATCCCATTTCGAACACCTATTGTTACGTTTTTATTTTGTGAACGTTTAATTCTTAATTCGAATCAACCCTGTTCGGGTATTGGATTCTGTCAGTATTAATTGCAACACTTATTTTATAATAACTATAAACAACAATTTATTTAATAAATACTTCTATATACAACCACTCATTAATATACTTACTACTTTAACTTGCTATAGTGTGATGTTGGCTCTTTCACTTTCAGAATTGAATCGAATCATTTGCTAACAAACTTGCGTTATTTATACTCTCTAGACACTCTACAATCTTCCTTTATCGTAATCAAGCATCTTCTCTTTTTTTCTTGTTGGCTCGTTCTGTTTATCGCCTATCCCTTTTTGCTGATATTCATTTCGATGCTACCTTTATTCATGCTATTTACAATTAGTGATGAATAAGCATCGATACAATATTAATTAATTAATTAATTAATTACCTTAAAATGTGGAACTTCACTTCATTTACAGCAAAATATCACACTAGTAGAAAAATCACCACTAGCCATTGGCTAGCTATTGCTAAAAGTGATTTTGATTCACAGTGAAATATCAAGATAGTGGAAAAATCACCACTCACTACTGTTAGCAAAAAATTGCTATTCGCTACTTCTGTTCACTATCACTGTTATGGTAGACTAGTAGTCAAAATCACTATAGCTGTTTAAATCATGATTAACGATGATTAAATCACCGTTAAATTAGTTACTTACTTACTTGCTTACGGCGGATTGATAATGAAGCTACCTAAGTACGAAAAAGGCAGCACAAGCAGCGAATTTCGTGGAGTGATTAAACACTATTATTTGAAAGGGAAAACGGCGAAAGAGACAAAACAAAAACTCAATAAACATTACCGTGAGACTGCTCCGTCAGATTACATGGTAAAATATTGGATTGCTGAATTTAAACGCGGCCGAACAAGCACTGCAACAATACCATCAACAGGAAGGCCAAAAGAGGTGGTTACTGAAGAAAATATCAAGAAAATCCTCGATATCGTTATGAATGATCGCCGAGTCAAGTTGCGTGAGATTGTTGAAATGGTAAACATCTCATATGAACGTGTGTTCAACATTTTGCATGAACATTTGCATATGAAAAAGATATCGGCAAGATGGGTGCAGCGTTTTCTCAGTGTCGAACAAAAACGAGTTCGAGAGACCACTTCACAGCGGTGTTTGGACATGATAAAACGTAATCCTGTTGATTTTTGGCGTCGATTAATAACTGTTAATGAAACGTGGGTCCACCACTACACACCTGAAACCAAAAATCAATCGAAACAATGGGTGGAAGCTGGTGGAAGTGCTCCGAAGAAGGCGAAGGCAGTGAAATCGGCTGGCAAAGTTAAGGCCACTGTATTTTGGGATGCACTCGGAATATTACTTATCGATTATTTTGAAAAAGGATCCACAATCACAGGAAAGTATTATCGTGTATTATTGGATCAATTGAATGATGCACTCAAGAAAAAACTACCACATTTAAAGAAGAAAAAAGTGCTCTTTCTTCAAGACAACGCACCGGTTCACACAGCTTAGATACGATGCTAAAATTACGTGAAATACAATTCGAACTGGTTGATCATCGACCTTATACTCCAGACTTAGCTCCTAGTGACTTTTTCCTGTTTCCAAAGTTGAAAAGATGGCTCGCAGGAAAAAGATTCAGCTCAAACGAAGAAGTGATTACCGAAACTAACGCGTATTTTGAGGGGTTCCCGAAATCGTATTATTCAGATGATATAAAAAAGTTGGAAAATCGTCTTATTAAGTGTGTCGAAGTAAAAGGAGAGTATGTTGAGAAATAAATGGTTTTTGAAAAAAAAAAAAATGTTTTTTTCCTACTTAGGTAGCTAAGTCTAATAGTATCAATCCGCCTCGTATGTGGCCAGTACAACCGAAAATGGCGAAAATGCGTCGTCCACCAGCTGGTTTCGAATATAACACCTTAATAGTCGGAGCGTGTTCTTCCACTCTCTTGAAATGACCTACCCTGCACAGCCGCCGAATTTTAATGCACTTTACTATATCAGTGTTGGCATACAGCTCAAGCTCGTACCTTATTCGATACTCGCCACTAACACAAATCGGTCCAAAGGTATTACATAGGACTTTTCTTTCGAAAACTTCGTTCATTCTCTGAAGCTTCGACCCTATATGTAAGAACAGGCATGATGAGAGTTTATAGAGTGTGGTTCTCGTTTCTCCAGAGATGGCTCAACTTCTCAAGTACTTACTTAGCCCAAGGTAGCACCTATCAGGAAGGGTGATCCTTCGAAATATATCCAGGCTAAAGCTATTCCTGGTGTTAATGGTGTGTCCAAGATAGACAAAGTCCCTTACTACTTCAAAAGTGTAGTTGTCAACAGTGACGTGCTGTCCCAGACGCCGCGACTCTTTGTTTGTTGACACTAGATACTTCGTCTTGCCCTCGTTCACCGTAATTCCCATTCAACTCGACTCTGTGTCCAAATCTAAGAATTCTGCACTGACTGCTCGCGTGTTCATGTCAATTGTGTTAATATCGTCGGAATACGCCAGCAGCATGACACTTTTGTTGAAGATAGTGCCATTAAGTCGTAGATAAGCAGCTCGTATTATATTTTCCATAATAAGATTGAAGATGGGGTCAAGCAAGTGATGTGCGAGTGTGCTTGGGGTAAGTCATATTCGCGGGTCTGCGCTTCTGCATATCTGCATTTTGCAGGGTCAGAGTATGCGCATTTCAGCCTGAGCTTTATATACGGCGCTAGCCTCTATCTAACCAAGACCGTTAGTGCGTAACTCTCCTTTACATCCTGCTTGAAGTGGCCCTTAACTAACAGAACAGTACAGTTCTAGACATGGGAGTCGATAAATTTTTGCCCCCAAGCAAGGGTGTTATGCACTTACGTGCCCACTGGATAGTTTGCAGCCGGGGGGCTATACTGGTTGTATTCTAACGGAGCCTCTCTGATACCTGTCCGCATCAGGGAGTAACTGTAGACTTCTCTCCGATTCCCTCATAAACTATTAGACCGCGATGCTAGATACGTCGGGTAAGCATCGTATATGAACCAAAAATTGCCTCTGACAATAATTCCGAAAACCAAAAATGACCTCTCTTTTAGGTCAGACCTACGTCCATATCGGAAACTGCTCTGTCTCGTACCAAAATCGTGACTCCTTCGGGAAGCGCAGAGCATATGATACCAAAGTCTGGCTCGACTTCTGTCCCTAAAATATCTGTATCTAGTTCTGACCGCAAATCCACTGATATCAAAGAAATTAGCGCAAGTCAGCAAAGAGTCCGTGAGAACCATATCAAGGCCGGTTGCTGCTAAGGCACTCACAAAAGCTCACCCCATCAACCTCGGCTGCTGCCTCCAACTTGAGTGTTCCTCCTCCAGGTCACGCGCCTGGATTCCAGCTGAGTCGTCAGATCCTAAGGATATATTGGACCATATACGCCTAGCAAATCCTTCCCTCCCCACAGACGATTGGAGGGCAGTGAAGTTGGGAGAGGTAAAGGAGAACTCAAGACAGATCGTCGTGGTCCTGATTGAGCAATCCTTGGACCCACTCGCCAAACAGAAGGGGGTGATAAGCTATGGCTTCTCCGAAATCACCCTGAAAGTATATGAGAACGACGCATGAAAAGAAATCCGAAGACCAGGAGATACGAAAGGTCATTTCGTGCGACGGAGACAGCGATACGCTATCATCGTCTGAGATGGTTGGCGACCTCTTTCAGAATGTGGAAGTCAGCACAGCAGATGAGGACGACCCACTATACTGCGACGCTGAGGACGCCGATGCCACGGTGACAGAGGCGTCTGTATTAAATATTGCAAAGAAAGATGCTCAGGGTGGTCCAGATTGATCTGCACCACTCTTAAGCAGCTTCCACTGCTCTTGTCCTGTGCCTAAGCGATAAAGCGAAGGAATTATTCTAATTCTGGAATCGTGGGTCCTGGATGACAAGGTGCGCGGACTAAGCTCCCCAAACCATGGACTATACTACGTTCAAAAGCAGGTAAGCCTCGATCATGTATTTTAGCGAAGAAATGCTACAAGGCATTCCTACTATCTGATTACAGTGACAAGGATACTGTGTCCATTGCGTTAGATCATCAATACCATATATATTGTTGATGTATGCGTATATGGCTCACGATTGGACTGAGCCCACACCTCACACCATAATAAAAAAAAACGGTAGTTATAGAAGCCAACGCCAATGCACACCTTTATATCAGGGGCAGCTCAGACATCAACGATCGAGGTGAGTCACTTTTTGAATATATTATTAGTTCTAACTTGACTCTCTCAAATATGGGTACAGAACCGACCTTCATTACCTGCAACAGGGAGGAGGTTCTAGATATAACCCTTACAAACGACTCTTCGGACTGCCTAGTTAGGGAATGGAGGGTTAACAAAAAACATTCTTTCTCGGATCATAGGTATATTAGCTTCCGCTTTGATATAAGGCCACAAAAGCAGATACCATTTTTAAACAAGAAACGTACAAATTGGGATAAGTATAGGGGCACCCTAAATACATCCCTCATTTACATGACGCCCTCAAGCTTACAAAATGAGGAGCAATTTGGCAGCTGTCTATTAAATTACAGAACCTTGCAGAAAAGCTACTATAGCGTCCTGACCAATTAGAAGGGCTTCAAAGAAGAAGAGACCTCAGTGGTGGCAGGTAGAGATCATTACATTAAAGAAGGAGTGTCGACAGCAATTGAACCGAGCCAAAATCGCTCATCAGTGGCACCCC
This sequence comes from Megamerina dolium, assembly GCA_963854835.1. Classification (NCBI taxonomy): domain Eukaryota; kingdom Metazoa; phylum Arthropoda; class Insecta; order Diptera; family Megamerinidae; genus Megamerina; species Megamerina dolium. The sequence goes on from OY978530.1 coordinate 40,580,694, forward strand.
ATAAGGAGAGCCTACGAGTGTTTAAAAAAGCGATAAGGAAAGCAAGAAGATCATCATGGAATGATTTTTGCAGTAACATAGAGGAAATTTCAGAGGCAAACCACCTACGAAAGATTCTCGCAACGAATCCAGTTACACCCAGCTTCATTATGAAAGGGGATGCTGATTGGACTACTTCAAGTTTGGAAACTCTTCGGGTACTAAATGTTACCCATTTTCCAGGCTCTTTGGAGGACAGCCCTGGCCGAAATCCCAATGTTAATCCTAGTAGAATTATCTACAGCGTCTCGCACAAAATAATCAATAAAATAAAGATTAATTGGGCAATAAAAAATTTTAAACCATTCAAGTCACCAGGACCTGATGGTATAATACCCGCGGACATGCAGAAGTGTGCGGATCTTCTAACACATTGGTTGAACGTAATCTTCTCTGCATGCCTAAGTCTATGCTAGTGTTTATTCCTAAAGCCAGAAAAACGCCTCACTCAAAACCAAGTGATTTTAGACCTATAAGTCTATAATCCTTCTTATTAAAAACCCTTGGAAGACTACTTGATGTGCACTTAAGGGGCTCCATAGATGGCAAAGGCAAATCCATTGAGAGAGCCCTCCACTCACTTGTGTAGAAGATTGAAACATCTATGCACTGCAAAGAATATAGCCTGGGGCCTTCAATAACATAAACCCAGAAAAGTCGAAAACTTTCTTGCTGTACTTAAGGTGGATGAACCTATTATTAGATTTATTAGTCTGTTACTAAGGTAAAGAGTAATAAACTCAAAATTGGGTACCTCATGTATTAGTAGATTTGCGATTAAGGGCACCCCTCAAGAAGGTGTGTTATCGGCTCTTCTGTGGAGCTTAACCATCAATGAAGTTCTCATATCATTACAGGCCATGGGCTGCAAAGCGCTGGCTTATGCAGATGACGTGGCACTTGTGGCATTGGGAAAATATTGGATCTTGTCCAAATGAGCTCAAACTCTGCTCTGGCCATCAGCCCTGCCAAAACTGAGCTGGTCCTCTTTACTAGGAAACATAAAATACCTATTTTTACCTTACCTAAAATTGGGAGAACTAGTCTAAAGCTAACTGAACAGGCGAAGTACTTGGGTATAACTTTAGATAGAAAACAAAGTTGGAAATCAAACACGGAGGAAAGGGTTCGTAAAGCAACAGCAGCGCTATATTCCTGTAAGAAAGTCATAGATAAAAGATGGGGGATGAGTCTTACAATCGTATTATGGTTATACTGCGCGGTCGTCAGACCTATTTTTTTACAGAGTGATAGTTTGGTGGGAATCCTTAAATAAGGAAGCACACAGACGGGTAATGGACAAGGTTCTAAGGACCTCTGCGGTGTTGACAATAGGCGTTCTAAGAACCAACCCGTCAAAAGCACTCTACTCGCTATTGCATCTACTCCCCATAGATCTATTTAGCAAGCAGGGAGCGCTTATATCTGAAATTAGGCTAAATATAGCTTTACGCTAGGCTCAACCAGGATACGGGCATTCAAAGATCCCTTGGCGGCGTATTACAATTCCGGATTCCGTCGACTATACCATTCCCATACCATGCTTTGATTGTACATAGACGGCGTTCAGGCGTTCTTAGGTTTAGTAAATTATTATCGAAAATTTGTTGAAAATATGGCAGGCATGGCGCTACCAATTAATAAATTACTAAGGAAAGACGCAAAATTTGAATGGACCGGTAAATGCCAGAAAGCTTTGGAAGATTTAAAGGAGGCAATTTGCTCTCCACCAATTTTAGGTTATCGAACCCTTTGTGCTGACAACAGATGCCAGCAGTTAAGCCTTGGGGCAGTTCTATCGCAAGGTGAAATTGGAAAAGATCGACCAATAGCCTTTGCGAGCAGAGCACTCACTAATACTGAGAAAAGATACTCCACCATTGAAAAGAATTCTTGGCTATTGTGTGGGCTGTAAAGAATTATAGAGCTTATCTACTGGGTAGATACAAAGTCTACACTGACCATCAGCCCTTACGAGGAATTGCCAATCTGAAAGACCAGACATCACGGTTGGCACGTTTCAGACATAAACTATTCGAATTTGATTTTGAAATAATTTATAAGCCAGGCAAAAGGAGTCAACAATGCTTTCGACTAATTTTATAGCAAGGAATAAAGTCGACGAAACCGAAAGCTAAGAAGAGCCTGATAGAAGCCTTGGTGACAAGTTAGAACCAGATAAAAATGCAGAAAATCGAATGCGGAACTGCTCACTGATGAAAAGGATATATTGACGATACTTCGCAACTTTCATGATTCACATTTACGAGGGCATCAGAGTGCTTTGAAAACTTATTTCAGGATTAGAAGACAGTATAGGTGGAAAGGTATGCGAAGCCAGATTAAAGAATATGTTAAAAATTGTAAATAATGTCAAACTAACAAGAGTTCAAGGCTCACGAAAATGCCAATGATATTAACTGATACACCATCTAAGCCATTTGAAAATGTATATATGGACATGGTAGGAGTTCTTCCAGAGACGACATTTGGAAACAAATACATACTTACATTTCAAGATGATTTTTCCAAATTTTTTATTTGTGTAGCTATACCAGATGCTGAAGCTAGCACACTAGCAAAAGTGTTTTACAACGAAGTTATTGCGCGATATAACATACCAAAAATTTTAGTGACTGATAATGGTACAAATTTCACTTACCGATTGTTTACCGGTACATGCAAGATGCTGGGTGTTGAAAAATTATATATAACACCGTACCATCAACAAGCAAATGATTCTTTCGAAGGAAGCCACAGACCTTTAGCAGAATATCTTAGGAGTTTTGTTAAAGAAGATGGGTCAAATTGAGACCAATGGTTAGCATCACCGATGTACTTACACAATAACACCATACATACTTCGACAAAACAGACGCATTTCAGTGTTCTATACGGTTTCAATATCTATATGCCGACAAACTTAAAAACAAAAAGATCACCTCTGTACAACGCAGATGATCAAAATAAGGTTGATGGCTTATGAGCGTTTGGGCTGTGCCCTTAAACAAACGAGATGATGTGGCTTTGATGTGGTCAACGATTAGACTGATTTATTTTACAAAATTCAATTCGTCTTATGATTTAAGTATATAAACTAATACATAACTACTTTTACTTCGGATTATACTTCGTTCGTAATTGTAAATATGTATGTTACATTATTGGAGATTAAGTATATATTTTAATTTAGAGAATTTATAGAGAGAACAGGTAAGGCTAAATATGTATAAATATGTATATATGTATATATGTATATATATCATAAGCAATTAATGAGAGTACAATTGAATACAAAATACCGTTAAAATGGATTCAAATGTACGAACATGATTACTTATTGCATGATCATGATATAGACATTTAAGGAAAATAAGAAAATAAGTAAAAGTATGTACATCAAATTATATGAGCCAAGCGGTGATGCAGTGATCCTCAATCTGTGACAAAACATCCCGGCCCCGTTGAAGGAACTTTCAAGCAGGTAGAACGGCAATTTTGTGTATGGGGCGCCGAATGACGTCTCTTGAAGTGCGTATGTCAACCACTCGAACGCGTGCAACCTTTCCTAGGATGGAGTTGACAATGCGACCCATTTGCCACCGTTGTGGTGGTGTGTTGTCCTCATGGATGATTACCATTGTGTCTTTGGCAACATTTGGTCGATCAGCAACCCATTTAGTACGCATTTAAAGTTCGTTGAGGTATTCGCGCGACCAAGGGTTCCAAAATCTTTGCTTGATGGCTGTGATTTGAGCCCATTTTTCAGTATGGTTGATGTCGGTAGCTATCGTTCGCTCCGGTAGACCCCTCAGAGCGCCTCCAATGAAGAAGTGACTCCAATGATTTAACGTTTCGTAGTCGCTGGGGTCGGCTGAAAGTGGTGCAATCGGACGAGAGTTAAGAACTGCTTCGATTTCGACCAAGACAGTGCACATCTCCTCGAATGTTAGCCTGACATTCATCATGCTGCGATTCAAATGACCCTTAGCAGATTTGACAGCAGCCTCCAAATTCCGCCAAAGTGAGGTGCTCGGGGGGGTATGAAATGAAAATTACCAATTCAATAGCACAATATTTAATAATGATGTCTTGAGTTTGTTTTTTAAACATAAATTCCTTCAACTCAGCTAGTTTTGTGCAAGCGCCAACAAAATTTGTTGTATTATCGCAGAATATGTCGGTTGGAAGTCCTCTTCGTCCGATCATATGTTTGAGCGATGCCAAAAATGCCTCTGTTGTTAGGTCTGAGACGACTTCGATGTGCACCGCTTTAGTCGCGGGATCACACAAAAATGGCGATATAGGCTTTGCAGGGTACCTTGCCTCTAATACGTATATATATGTTTACTGGTCCACAAAAATCTACACCTCAGCGAGAAAATGGCCGCGATGGGGTTAAACGGTCCACTGGTAGGTTTCCCATCATATGTTGCAACAGCATCAGCTTGTGTCGATTGAGAATTCACAATCCAGAACTGAAGGCGAACTATTGCTACCAGAGCTTTAGGTCCTGCTTGATAATTTTTGACGTGTAAGTGCCGAACGTAACGCTCAACGAAGCTGCACTTGTTGGGAAGTAAAATGGGGTGCTTTCGACTTTCTGGTAGATCTGGTAACTCGAGTCGTCCACCGACCTTCAACAATTCGAATTCTTCCGTGAAATCCAAGAATGGGTTAAAGTAACGCAGCGTGCCATTTGTCGTTGACTTTTTCTGAAGTAAAAGAATGTCTCCAGCGAAGTGTTTTTGTTGTACATTCCAAATGATGCACAGCAAAGCGTGATGCAACTCCTCAGGCGAGAGGTATTCAATCAAGGTATTCGTGTGATGCTTGCGAAGCCTGTTGTAGAAACGAAAAATCCAGGCAACTAATCGTATTCCACGAGCGTAGGAGCTACACCTGTCGATAATCTCAAGAATATAGTTGGGTTTTATTATTACCTTAAATACCGATTTTCACATCTCTGAGTTCACCACTTCCATGTCGACATGTTCTATCTTCTGATTAGGCCACTTACTCGCGTGTTCGTATAAAAAAGGGGGCCCAATGTACCAAATCGAATTTGCAAGCTCCGCAGCGGTACTTCTTCGGGAAACGATGTCCGCCGGATTGCTGTTTGTTGGTACGTGTCGCCAAAGAGCACCAGCAGTTAGATCTTGAATCTCCGAAACTCTGTTGCCAACGAAAGTAGAAAGCGTAGCGGAATGCAATTTGAGCCAGTGAAGTACAATCTGCGAATCTGTCCAAAGATATACATCAAAATTGTAATTAGAAAAAAGTGATTTTATTTTTGCGAAAAGTCAAACGAGTAGAAGTGCGCCGCAGAGCTCTAGCTTTGGCAATGATTGCTTTTTGATAGGCGCGATTCTTGACTTAATGCGAACAATTCCAGTACTGTCTATAGTACATATATAAATTCCACAACCATAAGCGCGAATCGACGAATCGCAGAATCCATGAAGCTGAAGGGATTTAAAGCTTGTTGACAAGCAATAGCGTGGAATATTGATTGATGAGAGCTTTGACAAACTAGTGACAAAATTTAGCCAAGCGAAGTGAATATTCTGCGGAACAGATTCATCCCAATCGATGTTTAGCAGCCACAGTTCCCGAAGAAGGATTTTAGCTGTGATGATTATTGGTGCCCAGAGACCAAGTGGATCGAATAGCGACGATGCGATTGAGAGGATAGACCTTTTCGTTGTTCGCCCATTGAAGTTTTGCTTGGGTTCAAAAGAAAATAAAAAGAAGTCGTGAGTTTGACCCACTTTAACCCAAGTGTACTCGTAATGGACGTGTCGATGTTTAAATCCTTTAAGAAACGTTCGCTTCTAAATTTTTGATGATTGGAATGCCATTTCGCCAAATCAAGTCCGCCTAATTTTAAAAGATCTGTAACCTCGCTTTTTATGCGTGACAACTCCGTAAGCGTGTCAGCTCCGCACAACAAATCGTCAACATAAAATGATGTTTTTACAACATGTGAACCAACTTCAAATTGTGATACGTGTTGTTCGGGGAGATACACCAGGCTTCGAACAGCGAGATATGGTGCAGCTGCCATTCCTTACGTGACCGTGTTGAGTTGGAATGTACGAACTCTTTCATGTGGTGCACTTCTCCATAAAATATATTGGAAATTTCGATCTTCTGGACTCACTAGTACCTGTCGGTACATTTTGACGATGTCCGCAGTAAGCGCAAAACGTTTTAGGCGGAAACGAAGAAGGAGAATTATAAGCTCGCTTTGAAGTGTAGGTCCCACCATTTGTATGTCGTTGAGTGATTTGTGCGTTGTAGTTCGGCATGATGTGTCGAAAACGACCCTCAATTTCGTCGATGTGCTGTTTGGCTTCAATACGCAGTGGTGTGGAATATAATAATGAGGTTCGTTCAATTTGGGAGTCTGAACTTCGCTCATATGCCCCAGGATTTCATATTCCCCCATAAAGGCGACGTACTGCGTCTTGAGCTCTGGAGACCGTGACAATCGTCGTTCCAAAGAATTAAACCTTCGCAAAGCTGTCATATATGAGTCACCCAAACAAGCCGGATCATCTTTGAACGGCAGCTAGACTATTACTCTGCCATTCAGATCTTGAGACACTGTGTCAGTATATAGGCGTTCACAACTATGATGCTCAGGTGTCCACGTGTCTGTTGTTCCCGAAATTTCTTCAAGCATCCACAAACGTCCCAATTTGGATTCTATGGAATGATCGTATTCCAAGAGACATGAAGTAGTGTAGAATTTCGTTGTGTTCGTTCGATAGCGACCTGAAACAACCCAGCTCAACAACGATTTCTGCAAAATTGGCAGATTATGTCCAAGTTTGATTTGACCGACCGCAAGAAGACTGAAAAAGATCTCTGTACCTCGAAGGAAGTCGATTTTCTTTGATTTGTGAAATTGATTATCTGCCAGTACAATATTTGGTGGGATGTTCCATGATGAGACGTCTATGTCTGGATGCGGTTGATATGCAATTTGCGACGTTATGCAGAATGGAAGTAGTAATTCGAACCCAGTGGCTCGTGATCTCATGTTGGTATTAGTCATAAATTTAATATTTGTTGCTGACTTACCAATATGTTGGATTTTAATATTATGTTTGCTTCTTGGTAACAACAATTTCTGTGAAAACTCATCCGTCATGAGATTCACTTGTGAGCAAGAGTCCAACAATGCTCTTCCTAATCGATATTCACCAGATGCATCCCGAACTAAGACCATAGCAGTAGCAAGGATAATTTGATCTAATATGGAATTGTGTATATGGGTATGTACAGCAGCTTCCCTCGAGGTTGACGGCACCATTGAAGTCGACGAGTCTGACGCAGATCCACGATGAAGCAAGCTATGATGTCGTTGAGAACAAACCCTGCATTTATGCGACGATGAACAATTTGAAAGTTAATGCCCCTTCGACAAGCAGTTGATACAAAGGCTTTCTCTATTGGCATGGTCAAAACGTTGAGCCACAGTAAGGGCCTTGAAGCGATCACAGTTGTAAATCTTGTGGTTACCACTCGAGCACATCAAGCACGTGGAGTTAGAGCAAATAAACAAATATCCCTTGTGTTGGCTCCTTGATTTAGTAATCTTGTTTCCACCTTGATGTACCCGCGCTGAAGTATGATAATGTTCGCTCGAATCTAAGTATTGACAATGTCTCTCCAAAACGTTTGAGCAGTCATTCCAGGTTGGCAACGTTTTGAAATCTAACGACTCCTTCCATTTACGATTTGTCTCCTCATCAGCCTTTTGTAGTACAAGATAAATCAGCATGGCCTGAGATATTTGGCTGTCAGTTCCCAATGACAGTAATGAGCCGTACATCGCGGACGCCTTATCAATAAGGCTTCTTAATTGTGTACCGCTGGACTTGGATACTGACGATAGTTCGAAAAGCGACGAAATATTTTCTTAAAATATGAGTGTTGCATTGTCATACCGACATTTAAGCCTTTCTAATGCTTTGGGGTAATTTTCATTGGTGACCTGAAATGCATTAATGGTTTCTAGAGCCGGACCCTGGAGGCAATTGCGCAAATAGTTAAATTTTTCAATATTCGACAAATGAAGTTCACGATCGATTATTTGTTTGAAGGATGTCATGAAATTGTGATACTCTGAATATTTGCCATTCAATAAAGGCAGTTTTAGCTTAGGTAGCTTCGAACTAGATTGCATGACGCAAGTAGTATCTGACAGAGTGACATTGTGGTCTTCAACTAGCTGCGATTGAATGGTAAGCTTTGCTGTAATGTACAATTCCTCTAAATCTGCACGACCATTATCCTCACAGTCTACCTTTTCAATTTCCGTTTGTATTGATAGTATTTGCTTGAAATACGACTCAAGGATACCCAATCTACATCGATATTCAGGCACGGCTAGCAATTTACCACCTGGTCGCAGGCTAGCCTCCACAATGTTCTTTATACGCATAATATTTTTTTTTTGATATTAGCGCGTTGCTGCTCCAAAGTCATTGCAAATAAAAAAAGGGAGTATCAATTTGGTTAAAGTGTATATTCGATAAATAACTTTATAAATTCATTCGATGAGTAATTTGGTATAAGTATAACGCAACCACCAACGGGCTTTAAGAAAAAATACCGTATTTGATGAAAGCGTTATGCATCAGCGGCAAAAACACATACGAAAAATTGGGTAAAAATACCGCAATAACTATGTGCAACCAAAGTACGTGGTAACTATGCGACGAACGAGCGCAATGGCAAAGCAAAATGAAAAAATGTTTATTAGGTTATGATGATTAGCGCAGCGATTTGAGCAGCGCAACAGCGAAGACGATGTAGCGAGGTAGCGACAGCTGCTAATGTTTTTAGCGTAGCGGAGCGTAGTGATAGCTGCTCAAGTTTTTAGCGTAGCAACGAAATGTGAAAATAGAGCAACTAGCAGTGGCTCAACTGGGGTGACGCAGCGACGTAGTAAAGTAGCGATAGCTGATAATAATTGAAGCGACAGCAAAGCAGCGCAGCGATGACGAAAAAAAATGGCGGCGACAATAGCAGAAAATCGTTTACCAAAAAAATACCGTTTTGTGGACTTTCAAATAACGATTATATTGCCTTTACAAATTTTCCAAATCAGGAATTAATTCGTTGAATATTCAAGCCGCATGATTCCAATAGTTCGAATAGCGAAAATGTTGAAAAGTCCAATGTTGACCACCACGACACGAGCAACATTTACCTTAAGTTTTATATTTTTACGCAAACGATATTGCAATATTTTAAATTATTTATTTAAAGACAATGCCCCACGTTGGGCGTCAAAAAATTTTGGGTTAGGAGCGTTTTCCTCAACCGCGATAGATATCAAAATTTGTATGTACAAGTATGTACCGAATTATCAAATTGGGCTGTGCCCTTAAACAAACGAGATGATGTGGCTTCAAACTTCTTCGGCTGTCCTGGACGTTCTTTGTCTTCCACATCAAAATCACCACTTCTGAAAGGCACAAACCACCTCTCGCATGTTGAAACTGAAAGAGCACACTCCGGATAAGCTTCGGAGAGTAATCGATGCGATTCAGCTGCACTTTTCTCCAAATTAAAGAAGTAAATCAAAACTTCCAGCAAATGCTGTTTTGTGGGCACAAAACTTGACATATTGAGAGCCAAAAAAAACTATGTTGTTTACACTCCGGGCAAATGACACATACTGAAAATGAAAGCTATGGAATGAGGTTATGACATGAATATAGTTTCAGTATTGTCTGATGCTTATATCCCGAACTACGCCATCTGTTGTAAATCCCGCATTTTTAATTTGCACTCCCAATATATTTATATATATATATATGTATATATGTATATATATCATAAGCAATTAATGAGAGTACAATTGAATACAAAATACCGTTAAAATGGAATCAAATGTACGAACATGATTGCTTATTGCATGATCATGATATAGACATTTAAGGAAAATAAGAAAATAAGTAAAAGTATGTACATCAAATTATATGAGCCAAGCGGTGATGCAGTGATCCTCAATCTGTGACCAAACAAAGGTATTAAAATACCAAATACAAAGGTCACATGAGCTAGTGAGGGAAAATCAGGAAAAAGCAAAGAAATCAGGTAAAATTCAGTACGACAAAGGGATCCACCCTATAATTTTTAAAATTGCTGAGAAATCAGACTAGCAAAAATAAATTTAGTTCCATCTAGACTGGACCATACGAAGTGATATATATGGAGAGTCCAGTAAAGACGACTATCAAAATCGGACAAAATGGTAAAAAATACCATAACAGCTTACTAAAACATTTTTATCAATAAGTACTGTTACTTATTGATAAAAATGTTTAACGAAATAATAGTGTTTGTGGTAGAAAAAAAATTCATTTAGGGTGTAAAATACAATAGTGTGAAGTAAGAACTATTAGTTAAGCTTTAGGACATAGAATAGGGCAAGTTGCCATGTTCATGTGTATAACCGCATCTGTTGCAATTCATCGCGTTGAATGGTAATTCGGTGTGTGGATACTCATGCGCACGGGCGAATCAATTAATCACGCATTTTAAGCAATTAAATAGTTAAATTCAAGTTAGTATACATAGGTTTAGCAAATAAAAAAAAAATTAAAAAAATGTGGCACTTAAAGCCCCGAAGAGCTCATTGGCCGAGCTTTTTATCCATTACCGTTGTGCGTGTTAAATTTGGACAGTATTAGAAGGGACCTACTTATTTTAGCCGGTTCCGAACTTCAGAACCCTTGTGACATCACTTTTTTTGAGCTTTGTCACAGAGTTCTTTTAGAAGCTTTTTCATGGCAAGTTGTTACTGTCGGAAGAATTGCCAATTGCTTGCCGACAGGTGGGCACCGTTCGAAAGAAAAATCTTTTCGATATAAAATTTGTTATGCATCAGTCGGGGATTGAACCACGACTTACAGATTAGAAGGCCAACACACTAACAACTGAGCTACGGCACCCAATTTAAGTTTAGGAAATCATTAGAGAATAAATGGAGATAATTAACATAACGGGTTACCATTCCGTCTTCCACGGTCTGAGATGAAAATATGCATAACCGAATAGTGCAGAAAAGTTGGTTATTGCAACAGAAGGAAATTGCGACGTTGTTGTTAAATTATACAATATGTAAACAACGATACATTCCCTAAGTTTTAAATTTTTAGAAAGATAAATTAATCTTACATTATATACAATATACATGAAAACCGTTTGTCTAAAAGTAAAATTATATAACAATGTAAAAACATAACAACTACAAATTTTATAGAACAAAAGTCTAATTTATAAGAATATACTACGACTACTATGTAGGTGTAATTATGAGAATATAAACAGTTTTAGAGTTTGTAGAAAATAATTGAATAGGTATATTACTGGTAATCTCGCCATCTCAAGTAGAGAGGAACGTTGACACAGTAGAAAGACAACTTATCCATCAAGGTTTAGGTACACCGGAAAAGATTTAGACAGCGATATTAACGGAAACCAAATAGGTAATCGAGTTGAGGTTACATACATATACATAAGTTCAAATATCCTCAGCCAAGTGGTACAGCGTTAAATGAAGTCAACAGAATAAGCATCATTCTCATAAAATACTTGGACTGTTTGATATAACAGCAGCAATACACAGTGTGTACATACAAGACTCTTCTGTTACGTTTTTATCCGGATAATGAACGCCTACTGTTGACTCAGTTGTCGCGTATTTGACGCTGGGTTACAGGGTGTCACATTTCGATATATCTTAGTAGTGTTGCATACAAAAAATCACGCTGCAAGATGTTGTTCATCCATTGAATGTGTTATGTGGAGAGAAAATGTACATACCAGACCAAACACGTGCACTGGGCTACTATTTTGTAAATAATACTGAAGTATAAAAATTGCAAAGATAAGCACTTAATAAGCAGATTAAATCGCGGGTCACACGAGTATAAAAAGGAGACGTTAACACCTCAACAACGCTGATGCTACAAAGGAGTACTGTAATAACTATGTTATAAAGGGTTATCCATTTCGCGGTTTATAAAGTATAGGGCTAGAATTCAACATCTGTCAAACTGAGTTGTTAAAACAATTTCTTTCTTTTTCAGTTCGACATTTGCGAAAATGGGTCGCTTAACTATCGCACAACGCATTAAAATTGTAAAAACCTACTACAAAAATGGTGATTCTGCCACAGCCACATATCGTGCTTTAAGAGGAGATTATGGTTTACATAATCGTATAACTACGCAAGCAATTGGCAAAATTGTGAAGAAATATGAAGAGACTGGATCGGTTACAGATATTGTAAGGCCTGTGCATCATCGTTTCGCTCGTACCACCGAAAATATCGCTGCTGTAAGTGAAAGTGTTGCGAAGACCCGAATGTGTCGATTCCTCGTCGTTCTCAGGAATTAGGACTGTCTTACGGCACATTATGGCGTATTTTGCATTTGGATCTACACCTACATCCATATAAAATCCATCTCACACAACAACTGAAGCCAGCTGACCATTCACAACGTCGTAGATACGTCGAATGGGTGCTTGAACAACAGGTGGTGGACAGCGATTTTTCGAACAAAATTTTCTTCAGCGACGATGCACATTTCTCACTCGGTGGGTATGTTAACAAACAAAATTGTCGTATTTGGGGTTCTGAGAATCCTCAAGTAATTGAAGAGAGGCCACTATATCCACAAAAAGTCACTGCTTGGTGCGCTCTTTGGTCCGGAGGTGTGATTGGACCTTACTTCTTCGAAAACGACGATGGAACGACTGTCACCGTCAATTCGGAGCGTTATGGTCATATGATAACGGACTTTTTTTTGCCTGCTATTGAAGAATACGACTTAGAGAATATGTGGTTTCAACAAGACGGTGCCACATGCCACACAACTCGAGCGAATATGGCTTTATTGCAAGAGAAATTTTCTGGCCGCGTAATTTCTCGTCGTGGCGATATCAAGTGGCCACCAAGATCATGCGATTTGACACCGCTTAACTTTTTTTTGTAGGGCTACGCGAAAGACCGTGTTTATGCAGATAAACCTTTAACTCTTGAGCACCTAAAAACCAACATTCGTCACGTTACGGCTGAGATACCGCCCAATATGTGTCAAAAAGTGGTCGAAAATTACCTCAAAAGAATCGATGCTTGCAACAATTCGCGTGGTGATCATTTAAATGATGTAGTATTTCACACATAATGTCAACGTTCAAACTTTATAATAAAAAAGAAATATCATGATAAAAAATATTTTATATGTGTTTTATTTACATTTAATTTTGAAACCGCAAAATGGATAATCCTTTACTTCATAATGGGCGGAGGGATGTTGTGAGTCAAAACAATGATCGTCTAATTTATGCGTTTTTACTCACTACAAATGTTACATTAATATTACTATTACGTTATATTATTATGTTATACTATTATGTGTGTATACTTTATGAACATCGCTGTAATCATTAATATAATGATCATCACCATATTATGCATAACGTGATTATCATTAGCTACAATGGGTTATCGTATGCTTATAAAAATGTGTGGTCAGGGTTATGATACCCCACTGCATGGTTGGAAATATTTTCGCAAACGTACACAGTGAAAAGAAAAAGAACCAAAAAGAAGAAAAACAAAATAAGCAACAACCATGCATAATATTTAACGCATGCACAATATTTACAACAACAAGTATTAAATACAAATAACAATGATGACCTACTAACAAGAAGTTGTAATTATGACCTACTGAAGAAATTGCAATGAATCGCCCTACTTAAAAAGTGCAATTTCTTCAGAAATTCTTTTATTCAAAAACGGGGTTAAATGGTAAATTAGGCTATATAAACTAAGAGAACTTCTGGAGTGAAGCAAGTCAATCTAGATAAGTAGATAACTCGAAGAGCGAGTGAGTGTGAACTAAAAGTAGAAGTTACATTGTGAAGGATTTAACATCCCATGAAAGTAGAAGTTATATTGTGAAAGATTTAACATCCTATAAAAGTAGAAGTTATACGAGGGCGGATTGATAAAGAAGCTAACTAAGTACAAAAAAGGCATCACAAACACAAAATCTTTTTTTTTTGAAATTGCGATCTGTCAAACGTCAGCTGTTAAAATTTCACCCAAAATCATCGATTAGTTTATTTGTTGTAGTCGTTTGAAGTAACCAAGTTTTGTGTTTCTTGAAAAATGGAAAAAAGCGAATTTCGTGGAGTGATTAAACACTATTATTTGAAAGGGAAAACGGCGAAAGAGACAAAACAAAAACTCGATAAACATTATGGTGAGTCTGCTCCGTCAGATTACATGGTAAAATATTGGATTGCTGAATTTAAACGCGGCCGAACAAGCACTGCAACAATACCATCAACAGGAAGGCCAAAAGAGGTGGTTACTGAAGAAAATATCAAGAAAATCCTCGATATCGTTATGAATGATCGCCGAGTCAAGTTGCGTGAGATTGTTGAAATGGTAAACATCTCATATGAACGTGTGTTCAACATTTTGCATGAACATTTGCATATGAAAAAGATATCGACAAGATGGGTGCCGCGTTTGCTCAGTGTCGAACAAAAACGAGTTCGAGAGACCACTTCACAGAGGCGTCGATTAATAACTGTTAATGAAACGTGGGTCCACCACTACACACCTGAAACCAAAAATCAATCGAAACAATGGGTGGAAGCTGGTGGAAGTGCTCCGAAGAAGGCGAAGGCAGTGAAATCGGCTGGCAAAGTTAAGGCCACTGTATTTTGGGATGCACTCGGAATATTGCTTATCGATTATCTTGAAAAAGGATCTACAATCACAGGAAAGTATTATCGTGTATTATTGGATCAATTGAATGATGCACTCAAGAAAAAACTACCACATTTAAAGAAGAAAAAATTGCTATTTCTTCAAGACAATGCACCGGTTCACACAGCATTAGATACGATGCTAATATTACGTGAAATACACTTCGAATTGGTTGATCATCAACCTTATAGTCCAGATTTAGCTCCTAGTGACTTTTTACTGTTTCCAAACTTGAAAAAATGGAAAAAGATTCAGCTCAAACGAAGAAGTGATTACCGAAACTAACGCGAATTTTTAGGGGTTCCCGAAATCGTATAATTCAGATGGTATAAAAAAGTTGGAATATCGTCTTACTAAGTGTGTCGAAGTAAAAGGAGACTATGTTGAGAAATAAATGGTTGGTTTTTGAAAAAAAAAAAAAATGTTTTTTTCCTACTTAGGTAGCTTCATTATCAATCCGCCCTCGTATGTGAAGGATTTAACATCCTTTAAAAAGTGGAAGTTATATTGTGAAGGATTTAGCATCCCGTTACAAGTAAATATATATATATATATATAAAAAGTGAAAAGAAAATAAAATAAAGACAACTACATTGTTAAATAAGAACTACACGGTGAAGGAAATAACGGATTGACAAAATAAATATATACTGTTAAATACAACTATATTGAAAAACTAATTGTTTTGAGCGAGAAATAGTAACAGTTTAGCAGAAGAGTAAAAGGGGTAAGTTCTAGGAAATAAGTTATCTAAGGAAAAGTTACGGTGTCGAAAAGAAGGCACAACACACCTCTTAAGTACTAGATAACGGCGAAAATCACTTATTTCATTAATTTTGATAGAGACCGAAAAATCAAAAGTGGGTATCACGTTCAAAGATTTATTAACTACTAAAAGAGTATTATTTAGGGCTAATTACATGAAGATAATGCAATAGTTTAAACATATAATATGATATTCGGGTTGCCTTTTCCACATTTAATTTAGTACATATTTCCAAGGGGTATTGGAAACCGAATATATATTTTAACATAAGAAATAAAGTTAGTACAGTCCCAGGCATTTAGTAAACTCTAAATGTTTCATTTTATATAAATTTTTAGTTAATACATCTGCAAAGTTTTTACAGGTTGATATATATTCTAATTTAACACGTACGACTCTCTCTCAAGGAGATTACCGCCTCAATCTGCATCCACATATCCATGCACGTTTTCATTACTTGCCGCTTAATGAAATCTATTGTTTTTGACAAATAACGCAAAATATGTTTTGCTCCTATCTCATTTTCAACATTTTGGTTGCTATTACACTTTGCTAATTTACTCACTGAGTGTATAATATCAGGTCGGGTGGTAATAGCAAGGTATACGAGCGCTCCAATAAGGAATTGATGCATTGTTCTATCACCCTTCTTACAACTGCCATTGTCACGCTTTACTAGATATCCAGTTTCAAGAGGTGTCGATCTAGGCTTACAGTTGTTCATGTCATACTGATTTCACAAGTTTTCCACATATTGTTTTTGGCCAACTGTGATTGCACCTGTATCACTGTATCACCTGTATCTCTTTCGATTTCCATTCCATTCCAAAATAAACTCCTTTCCTTTATCAACAATAATGAATCTAGCTGAAAGTTTAGGTTTAATTTCCATAAAATCATCCATTGTTAAACAGACTGAAATTATATCATCTACATATGTGACTATTAGTTTTAACTCACTACCTGAAAACTTTTTGTATAGGCATGGTTCATTCTCACATTATCACAGACCAACATCTTTCAGAGCCGTATTTAAACATGTGTTTCACTGTCGACCAGATTATTTAACAACATATATGGCTTTATTCAATTAAAGTACGCGATTTGGATGATCTTGTTTTAAAAATCCTTGGGGTTAAGACATATAACAATCTTCACTTAAAGTGGTGTTCAAATAGACAGTCGTTACATCCAATTGATGGAGATATAATTTATGTTTTGCTGCTAGAGCCAAATTTCTGACTGCACCCCTTGGCAACAAGCCTAGATTTAAACTAATACAAGTTGGAGTTGTAATTCGAACTTCTCCTCTTCCAGTTGCTTTCATGAAAGTATCAGCAGTTAATGTAATTTTGTCTTTTATCTCTTTGTATATTTCGAACATCTCTCTTTCGCAACACATGTGTGAAGTTGCGCCGCTGTCTATGCACCAACATAATCGGTTCAACCAGAGAACGTGAAATACCAGAGAAGTCATAATTTGGCTTTTGAGCTTATTTCTGATTACAACTATCAGGGTCACTTAACAGAGTTATAGAATACAGAGATTTTGAAGAGAGTAATGCCATGGACAGGAGAAAAATTCTGTAACTTAACATATATTGAAATATGATCACATGATAGTAAATATTTTTATGAATGAATTTTATATATAGAATTTTTTATAAAGAATTTTTACTATTGTTCAATATATATGTATGTACATGCGTATGGAGTACTTATAGGTACACTCCATTCATGCAATGCATATATTTATAAATATATGCACTTACTATATAACATATGAGGCAATGCGAGACGCATTTTCTTGTAGCTTTGAATTAATTACTTGCAGTTGCTGTTGCTGATTTCACGAAATTTCCGAAGCAATTAATGACAAAGTCACAGAGTTGAAAGAACATGTGGATGATTTGGATGATAAGCTGAAGAAACATGTAGACAGACACGATAACTTGGAAGAATAGCTTGAGAAATTAGAGCGCGAACTTAATAAAATAAAAATAACCACATCAGTGATTAGAGAATCAACTACAATTAAACTAAAGCCACTAACATTTGATGGAACCACTCCATTCAACATCTTCAAGCTTCAGTTTGAGACAACAGCTTCGAAGAATCAATGGACGATAGCGACAAGACTGCTGCTTAAATAGTAGCTTTAAAAGACAATGCTTCCGAATGGTTCCAGAGAAAGATAGTGATAGCTATCAATCACTGATGGAGAAACTCCAGCGCATATATGGAAATGAATTTATATTTAGTCAGTTGCATCGAGTGGAATTAAGAACTCGAGTGCAACGGAGTAATGAGAGCCTTCAGGAATACGCTTCCGATATTGAGCGCTTATGTCATATTGCGTTTTTTGGTAATTCGAAAGAATTCATCGAGAAAATAAAAATAGAGGCATTCATATATGGTATACGCGACGGAGAGGCTAAGCGTACCTTAGTCATGTCACCAAGGATTACATATGCGGAAACAAGTAGTAGTGCCCTGATGTATGACGCCAACTAGAGGCAGAAACATCAAATCTGGTTGAAGCAGTGTGTCAGGCAGTTACGTCAGTAGTCCAGCCTGAAGGAAGAACAACATGTCGACACGAAAACAAATTTACTGGTAAGTGCTTTATTTGCGAGAAACCAGGACACATGGCGTGTGACTGCCGTCTACGACGAAAGCGATCAAGATCGAATTCTCCTGGAAGGAAAAAGATGAAGAATAAGGTGCACAGTGATCGCTCCACTAACACAAATCAATCGTTAAACTGACTCCAGCCAAGCAGCTTGACAATCGATGGAAAACTGGTTCATTCCATTCTGTAATCAAGAGCGATGTGGTGAAGAGGTTTGAGCCTTTACTAAGAATAAAATTGCGTAAGGTGACGAGTGAGGATGCACAAATTCTGGGTAAGATCAAGAAGCGGGTATCTATTGAAAATTTCACGTGGGAACATGAATTCATTGTGGTCGACATCATCGATGATGTAGTAATTGGTGTTGATTTTATGATTGACAACGGATTCACGTTAGATTTAAATCAACGGATACTACGCTATGAAAATGTCGAGTTTCCATTGAACATCGGTTACAAGCGTAGTGGAAACATCAAACGAGTACTGTCATGTCAACGCCAAGAGGTTCCAGCAAAATCATAAGATGAGATGAATGTGGATGTTGGGACAGGCAAGTTGTGGGTAGTGGAAGCAGATAAAGAAATAACGAATGAAAACATCATACTTGGTAGGACGTTAGTGGAACCTAAAGAAATGGAATAGTAACGGTGCGAATATTAAATCCAACTAATACATCAACAGTTGTGAAGGAAGGAATGGTGATTGGTCATTTCCAGGAAGTTACTGCCGTAGTAGACTGCGAAAAGGGTTCGTCAATAAAAAGTGGAAGATCAGGAACTGTTAGAGCGGAATTAAAAGCACAGATGGAAGAGTGGGCAGGTGTGCTTACCAAACAGCAAAAAGAGAAGGCTTTACAACTATTGGAGAAGTACAGTTTAATCTTTTCTTCAAATGGAAAAACTGGAGGACGAACAACCATCGTGAAGCATCACAATGACACCGGTGATTCTAGACCAACTCGTCAAGCCCCACGACGAGTTCCATTGGCCAAAAGAGATGAAGCCATTAAGCTGATTTCCGATATGCAGAAACAAAGTGTTATAGAACCATCAGCGAGTCCATGGAGTTCACCAGTTGTGCTGGTAAAGAAAAAGATAGGAAGTACTCGATTCTGTGTAGATTACAGAAAGCTAAATGATATCACGAAAAAAGACAGCTATCCACTGCCAAGAATCGATGACACTCTGGACACGCTATCTGTTGAGAAATGGTTCTCAACTCTTGATCTGCAAAGTGGCTACTGGCAAGGAGGACAAAGAAAAAACAGCTTTCAGTATTGGCGATGGTCTATGGCAATTTAGTTTATGCAATGCGCCAGCTACTTTCGAACTTTTGATGAAGCATGTACTCAAGGGACTACACTGGAAAACGTGCTTGGTGTACCTCAATGACATTATCGTGATGGGAATAGATTTTAACGGGCACCTGGAAAAGTTGAAAGAAGTATTTGAGCTACAAGCAGCAGGGCTTAAACTGAATATGAAAAAGTGTTCGGATATGGAGATATAAGCTCGATTGGGATGAGAGCTTACCACAGTCCATAGATACAGCATGGTCAGCATTTTGCAACGATTTCGCCAATCTACAACACACACCATTCCTACGATACGCTCTTCAGCTTGGAGCTACAGTTGCTACATTTTGCGATGACAGCCTAGAAGCATACGGTGCATGTATTTACGTTGGCTCAATCACCGATGACTGTATTCAAGTTCACCTGCTATGCTCTAAAGCCCGCATTGCCCCTTCGAAAACTCTCACCGTGCCCAAATTAAAACTTTGAGCCACCGCTCTGCTTGCGCAATTAGTAGCTAAAATGGTAAAAATGAATATTTTTGACTGTTCTTTTTATTGTTGGTCAGACTCGTCAGTAGTTCTCTCATGGCTGAAACAGTTGTCTTCAAAATTCAACGTATTCGTCGCTAATCGAATCTCCGCCATACATCAAATTACGCAAGGCATGCAGTGGCGTTATGTATCCACGTCTATGAATCCAGCCGACATTCTATCCAAGGGAGCAACGCCAAAAGAGCTATTACGATCGGAGCTTTGGATGCATGGTCCTCTATTTTTACAAAAGGGTGAAAATTTTTGGCTACAATCATGGGTGTATCAGATTCAGTTGCCAGAAACTCGTCGAAAGTTCCAGCTAATATCGAATGATCGAGTCGACATTTCACTCTCATTCAAATATATCAATTCGTTCATTATAATGCAGCGTATCTTCGGCTACATACACAAATTTATAAAAATTAATAAAGCACCGAAAGCTTCGCAGCTCACATCTGCAGACATTCGTGGTGGAACTCAACTGCTCATTCCGCTTATCCAAAGAACGCAGTTGTGGCCAAAATACGCCGCTCTGAAGAAGAACAACTTTGTCCACGCCTCAAGCCAAATCGTTTCATTATAGCCATTTCTGGACGACTTTGGACTCATTCGAGTTGGTGGTGGCGCGACATCCAATCATCTTGCCAAAGAATCATTCATTAACGTCAGGGATAATCACCAACTTTCATCGAAAGCATCAGCATGCAGGTTCTCAGTCCCTACTTGCTTCAATTCGGATGCAGTTCTGGCCTATCATTCCGCAAATTTTGCGAAAATGCAATATATGCTGCAGATCGAGACCTCAGCTGGTCGAACATATCATGGCAGACTTGCCTAAAGAGCGCATCCAGGCATCTCGCGATTTTATCGTTACTGGTGTAGACTATTGCGGGCCATTTTATTACAAGCCTGAAATGCGTAACAAGTCTCCCCAAAAATTCTACGTTAGCGTCTTCATTTGCTTCGCAACAAAGGCTGTATGCATGGAGCTGGTGAAGGATCTCTCAACAGGTGCTTTTCTTGATGCCCTCAAACGCTTTATAGCCGCTCGTGGAATACCAATATCGTTCCGTTGGCTCATCGATTCTTGGTTTTGAAGAATTGCGCACTTTGGTATGTCGAATCGCAGCAGTTATTAATTCTCGACCGCTTGTACCCCTTTCAGAAAACCCAGAATACATTGATGTACTGACACCTGGACATTTTCTCATTGGTGGCGCTCTTAAAGCTCTTCCTGAACCTACGACGGCGGATTGATAAAGAAGCTACCTAAATACGAAAAAGGCAGCACAGGCATTTTTGAAATTGCGATCTGTCAAACGTCAGCTGTTAAAATTTCACCCAAAATCATCGATTAGTTTATTTGTTGTAGTCGTTTGAAGTAACCAAGTTTTGTGTTTCTTGAAAAATGGAAAAAAGCGAATTTCGTGGAGTGATTAAACACTATTATTTGAAAGGGAAAACGGCGAAAGAGACAAAAGAAAAGCTCAATAAACATTACCGTGAGACTGCTCCGTCAGATTACATGGTAAAATATTGGATTGCTGAATTTAAACGCGGCCGAACAAGCACTGCAACAATACCATCAACAGGAAGGCAAAAGAGGTGGTTACTGAAGAAAATATCAAGAAAATCCTCGATATCCTTAGGATATCAATCCTATATCAATCTTATTATGGAGGATTTTCTCCATAATAAAATTGAGGAAGTCACACAATAACGAATCACTTTGTCTGAAACCCCGTTCGGTATTAAACGGTGCAGAGAGGTCCTACCCAATTTTCACTGCACAACGGGAGTTATGCAGTGTCATTCTACAAAGTCGAATGAGCTTTGCAGAAATACCGAACTCAGACATTGTTGCGTAGAGGTAATCCCTCACCGGACTGTCGAAAGCGGCTTTATAATAAAAATAGGTGGTGTATGTCGATCTGTTTTTCTTGGGTCTTCTCCAGGATTTGGCGCAATGTGAAAATCTGGTCGATGGTGGATTTACCAGGTCTGAAGCCACACTGATAAGGTCCAATCAGGTTGCTGAGCATAGGCTTCAACCTTTCACACAGTACGCTCGATAGAACCTTGTATGCGATGCTCAGGAGACTTATTCCACAGTAGTTGGCGCAAATTGTGGGGTCTCCTTTTTTATGTACGGGACAGAGAACACTGAGCTTCCAATCATCAGGCATGCTTTCATCTGACCATATTCTGTTTATGAGCTGGTGCATGCGGGTGAGCAGCTCATCGCCTCCGGTCTTAAACAACTCGGCAGGCAGGCCATCAGCACCTGAAGCTTTGTTGTTCTTCAGCCTTAAAATGGCCGTTTCAACCTCGTCATAGTCGGGTGATGGAACATCAACACCATCATCTGTAATCGTATTATTCAGATGGTATAAAAAAGTTGGAATATCGTCTTACTAAGTGTGTCGAAGTAAAAAGAGACTATTTTGAGAAATAAATGTTTTTTGAAAGAAAAAATATTTTTTTCCTACTTAGGTAGGTTCATTATCAATCCGCCCTCGTAACCTAACGCTTCTGAATTACAATCGACTTGATCGCTGGCAGCGCGTCACCTACATTCAACAAATCTTCTGGAAGCGCTGGAGTAAAGAATATCTTACTATACTGCAGCAGCGCGCTAAGTGGCGTAAGCCTCAGGCTGGCATCCAAATCAATGACGTCGTGTATATCAAAGATGAAAATTCAGCGCCTCTCTTGAAATTATTAATGAAGCAGACGGTGTTGCAAGATTAGCCGTTCTACGAACATCCACTGGTATTACACGTCGAGCAGTTAACAATTTGTGCATCCTTCCAGTTCAAAATTCTGTTGAAGCCTGTCGTTTCAACGTGGAGAGGATGTTCGGAGCAGCAGCTAATATGGCAGTAAAACAGTTTATTTTTAACAACTATCAAACATATTTTCTTTTGCTCAATTTAATAATCCAGTATGTATGTCATCTGGTCACACTATTCAAATTATGTGTATTTTTAATCAGAAGTCATACATTGTCGTAATTTGCCTTTTCTTTCTCTTTTTTTTCCCCGTTGTTTTATAATTTTTTTGTTACTCTAGACTGCTTACTAGTATGTAATATTAACGAACATTCACTTTAACTTTTGCTACGGTTAAGATCGGACCTAAATAAAATTTCATATAATATAGTTTGTGCGGAATAAGATATTTTTTATTAACGTTAACAAAAAGGCTTGCTAACTCAACAGTCACCTTTTGAATTCTATAAGAATCTATTCGATTCTAAGAAGCATTATCAGTTCGGGCAATCTCACAATTGGACACAATTACGCAGTTTTTTCTCATCGTTCGTGCTTTATAGCCGCTCGTGGAATACCAAGCTGCATTTGGTCAGATAACGCTACGAACTTCGTAGGCGCTAAAAACGAGCTGAAAGACCTATGAGAACAATTTCTTAGCGAGAAGCATCGTACTCAGGTTCATGCTCACTGCCTCGATAATGGATTTGATTGGCGTTTCGTACCTCCTTGATCACCACATTTTGGTGGTCTGTGGGAGGCGGTAGTAATAATGGCAAAGCAGCACTTTTATCGTTCCGTTGGCTCATCGATTCTTGGTTTTGAAGAATTGCGCACTTTGGTATGTCGAATCGCAGCAGTTATTAATTCTCGACCGCTTGTACCCCTTTCAGAAAACCCAGAATACATTGATGTACTGACACCTGGACATTTTCTCATTGGTGGCGCTCTTAAAGCTCTTCCTGAACCTACGACGGCGGATTGATAAAGAAGCTACCTAAATACGAAAAAGGCAGCACAGGCATTTTTGAAATTGCGATCTGTCAAACGTCAGCTGTTAAAATTTCACCCAAAATCATCGATTAGTTTATTTGTTGTAGTCGTTTGAAGTAACCAAGTTTTGTGTTTCTTGAAAAATGGAAAAAAGCGAATTTCGTGGAGTGATTAAACACTATTATTTGAAAGGGAAAACGGCGAAAGAGACAAAAGAAAAGCTCAATAAACATTACCGTGAGACTGCTCCGTCAGATTACATGGTAAAATATTGGATTGCTGAATTTAAACGCGGCCGAACAAGCACTGCAACAATACCATCAACAGGAAGGCAAAAGAGGTGGTTACTGAAGAAAATATCAAGAAAATCCTCGATATCCTTAGGATATCAATCCTATATCAATCTTATTATGGAGGATTTTCTCCATAATAAAATTGAGGAAGTCACACAATAACGAATCACTTTGTCTGAAACCCCGTTCGGTATTAAACGGTGCAGAGAGGTCCTACCCAATTTTCACTGCACAACGGGAGTTATGCAGTGTCATTCTACAAAGTCGAATGAGCTTTGCAGAAATACCGAACTCAGACATTGTTGCGTAGAGGTAATCCCTCACCGGACTGTCGAAAGCGGCTTTATAATAAAAATAGGTGGTGTATGTCGATCTGTTTTTCTTGGGTCTTCTCCAGGATTTGGCGCAATGTGAAAATCTGGTCGATGGTGGATTTACCAGGTCTGAAGCCACACTGATAAGGTCCAATCAGGTTGCTGAGCATAGGCTTCAACCTTTCACACAGTACGCTCGATAGAACCTTGTATGCGATGCTCAGGAGACTTATTCCACAGTAGTTGGCGCAAATTGTGGGGTCTCCTTTTTTATGTACGGGACAGAGAACACTGAGCTTCCAATCATCAGGCATGCTTTCATCTGACCATATTCTGTTTATGAGCTGGTGCATGCGGGTGAGCAGCTCATCGCCTCCGGTCTTAAACAACTCGGCAGGCAGGCCATCAGCACCTGAAGCTTTGTTGTTCTTCAGCCTTAAAATGGCCGTTTCAACCTCGTCATAGTCGGGTGATGGAACATCAACACCATCATCTGTAATCGTATTATTCAGATGGTATAAAAAAGTTGGAATATCGTCTTACTAAGTGTGTCGAAGTAAAAAGAGACTATTTTGAGAAATAAATGTTTTTTGAAAGAAAAAATATTTTTTTCCTACTTAGGTAGGTTCATTATCAATCCGCCCTCGTAACCTAACGCTTCTGAATTACAATCGACTTGATCGCTGGCAGCGCGTCACCTACATTCAACAAATCTTCTGGAAGCGCTGGAGTAAAGAATATCTTACTATACTGCAGCAGCGCGCTAAGTGGCGTAAGCCTCAGGCTGGCATCCAAATCAATGACGTCGTGTATATCAAAGATGAAAATTCAGCGCCTCTCTTGAAATTATTAATGAAGCAGACGGTGTTGCAAGATTAGCCGTTCTACGAACATCCACTGGTATTACACGTCGAGCAGTTAACAATTTGTGCATCCTTCCAGTTCAAAATTCTGTTGAAGCCTGTCGTTTCAACGTGGAGAGGATGTTCGGAGCAGCAGCTAATATGGCAGTAAAACAGTTTATTTTTAACAACTATCAAACATATTTTCTTTTGCTCAATTTAATAATCCAGTATGTATGTCATCTGGTCACACTATTCAAATTATGTGTATTTTTAATCAGAAGTCATACATTGTCGTAATTTGCCTTTTCTTTCTCTTTTTTTTCCCCGTTGTTTTATAATTTTTTTGTTACTCTAGACTGCTTACTAGTATGTAATATTAACGAACATTCACTTTAACTTTTGCTACGGTTAAGATCGGACCTAAATAAAATTTCATATAATATAGTTTGTGCGGAATAAGATATTTTTTATTAACGTTAACAAAAAGGCTTGCTAACTCAACAGTCACCTTTTGAATTCTATAAGAATCTATTCGATTCTAAGAAGCATTATCAGTTCGGGCAATCTCACAATTGGACACAATTACGCAGTTTTTTCTCATCGTTCGTGCTTTATAGCCGCTCGTGGAATACCAAGCTGCATTTGGTCAGATAACGCTACGAACTTCGTAGGCGCTAAAAACGAGCTGAAAGACCTATGAGAACAATTTCTTAGCGAGAAGCATCGTACTCAGGTTCATGCTCACTGCCTCGATAATGGATTTGATTGGCGTTTCGTACCTCCTTGATCACCACATTTTGGTGGTCTGTGGGAGGCGGTAGTAATAATGGCAAAGCAGCACTTTTATCGTTCCGTTGGCTCATCGATTCTTGGTTTTGAAGAATTGCGCACTTTGGTATGTCGAATCGCAGCAGTTATTAATTCTCGACCGCTTGTACCCCTTTCAGAAAACCCAGAATACATTGATGTACTGACACCTGGACATTTTCTCATTGGTGGCGCTCTTAAAGCTCTTCCTGAACCTACGACGGCGGATTGATAAAGAAGCTACCTAAATACGAAAAAGGCAGCACAGGCATTTTTGAAATTGCGATCTGTCAAACGTCAGCTGTTAAAATTTCACCCAAAATCATCGATTAGTTTATTTGTTGTAGTCGTTTGAAGTAACCAAGTTTTGTGTTTCTTGAAAAATGGAAAAAAGCGAATTTCGTGGAGTGATTAAACACTATTATTTGAAAGGGAAAACGGCGAAAGAGACAAAAGAAAAGCTCAATAAACATTACCGTGAGACTGCTCCGTCAGATTACATGGTAAAATATTGGATTGCTGAATTTAAACGCGGCCGAACAAGCACTGCAACAATACCATCAACAGGAAGGCAAAAGAGGTGGTTACTGAAGAAAATATCAAGAAAATCCTCGATATCCTTAGGATATCAATCCTATATCAATCTTATTATGGAGGATTTTCTCCATAATAAAATTGAGGAAGTCACACAATAACGAATCACTTTGTCTGAAACCCCGTTCGGTATTAAACGGTGCAGAGAGGTCCTACCCAATTTTCACTGCACAACGGGAGTTATGCAGTGTCATTCTACAAAGTCGAATGAGCTTTGCAGAAATACCGAACTCAGACATTGTTGCGTAGAGGTAATCCCTCACCGGACTGTCGAAAGCGGCTTTATAATAAAAATAGGTGGTGTATGTCGATCTGTTTTTCTTGGGTCTTCTCCAGGATTTGGCGCAATGTGAAAATCTGGTCGATGGTGGATTTACCAGGTCTGAAGCCACACTGATAAGGTCCAATCAGGTTGCTGAGCATAGGCTTCAACCTTTCACACAGTACGCTCGATAGAACCTTGTATGCGATGCTCAGGAGACTTATTCCACAGTAGTTGGCGCAAATTGTGGGGTCTCCTTTTTTATGTACGGGACAGAGAACACTGAGCTTCCAATCATCAGGCATGCTTTCATCTGACCATATTCTGTTTATGAGCTGGTGCATGCGGGTGAGCAGCTCATCGCCTCCGGTCTTAAACAACTCGGCAGGCAGGCCATCAGCACCTGAAGCTTTGTTGTTCTTCAGCCTTAAAATGGCCGTTTCAACCTCGTCATAGTCGGGTGATGGAACATCAACACCATCATCTGTAATCGTATTATTCAGATGGTATAAAAAAGTTGGAATATCGTCTTACTAAGTGTGTCGAAGTAAAAAGAGACTATTTTGAGAAATAAATGTTTTTTGAAAGAAAAAATATTTTTTTCCTACTTAGGTAGGTTCATTATCAATCCGCCCTCGTAACCTAACGCTTCTGAATTACAATCGACTTGATCGCTGGCAGCGCGTCACCTACATTCAACAAATCTTCTGGAAGCGCTGGAGTAAAGAATATCTTACTATACTGCAGCAGCGCGCTAAGTGGCGTAAGCCTCAGGCTGGCATCCAAATCAATGACGTCGTGTGTATCAAAGATGAAAATTCAGCGCCTCTCTCGAAATTATTAATGAAGCAGACGGTGTTGCAAGATTAGCCGTTCTACGAACATCCACTGGTATTACACGTCGAGCAGTTAACAATTTGTGCATCCTTCCAGTTCAAAATTCTGTTGAAGCCTGTCGTTTCAACGTGGAGAGGATGTTCGGAGCAGCAGCTAATATGGCAGTAAAACAGTTTATTTTTAACAACTATCAAACATATTTTCTTTTGCTCAATTTAATAATCCAGTATGTATGTCATCTGGTCACACTATTCAAATTATGTGTATTTTTAATCAGAAGTCATACATTGTCGTAATTTGCCTTTTCTTTCTCTTTTTTTTCCCCGTTGTTTTATAATTTTTTTGTTACTCTAGACTGCTTACTAGTATGTAATATTAACGAACATTCACTTTAACTTTTGCTACGGTTAAGATCGGACCTAAATAAAATTTCATATAATATAGTTTGTGCGGAATAAGATATTTTTTATTAACGTTAACAAAAAGGCTTGCTAACTCAACAGTCACCTTTTGAATTCTATAAGAATCTATTCGATTCTAAGAAGCATTATCAGTTCGGGCAATCTCACAATTGGACACAATTACGCAGTTTTTTCTCATCGTTCGTGCTCTACGAGCCGAGATTATCCAATTTCTCTGTACTCTTTGTGATTGTACTTCGAGAATCATTACAGTTGAGTGTATCAATTCGTTACTACTGGTATTCTCAAAGATTCTGTTAGAGCAGCAGGTGTTATGCATTTTGACGATGATCTCATTCATGAAATTTCATTCACTGGAAAAGCCATCTCACAAGTTTAATGCTTCACACTCAGGTACATACTCATGCCTCAACCCGAAGCCCCTCTATTCGTTTGGTTGACTACGTTGATTTACCATTACACTAAATGCTGTCATGGAACCCAGATTCTCACATTCTCAACATACCTTCTGGAACATTTCACTCGATGCTCTATCGCAGTATGACATCCAAGCTCAGCTTACCTGACTGTGTTTAAGCTCTACGTTTGTCAACTACGTGGATTTACCATCACGCTACATGCTAAATGTTAAATGACTAGAAAATCTTGTAGCAAATACATTGGAAGTAGAGGCTCATCAGCCTCTACCGTCACCGTCACCGACAGTTTCGTCGATGATCGAAAATTCGAAAAATGGATATGACAATAGTCAGGTCATCGCACGATACCGTATGGAGAGAAGATTTATATTTCCGATATATATTTTCTGTATCTAACAAATTATTCTCGATCTGGGCATTGGCCTACTTATTTCACTCTTTATGCAAATATTCGAAATTATCTAATTTACGTGGTAATTTTATGCTCTACGAGCCAAAAGTGGAAAATATATACATGCTATATGCAAGAAAGTAGACCTTCCAAATACAACACATCCTGAATTAGCTGTCTATTCTATTTGTTACGCGTATTAATTCGCATCCCTCAACCCGAGGCTCGCAGCTCCCGGTTTCTCAATTACTTTGAATTACTTTTTCCCTCACATCTGGTCTACGACTATGGATAAAGTTTTTAAATTCTCTACAGATCTTTCGGTTAACGATGGAACCAAAATCATACTCATGCTCAAGATCAACTAATAGGTCACTACTCTTAATGTAGAGGTGATCACAATCTTAGCAGGATTTAACCACTACACACCCATTCCAATGCATACGTACGTTGCAAGAAAGACTCACTCATGACCTCCTCGTGAGTGTTGGTGGTGCTAAGTTCAAGTATAAAATCTTATTACGTAAGATGAAAGGAACCATACAAGGAAAAGTCAACATTCCGTTTAGCACACTTCCGTTACTACATGGTTTAACAATTATCTGTCCCGGTCAAACTTAACAAGAATTTCATGTTTCGATTCAAGCGTCGAATATATTTTCGCGTTCTCCCAAAAGAATTTACGTACTCTTTTTTCAACACCACACTAATATGTGTTTGCTTCCAGCTTGCATTGAGAAAGCCCATTTCAAGACCATCGAATACGATGGTTATGTGTACGCCGTGCGGCCTCGCATCTCTAGTCGTTGCGTCTTGCAACATCTGGGCTGGATGTTTGACCGCGTTGGAGATTTGCTAGCTGTAACTTAGTATAGTTCCTGTTCTGTATTTTATCAGCAATCACAAGTCGCAGTACCACCGCAGTACTCAACTATGAATTAAGTAATTTAAATTAAGCAATTTGTATTTTTTGATTCGTATACTTATAAACTTCTCTACATATTTATTCATATTAACCGTTTGGTACGGGTTCAAAAGAAGTTCATCAAATTTGCACTTTGTTCAATCCGTTTTGTAGATCCTTTACCTGCTTATAATGCGCGATGTTTGTTATTAGGTATGAAATAATTGGAGCATAGGCGATTATAGCGGGCGTGGTTTGTGGGTGTATTAATTGCTAAATTTTACTGAGTATCATTAATTTCAATGTACTTCTGTGTAAGCTACGTCATGCTGAGGTTTTTTATGTAAAATATTCGAAGAATAATTACGGTCTAAGTGAGCCAATTACTAGGACTCTTCTGGACTTTAACAGGTTGAATAGTAGCGTTTCCATTGATTTTACTATGCCAGGGGTGTCCTAATGGCTTTCCTATATAATTGTTTGTAAATATATTTATTCGTCAACCGTGAATTTTATTTTTGACTGTTATTTTAATAATATTTTCAGTCTATAAGGAGCTTTGCATAGATTCTTATAATACTTAACCGTTAATCGAGCTTTGTATCAAAAGTGATACATTTCATTTTTTGAATCCACATAACTTTTTTCTAAAAAAAGATACATATGCCATGCTTTCTGACTTTGTTTATTTTGCTAACGCCGTTATTTTAAGCCATATTTTGAAAATTTCATACAAGTAGGCCTTGAGAAATTAAAAAACTTCATAGTTCTAGCTATGTATCATTTTTGATACATATGGCATTTCAAGTGTTTCTGTGCAGTGGTGTATATCATTCGTAACGTGTTTGTTGATATTCGTGAAAGTTTTTACTTGCCATTGTCTGACGAAGTGTTTTTATTATAATTCTGAGTATTTGAAATAATGTCGCATCCACGGTATTTGACCTTAGAAGAGCTAGTGAATGAGGTTGTGGATGAGAGTGAAGAGGACGAAGACGCTTCCGAGCCTGAAACTGAAATAGAAAGGAGCTCGTCTGAAAGTTATATATCTGTACCTGATGACAGTATTTGGAGTAACTCACATGTTGATCCTTTGTTTGTTGCAAAAGATGGCACTACTTGGCGTAGAGAGCCTTACACGACTGGTCGGCTTACTAGAGAAAATATCATCAATTCACGACTAGGTTGCCAGAAATTTTCCATTGAAGTGTTCAAAAATGAAAATTACTCTTTTTAGGTGTAACAAGATTTGCATCAAGCCGGATAAACCACATTCGGGATTCATTCCTACTCCTTTTTCCACCGTCACTATCAAAAATTATAATTGATAACTCTAACAAGTATGGAAAGCATTTGCATGGTACCAATCATATTGAAATTGATGAGGAATTATTTCATGCATACTTGGCAGTATTATTACTGGCCGGTGTGTACAAGTAAGTATAACAACTGATAAGTGTTGTAAGTGAAATATACATTTGTATTTTTGTCAGATCAAAAAATGAAACTTTGCATGATTTGTTTGATGAATATTGTGGAAGACCAATTTTTCGGTCAATCATGTCTGAAAGAACATTTCTATATGTTCACAAAATTATTAGATTTGATGATGTGCTCACCCGACGTTCCCAAAGAAGTGATGACAAGTTTGCTCCTATTAGAAACATCTGGGAAAAGTGGGCTGAACGCCTTCCTACCTTCTACAATCCTCATGATTCTGTTACTGTAGATGAACAATTGCTAGGATTTCATGGCAGTTGCAAATTTCGTCAGTACATTCCATCAAAACCTGAGAGATATGGCTTGAAATTTTGGCTACTTGTTGATTCTAGTACGTGCTATGTGTGGAAAATACAGCCATACTTGGGAAAAGGCGTATCAGGAAATTCTGAGCGGAATCAAGGAGAGCGAGTTGTTCTTGATTTAGTTGACGGATTAAAAGGACATAATGTCACTATGGACAACTTTTTTTCATCACACAGTCTCGGCCAAAAACTGCTGCAAAAAATATGACCATGGTTGGAACCATGCGCAAAAATAAAAGATCAATTCCCCCAAAGTTATTGGATTACAAGAAGATTCCACTATATCAATCAACTTTCGCCTTTACTCCTGATACTACTCTTGTCTCATATATCAGTCACAAGAACAAATGTACAGTCGTCATGAGCACAATGCATCACACACCTAATATTGGGAACGATTCGAAAAAGTTGCCCGAAATAATCTCTTTTTATAACTCGACGAAAGGAGGCGTTGATACGGTTGACAAAATGCTCAGTTGCTACAGTTGCAAACGTAAAAATAATCGTTGGACTATGGCGGTATTTTCCAACATAATCGATATTTCTGCTTTGAATGCATACATTATATACAACGAAATCGATCCCAATTGGAAGCAGACCCAAAAACACACAAAACGTAAATGTTTCCTGCATGAGTCGGCAATTTCGTTGGCATCACCATATATGGAAAAACGTAAAAAACGTCCAAGAGACGAACTATCCGTGGCGTTGCTCTCGAAGCTCTCAGCCCATAATGTCGCCGATCTTAATGACAATGTAGCTGGTCCATCAAAAAAACAGAAAGTTGGTGAGTCGCCGAAAAAGAACCGCGCAAGATGTCTAAAATGCTTCCATTCTGGAGAAAACAAAAATAAGTGGACATCCCTATTCTGCTTCTTGTGTAAAAAACCAATCTGTAAGGAAAAACATGCCAAAAATATTTGCATAGATTGCTTAAATTACACTTAAACTTGTAAACATCAAAAAAATATTTGCATAAAATGCATCAATAAAACAAAATACATTAAAATTTTTAACCACGATGCTTCAATAAATCAATTATTTCTATGAACTCTAGTAACTACGGGTATGTATCAAAAATGATACATAGCTAGAATTATGAAGTTTTTTTAAAGCTCGATCTACGGTTAATAAACATATATATATATATATATATATATATATATATATATATATATATATATATATATATAAATATATATATATATATATATATATATATATATATATAGATATATATATATATATATATATATATATATATATATATATAGATATATATATATATATATATATAGATATATATATATATATATATATATATATATATCTATACATCTTTTTTTCAAAGGATCTTTAATAGATACCGACATGTACGATTCATACTGTCCGCTAAAGATTTCTACTTCGTAATTCTAATTTTAACCATCCCGTTTTGCCTTTACTAGCTTATGACTATCTACTCATCAATATCCTATTTTCATCGCCAACGACCAGTATCTCCAGATCCGACTATATTTGATAGTGTTTAAGCAAAAATTTACTGAAGGAAATACGGCCAACTAGATTTAACTCTTAATTATGCATATGGCTTTGTCCTATTCAATTGGAAGTACGGAACAATACACATCACACCACCCTCAATCAGAGGAACTCGTCTGGAATTTTTGCACGAAGCCAGATATCGAAGTCATGTCCTTGACAAAAAACTTTATTGGAAGCGTAACATCGAAGATTGCATTAGGAAAGCTTCGGTTGCGTTATACTCATGCTTCAAAACTATTATATGGGGTCTGGTGTACGGTTCTTACTAGGACCACACGCAGAAATTTCGTGGAAAAGGTCCAAAGAATGGCATCTATTTCAGCGGGGAGCGAGTGAATGCCGGTGGGCTTGCTGCGTGGTGGCAGCAGAGGTGTTGATAACGGCGATGTGGTTGTTGTTGCTATGAAAAAACACCTTTTCACTATATATATATATATATATATATATATATATATATATATATATATATATATATATATATATATATATATATATATATATATATATATATATATATATAACTTAATTCCTGCGGTTTTTTTCCCAAATTTACACGTTTATTTAAGAAAAACATGTACAATATTATTATTTAAAGTATTGCCCATCTGGAGCTATGACTTTTTCCCATCTTTCTGGCAATTTGTGGATTCGATCCCAAAAGAGCTGCGCCAAGAATGAATCAAGCCAATTTTTAATACACTGTTCTGATGTGAACCTTATTCCAGTGAGGGCGTTCTGCATCGATCGGAATAAATGGTAGTCGGACGGCGCAAGGTCTGGACTATAAGGCGGGTGAGCCAAAACTTCCAGCCGCTGTTTTCCAAATAGTTTTTGACCGCTGTTGCAACATGAGGCCGAGCGTTGTATTGAGGAAAAATTATGGACTCATATATGGTCTTATACTCCGGGCGTTTTTCGGCTATAGCTCTCTTCAAACGGTTCAATTGTGTTCGGTAGCATTCTCCATTGATGGTTTTACCCGATTTTAGCAGCTCATAATACATCACACCCTTCTGATACCACCAAATACAGAGCATTACCTTCGCGCCATGGATATTCGGCTTTGCTGTTGATTTGGCTGGTTGGCCGGGTTTCACATATGATTTTTTACGCTTGAAGTTATCATAATGGATCCATTTTTCATCACCAGTAACAATCCGATGCAAAAATAACTGCCTTTTGTGGCGTTCACCAGCATTTCGGACATGCAAAATCGCCTTTAGACGTCTCTTGGCTTCAGTTCATGTGGCACCCAATTTCATTGCATTTTAATGTATACGGCTGCTTTTAAACGTTTTGAAATGGCTGCTTGAGTGACTCCCAAAGATTCTGGTTTGGCAACAATCTTCATCGAGTAATGCTTCCAGTTCTTCATCTTCAAACTGCCCAGGACGTTCTTCGTTTTCAAAGCCAAAATTACCACTTTTAAATCGTTAAAACCACATTTGGCACATTCGCTCAGACAGAGCATGTTCACCATAAACTTCCACCAAAATACGATGACTTTCGGCAGCAGTTTTCTTCATATTAAAGTAATAAGAAAAACTCCCCTCAAAAACACTCTTTCAGGCACAAAGTTCGACATATTTGAGTGAAAACAAATTATTGTTGTTTACGCTTCAAATGAATGACATATACTGAGAAAGACGTACATCGACAGTAGCTTTCCAACGCATGTTCGGAATATTGGAACGATGGAATAATAATCAAGTTACACTATCTCTTAGCAAACCGCACGAATTAAGTTATAAATCCCATATATATATATATATATATATATATACATATATATATATATATATATATATATATATATATATATATATATACATATATATATATACATATATATATATATATATATATATATATATATATATATATATATGTATATATATATATATATAAAGGGTTATCCATTTTGTGGTTTCAAAAGTAAATGTAAATAAAACATATAGAGAATTTTTTTTATCATGATATTTCTTTTTTATTATAAAGTTTGAACGTTGACATTATGTGTGAAATACTACATCATTTAAATGACCACCACGCGAATTGTTGCAAGCATCGATTCTTTTGAGGTAATTTTCGACCACTTTTTGACACATATTGGGCGGTATCTCAGCCGTAACGTGACGAATGTTGGTTTTTAGGTGCTCAAGAGTTAAAGGTTTATCTGCATAAACACGGTCTTTCGCGTTGCCCCACAAAAAAAGTCAAGCGGTGTCAAATTGCATGATCTTGGTGGCCACTTGATATCGCCACGACGAGAAATTACGCGGCCAGAAAATTTCTCTTGCAATAAAGCCATATTCGCTCGAGTTGTGTGGCATGTGGCACCGTCTTGTTGAAACCATATATTCTCTAAGTCGTATTCTTCAATAGCAGGCAAAAAAAAGTCCGTTATCATATGACCATAACGCTCCGAATTGACGGTGACAGTCGTTCCATCGTCGTTTTTGAAGAAGTAAGGTCCAATCACACCTCCGGACCAAAGAGTGCACCAAGCAGTGACTTTTTGTGGATGTAGTGGCCTCTCTTCAATTACTTGAGGATTCTCAGAACCCCAAATACGACAATTTTGTTTGTTAAACAACCCACCGAGTGAGAAATGTGCATCGTCGCTGAAGAAAATTTTGTTCGATAAATCGCCGTCCACCACCTGTTGTTCAAGCACCCATTCGACGTATCTACGACGTTGTGAATGGTCAGCAGCTGGAAAAAAATTGCTTTAACAACTCAGTTTGACAGATGTCGAATTCTAGCCCTATACTTTTGAAACCGCGAAATGGATAACCCTTTATATCTTTTTCGTCCTGAGCTCCTGGAGCGCTATTACTACATATCTTTGTGCTACATATCTCGAACAGGAGAAAAATATAAGCTGTGCGTTTTCACCGATACTGCAGAAGGAGCATTATGTCGCGTCATCATGCCCAAACCTGAGGAGGTACTCCCTGAAACGGGCATGACCTGACAGAAACTTCGCAGGTAAAAGTCTGTCTCTCCATGTATTCTATCGGCTTGCACGTTCCTGATGAGCCTGTGCGTCCACCTTCTGTTTCTGCGGCGTCCCATTGGATTGACCACTCCTCGAGGCTTATCTGTCTCTCCTCTTTGCGTTCATCTACCGTTAGTCGATACTCCGTTCTTCTTGCTCTGTTGAGACTCTGCCCAGCTCCGAAGCCTTTATGTTTGGGGGCATAATGCCCGATATAATACCTACCGCTTCGTGCGACGCTCTTCTAAAAACTCTAGTGGCGCTTAGCCTGAAAACTGCTTTCGCCTTCTTGTCGTATATTTTTTGACGCAGGTTTGTTCCCCATATAGGCGCTACATACATCAATACTAACTGGCTTACTTTAGCCATGAGTGCTTTATTACTCTGGCTAGCGCCGCAAATGTTTGCCATGATTATCGTCAGAGCTGTTATCACTGCAGCCGCCTTACCACATGCTTTTTTAATATGAGTCTTGAAATTGAGTCTCGCATCAATCACCACACCAAGTTATCTCAGTGACGATTGCGTTGCGACATTGTAGCCGTCAATGTTCAGGGTGATTGTTTCAATCTTTTTCCTGGTCGAAATGAGCACCGCCTCTGTTTTCTGTCCCGCAAGCTGGAGAGGTATAACACCCCATAGTACAACACATTCCATAGCAACAGGCCCAGTACGGAGCCCTGCGATACTCCGCCCGTTACAACATAGCTTTTGGGACCTTCGCCCGTATCGTATAATAGCAGTCTGTTAGACAGATAACTGTTTATTTTCCGCAGCAGATACACAGGTGTTTTCTTCGCCTCCAGTGCCCTCATAATATGCAGCCAGTATGCCGAGTTGAAAGTATTTTGCACATCAAATGTGACAACTGGGCAATATTTTTTGTCGACATACATCCATCTGACGCCCTCTATCGCCTTGCCCGCAATGCCCGTCAATTTTCCAACTGCGTCTATGGATGGCAACGTCTTCCTGGCACCCGCTGGGAGGCGGCTGAAGTGAGTGGCGAAAATCTCCTCGGTCAGAGGTTGTGCGTTGGGTTTGGGACCCGCCACATAAGAAAAGCCCCCCAATGAAAAAAACAGATATGCCTCGGATAAGGACTACCGCTTTTGTTGATGATTCCCGCAAACGAAAAAAGGACAACGATTTACGGATATGCACCTGGAATGTCTGGTCTCTTTATAGGGAGGGTGCCTCTATCCAGCTGGTTGATGTCCTCGAAAAATACAGAGCTGACATAACCTCTCTCCAGGAAATGCGATGGACGGGACAGGGCTGCTCCAAAAGAGCGCCCTGTGACATCTACTACAGTTGCCATGCTGAAAGGCACGAATTAGGATGTGGATTTTTGGTCAGCAAGAGACTACGACATCTTGTCTCACAGTTCACGCCTGTGAACGAACGGCTGGCCACAATCCGCATCAAGGCAAAATTTTTCAACATCAGCCTTATATGTGCCCACGCTCCGACGGATGAGAAGGACAATGTGACCAAGGAGAGCTTCTCTCAGCGCCTCAAAGAAGCTTATGACCGCTGCCCCCGCCACGATATCAAAATCGTGCTTTGCGACTTTAATGCCAGGGTGGGCAAGGAAGGTACCTTTGGTCGAACTGTCGGAAAATTCAGCCTCCACCAGAACACCTCCGATAACGGAATGAGGCTGATCGACTTCGCCGCAGCACGAAACATGGTAATTGGTGGTACCAGATTCCAGCATCTCGACATCCACAAAGCGACATGGCTGTCTCCAGATCAACGTACAAGAAACCAAATTGATCATGTGGTGATTGACGTAAGGTATGCTTCCAGTGTGATGGACGTGAAATCGATCCGTGGTGCCAACATCGACTCGGATCACTACCTTGTTGCAGCTAAGGTGCGCACACGTTTATGTATCGCAAATAACAAGAGAAGTCCCACACAGAGAAAGCTCGACGTCAGTAAGCTGCGATCACCAGAGACAGCAGATGCATTTTCCACTCGAC
Source organism: Megamerina dolium (assembly GCA_963854835.1). Taxonomy (NCBI): domain Eukaryota; kingdom Metazoa; phylum Arthropoda; class Insecta; order Diptera; family Megamerinidae; genus Megamerina; species Megamerina dolium. The sequence continues at coordinate 40,618,970 of OY978530.1, forward strand.
TATCCGATCTGTTTATGCTGAACACTCCCCCATTTGATGATACATGCGCACGGTGGACACATATATCCCACTCCATGACTACTGCTGCCGAGGAGGTAATCGGTTACTACCGGCCTCGGAGGAATGAGTGGTATGATCAGGAGTGTCGCGACGCTACCGCAGAGAAAGACGCCGCCTACAGAAAAACCCTGCGTGCAGGTGCAACGCGTGCTGTTAAGGAGCGGTACAGAGAGAAAAGGAGTGCAGAGAGACGTCTTTTCAGGCGCAAGAAGAGGGAGTTGGAAAGACGCGAGTGTGAGGAGATAGAGATGTGTACCCATAAGAATGAGACTCGAAAAGTCTTCGAAAAGATCAAGCGCCTGAGTGGAGGTCTAAATCCCGGAGCCTCTTCTTGTCGTGGTGGAAATGGGAGTCTGGTTACAGATATCCAGAGTGTACTGATCCTATGGAGGAAACACTTCTCCACGTTACTGAATGGCGATGCTACGAACAATTCCGCTAGTGGAGGAGAATGTCCGATAACCCCAATTACAGATGATGATGTTGATGTTCCACCACCCGACTATGACGAGGTTGAAACGGCCATTTTAAGGCTGAAGAACAACAAAGCAGCAGGTGCTGATGGCCTGACTGCCGAGTTGTTTAAGACCGGAGGCGATGAGCTGCTCACCCGCATGCACCAGCTCATAAACAGAATATGGTCGGATGAAAGCATGGCTGATGATTGGAGGCTCAGTGTTCTCTGTCCCGTACATAAAAAAGGAGACCTAACAATTTGCGTCAACTACCGTGGAATAAGTCTCCTGAGCATCGCATACAAGGTTCTATCGAGCGTACTGTGTGAAAGGTTGTAGCATATGCTCAGCAACCTGATTGGACCGTATCAGTGTGGCTTCAGACTTGATAAATCCACCATCGACCAGATTTTCACACTGCGCCAAATCCTGGAGAAGACCCAAGAAAAACAGATCGACACACACCACCTATTTGTTGATTATGAAGCCGCTTTAGACAGTCCGATAAAGGATTACCTCTACTCAACAATGTCTGATTCCGGTATTTCTGCGAAGCTTATTCATCTTTGCAGAATGACACTGTATAAATCCGTTGTGCAATGAAAATTTGATTCATTATCGTGCGACTTCTTCAATCTTATTATGGAGTAAATAATACGAGCTGCTGATCTACGACATAATGGCACTATCTTTAACAAAGTGTGATGCTGTTAGCGTATGCCGACGATATTGACATAATCGGCATGAACACGCGAGCAGTCAGTGAAGCATTCTCAGAGTTGGAGAGAGAGTCGCGTCGGATGGGTCTTACGGTGAACGAGGGCAAGACGAAGTATCTAGTGTCAACAAACAAAGAGTCCCGGTGTCTTGGACATCTCGTCACTGTTGACAACTACGCTTTTGAAGTAGTAAGGAATCTATCGTCTATCTTGGAATCAGCATTAACAGCAGTAATGACGTCAGCTTGGAGATCATGCGTAGGATAACTCTTGCTAACAGGTGTTACTTTGGGCTGAGTAAGCATTTGAGAAGTCGGGCCCTCTCTCGAAGAACGAAAACTACACTCTACAAGTCTCTCATCATGCCTGTCTTAACATATGGCGCTGAACCCTGGACAATTTCCACGTCGGATGAGCGAATGCTTGGAGTTTTCGAGAGAAAAGTCCTACGCAAGATCATTGGACCTATTTGCGTTGGTGCCGAGTACCGAATAAGGTACAACTATGAGCAGTACGAGCTGTATGCCGATATTGACATAGTTAAGCGCATCAAAATCCAGCGGCTGCGCTGGCTAGGTCATGTCGAGCGAATGGAATAACACGCTCCAGCTAAGAAGGTGTTATATTCGGAACCCGCTAGAGGACGACGCAGAAAAGGAAGACCTAACCTCCGTTGGAAAGACCAAGTACTGGAGAACCTGACGGCGCTTGGAATTGCTAACTGGCGCCAGCTAGCGAAGAACAGAGATGGCTGGCGAAGCATGTTATTTTCGGCTTAAATCGATATTCGGTTGTTATGGCCACATAAGTAAGCAAGTAAGTAAGTCAATGATGGATCGATGTCTGCTAAAGCCAAATTGATTCGCAGACAAGCCAGGCGACTCACCTTCTAGATCCTGAACAAGGCTCTTCGATCTTAAGCGGATTGTTCGGGATACCATCAAGTCCAGGCACCTTTGTGTTACCGAACCTCTCCGCCTCGTCCATTAGCACTGTTTTCTGTACTGATCCACAACCAAATATGGTGTCACCATACTTGGTTGTGGATCTTGCTCCGGGAAAAGTGTTTTCACCACATTTTCTAGGAGAATAGGGCAGGTTGGTGCTTGGCCTCTACTACCTTTGACCTTGATCATGACTATTTTGTACGCGTCGCCCCACGTGTTGTCGTCCAATTTTTCACGAAGTTCTTTGAAGCACGAGGACTTGCTTCTTTTTATCGCGTTATTAAACTCCTTCCGTTTTTTCTTGAAAAATTCACGCGGTCTTGTATGCTCCACTATACCCATACTATATTATACCATTCTTTGGGAGAGTCGTCTCGGAGAGTCGAATGTCATTCGCTTCTTAGCGTGTTAATCTCATCGTTCCACCAATATGAGGGCTTTCGAGACATATTCTGTCCTTTCCTGCACATGGCAGCGTCGCAGGCTTTGCTGACATACTTCACCAACATGTAAGCTTGTTCGTCCGCATAGTCCGAGCTGTCCGGGATCTCATATAGCATGAGTCTAAAGGCTTCCTCGTCTCTGTGCCTGCTTGCCGAGTTCCATCATAATAGCAAGGTGGTCCCTATGAGTGTAAAAGTCGCCCACCTGGCAACTTGCCGATCGCACCAGTGCACGGCTGACGAACGTAACGTATTCTTTCCGCCGGTATTGAGCAACACCGCGTCTAACAAAGAGAACGCCTTAAGCAGAGCATCACCCCGTCTGTTTGTATAGCTGCTGCTTCATTCCTCGGCACATGCATTGAAGTCGCCTGCTATCACGTTTAGCATAGCAGTTCGAACGTCTTCCACTAGCTCGTCCAGGATCCTTTTGTAGTCGACATGCGTCACACTCAGCAGAATATAGCAGCTGTAAAAATTGATTCCACAGATCTTCACCCGCGTATAGTGTCTTTTTCCAGTGAGCGGCTTGTCTTGAAAGGAGTTGCCCCCACAGGCCCATATGGCAGTTTTGTTTCCATGATCAGAGATCCAGTTTCCGGTGCTTAGCTTCTTGTACTGCTCGGAAACTATCGCAACGTCTATTTTCTCTTTGCATATTGTCTGCATCAGTAGATGCTGCGCAGCTTCACAGTACTTTAAGTTGATCTGTACAACTCTCACTTGAGTCCTTTGCACGCTGCTTGATATAGGCGAAACTGCCTACCACCGATTTGTTGACCCGTATCCTACTTCCCGTTGTTTCTGCATGCTCCATAGAATGGTTTTTTGTCGCATACCTTTCCGAAGTGATCCTTCTCGCCACCGATATCTCGTGTGTTAGCGCTCTGATATGCGCTTGATCAACTAGCACCTTGCTTATCTCCGTCTCATACACTCCGTGTTCGTTATCTGCGCCTTTTTTAATTCAAGTAAAATCTCTCCTTTCGTCGTCTTCCTGATCCGCGAAACGTTCTCACCGAGTTCCTGCAGGGCATCGTTCTTTTTAATAGCCCTAAGTATGTCGCTGTATGACATGTTTCCAGCCCATGCAATGACTATCGCATTTGGTCCCGGGGGCGGCGTATAGGTTGCATTCTTCTTAACGGTTTGTGTTTTGCACTTCACCTGCGTCCAGCCCTTCTCCTTCTCCTCTTTTTCTTTACCTTTGGCTGGATTATTACCTCCATCCTTCTGCACTGCCTCGGCTTCTGCACTTCTTTGTGGTCGACTTTATTCGCGGGGACTCTTCGGAGTATAGTATATTGATGTCAGCCTTTAGAGGACATTTCGTCTGGCTTCTTTAATTCTATTGCACCCATTTTGAGCGCATTTGTGAAGTCTCGTTACTGAGCTGAGTAGATCCCTGATCTGGTTGTTGATCGATCGTTGCGGTAGACACATTGCTTCCGTCAACTTCCTGATTGTCTCGCCTAATTGCGACATGATATCGACACTCGAGCGCTTCGATGACGCAGGTGACGATGATCTTGTTCTTGCAGGTTTTTCCACAGTGAGTGCCTTATTGGGCGATCGCACCAGCTTTGGTGCATGCTTAAAAGGGTCAGCTTCTGCGGTTTTGTCATCTTTGGGAGCCTTGTCTAATAAGTTTCACGCTCCAATATAGCGGTTGACCATTTGAGATTACATCGTAGCCGTGGTTAGTAATGACTGAGCATAGGCTTCTGTCTTTTGGAGTTATTACCCGGGAGCCCCAGTGAGTGTGTTTGGCGTTGTAATCGCCAGCAACCAAGAATTTGTTACCAAGAGTTGAAAAAAATTATTTATATTGCTGCTCGGGGGACAGCCATATAAAGAATATTGCTGTCTTGGGGGACAGTTTTTCGCAGATATTACTAGCTTGGAGATGTACTCTTCCATGCATATAGATGTTGCTTGCAAGTAGACTCTACTGAAATCCTCGAGAACATGATGTTTTATTCTACTTTTTATCAATATGGCAGTTCCTCCGCGTGCCCTACCATGTGGATGATTTGTGGTGTATAGTTTGTAATGTGGTTTTCGGTAGCAATTTTTGTCAGTGTAATGGGACTCAGATAAAGGGTGCCGTAGCTCAGTGGTTAGTGTGTTCGCCTTCTGATCTGTAGGTCGTGGTTCAATCCCCGGCTGATGCATAACAAATTTAATATCGATAAGATTTTTCTTTCGAACGGTACCCACCTATCGGCAAGCAATTGGCAATTCTTCCGACAGTAACAACTTGCCATGAAAAAGCTTCTTAAAGAACTATGTGACAAAGCTCAGAAAAAGTGATGTCACAAGTGTTCTGCCGTTCGGAACCGGCTAAAATAAGTAGGTCCCTTCTAATACTGTCCAAAATTTAAGACGCATAACAGTAATGGAAGAGAAGCTCGGCCAATGAGCCCTTTGGGGCTTTAAGTGCCACATATTTATTTTTATTTTTTTAATGGGTCTCAGATATCATTATTATATCTATCTAGTTGAATTCAAGAAATTGAATTAGCTTCAAACGATGCTGACTTAAACCGTTGGCGTTCCAGTGGCGTATGTTGAGACGAATCATGGTATTTATGGTCTGGAAAGCAATGTTTGGAGTAACATCGATTGATTTTTCATCATTTCTTGCATCATTGTTTGCATTGAGTTCCGATTTAGTTCATGTTCTGGATTAGTGTTTGAAGCAAATTTTGAAGAGTACTTGGCTGCTGGGTGGGCATTGAGTGCTTCTGCTCATTATTTACATTGCTTTGTTGGTGTGGGTTTTGTTTTAAAACATTAGCGTATGAATTGGTTTGATTCTAGTTTGTGATTGCAGAGAAGAATTGTGTTGCATCAAGATTTTGTCTGCCTTGAGTTGGCTATTTGAGTTTGCTTAACTGGTTTTAGAGGTTGTTTGCTGGAAATGTGATTACCTCCACAATTGCTGCATTTTTTCATGCTAGCAACGCCTTTAGACTTTAGGCATATGTTTGATTTATGAAGATCTCCAAAAATCACACAAACAGCTGGCAGGATACAATATGTCTTAGTATGTCCTTATTCTTGGCAGTTGCTGCACTGAGGAGGTCCAATTTTCCTATGAGGTTCTTCGATTGTGATTTTGCGATGCAATAAATATCGAATTTTATGTATGGTACACCCCACCTTTTTTTAGAGTTTTTGTTTCAGGTTGAAGCTCAATACGATATAACGGTTGACGTATATTGCTCTTGTTGAGAATGTTGAATACCGTTTTGGCTTGAAACCCTTCTTCCTGAAGGGTGAGTTTGCGTTCGTTAATATCAACGTTGAGTTCGACGCCTTTGAGAACAACGATTAAGCCCTTAGTACTTTTTAGCTGATATGTGTAGTAATTCTTTTTTCCAGCATGAAATTCTGCTATTACTTTGCGATAACGAGTTTCGCTATAGATTTCCACTTCCGTTTCTTTAAATCGGCCTTTGCGAATAGAAACGTCGTGGAAATTCTTTGATCCTATGAGGCTTGTCATTCTGAAAATCAACTTATCTGAGTTGCGTTTTCTTAAGAAAATGGGTGGGTGTTAGAAATTTTTCTTGGGGATAATATTTTTGTTACTTACATCACTTGAAAGTAGTGAGAATCTATTTTCCGAACTACTATGAGTAGTGTTTTGCTTCTGAATTTTTGTTGAATTCATTTGTTTTGAATTTTGGGGACTTATTTTTCGCTTTACTACAGTAATATTCATCGCACTAGTTGCCTTTACTACTAGGTCATGCACTTCAGTAGAAATGCCGTTATTTGTTTGCTTTGATGTTGTAGCTGTAGGTGTTACAGCAGGAGAAGCGCATTGTACACTCCACCGTATCGAGGGAGATAGTATATCAAGAGAGAACATATTATTTTTTACCTGTATTTGATGTGATTGGACATGAGTTTGTTGTTGGCAAATTTGATGTAGTGTTAGAGTGCGGAATATGTGTGGGCAAGAGATTTGCACTGTTACTTTTACTTGTGCAGTGTGTAACAATTGATTTTTTTGATAATGCACTTACTGGCGGAGTTCGCGTGGGTGATTGCAAATTATGATTTACACACACATTAACAAGCGATTGCCTTTGCCGGAGAGGAGACCACCGAACACTCATATTACAAACAAATTCTGCTTGTAAACTATGTTATTTTTTTTCTTTGCCTTTCTTTTTCTTTTTGCTTATCTGTATGCACAATAAATTGAACTATAACACAGAAATAACTGGTTGATTTTATTTAGAGTTTTTTTTGCAATTTATTAGATTTTTTAAAACTGAAATCAAATATTAATTTAAGATTTTCAAAATGCCGAGGTTAGTCACTTTGAATGCTCGGTGTGAGCGTGGCAGCGGACCGATCAAGCCCAATATCAATTCTCTCCGTACTCTTGGATCATAGGTCACTCATGCCAAATTTTGTCAAAATAGCTTAATATTTGCTCAAGGTATTATGCGGACCAACCAGATAGACGGACGGACATCGTTAAATCGAAAATTTAGACGACGCCGATCAGGAATATATACCATACACTTTTCTATATCTTCGGAGATTCCTTCAAGTGGTTACAAACATCTGGTAGAAATATATATACCTTGCATATCCTCATGCAGGGGGTCTAAGCCGGAGTGAAAGCTTAGCACTGCTATTGTGTTTTGAGGGTGTATTGAGAGAATGGGTTAAGCTGGTGATCTGGTATCACCGCTTATGCCGGCTCTTCTCATTCCGCTAGTTACCCACGATCGTATTTTTCTCTCTCTCTCTTTCCTTCTCTGCCTTTGTTTGTATTTTGCTATATGAGGTAACACCTCTTGTTATCATTTTCTAAACTTGGATTTTGATTCTCTTGGTAATCTTGTAAAAGCCACATATGGCGGTGCGTGTCGATTAATTTTATTACTCCCTCTTCCTCTTCGTATAAGTATGTTATGAAAAATCTAAATGCAAAATACTAAGAAAATCGAATGTAACTAAAACTTAAGTGAAAAACTTAAAATAAATTAGAACAAATTCACAATTGAAATTTGCAGAAATTAGTTGACATTCACAAAGAGATAACGTTAAAATAGTGTGAACATGAAAGGAAAAGCGAAGAAGTGTGGAAGCTAAAACGGCGCGTTAATAGAATAGTCTGATCAGCTATATAATATTTATTTAAAGATATATATTTCTTGTGAAAGTAGTGAAATTGATTGAAAAATACTTGGAAAGCATTATATTGGTCAGGCATCGCAATATCTAGGAAGCAGTAAGTTAAATACATACTAACAACAAAAGAACACAAGGCATGTCTGGCCAGAAAGCGGCCCACCGGCATTACTCCCCGTATCATAATTTTTTGGTCTTTCGAGCCGCATCGGCTCGCACCGATTGGTAAGACCTTGCCATTAAGGTACAGAAGCAGTGAGAGTGAAATAAACCCAAAGTTTTAAATTGTGGTATACACACATACGAATCAGATTATTCTAGCTGATTCGTATTTGTTTTTTTTTTTGTACGGCAAAAGTATACCATACCAGTTAAACTTTGGAAATATTCCCCAACTCCTGGCAGAACTACCAGAACTACCCTACATACCCGACCTAACAAAGAAAACACAACAAATTTCAGACAATTTTTCTTTATTTCACAACATAATCTCCTTTTAGCTTTATACAATTTTCCCAGCGATATTCTATAGCTTTGATACCCTGTTTATAGTATGAACTGTGTAGCTCATTAAAATAGCCATCTACGGCAGACTCCACCTCTTCATTGTTTGCAAATCTTCTACCACCAAGCCATTTTTTTCAAAATTGGAAATAGAAAATAATCCGAAGGAGCTTAATCTGGAGAATAGGGTGCGTGCTGAAGAAATTCGAGCTTTAACTTATTGATTTTGACCATCGCAATAGCGGATGTGTGAACTGGTGCATTGTCTTGATGAAACCACACTATCTTTTTCCCCAAATGCGGCCTTTTTTCTTTAATTTCATCACTTAAACGCTGCAACAAATTAGCTCGCCCTTGATTGTTTTTCCTTTTTGAAGATAATCAATAAAAATTATCCCACGTGCATGGAACTGTCTATGCCTTCTTTGGACACGATTCCCTCATTTCAGTCCACTGCTTTGACTACTCCTTTGTCTCGGATGTGAAGTGGTGGACCCACGTCTCGGCTTTATTTCTGTGAAACATCGCCAAACACTCTATAGAAACATCTTCATGACATTGTTTTTTTTTCTATTGTGAGCAAACGAGGTACCCACATTGCACACAGCTTTTTCATCTCCAAATTTTCGGTCAATATACGATGTATAGCACTTTTTGCAATGCCTGTAATTTCACCTGGCTCACGCAACTTCTGCCGGCGATCATGCAATACCATTTTGTGGATTTTCTTAACCGTTTCTGGCGTGGCCACCTTAAATGGTCGACCATTATGGTGTTGTCTTGGAAATTCGTACGACCTCGTTTAAACTCTGCCACCCAATGTTTTATGGTCATAAACGACTTTAATAGTTCGACTTTAATATTCGTTGGACTGAGACCTTTCAAATGAAAGGATTGAATTACATAATTGTGACCAATTATTTCCATGTTTACAAATTCACTGAGGTCGTTAACTTTCGACGGATCCAAAAAATACTAAACTACATGGCGCCTTGAAACTTAAAACGTATGTTTTATAAGGTTGTAACTTTTCACCAAAGTAATTTTTTTATATAATTTTTTTAATACTTAAACATATACAAAATACAATAAAAAAAGCAACCAACAAAAACCATTTCTAACAGAATATTTATTTTAAACTGGACTTGAATTGGGAAAAAGGCATTTTTTGTTATATGTACTACGTCCTCCTCAATCTGGTCTTAGCCATATATATTGTATGTGTATACATATTGATCATACTGAATGGCCATATTTTACATCAGGTTGAAGAGTACTAGACAGTCAGCTGTTGGTTTTGGTTTGTTTCCCATATACAAACTAAACAGACTCAAGTTTGTATGTATGTACATACATTCATACATACAAACATGATATTGCTTTTAGACTGGTGTTCCACAAAAAGCAAAAAACAAAAGCAACTTATGCACTGTATTTTTTATTCTCACGGGAACTCACTAACTCCACTTTTTGGTTATTTCGATTACCGTGGCACAATTACAAGAGCACTGTAGTTGAACTGTTCAGTTTAATACATATGGATATAGATCATAAAAGGTGTAATTGATTGTCTCTATTAAAATAAATAAATAAATATGTGGCACTTAAAGCCCCAAAGGGCTCATTGGCCGAGCTTCTCTTCCATTACTGTTGTGCGTCTTAAATTTTGGACAGTATTAGAATGGACCTACTTATTTTAGCCGGTTCCGAACGGCAGAACACTTGTGACATCACTTTTTCCGAGCTTTGTCATAGAGTTCTTTTTAGAAGCTTTTTCATGGCAGGTTGTTACTGTCGGAAGAATTGCCAATTGCTTGCCGACAGGTGGGTACCGTTCCAAAGAAAAATCTTTTCGATATTAAATTTGTATTGAACCACGACCTACAGATCAGAAGGCGAACACACTAACCACTGAGCTACGGCACCCATTGTCTCTCTTAGCTTCGGCAAATATCATTGTACAACGTACTGTGTAATAATTACAACAAAATATACACCTATACTTCAGTTCTGTTACTCCATATGCGAACCATAAGCAACTTCTCGTTTATTCGATCACCTAATTTACCTACTCTTGTATACGTTGTTGTTTAAAATAGTCACAAATACCAATGCAATTGCTCAATACATATACGCGCCACCTTTAACAAAAGTCTTACCGTAATTTATTCCCGCCAAAAATGTCCACCACTGTATTTGACACAAGAAGCAAGAAGTATCAGGTGGTGCTAATTAAAATACAACCGACAATAACTAAAACCACATCTATTTGAATTTTCCACTAAAATGGATTGTGCACAGATGTGTAAAAAATACGAAAACGAGTGAAAATATAAAAATCAAACGAAAAAAGCAATAAAAATAAAATGAAAATGAAAACATAAATATCAATAATGCTGTGGTTGTAAGACCATTATTTTTATTGCTGGAAGGAAAAATTCGTTGATGATTACAATAGAAAACTCGAAATAAACACTTATTATCTGATAAACACTTATTATCCGATCCATTTTTTTTTTGTTGCTTTGTTTGGTGGTATCGGAGTTTTTGCTAGTAACAACGGCGTGTTTACTATAGCGAACAACAACCAGAACTGACTATCGAGTAAGTGTTAATTTTGGAGATCATTTCTTATTTTGTATTTCTAATGACAACAACAAAAATATCGTTGGAGCAATCAAAAACTGTAATCATCTATTCAAACCAACAACGTGCACCATAATTTTAATTTGATATTTATAGAGCCGTAAGATGCAAATTTTTGTTTTGATTATGTAAATCTGTGACATTGATCTACAAAAAATAAAGAAATGAAATCATTTTCTTAACAAACATATATATAGCTAACAAATAGAAACCACTCACCAACACTGCACCTTACAGCTATCGTATCAGTCTCTAGTCACTTCGCCGGAAATTGTGTTTTACCACATCAATTGTGTAAAGCGCTTGAAAATCTGTAATATAAATAGATTAATACATTTCTTTGTAGATAAATAAATAAACATGTACACTTACCAAGTAAACAAAAATAAACACTTCAACGAAATGTCAAGGGTATGGTGAAATGAATTTAATGATGCACATGGTTGTGTTTCTAACCGTAAAATGTTAATAATATTTTACACATACGAACTTATTGACATGTAAAACTAGTAAATGCTAAATAATATAATTTTTTGCAAATGTAATAATATATTCCCTAAGTATATACTTACTTACTTTCTTATGTGGCCATAACAACCGAATATCGATATAGGCCGAATATAACACGCTTCGCACAGCCATCTCTGTTCTTCGCTAGCTGGCGCCAATTAGAAATTCCAAGCGCCGTCAGGTTCTCCAGTACTTGGCCTTTCCACCGGAGGTTAGGTCTTTCTCTTCTTCGTCGTCCTCCAGCGGGTTCCGAATATAACACCTTCTTAGCTGGAGCGTGTTATTCCATTCGCTCAACATAACCTAGTCAGCGCAGCCGCCGGATTTTGATGAGCTTTAGTATGTCAATATCGGCAGAGAACTCATACGCCCTAAGTATATATACGTAAATTTTGCAGAATTTTAATAATTTTATAAATTTATTCATAAATTTTAATATGAATGCAACAATGCAGTAAAATCCATTCACGATTAATGGTGGGTTACGATTTTCACAGGTGTAAAATAGGCTGTTTATAATAGTACTAAATGTTTTCTGATTTTTCATAATTATAGAATTATAGTGAAATATGCCGTAAAACAGTAAAAGTTGTAACAGGTGTGTGTTTATTTGGCATTTTATTTTATTATTCCGTAAAATTAATTGTGCTTAATTGTATATATTAATATATTATAACTGCTTTTCTAATACTTTTCATACCTTTTTACCATTACAATTTTAAGTTAAAAGGATATGTGAAAAGACAATGCTGACCTGTAGCCAAAATTGGCCAGAGAGTACAGCAATAACAAAAATAGGTGGTGAGCTCATGGATAGAATGCGTGTGGAAAAATATATATTGAAAATGGAAATTTTCTGAGCGGCAGAGTCAGTTTCAGTTCTATAGTTTTCTTTGTCGTATATGGTTCTTCCATTATCGGTTTTATACCAAATGAATCAGTACGTATTAAAGAGCTGCGAGAATGTATATGATTTTCGAATGATTCTCTTTATTTTCAAAACATGTTCAATATTTGCAAAGCATATCTAAATAGAATGAGAATGAGTGAGAGTAAAATATTAGGCAAATATAATACTCCACTCATTTCTTGTACAAAAAATATTCCATGCATTCGTTTTTTCTCTTAAAATAAACGAATGAGGGTACTTACTGATTTGTATTATTGCGTATTGCGAATTGGTCATGCTATCTTATCTACTTTAGAGTATTTGCAAATGGAATCTTTACTTCCATTTGCAAATGTTGAGGTTCTACTCATTCTATGAAAACGAAGCATACACTCCATTCCATCCTATTTCTATTTTATTCATTCTAATTCGTATTTGCTTAGAGAGAATGAATCAGAGATTCTATTCTAATATCAATAGAGTGTTTTGAAGATGCAAACGAATACATTCCTGCAGCACTCTAGTACAGGGTGATTTTAAGAGCCTTCGGATTTGATTTAAAAAATGTAAGAAATCTTTATTTGTGTTGATAGAACAATCTATATAATTCAATGTTTAATGGGTCATACACTTTCTCATCTACTTTCTCCAACATATTGGCCGATTTCTCTCGAATAAATTCTTCAATATTGGCTTCCAGTGCGTGAATCGTTGCGAGCATGTCGCTTTAGGCGTCTTGTTGAAACCACATGTCTCCTAAGTCCGACTCTTCTATTTTGGGCAAAAAAATGTTTGTAATCATCGGACGGTAGAGCTCGCCATTCACAGTAACATTCCTGCCGTCTTTGAAAAAGTACGGTCCAATGATGCCACCGGCCCATAATCCACACCAATCAGTGCATTTTTCGGGATACATTGGCAGTTTTTGCAATGCTTCTGGCTGCTCTTCACACTAAATACGGCAATTTTGATTGCTCGCGTATCCATTCAACCAGAAATGAGCTTTGTCGCTGAATAGAAAAGTGGATCTCCATCCAACTTTGCCAACGCCCATTCAGTAAAACTTAGCCGTTGTGTGTGTGTGTGGCTTCAATTCTTGCACCAGCTGTATTTTAAAAAGTTTTACACCCAAATTCTTCAGCAAAATTTTCCACGTAATGAGTAACAGAGGCCCAATTGCTGCGAATGGCGCCGAATCGATAATTCACGGTTATCTACAACACTGGCCGATACAGCTGCGATATTTTCCGCTGTCCGTACTCTACGTATGCGTGGTGATGGTTTAATGTCCAATAATATAAATTTGGAGCGAAATTTAGTCACAAGATTACGAATAACCGCCTCAGAAGGTCTCCCAAACTGACCATAAAATGGAAGAAGTGCACGATGCACTTTCTTAACCGAGCGTTAATTTTGATATTAAAATTCAATAATCTGCAAGCGTTGGTCGTCTGTAAGTCGATTCATGGTTAAACTATAGACCAAACTGAACATGCATCACAGTAACACGTTACACGAAAACGGCCGAGCTGTCAAAGACAGTGTTGCCAAACAGAAAGTTGCTAAAAACTCACCCTGTACTATTTCTGAATAAAGCATAGCTTACAGTTTAGCTTTATTCCTGCTGAAGCTTTTCGTCGGCTTAGCTACTTAATTTCTCCATCGCCACATACATTCTGGAACATTTCACTCGAAGCTCTATCGCAGTGTGGCATCGAAGTTCAGCTTATCTGACTGCTTTTAATCTCTACCTTTATCAACTACGTTGACTTACCCTCACGCTATATGCTAAATGCGCAATGACTAGAAAATCTTGTAGCAAATACATTGAAAGTAGAGGCTTATTAAGTCTAAATGTCACCGACAGTTTCATCGATGATCGAAAATTCGAAAAATGGATATGACAATAGGCAGGTAATCGCAATATACCATATGGAGAGAAAATGTATATTTCCGATATATTTATTTTCTGTATTTCTCAAATTCTTCTCGATTTGGGCATTGGTCTACATATCTCACACTTTATGCAAATTTTGCGAGACTATTAAATGTCCGTGGGTGGATGCCGTAGCTCAGTGGTTAGTGTGTTCGCCTTCTGATCTGTAGGTCGTGGTTCAATACCCGGCTGATGCATAACAAATTTAATATCGGAAAAATTTTTCTTTGGAACGGTACCCACCTATCGGCAAGCAATTGGCAATTCTTCCGACAGTAACAACCTGCCATGAAAAAGCTTCTAAAAAGAACTCTGTGACAAAGCTCAGAAAAAGTGATGTCACAAGTGTTCTGCCGTTCGGAACCGGCTAAAATAAGTAGGTCCATTATAATACTGTCCAAAATTTAAGACGCACAACAGTAATGGAAGAGAAGCTCGGCCAATGAGCCCTTTGGGGCTTTAAGTGCCACATATTTATTTATTTTTTTTATTAAATGTCCGTGGCACATTTGTATAAACGGTTTATGGCAACAAACAATTTTGGCAATCCTACCATTCCCGCCAGTCTCGCATCCCTTTTATTCAATTTCATGCTCTACGAGCCAAAAGTGGAAAATATATACATACTGTATTCAAGAAAGTAGACCTTCCAGATACAACACATACTGCATTAGCGATTTGTTACGAGTGTCAAGGTATACCTCAACCCGAGGCTCTTGGCCCCAGGTTTCTCAACAACGTTGATCTTTGTTTCCCTCAAATCTGGTTTAAGACCATGGATAAAGTACCTATCTTTTTGTCAACGATGGAATGAAGATCATGTAAAAAGGCTTCACATTATATAAATTGATTTTAATTAGATCACTACTCTTAATGTAGAAGTGATCACAATCTTTCCAAGATTGGCTTTCGTGGACATGGTTACACCATTGTTGAGAAGAGAGCAATTCAGATAATCCATAGGCAGTTCCAAAACAAACTCATTCGCATGTTCCTCTTGAGTGTTATCTTATTACGTAAGATGAAAGGAATCAGAGATGGCAAAATCTGCATGTACGCTTCCTGACTGTCAATACTCAACAATCAACTGCCGTAATACTCAACAATTAACTATAAAGCTTCATCCATCAACATTCCACAACATTCAACATTCTCCCTCCCGAAATGCTTTTTTGATTTTCGTTGAACATTACTAATGCATGGCTACTTCATGTACGTATCAAGAAAGTCATCTACATATCATCATGTCGCACGTGAAGTTATTCCAAAACAGCTCTCCGTTTCTTATGTACTTCGTACCTCTTTGCCCAACCGACTGGCTTCGCCAATTTTGCTAACGATCGAGACATCTTCGATGCTCCGTGTTCAACCTCATGCCATGTATCTTCAACCACAACTAGCAGCATCACCGTCATTCAACTTTGGACCATCAATCCGGCCATTTAAGCTAATGCAGCTACAGCAATTCTTGTTAAGCAATATAAATTTCTTAATTATTCTATTTTTTAAGTGTTTATTAGTAGATATAATATGGGGATTCTGGATCAGCTATCTAAATGTGTGTGTTAGAGTGAGACGGAAGATCGACATGTTTGAAGCTATCTTAGCCGTGTTTTAGAGTGAGACAGTAGATCGACATGGTTGCAGCTATCTTAGCAGTGTGTAAGAGTGAGAAAGGCGTGACATGGTTGCAGCTATCTTGATAGGTGTGTGAGAGGGAGATGGCATGATGGGTGGGCGGAGGGTCTGGTGGGGTGGCTTAGGTGTGAGGAGTGGGAGCGTTGGGGCGGAGGGTCTGGTGGGGGTGGCTTAGGTGTGACTGCGTGGGGGCGTAGGATGTGGCGGGGTGGCTTAGGTGTGAGGATGATATTGAATCGAGCTGTGCTACCAGGCTAGCATGATCGGTAGCAAGCAGCTATGTCTTGTAGTGGTTGATATATTATGTACATATGTTGCGTATGTGTGTGTGTGTGTGCGTGTATGTATGATATGATATGATATTAGGTTATAGCTAAATGCTTGACTCATATGTTGAATCGCTTAGGGTAGCTTATCAGCTATGCGAGCTATTGTCATATCCATTTTTCGAATTTTCGATCATCGATGAAACTGTCGGTGACATTTAGACTTAATAAGCCTCTACTTTCAATGTATTTGCTACAAGATTTTCTAGTCATTGCGCATTTAGCATATAGCGTGAGGGTAAGTCAACGTAGTTGATAAAGGTAGAGATTAAAAGCAGTCAGATAAGCTGAACTTCGATGCCACACTGCTATAGAGCTTCGAGTGAAATGTTCCAGAATGTATGTGGCGATGGAGAAATTAAGTAGCTAAGCCGACGAAAAGCTTCAGCAGGAATAAAGCTAAACTGTAAGCTATGCTTTATTCAGAAATAGTACAGGGTGATTTTTTAGCAACTTTCTGTTTGGCAACACTGTCTTTGACAGCTCGGCTGTTTTCGTGTAACGTGTTACTGTGATGCATGTTCAGTTTGGTCTATAGTTTAACCATGAATCGACTTACAGACGACCAACGCTTGCAGATTATTGAATTTTAATATCAAAATTAACGCTCGGTTAAGAAAGTGCATCGTGCACTTCTTCCATTTTATGGTCAGTTTGGGAGACCTTCTGAGGCGGTTATTCGTAATCTTGTGACTAAATTTCGCTCCAAATTTATATTATTGGACATTAAACCATCACCACGCATACGTAGAATACGGACAGCAGAAAATATCGCAGCTGTATCGGCCAGTGTTGTAGATAACCGTGAATTATCGATTCGATTATATTGGGGGTGGGTAACATAATAAAAGATAATATATATATATATATATATATATATATATATATATATATATATATATATATATATATATATATACAGTGAGCGACAAAAGTCTACATACGGCGACCATTTCGGCTATCTGACATGTCCAAAAGCATAATGAAAAGAAGTAATGATGCAATTTTGTTTTAAATATGTTTTTATCATTACATAGCAAAAATTATCTTATTTCATTAAAAACTTAACAAGTTATTAACATAAAACGAAAAAAATTCAATGACAAAAGTCTACATACGGCGCGCATTCCACGCTTCTTTTTTGTTGTGTGTTGCGGCGCAATAACGGGAAAGTAACGCTAGTTACATTTTGCTGTTTTGCTTGGTAATAGACATACTTGGATTGCATTTAGTTGTATTTTGGCTGTTTCCAGAAGTTCGTGGTTGTGACAATGGCTTCCCGTAAAGAAATATCAATTGATTTGCGAAACTTAGTAGTAAAGTATAGAAATGAAAACAAATCGTATGGTGAAATATCAAGCTTATTAAATTTAACAAAATCAACAGTTCAAACAATATTCAATAACTACAAAAAAACGAATAGTCTTGAAAATAAACCGCGTAGTGGTCGCCCAAAGAAGCTGAGTCGCAGAGATGTATCGTTCATTTTGAAAGAAATGGATCAAAATCCGAAAGTGGCAGACACTAAGTTGGCCGCAGAGCTAGCAACTAGGTCAAATTCAAATGTGCATCCACGAACAGTTCAAAGAGTCTTGAATAATAATGGGTTTTACAGCAGAACTCCGCGTAGGAAACCGTATATAAGTGAAAAAAATTGCAAACTTCGTTTGGAATTCGCGCAAAAGCATTTAGACAAGGGAATTGATTTCTGGAAACGAGTATTATTTACAGATGAGTCAAAATACAATTTATTTGGAAGTGACGGTAGAGCCAAAATTTGGAGAAAACCAAATACCGCAATGAACCCGAAACACTTAGTTCCTACGGTGAAGCATGGCGGTGGGAGTGTAATGGTTTGGGGCGCTGTCGCTGCATCTGGAGTTGGAAATTTGGTATTTGTGGAGGGTAACATGGATCGCTTTCAATATAAATCTATTTTGAAACAAAACTTAAAAGCATCGGTTGATAAACTATGCCTTGGTGAGAGTTGGATCTTCCAACAGGATAGCTATCCAAAACTTACCACCCACATCGTGAGGGACTGGCTGCTTTACTACGCTCCACGACAACTGTATTCACCTCCTCAAAGCCCAGACTTAAATATTATTGAACACGTTTGGGAGCTTTTGGAGCGGAAGATACGGAAACATCACATTACTAGTGCCCTAGTACTAAAAGAGACGCTGCAACAGGAATGGCAACAAATAACGGCCCTTGAAATCGAAAATTTAGTCGTTTCAATGCCCCGACGTTTGCAAGCAGTTATAGATGCTAGTGGAGGGTCAACCAAATATTAAACGACGACTTATTTTAACTTTTAGTGCCTTATCAAAGTATTTCCTTTTGATTTTCAAATCGTACGTAGACTTTTGTCATTGAATTTTTTTCGTTTTATGTTAATAACTTGTTAAGTTTTTAATGAAATAAGATAATTTTTGCTATGTAATAATAAAAACATATTTAAAACAAAATTGCATCATTACTTCTTTTCATTATGCTTTTGGACATGTCAGATAGCCGAAATGGTCGCCGTACGTAGACTTTTTGCGAACTTTCTTGCATAGTTTATCAGATGAGAATATCTAGTTAAACTATTAACTTCAAAGCGATTAGTACTATATTTTTCAATATAGTTAGTGAAATGAGATTTATGAAGATATACACCTGGCTGAGTTTATTTGCTTTAATGTATAAGCAAATACTTTCAGCAGAGCGAATACCAATAAATTTGGTGTCTACATCAGATGGTGGAAGAAGGGGAAAATATGGATTTCGTTTGACTCTACAAATGATGAGGTGGTGGACATCGACATAGCTTTTTCTATGCTTAGTACTGCGAAAAATGAAGATAGAGTATTTACCGACGAACCTACTAAAACGACACCATCAATTTCAAGTACGGAGGGGGCAAGAAAACATTTTTTCACCGTGACTGAAGCTATTGAAGCATTCAGGCAAGATTTGATGCACAAAGAGCAAGAAATTAATGGTATAATTCAAAGTGAGCGTCCTTTCTACAGACATTTTAAACTACTTTATGATTCCGGTACATACATAATAATTGGATGCACCTATGATTCAAACTACGAGAAACGAAGTATGAGCTTATTGATGGTGAAGTTGCATTGGTTCGTTATTCTGATGAAAACTATAGATCTGATATTGAAATCTTAAATGTGCAACCTTAGAACATCTGTATACAATGTCAATATTCTAATTTAATTATATGATACAATCATTCATGTTCATTCATGAATTTTTTACTAATATAGCATGTAATATAATGCTTGATGATAATAAAGAGTTTCAAAACATTTATTTATTTTGTTTGTTTATTGTTTACACTCAGACTTCGTATACTAATATCGATATATATTGTTTATATTATATTTTTAAACTTCACTGTTGAGTAAGCAAAAGTATCAATAATTTTTTTATATAAATTGAGAATATCGATTTGAAGTTCTCATTAGTCTTTGATAAAATTTTACGTAGAGGACAATGGACTCTAATCTAAATACTTCATTTGGTAGTAATAGTAGCGGTGGTAGTAATAAATATGGCCACATAAAAATGGAAGATACTGCTGCAAAGAGAAAGCAGTATGAAGTCCATTCAAATTCGAAGGAGCTAAACACAGGAAGAGGAAGCAAAAAAGTATAGTACATCAAATGTTCCATATAAAAGATTGAAGAATTAATAATCGGAGTTAGTGATAGAGTGAAGCTCACACCAAGCAAGCTTCAATAAAATAATCATGGATGATATACACCGAGAGATTATTTTAAGAAATGTTGAACAATTAATCCGGCTAACAAATTATAAAGAACTTTCGAATAAATGTGTGGAAAACAACCTCATAACACAGCGCATGCTAGATACAGTGGCTCACAGCTTATTTCGTACAGTGTATATATTTTTATGTACATGGCTGTAACATCGAAACTAAAAAACTTATCGATAAGTTTTGAATGTAGATGTCTGTGTATGTGTTTAGTAAACCTAATAAGAAAACGGGGAACCCCAAAAATTTTTCTTTTTGTTATGCAAGAGAGAAAAACTATTGATCAGCTGATTTTCAGCTCACATCTTATTTCGTACACAAACTTCAATGTAAGTAAGTTTCATTCTGCCGCGCAGTTACAAAGTTTTTTTGAATTGTATGAGTTTTTGGACCTTTTTAACTATTATAACAATTTTTATTATTATTATTTTAAATAGTTAAAGTGCTGTAAATTAAACATTTAGCTTTATGGGTCATCGTACAACGATGGAACAGCGTAAACTGGTAATTAACCATTTTAGGAAAGGTCAAAGTGTGCGAAAAATTGCTGAAATGACAAATTTAAGTGCCTCAACTGTCCAATACATCATTTAACGCTTCGTTCGCGAAAATCGGTTGGAGAACAAGGGCAGAGAAGCACCTAATAAGATTTTCAACGCATCAGACGAGCGTTATATTGTACGAAAAATTAAGAAAAATCCAAAGTTATCCGCTCCGAAGTTGGCTGCAGAGGTTCAGCTTGAAATAGGAAAATCATCCAGTGCTGAAACTGTCCGACGTGTGCTGCGCAATCATGACTTGAACGGTCGAGTAGCCCGAAAGAAACCATTCATTTCGAAAATGAATATACAACGCCGACTTGACTTCGCCAAAGAGCATATTATTAATACTCCTGCGTTCTGGAATACCGTTATTTTCGCGGATGAGTCTAAGTTTAATATTTTTGGCTCGGACGGAATGTCATATGTTTGGCGTAAAGCTAATACCGAGCTAAACAAGGAGAACCTTAAGCCCACAGTGAAGCATGGTGGCGGTAGCGTGATGGTTTGGGCCTGTATGTCAGCAGCCGGAGTAGGTGAATTGGTTTTTATTGAGGGAACAATGGACAAAATGAAGTACCTCGAGATTCTGAAAAACAATTTACTTCAAAGTGCAGACAAACTGGGTTTGCGGGAAGAATTTCGGTATTACCAAGATAATGACCCAAAACATAAATCTGGGATTGTGCAATCTTGGCTTATTTGAACTGCTCACACTTGATGTCTCCACCACCACAGTCACCTGACATGAATGTGATTGAAAATCTTTAGTCTATTTTGGACAATAAAATAAGAACACACAAGATTTCTAATAAGCAAGACCTAAAGAAGGTACTGATGGAGGAATGGAAAAAAATCACACCAGACATCACTCAAAAATTGGTGGATTCAATGCCAAGTAGACTCCAGGCTGTCATTAACGCTAAGGGATGTCATACTAAATATTAAAATCAACTTACTTTGTTTTTAGTTTGAACTTAAAGAGACTGTACGAAATAAGCTGTGACATGAATTTTCCTATTTTTTTCTTATTTTATTTTTTTATAGTGTCAAACACTAAAATTTTGAAAAAGTAAATTTTGGAAAATAAAAAACAAACCTTCCTTTCAAAAATGGCATTTATATTTTGTTCAAATTTTTGCTATATTAGGAATTACGACTGCAGCAATTTTTAAACTGTCACTGTACGAAATAAGCTGGGAGCCACTGTATAATACAGTATAGATTATCTCCCAACATCTTTGATGATGATGATGATGACGATGTTGATGAATATAATAGAGAAATGAGGCTTCATTCGAACTATTCACAAAGATAACCCATCGAAAACCTGACGCTTTTGAAAAATTACAAATTATTTTTAAAGAATTAAAATATACCGAAGCTCTAAATGTTTTAGATAATTCAACTACTTATATAAAAATAAATAAATAAAATTATTGTTCCCTTGTTGAGGTGTGAAAAAAATATATGGTTTTTTATTTCATTTATTTAAAAAGTGTGAGAAAGTTGATATACAAATTTTAGACATAGATGACCACAAGTGTATGTATTGGATTTCTGATAACGTTTATAATTATAGTTGATGTTTGTCCCCAAATATTTTATCAGTTCTTTTGGTGGAGGTAAATTGCCGAAGCTATCATAATATTCAATATGAATTTTATTTTTATAGTATGCTACCCAATGTGTTCTACTGCTTTGTATACTATCAAGGTTCACAATTCCGCACTCGATCACATGAGGTTTTCGTGGAAGAGTATCACGCATGAAAACTTCGCGAAAGTGTGGTATATTTTTCTCGAATTTTATAATGTCGACGTCAGTGAGCGCTCTCTTGGGTAACATACTTAAAAGTTTTTTGCTTGTGGTTGATAAAAGAAGCCGTACCCCTTCCGAAATGGCTTCAAATATAAACCTTTCCCATAGCAATCGCTTCCATTGTCTTATTATGACGGTTTGCTTCATCCAACTGCTCTCTAGCTGCTTTGGCGCTGTTGACAGCCTTGACGATAGCCGATCCTCCTGATGCTAGACCATCAAGTGCACCCAATGCGGTTAGGATTGGTACCAAGGGGAGAAATCCCCCAACCTTGGGGATTTGTGACCCTAGAAATATTGATATTCTCTTTGTTCCCCCTAAATGTATTACTGATTACTTTATGTGCGATTATCACAGCTTTTTCAACGCTATCAGGCATCTGACATTTCAAAATTTTGCGCGCCTTCACAAGGGCAGTTGTAAATAATTTTTTAGGGCATTTACTTTTTACACATTTTCGTTTCCGTCTCGTGTTCGTAATGTTATTACCCATTCCAAATTTAACTTTAGATTTCATCGCATTTGTCACAAGCCAAGCACTTGCCTTCCCATCAATGCTACTATCCTTTGAAGTTACTCTTTGCCAAGCTCTTTCAACAAGTTGTTTATCAGCAATGTGTCTTCTATCTAAGACTTTGTTTTGCGAATATGCATCTAATGGATTTACACCCTTATTACCTCTATTTAAACGTTTTTTAAGCTTAGTACCAGGACCGCAAAATTGATAGCCAGGTAAATGTAATTCAACTGGTAAAGAATTAATTATCCCATCAACAAGTCCACCACCATGAAGTTGTTTTTTATGACTGAGACCTTTTTTAATTAATAAACTCATTATTAATAGTTATCTATTGTTGCAACATGAAATGATGACAATATACTAATAATATTATGTGAAGAGGATGTGCTGTTATATAATGTAATTCAGTTGGTAAAATGAAGTTCATAAGACAGGATAAAAAAATTGTTGTGAGGAATTTAGACTTTAAAACAAATGATACTTTAAAACGTCGTCATGGACTCCTACTACCGAATACAATCAGATGTTTAATTATCGGACCATCGAATTGTGGGAAAACTAATGTTATGATAAGTTTAATAGAAAGTCCGAATGGATTAAAATTTGAAAATATGGGAAATCACTAATCAACCGAAATATCAGTATTTGAAGAAGTTACTCACCCCCGTATGTCGACGATATTGACATAATCGGCATGAACACGCGAGCAGTCAGTGCAGCATTCTCAGAGTTGGAAAGAGAGTCGCGTCGGATAGGTCTTACGGTGAACGAGGGCAAGACGAAGTATCTAGTGTCAACAAACAAAGAGTCCCGGCGTCTTGGACAGCAAGTCACTGTTGACAACTACGCTTTTGAAGTAGTAAGGGACTTTGTCTATCTTGGAACCAGCATTAACAGCAGTAATGACGTCAGCTTGGAGATCATGAGTAGGATAACTCTTGCTAACAGGTGTTACTTTGGGCTAAGTAAGCAATTGAGAAGTCGAGTCCTCTCTCGAAGAACGAAAACTACACTCTACAAGTCTCTCATCATGACTGTCCTAACATATGGCGCTGAAGCTTGGACAATTTCCACCTCGAATGAGCGAATGCTTGGGATTTTCGAGAGAAAAGTCCTACTCAAGATCTTTGGACCTATTTGCGTTGGTGGCGAGTACCGAATAAGGTATTGACATAGTAAAGCGCATCAAAATCCAGCGGCTGCGCTGGCTAGGTCATGTCGAGCGAATGGAAGAACACGCTCCAGCTAAGAAGGTGTTATATTCGGAACCCGCTAGAGGACGACGCAGAAGAGGAAGACCTAACCTCCGTTGGAAAGACCAAGTACTGGAGAACCTGAAGGCGCTTGGAATTTCTAACTGGCGCCAGCTAGCAAAGAACAGAGATGGCTGGCGAAGCATGTTATTTTCGGCCTAAATCGATATTCGGTTGTTATGGCCACATAAATAAATAAATAAGTACTCACCCCCATAAAAGGGATGAGGTTTTTCACATTCTCAGAGAATGAGGAAGTTATACCACCAAATGAAGCCAGAAAAAATTCCATTATGATATTTGATGATGTCGCGTGTGAAAAACAAAATAATATTCGAGTATATTTCTGCATGGGTCGTCATAATAAAATTGATAGCTTCTATTTATGTCAAGCATATACACGCATTCCAAAGCATTTAATTTGTGATAATGCTAACTTAATAATAATGTTTAAGCAAGATGAGTTAAATATTAAGCATGTGTATAATGATCATGTTGGAACTGATCTTACATATGAGCAGTTTCATGAGATGTGTAAAGAATGCTGGTGTGGGGTTCGATATATTTATGAAATATTAGCTATATATAAAATCTATGAATCGAATATATACAGACATTTAAGATAATTCTATATTCGCATGCAGATATGCTGCGGAAAGTCGATCCAAAAATGTTGAAAGAAATTGTTAAGGCGTGAAAGCCGCTAAAACAAAAGTTTAAAAGTATCAAGTTGGGTGAAGTTGATACGGAAAATCAGCTTGGATTGATAAAGCTTGCACATTAAACACTAATGAATCGAATATTAAAGGTCATCCTAAAGATTATAAAGATGAATATACTCCATATAAAGGTGATCGGAAACTATTTAAATCTGAAAATCCTTTACCGTATGAGAAGGCTAAAATTACTACCAGCACACCAAAGAGAGTATCATCATCACAAAGTCGTAATAATACTAGCACCACTACTAATGATGATGTTTTTTATTCAAAAATGTTCGATGACACTCTTGTCGATACTACTCATGATAGTATTTCATCAACATTAGAAAAATCACCATCATCTTCACAATTAATAACAAATATTTCACTTTTAAAGCAGCAAAAGCAATTAGATTTGGTATATGGATTTCATCAAGATGCTCATGGAAATTACATGTTCGGAAATAAGTCCCTGAAATTTGAAGATGATCAAATTGAGATAGGTGAAAGAAGTTGGACTTTAACTCCAGGTCTATTTCAATTACTTTTTCATAAAGTACCGAAAGTATATAATAATATAGATTTGGATAACTATAAAGAAATTCTCTTATCAACTAATGCGCATAAACGACATTTCGAGCTATCAAGTGGAGTGAAAGTTACGAAAGCGTATCAATATCAAATTCTAAAAGATTTATTTAAATCAACTCCAAAAAAGGGTCAAGGACTGAAACGTAATCAGTTCATCAATGATGATGTGATGAAGTTAAATACAGCTAAATCGAATTATATCTATTGGGATAATACAAATGAGTTGGTTGGTCGCCTTCGTGTCTTGATAGCATCACAAGCTGCTGGAAATTCCAGTCATAACAATGAGATAGTATCCATTATTGAAGAATTACGAGAATCAAAGATGATAATATGATAACGACACTCTGTATCATTTACTAGCACTATGAGTGTAGATAAGTTTGGTCGTTATCCTGAGAGTATTAATAAGGGAGAGTTACGTCGAGGTGTGAACAAAATTTTGGGTGTAAAGACAAACGCATCATCCAAATATATAAGCTTTCAAAATCATCGATTAACAAAAGTCGGTGCACCAGTTGTTGAATCTGATGGAGTCACTAAGGTATATGTTGATGAACGTGTTTATGAAATAATGTCAAAACTAGAAAAAAATTAAGTTGATAATAGGATTCTAATTTCTAAAATTGAAACATTGAATAATGATCTACTTGGGAAAATTAAAGCTACAGAAGCTAGACTAACTTCTCTACATGAAGACCTCGAACATTATATATATAAATACTATGTACTTAAGGAAACACCTGTATTATCACCAGACGAGACTATGGAAATGTATGAGATATTGAAAAATCTAGAAAATAAGCAAAAAGAATGAGTAAACGAGATTTAGTTGAAGAGCTTCATCGACAAGCTCGTAAAAATTTTAATCGCCGACGAGTAATTAGTAAAGGTATTGATGACTTGTGGCAGGCGGATTTAGTTGAAATGGGTTCATATGCATAATTATATCGTGGATATCGATTCCTTCTAACAATTATTGACACTTTCTCGTAATTCACATTGGCAATTTTGATTAAAACATAACGTGCCGACCATGTATCACAAGCTATGAGGAATATATTTGAGAATGATAGACGAGTACCGAAAAATCTTCAAACTGATTATGGAAAAGAATTTTTCAATAAACATTTTAAAAAATTGATGGATGAGCATAACATTAATCATTACTCAACATTTAGTCCGCTAAAGGCGTCAATAGTTGAACGCTTTAATTGAACATTAAAGGGTATGATGTGGAAGGAGTTTAGCTATAACGGATCGATGGATTAATAATTATCAAAAATTGGTTGATGAATATAATCATAAAATACATAGAACGATAAAAATGGCACCGGTTGATGTAAATTCGTCGAATGAGAAAGATCTTCTAGAAACTGTATATAACCATTTGAAGGTCTTTCATCGATCTAAATTCACTGTGGGGTCAAATGTTCGAATAAGTAAATATAAGCATGCTTTTGAGAAGCAAATTCAAGAAACTAATCCTACAACATATATACGGGAAGACTATCAAGGAAATCCTATAAAAGGGGGGTTTTATGAATTTGAGCTTATGAAGACGAAATACCCTGATATGTATGTCCAGAACAATAGAATTGGTTGGAAAAAGCTCAGAGCTAACAGCAGATTTTTTTCCACCCATAGAGTTGAATGATGATTACGTTTGTGCTTTAGTTGATTTTACCACTTATCACTCAATACCTAATGTGGACTATGGAAATAATTTATTTCACATTGGTGACCATGTTATCGAGATTCCAATAGGATCATATGAAATTGATGATATAAATGACTTTGTTGTTGAAAAGTATTTTTTTTTTTTTTTTTTTTGTTAGCTTATTTTTTTTTATTGAATCTTTCTTAAATACTTAGAAACTAACAATAAGTATTCAAATCTTACAAACTAAATAAAACTATGTGATATCCCCTACGTTCCATCACAATTTGGTGAGTCGCGAGATGTAGCAATTTTACAGCATATTCAGTGTGTCTTTTCTTTTTAATCGACGATGCCCCTTGCTCAGCAACAATTGCCTAGCAAGAGGATTCGGATGATTGTGTAATTTTTGAATGTAGCTTCTGCAGTACATTGCAACTTCCTCAGAAATTGTGGATACATTTAAATCTCGATGGATGTTAACGTTCCTCATATACCAAGGCGCGTTTACAATAATTCGCAGACACTTGGATTGTATTCGCTGCAATTTTTCGATATTAGAGGGAGATGCGGTGCCCCAAAACTGAATACCATAAGTCCAGATTGGTTTCAGGATTGCTTTATATAATAGCACTTTGTATTCAAGATTCAACTTTGATCTTTTGTGTAACAGCCACCATAACTGATTCATTTTAAGCTTGATCTGAGTTTTCTTTGCCTCTATGTGATTTTTCCATGTCAGCCTTCTGTCGAGGTGAATACCCAAGTACTTTGTTGAGGAACATTGTGGAACTGATTGGCCATTAATTTTAAGTGGGGGACATGTATCTAGCCTTAGCGTGAAGGTTACATGTACGCTCTTTGATTCATTGACTTTTATACGCCATTTTGCTAGCCAGATTTCGAGAGAATCGACATGAGTCTGCAGGAGTTTAGTAGCTTCTATGGGGTTAGAGCGAGAGCACAATATTGCCGTATCATCAGCAAAGGTCGATATGAATGTATAGTTATTGTTGGGCATATCTGAAGTGTATAAGAGATACAGTAAGGGACCCAAAACGCTTCCTTGAGGAACGCCAGCGTGAATATCCAATGGATTTGTTGTGTAATCCTTGTGATGTACGAGAAATTGTCTTTTCGTGAGGTAGCTACTAAGCAATGAGGAGACATTTGCAGGCAGTAATAGTTTGAGTTTGTAAATAAGGCCATCGTGCCATACTTTATCGAAAGCTTGAGTGATATCAAGAAAGACAGCTGAGCAATACTTTTTTTCTTCAAAAGTGTTCCTTATCAGAGTTACAATGCGGTGGACTTGTTCTATTGTGCCGTGCTGTTTTCTAAATCCAAACTGATGTTGAGGAATCAGTTGGTTGAGATTAATAAATGGAGTTATATTCATGACAAGTAGCTTTTCGAATACTTTAGAAAGTAGAGGCAGGAGGCTGATAGGTCTGTACGATGCAACTTTTGTAGGGTCTTTTCCTGGTTTTGCTATCATAATAATTTTTGAAGTTTTCCAGCATTTGGGATAGTGTTTAATACGAAGGATAGCATTGAAAATGTGCATCAGATGAATTACTGAAGCCGGAGGTAGCTCTTTTATCATTTTACCGGTAATTTTATCTGGACCAGGTGATTTTTTTGGGTTTAAATCTTTATAAATTGCTTTGAATATGTCCTTTTTTTTAATTTTGAGCGTTATTGAGCAAGGTTGAGAAGTTAATTTTGGTAATGAGGACTGTGAAGAAGGTGGATTGGGTGTAAACACACTTTTTAGGTGGTTTGCAAAAGCCAAACCCTTCTCACAGTTGCTTCTAGCCCAATTACCGTCACTCAAACGGATGGGGGAATCAGTGAGAATTGGCCGATTTGATTTTTTTGCTGATTTCCACAAAGAGTAGTCTGACGCTTCACCAGGTGTTAATTTCGCTATGTGCTCTTCTAACTCTTTGTTGTTTTTATTTTTCAAGGCTTGCTTTAACTTTCGAGTGCAGTGCTGTAGCTGTGTTTTCAGATTCGGTGATCTGAATTCTTGCCATTGTCTTCGGAGTCTTCTTTTCTGTCTTACTAGCAATTCAATGTCTGCTGGTGTGTATTGGCTATATTTTGATTGCTTGCATACCTTAGTGCAGGTGGCTGAGCTGAGAGCTAATGAGAGTAGCTGGTTGAATTTTTCGAGTGCTGAGTCTACATCGTGTCCATTTCTTAATACAGTACTTAGAGGAAGATGGGAATTTATATATTTCTTGAATTTTAACCAGTCTATTTTCTTTCTAACGCAATTGCCTTGGGGGCTTGGTGATTTTATAGATATTACCGTGGGTGAGTGGTCAGATGATAGATCATAATTACACTCTGTGGAGATATTTTCCATCTGCAAACCTTTGGCGACTCCAAAGTCTATGAGATCGGGTATTTTCCTCTTGTCCGTCGGCCAATATGTCGGTTGACCATTCGAAATAACATCGTAGCCATGGTTAGTGATGATTGAACATAGTCTTCTGCCTTTTGGAGTTATTAAGCGGGAGCCCCAGTGAGTGTGTTTGGCGTTGAAATCGCCAGCAACCAAGAATTTGCTACCAAGAGTTGAGAAAAATTCTTTATATTGCTGTTCGGTAATACTGTATCTTGGGGGACAGTATATCGCAGATATTACTAGCTTAGAGATGTATTCTTCCAGACATATAGATGTTGCTTGCAAGTAGACGCTACTGAAATCTTCGAGAACATGATGTTTTATTCTGCTTTTTATCAATATGGCAGTTCCACCGCGTGCCTTACCATGCGGATGGTTTGTAGTGTACAGTTTGTAATATGGTATTTGGTAGCAATTTTTGTCAGTGAAATGGGTCTCAGATATCATCATTATGTCGATCTGGTTGGATTCAAGGAATTGAATTAGCTCCAAACGGTGCTGGCTTAAGCCGTTGGCGTTCCAGTGGCATATCTTGAGACAACTCATGGTCTGGATAGCAATGTTTGGAGTAACATCGATTGATTTTTCATCATTTCTTGCATCATTGTTTGCATTGAGTTCATGAATTGGTTCATATTCTGAATTAATGTTTGAAGCAAATGTTCAAGAGTACTTGGCTGTTGGGTTGGCAGTGAGTGTTTCTGCTCATTATTTACGTTACTTTGTTGGTGTAGGTTTTGTTTTAACACGCTAGCGTATGAATTGGTTTGATTCTTGTTTGGGATTGCAGAGAAGAATTGTGTTGCATCAATATTTTGTCTCTTACTTGAGTTGGCTATCTGAGTTTGCTCAACTGGTTTTAGAGGTTGATTGTTAGCGGAGAAATTTAGCTTTAGGGTTGCATATACTGGGCAACCTCTATAATTTGCAGTGTGATTACCTCCACAATTGCTGCATTTTTTCATGCTAGCATCGTCTTTAGATTTTGGGCATATGTTTGATTTATGGAGATCTCCACAAATCACACAAACAGCTGGCAGGGTACAATATGTCTTAGTATGTCCATATTCTTGGCAGTTGCTGCACTGAGGAGGTCCAGTTCTCTTATGGGGTTCTTCGATTGTGATTTTGCGATGCAATAAATATCGAATTTTATATATGGGGTGTACCTCACCTTTTTTTAGGGGTTTTGTTTCAGGCTGAAGCTCAATACGATATAACGGTTGAGGTATATTGCTCTTGTTGAGAATGTTGAATACTGTTTTGGCTTGAAACCCTTCTTCCTGAAGGGCAAGTTTGATTTCGTTAATATCAACGTTGGGTTCGACGCCTTTGAGTACAACGATTAAGCCCTTACTACTTTTTAGCTGATATGTGTAGTAATTCTTTTTTACAGCATCAAATTCCGCTATTACTTTGCGATAATGAGTTTCGCTGTAGATTTGCACTTTGGTTTCCTCAATTTGGCCTTTGCGAATAGGAACAACATGGAAATTCTTTGGTCCTATAAGACTTGTAATTCTAGAAATCAACTTATCTGAGTTGCGTTCTCTCAAGAAAATGGGTGGGGGTTTGAAATTTTTCTTGGAGATAATATTTTCGTCACTTTCATCACCTGAAAGCAGAGCGTATCTATTTTCCGAACTAATAGGGACAGTGTTCTGTTTTTGAATTTTTGTTGAATTCATTTGTTTTGAATTTTGCGGACTTCTCTTTCGCTTTACTACAGTAATGTAGCGATCAATACCAGTTTGAACAGCAACTGGTTCTTTATTAGTCATCGCACTAGTTGCTTTAACTACTGGGTCATGCACTTCAGTAGAAGTGCCGTTATTTGATTGCTTTGATGTTGTAGCTGTTGGTGTTACAGCAGGAGAAGCACATTGTACACTCCACGGTATAGAGGGAGATAGTATATCACGATAGAACAAATTATTTTTTTTGTCTGTATTTATTGTTGTTGCAAAATTTGATGAATTTTTAATATGTGCAGGCAAAAGATTTGCACTGTTACTTTCACTTGTGCAGTGTGTATCAACTGTTTTATTTGATAATGCACTTATCGCGGGGGTTTGCGCGGGTGATTGCAAATTATTGTTTACACACACATTAATAGGCGATTGCCGTTGCCGGGGAGGAGAGCGCTGAACACTCATATTATAAACAAATTGTTTGCAAACGATATTATTTTATTTGTTTTTTTTTTTTTTTTTTTTTTCTAAAAATCAAAAGAAAGACGTCCACTCTTATTGGTGACTTTCGCGAAAAGTATGAAGATGTGAATATAAAGGATATTTTGAAAATTGAACCTAATAACAATACAATGCAAATTGAGATATTGTCAACTACTGACCACATTTATTTTGATCGTGAACGTACAATTGGTGGATTGTTGGGGTTCAGCAGACGTGAATTAAAGCCTAATAAATACCATAATCTGATGGACAAGTTGATATTTCGAAAGTAAACGTTTTACGAATCGAGTGCAATATAACTACAGGGTCATATATTAACAATGATTCGGCTCATACAATTCATCAGTTTTCTGTATCGGTTTTACCAGGGTATAAAATAAGTGAGCGACCGCAAACATTAATTTATTTACCTGTTAACACTAGACGGATAAGTCAACTCTTGGTGAGAATTGTTGATCAAGACGGGAATTTAGTGAATCTTCGCAAGGAACAAATTGCATTAAGACTCCACTTAAAGCCGGCTCTTTAGGATGATTATATATAATAAAGATATAGTCAGAAATCAATTTACTAGCAATATACGATTGACCTCTGATAGAAACATATCGCAAAAAAAACCTCGCTACACATCTCCAAAATTTGATAGTAAATATTTTAATCGAAAACAAAATATTTTATCGCCATTGAATAAAAAGTTTTTAAAAAGCTTAGGATTTAAAATTAAAAACGATAGTGCAAGAAGGAAAAACGTTTCAAATGACGTCAACTGATGTGCTTAATATTATGCAACAACTCCTTTATGATGAGAGCATCATTAAAAAGGATTACCAGAGTTATTCGGCGTATCAACAAATATATAAAAATAATGATGAAATTAGAATACCTATTCAGAATCAAGACCTCTACATTCTACCATCGGAAAGTATGATCTATATTGAAGGAACTGCCACACTGAATGGACAGACTATCTCTCATAATATAAAAATGTGGAATAGCTGTATATCATATTTATTCGATGAAATTCGTTATGAGATGAATGGGATTGAAATTGATCGAACCCGACATTTAGGGATAGCAACTACAATGAAGGCTTTTGCCTCTCTCTCACCTAATGAGAGTACAGTGATGATGAAGGCTGGTTGGAGTGTGTCTGATGATATTGAAATAACCAATGGACTATTTAATTTTTGCATACCTTTAAAACATCTCTTGGGTTTTGCTGAAGATTATAATAAGGTGATATTAAATGAAAAGCATGAATTAATACTTCTTCGATCAAAAACTGATGAAGGTATAGCCTTCTCCTCTGTAGCTGCTGAGAATTATCAAATTGTGTTAACTATAGTTAATTGAATATGGAAAGTTCCACATATCCAATTAGTAGACTCAACTAAATTAAATATTTACAATAATATTCGAAGAGGAGTGTCTATTCCAATGGCATTTCGTTGTTGGGATATGCATTTTAATCCAACACTATCACAGACTACAAATCATCTATGGAATGTTAAATTGGCTGTACAAAGTGAACGACCACAATTCATGCTAATCGGATTTCAGAACTCTAGAAAATTCGGTCATTGTGGTCTCACCGATGTAAAAGTTCATCTAAATTCTGAAGTTTATCCCTATGATGAGCTGAACCTTAAAATCGAAAATTGTCGTTTAGCCCTCCTACATGATATGTATTGTAAATTTCAAAAGTAATACTGCCTAAGAAATATGCAACTTTTATTAACCCCCAGTAAATTTAAATCAATTGCTCCAATCATAATAATTGATTTAACACATCAAAATGAAGCAATGAAAAGTGGACCAATTGATGTGAAGGTAATTTTCAAGACATTGAAACACATTCCTGCCAATACTTCTGCTTATGCCCTTCTCATACATGATCGTGTTATTAGCTATAACCCCATGACTGGAGAAATTAAGAAAATGATTTAATATGTTCAGTATGATCTTTTTCTTCAAAGAGTGAAGACATTTATTACGGAATTTTCAATTTGAAATGTCAAAAGGATATATATAAAAATGCATTCTAATTATATACAAAAAGTAGTTGTTGATATTCAAAGATTTAAGGGGCCTGAAAACCAATTTATTTTAAAGGATCTGGCAATATCCTTTAGCATTAATGAGGATATGCATTTTATCGTAAAACCACCATTTCCCTTCAATGATCTTCCACCATTCTATCAAAAACAAGCACGTTGGATTACATCAAAACATCACAACATTAAATGGGATACAGGATCAATCACATTACAGAGCTTATTAAATTTCATACGGGAAAATTTATTTAATTGTGAAATTTATGTTAAGGGTTACGAGAAGAAGAAGTGGCTTGAGTCATTGTTTGAACTTTCAAATATATTCAATTTAGATGATTATGGATGTGAAAATTTGAACAAAATTAGAGAAAAATATGGTTATTTTGTGGTTGTATAATTCATAATCAAAACTGTGCTTTAATCAATGTTAGAGCCTTAAGAAAATTTTTGAATTTTGACATGAAAACATATTAATTTATATTTTTTATATTTATTTACTCATATTCATATACTTATTTAGTAATCTTAATATTAGACATGAATTGTTTATTCTAGTTTCACAATAATCTTAATACTAAGTTTTTTTAAATTAATAATTAATAAAAACTATGTAAAGAAATACAATGAAAAAACGTAAAACTAGGTTCTTTTTTCTCTCACTCATCGGAATTATTAAGCAATTCAACTAATTCACTGAGGTTGTAATAACCGTGTGCATTTGTGTGAATGTTATCGGCTAGAATTTCTCTTTTATCATCATTTGAAGTTAAGACAATTTTATTCATTTCACGTGTATACAAATTATGATGAATAGATCTAATTGTATGGATGGGGCGAGTTAGTATATCCCCACTATATAAAATGTTTGTGAAATCGCTGATGGTTAACCGCGATGAAATATTTTTGGGGACACCCTTCACTTTATTCTGAACATTATGATTAACTACATCTAATGAATACATTTTAGGACGTAGTCCAATAAATTCACGTATAATTGCCCCATTATTCATCATCTAGAGAATATTTAGTTAAATTTCGTTAATTAAATATTGAAAAATAAGCCGGTATCAGAGCATTTCCCAAAACGTCTTTTGAAAAATACGTTGTTCGGTGAACACGATAATTCGGCGTAGAATTATCTGAAATCAAAAATGTTGTTAAATTTACTTAAAGTATGAGTTAATTCTCTGCTCTCCGTCCTTGTTGAGTTATCATTTTCGTTTTTCAACAGTTCGTGGTCTATTTAAGCAAAAAACGCGATTTCGCGCTAAATTTTCCGCTATTTTTTAGGGGACAAACTACCTTAATATGAAAATGGAAAAATGTAAATAACGGGAGGGGGAGGCATTTTATACCAAGAAAGTATGTTTCGAGTTTGAAAAGAATCGGTCGAATAGATTTTGCAGGATCGTGTTCACGGTCTTCGAAAAATTGGTTTTCAGAAAAACACGTTTGAAGTTTTTTTTTTCAAAAAGTGAGAAAACAATTTTTTGTTGTAACTTACACTGAATCATCGATCCCAGTTCCATAAAGTACGTTCCCGGCAGCAATCTCGTTGTCTTGGAAAATGAAAAAAAATCGATTTTCCGAATCTGCTTATTAAAAACGGAGTGCGATTAGTCAACACGGATAGTTCAGTGCATCTGCTATATAGGAAGGAAAGAGATAACTAGGTTTAGTATAAAATAGAAATATGATAGTGAGAAAAGAAAATGACTTTCATATGCTCCCTTGAAAATGTAATTTCTGCAGATTCCAACGTTATGTTACCTACCAATCCGTATTGACTAATCGCTCTTGTAGCTTTTGTATAAAACAGATCGGAATAGCTGATCCGTTACGTATCGATACGTGTTGACCAATCGCACTATAAATCGTTATTATTCGTTGGTTGCTCTCTCTCAACGCCCAAACTCTATCGCTTTGATTCGTTGTGCAAGTTAACATAGCAGCTTGATATTGACGAGCGAATCGTATGCTGCACCCTCAAACGCAATTTTAAAATACGCTGCTGTCTTCAAAAGCACATCTTTTTAAGCGCATAAAGAGTGCATGATTGCATTGCAATGCAAATCTCTCAAATGAGCTTTGTGAGTTTATCCGCGCTCAGAAAAGCTACTGCTACTGTACTTAAGCTACTGAGCAACACAGTATCATGATAGCGGAATGCGCGATCACTTAAAAATAAGATAGCAAATAAGATGCATATATATATATATATATATATATATATATATATATATATATATATATATATATATATATATATATATATATACAGTGGCTCCCAGCTTATTTCGTACAGTGACAGTTTAAAAATTGCTGCAGTCGTAATTCCTAATATAGCAAAAATTTGAACAAAATATAAATGCCATTTTAGAAAGGAAGGTTTGTTTTTTATTTTCCAAAATTTACTTTTTCAAAATTTTAGTGTTTGACACTATAAAAAAATAAAATAAGAAAAAAATAGGAAAATTCATGTCACAGCTTATTTCGTACAGTCTCTTTAAGTTCAAACTAAAAACAAAGTAAGTTGATTTTAATATTTAGTTGACATCCCTTAGCGTTAATGACAGCCTGGAGTCTATTTGGCATTGAATCCACCAATTTTTGAGTGATGTCTGGTGTGATTTTTTTCCATTCTTCCATCAGTACCTTCTTTAGGTCTTGCTTATTAGAAATCTTGTGTGTTCTTATTTTATTGTCCAAAATAGACCAAAGATTTTCAATCACATTCATGTCAGGTGACTGTGGTGGTGGAGACATCAAGTGTGGGCAGTTCCAAATAAGCCAAGATTGCACAATCCCAGATTTATGTTTTGGGTCATTATCTTGGTAGTACCGAAATTCTTCCCGCAAACCCAGTTTGTCTGCACTTTGAAGTAAATTGTTTTTCAGAATCTCGAGGTACTTCATTTTGTCCATTGTTTCCTCAATAAAAACCAATTCACCTACTCCGGCTGCTGATATACAGGCCCAAACCATCACGCTACCGCCACCATGCTTCACTGTGGGCTTAAGGTTCTCCTTGTTTAGCTCGGTATTCGCTTTACGCCAAACATATGACATTCCGTCCGAGCCAAAAATATTAAACTTAGACTCATCCGCGAAAATAACGGTATTCCAGAACGCAGGAGTCTTAATAATATGCTCTTTGGCGAAGTCAAGTCGGCGTTGTATATTCATTTTTGAAATGAATGGTTTCTTTCGGGCTACTCTACCGTTCAAGTCATGATTGCGCAGCACACGTCGGACAGTTTCAGCACTGGATGATTTTCCTATTTCACGCTGAACCTCTGCAGCCAACTTCGGAGCGGATAACTTTGGATTTTTCTTAATTTTTCGTACAATATAACGCTCGTCTGAAGCGTTGAAAATCTTATTAGGTGCTTCTCTGCCCTTGTTCTCCAACCGATTTTCGCGAACGAAGCGTTGAATGATGTATTGGACAGTTGAGGCACTTAAATTTGTCATTTCAGCAATTTTTCGCACACTCTGACCTTTCCTAAAATGGTTAATTACCAGTTTACGCTGTTCCATCGTTGTACGACGACCCATAACGCTAAATGTTTAATTTACAGCACTTTAACTATTTAAAATAATAATAATAAAAATTGTTATAATAGTTAAAAAGGTCCAAAAACTCATACAATTCAAAAAAACTTTGTAACTGCGCGGCAGAATGAAACTTACTTACATTGAAGTTTGTGTACGAAATAAGATGTGAGCTGAAAATCAGCTGATCAATAGTTTTTCTCTCTTGCATGACAAAAAGAACAATTTTTGGGGTTCCCCGTTTTCTTATTAGGTTTACTAAACACATACATAGACATCTACATTCAAAACTTATTGATAAGTTTTTTAGTTTCGATGTTACAGCCATGTACATAAAAATATATACACTGTACGAAATAAGCTGTGAGCCACTGTATATATATATATATATATATATATATATATATATATATATATATATATATATATTAGGGTGGGTCAAATTTTTTCGACCCAAAGGCTCATCGTGATTCTTATTTTATGGGTCATTCTAAGCAAATTTGCCAAAGAAACCATAGCTCTAAAATGAAGCTCGAGCCCCCGGTTTTTCAAAATAGGTATTTTTTCTAGAAATATTCGAGAATAGAGGCAAAAAATGCTATTTCCTTTAGCCAAATGTGTATGTGGGGGTTTTTTGGGTCGCGGAATCCATTTTTGACATTAATTTTTATTTTTGAGTGCCGCCAGAGGGCGCTTTCGTAAAAATATACGATACTGTTGTGGAAATAGACGAATTTTTGACTTTGTATTGAATATATTCAAAATACATACTCGAATTATAAATTGTTAAATCATATTCCATACATTTTGTTCCTTTTTCCAGCTTTTCTAAAAATAAAATCGATAGATTTCAAGCTAAGACCTAAATCACATTTTTACCAGCTTTTGAAGGAAGAAAACCTCAAAATCTAGCTGGAAAATCTTAATATTTATAAATTAATTAATTAATATTTAATTTTAAACATGGATCTATTGCCGTCAACATCACAAGCCGCACCAACATCAATAAGTACCGAAAGTAGTTTGAAACATATGCCTTCTCACGATGTTCCTGCTTTTGGTATGTCTTCTGATTTGACTGGTCTGAATCTGCCAACTAAATAGGATATTTTAAGATGTTATTTTTTCTTGGCCGAACGTGCTAAAATGCAAAGTAAAATGTTTTCATATAAAACATTTACTCCTCAAGTGACAGACAAATTGATTGGAATTTGGAGCAAACTAAATATTGAAATTATATGCAAACGAAATATTGTTAGAAAATTGAATACCTTGCTTGACAAATACTACACTGCAGATAAATGCAAAGCAAAAGGCTCCAGTCTCACATCTTTCTTACGATCCATAAATATACGCCAAGTTACTTCAATATTAAATATTACAACTCTGTCGTGCACGGTAGTGTATTATTTTATAAATTCATACGTTGGACTCAATATTTGGATTCGTATTTAAGCCAAATTGTAAATAATGTTGTTAAAGAAAACTCGTATTATGCTCATTCAGAAAACATTTTATTGGCAATGTTGTTCGACGATGAAAAAAAAATACGCGACTTAGCTCTAAAAAAAATTTTACACTACCGTAACCATGTGGAAGATCCGATGCTACTGAGAGTTTATAAAAAGCCTATCATAAACTTCAATTGCACAGATTTTACGAATATGATTGACATGAATGATAATTCAATCTTATTCGAACCACCATTCACTCGAAATATTCCTTATGAATATCTACAACAATATTTAGAAGACATTGATCCACCGCTGCCTTATCCGAAAATTCCAGTACACATACAAGGAACGGAAAGACATGTTCAATTGCTGGCTAGTGTATCCAAAAGAGTTTTAGAACATAATCGAGAAGGAGTTATGGCGGTGACATTAGAAAGTCGTGAAAAATTCGCTAGACTTGACAGCAAGAAAGACTTTCAAAAATAACTCCTTCGCGTTTATTTCCTAAAACTCTTCGTTTTGTTTCTTAATTACTGAATTCAATTAATTTTTTTTATTAATTACATTTTATATGCTTTTATTATTTGTTATGTTGAATTTTAGAAGAAAAAAATAAAGTAAAATATGCTTTGTTTACTCTTTGTCTTAAATTCGATATAGGTCGTGAATGAATAACCCCCCCCCCCCCCCCCTTACCCCATCATTTTTAACGCTAAACACTCTGGGCTATTTAAAGTTTTGGGTTGTCTTATGAGAAAGTCAAATATTCGTCAATTTACACGAAAAATTTCGTAAATTTCCCCAAAAAAAAACGATAAAATTAAAAAATGAACGAAAGCGCCCTCTGGTGGTGCTCAAAAATAAAAATAGATCTCAAAAATGGATTCCTCGATCCAAAAACCCCCACATACACATTTGGCTAGAGAAAATAGCATTTTTTTTTACATCTATTCTTGAGTATTTGGGGAAAAAACCTATTTTGAAAAAGCCGGGGGCTCGAAAATCATTTTAGAGCTATGGTTTCTTTGGAAAAGTATCTTCAAATGACGTAGAACAAGAATCTCGATGAGCTCCTTAACATTTTTTCGGCCCCCTACAATTTGACCCACCCTAATATATATATATATATATATATATATATATATATATATATATATATATATATATATATATATAAAAGTGGGAGGAACAAGTAGATTGAGAAGTGCAAAGGAGTGAAAGGGATGGATACGTATAACGGCGAACGACCAGAAGAGAAAAGAGAATTAAAACAGAAATAGAAACCTAAAAAACTAGTGAAAGGCTTTGCCTTTCTAGCAAAGCCACAAACCGTTAATACTTTCAGGCTTGCAGCCAAATCATAAAACGTTTGGAAATATTTTTCATAGTATATTTTGAGGATACATAATTTAAATAACACATATTTTGTACATGCTAACATACTTACGTTACCGCCATTCCTTTGAAGCGTACACCCGAAAAACGCGGAGATGCAGGGTTTACCCTGAGTAGTAAACGGAGAAACCATGAGCTATCCCCCGGGTGTTGAGACTAGGTTACTGGTAAACTTGATCATCTAGCTTCAAAGGAAGATATAGATGAACTTAAAGAAGCCTTGAGCTACCTCTTTAGATCATTTCTCCGCTGTATGATACCCCAAGTGAGGTCATGGATCCTTGGCTTTCGGTGGGCGGGTTTAACTGTGCCAAGTTGTTCATCTGCTATGTGCCTGATTGTGGTGCTAGTAGTTTCCCAGCTGGTGCCTTCGTTGATGTTGATTAGCTTTTCACGTAGTTTGCTGACTATTTCGTTTCTGGTGTTGATGTTCCGCAGATAATGAACGTTGTAGCGCTTATATCTGCATTGTAAGTTAAATTTCTTTCTGCATTTCAGCTTGATTTTAACGTCGTCAGTGATTTGCACTTGATCACTATCAATATCGGCTCCCCTTCTATTTCTGACATCACGTAGCGAGCCTCTCCCACTTCCGACTGACACAGATGTGGTCTAGCTGGTTTCGAGTTTTACCATTCGGCGAGGTCCATGTGTATTTATGAATTTCCTTGTGAGGAAATATGGAACCGCCAATAACCAGTTGGAAGGTTTAACACAAGTCGTCTTTTACCATGCAATCAGCGTCTTCCGTAACTTGTCGGTGAACATTACTGTGGAATCGCGCCAGGATTATGCGGTCAGAGATTGGTTTCCAGGAATGCAAGGTGTTGCGCATATTCTTGGATATAATTATGCCAACTCCACTCTCACCTCTGACTTTCTCCCACTGCCCTTCTACCTCATTTCGCTTATACCTAGCACGTTGATGTTGTATGCTGTCATCTGCACTTCAAGTTGCTCCTGTCTGGAGGCTTTCCTGAGAGTTCTTACATTCCATTGACCTATTCTTATCCGGGTGCGTGGGCCAAATGTCATCATCATAGGTGTTTGTCTGTATCCGAGGCTTTTCCTTGTGTACGTTACGTTAATCGGTTTGTGTATACAATAGGTAAGTGCTTGGCCTACCGCTAGCGATCTCAAGTGATGGGGCTGCCATCTGACGTCACTTGAAAAAAACGCTTTCGCCTGAAGCGCCATCTGTGCTTAATTTGTTTTGCTATTGAATACCGAAAGTAAGACACACAAATGGTTGGGAACTTCGCTAAATTGATCATGAAGTGCGTAAGTACATTAATTGACCGCTTTCCCTTACTGTCGCTGCTATGCACCACGCAACTGCACTTTCTTGTTCTTTCTATCAATTATTAAGTGCGCGTGGTGCCGTGGCTCAGTGGTTACTGTGTTGGCCTTCTGATCTGTAGGTCGTGGTTCAATCCCCGGCTCATGCATAACAAATTTAATATCGAAAAGTTTTTTCTTTCGAACGGTACCCACCTGTCGGCAAGCAATTGGCAATTCTTCCGACAGTAACAACTTGCCATGAAAAAGCTTCTAAAAGAACTCTGTGACAAAGCTCAGAAAAAGTGATGTCGCAAGGGTTCTGCCGTTCGGAACCGGATAAATTAAGTAGGTCCCTTCTGATACTGTTCAAAATTTAAGTAATTGAAGATAAGCTTGGCCAATGAGCCCTTTGGGGCTTTAAGTGCCATATATCTATATATATATATATATATATATATATATATATATATATATATATATATATATATATATATATATATATATATATATATATATATATATATAATATTTAAGGTATATTGATGAAGGATTAAAGATGATTTGGATACATACAGGAAGTTTTGTTAGGATTAGGATAATAAAGAGTGACGGGAAAAATTGGGAAGATGGAAAAAGCGCAGGATCAGATTGTCACCACTGGGGCTCGAACCTGTGACCTCCGGGGTGATAGTCTAGTGCTCTAACGTTAGACTACAGAGGCCATTGTATATAAAATATAGTTCACATATATTTAATTTTTTTTACTTTCGAACATGCATGCACAATGATACATGGTAACATTGTAATGTATGTATACAAGAGAGAACAGTCGATTTCTGCGTTGTAGCTACGGGCATAATAGTGCAATTAGTCAACACGTATCGGTAGGCAACGGATCAGCTGTTCCGATCTTTTTCATACAAAACCCATAAGAGCGATTAGTCAAAACGGATTCGTAGGTAACGTAACGTTGGAATCTGTAGAAATTAGATTTTCAACGGAGGATATGAGATTCATTCTCTTTTCTCTCTATCATATTTCTATTTTATACCAAACCTAGTTATCTCTTGCCTTCCCATGTTTTTACGTATGGCCGCTACGTCGGTGGCTAGTTGAATCTTAAGGCAAATACAATACTCTCTTGTACAAGATATATTCCAATATAGGCATAACGATGGGTTGGTGCCGTAGCTCAGTGGATAGTGTGTTCGCCTTCTGATCTGTAGGTCGTGGTTCAATCCCCGGCTGATGCATAACAAATTTAATATCGATAAGATTTTTCTTTCGAACGGTACCCACCTGTCGGCAAGCAATTGGCAATTCTTCCGACAGTAACAACTTGCCTTGAAAAAGCTTCTAAAAAAAACTCTGTGACAAAGCTCAGAAAAAGTGATGTCACAAGGGTTCTGCCGTTCGAAACCGGCTAAAATAAGTAGGTCCCTTCTAATATGGTTTAAAATTTAAGACGCACAACAGTAATGGAAGAGAAGCTCGGCCAATGAGCCCTTTGGGGCTTTAAGTGCCACATATATATATATATATATATATATATATATATATATATATATATATATATATAAATATATATATATATATATATATATATATATTTATATATTTATATATATATATATATATATATATATATATATATATATATATATTTATATCTATATATATATATATATATATAAATATATATATATATTTATATATATATATATATATATACACATATATATATATATATATATATATATATATATATATATATATATATATACACAAACACATATATATAGATAGATAGATTCTTTTATTAAACAGCCTTAAAAATATACATAAATATCCTAAAACTATTTAACAAAGAATTTACGACATTGACTCAATTGACTCAAAGGTCGTCTGTCGGAAAATACAATTATACAATAAAATTCAATTATAGAGAATAACAAAATAACACAGATTGGTTGACAAAAGAAGGAATGCACAAGGCTAATTATATTCGTTTACAATTAAGTTTCTATATTTCAACGCATCAGTGACAAACCAAACCAGACCATTCCATCCTCCCGGGCCAATTCCATTTAATCTATCAATAACTTCATCTTGGTCCAGGTAAAGTTTTCCAAAATATCGATTTCGGATTCGTTTCAATATTGGGCATCTTTCTAAAAAGTGGGCTATTGTTTCTAATTCGTCCAGGTTGCAAAGAGTGCATTTTGAATTCTTTTTGCCTTGAAGATAAATAAGGTCACATCTAGCCTTCAAAATCCAAGATATTTTATAATTTTCTACAGTATCATTTGTGTAACTTTTGCTAATATTGTGATCTAAGTCCTTGTATACTCGTGAACTTTTCAGAGCTCTTTCCCATAATCTCTGTTTGTTCGTCAAGTTCACACTTGAGAGTAATATGCCTATGTTATTATTCCACAGTCTCTTATCCGAAATGTCATAAATCAAGTCAATATTAAGTTTTCTTCCTAAGTCCTGAACTGCTTTTCCCCAAGAGATTTGTCTTTTTACAATAATTTTTGAAAGTCTATGTGGTAGTCTAGCAGCATCGTAGTCAAATAAAGTATTGTAAATATATTTAAGGTGAAGTTGTAAATTGTATAAATCATAATTTGGAAGACCCGTTTCCAAAAGCAGACAGTATGACGGTGCATTTCTAGGTAGGCGCAATATTTTTTTCAAAAAGTAGAACTGTGTTCTATCTACCTCTTCAAACATTTCAAACACCCAAATTTCCGCTGCGTAACTTTGTATTGCCTTTGTTACTGCCAAAAAAAGGTTCCATTTCGCTGACTATTCTATTCTTTCTTTGGCCAGGAACGTTCTCCACGTCGCGTTTATGCTGTTTTTTGCTAAGCTGCTTCTATTTAAAACATGTTTCTTAAAACTTCATTTTGTAGTCATTTTTACACCTAAGTAACTATATTCTGACGTAATCGGTATCTGTTCCCCTTTAAACGTCCACCTCTCTCTATCCGCTAACTTACCACCCTGACGGAAAAGCATTATAGCTGATTTTGTTAAATTTATCCGCATATTCCACATCGTACAGTAATTTTCA
Organism: Megamerina dolium; assembly: GCA_963854835.1. Classification (NCBI taxonomy): domain Eukaryota; kingdom Metazoa; phylum Arthropoda; class Insecta; order Diptera; family Megamerinidae; genus Megamerina; species Megamerina dolium. The sequence continues at coordinate 40,663,502 of OY978530.1, forward strand.
AGATTAGAAATCATTATTTGCAGTTCATTCACATCCTCAGACAATAGTACTATATAATCTGCATACAGAAGAAGTCTCACGTTGATATCCTCAATCCAGGTACCACCTCCTAAGCTGTCGTGTAAATCATTTAGGTATATCGAAAAAAGCAACGGCGACATCAAACAACCTTGTTTTACTCCTGACGAAATATTAAAATTTTCCGACATTTCATCTCCTGTCCAAATCACAGAATTAGTATTTCTATAGATTTTTTCAATGAAATTAGCTATTTTACTTGAAACACCCAAGTTATGCAATTTATAAATCAGTAGATGTCTAGGGACTGTATCAAACGCTGCTTTGAAATCCACAAAAAATGCATAAACTTTCGTTTTTTCGTCAAATTTAATATGAATTATTGATGTTAAATTGTAAATATTGTCTGCCGTGGAATACCTCTTTCGAAAACCTGCCTGATATTCTGTGATTAAACTCCTATTCTCCAACCAATTTGTAAGCCGTTCGTTCAGTAGCCCATCATAATTTTGGCAATACAATTCATGTATGAAATTCCTCTGTAATTTGACACTTCGTCCCTATCACCTTTTTTAAATAGAGCGAATATAATAAGTTAATAGTTAATAAAGAATTCATAGGGTATTCTATCTAAGCATGGAGCTTTTCCAGTTTTAGTTTTATGTAACATTTGAAGAATTTCATCTGAAGAGATCGGTTTGTCTAAACTATCATCCGTTACTAGTAATGCAACATAGTGTATTTGGTGTGCAGCGGTGATTGGATTTAAAAGCTCCTTAAAATATTGTCTAAATGTTTCTGCAGATATATCACATCTTGGAGCTGAATTCGCGCCACTAATCACTTTAACAAGGTCCCACCACTCTGCGCTATCTTTTACTTCATTTATTCTTCGATCTATATCGTCAAAATATTCCTTCTTACTAAATTGGCATAGTTCTTTATATTTCTTGTTTACAATGATATATCGAACTTTGTGTTCGTCTTCAAGTGTTTTACGAAATTGTCTTAAAAGCCTTAAAGACAATTCCCTAGCAGCCAAGCATTTCCAGTTGAACCACTTTGATTTTTTCACTAACTTCCTCGCAGCTTGTTTGCGCAATGCTGCCATATTTATAATCTCCGTAAAATCTTCTAAATTCATATCATCGTTTGCTTTTTTTCTTTTTGTTCATTTCATTTACAATTCGTCTATTGTACAATTCTACTTGCGAACTATCCCAACTCAATTTAGGTAACAGGTTTTCGTGCCGTCTAATAGAATTATCCGACTTCAGCTGCAGCGTAAGCGTAATCGGCATATGGTCCGACCATACCTTAGTTTCTACCTTAAAGTCCAGCGCATATTTGGCCACATCTATTATTGACACAAACATCGTTTACCGATTCTCCCACACTGCTTATAAAAGTAAGGTTTCCCCGATCGTCGCTTTCGTCATTCCGTTCAATACTACGAGCCCATTATTCTCACAAAAATCTATAAAAATTTTCCAATTTCTATTGACTACCTTATCTCTTGAATTTCGTTTTTCTTTACAACCAAAAATATCGCCCTGTAAAATGTTGTCCATACTTGCAATTCCCCAATTCGTACATTCAAGTCCCCGATCACAGTAGGATTGATAATATCATTTTGCTCAAAAAATTCTTTCACTAGCTCAAATTCTTGTGTCCAATTGCAACCATTTAGGTACAATGGCAATATACTGATTTCACTACTAGCCACATACATTTCAACAACATCTACACTCTATACACACTTAAACGAATATTTGACACCCATCTTATCTAGGGTCTTTTTAACACCATATAGTTTTCCCCCACTAGCACGTCCGTATTTACTCGAACGCACTGTAGATTTCCAATAAAGAGCGAATCCTTTAAAGTACTTTACGTATCGTTCAATATTATCAGACTCTATATGTGTTTCTAATGGAATAAATATATCGAACAACGTTAAATATTCAAAGAAATCATTAAATAAAATTTTACTACTTAGACCATGAACATTATATAAAATAAGTTTTAATTTATAATTGTTGTGAAACGTCTTTTCTGAGTGTATGTTGGTTGTTACATTTGAATTTCGGTTATCTACCTAAAATTAAAATTAAGGTTGATTTTTTCAAAGTCCCCACCAAATATTAATGCAAGTATCTTTTCAGCAGGCTGGTTTTTGTACATCAGAATTTTGTCGTTATTAAAGGCCATCCAATGATTTTCAATGCAAATACTGTCCCCCTTGACTATAGTTTTGTGGTGCTGATTTAAAGCAGACAAATTTTTTTTCAATTGCAAGAGTGCCTGTTTGTTTTCCTGTTTATATGCGCTAAGATCTTTTTCAATAAAAATATTCAGAATTCCCCCTTTTTTCTTGTTGTAGGATGTTGAATCATCATTTTATATAAAAATTAATACAAATATGATACATCCACTATAAAGGGTTATCCATTTTGCGGTTTCAAAAGTAAATGTAAATAAAACACATATAGAATATTTTTTATCATGATATTTCTTTTTTATTATAAAGTTTGAACGTTGACATTATGTGTGAAATACTACATCATTTAAATGACCACCACGCGAATTGTTGCAAGCATCAATTCTTTTGAGGTAATTTTCGACCACTTTTTGACAAATATTGGGCGGTATCTCAGCCATAATGTGACGAATGTTGGTTTTTAGGTGCTCAAGAGTTAAAGGTTTATCTGCATAAACACGGTCTTTCGCGTAGCCCCACAAAAAAAATTCAAGCGGTGTCAAATCGCATGATCTTGGTGGCCACTTGATATCGCCACGACGAGAAATTACTCGGCCAGAAAATTTCTCTTGCAATAAAGCCATATTCGCTCGAGTTGTGTGGCATGTGGCACCGTCTTGTTGAAACCACATATTCTCTAAGTCGTATTCTTCAATAGCAGGCAAAAAAAGTCGGTTATCATATGACCATAACGCTCCGAATTGACGATGACAGTCGTTCCATCGTCGTTTTCGAAGAAGTAAGGTCCAATCACACCTCCGGACCAAAGAGCGCACCAAGCAGTGACTTTTTGTGGATGTAGTGGCCTCTCTTCAATTACTTGAGGATTCTCAGAACCCCAAATACGACAATTTCGTTTGCTAACATACCCACCGAGTGAGAAATGTGCTTCGTCGCTGAAGAAAATTTTGTTCGAAAAATCGCCGTCCACCGCCTGTTGTTCAAGCACCCATTCGACGTATCTACCACGTTGTGAATGGTCAGCTGGCTTCAGTTGTTGTGTGAGCTGGATTTTATATGGATATTTTCGGTGGTACGAGCGAAACGATGATGCACAGGCCTTACAATATCTCTAACCGATCCAGTCTCTTCATATTTCTTCACAATTTTGCCAATTGCTTGCGTAGTTGGACGATTATGTAAACCATAATCTCCTCTTAAAGCACTATATGTGGCTGTGGCAGAATCACCATTTTTATAGTAGGTTTTTACAATTTTAATGCGTTGTGCGATAGTTAAGCGATCCATTTTCGCAAATGTCAGACTTTGAACTGAAAAAGAAAAAAATTGTTTTAACAACTCAGTTTGACAGATGTCGAATTCTAGCCCTATACTTTTGAAACCGCGAAATGGATAACCCTTTATATCAAAAAAATTTTTAGGGAACCTGTTCAATTACAGAAAAAAATATGCCATATAAAATGTCAGCGTTTATCAAACCAAATATCGGATAGCTTTCCCATTCTTCAATGATGTGTTGACGTTGCGATGAAGAATTCTCACAATCAATTAAATTTTCACGATTGAAAAGAAATTAACGGATCATTATATATCTACGCATTATACATAAATATGCGTATATATACGTAGAATTCTTGAAAGAGGTTAAACTACCAGGAACAAACATGCTAGTCGTTACTTCTCAATTTATTAAAAAGATTAGTAAAAAGAAACAAAAAAATTGTAATACGAAATGAAACTTTTATAAATTTTTGCATTTAATACTTTCTTTATATTTAATATAAGCCAATGGCAACCCAATGAAAAATCCAACAACCATACAGATATTTTGTAAACAACAAAACTAGAAGAAGAAGAAAGGCTGTCAGCTTGCTACTGTATGGATATCGCCACTCCCATTCTTTTTAGGCTGCAGCCATCCGCGGCTGCATTCATTAAAATTTTAATTCAGTGTGAATTCTTTAGCATTTTCAATTCATGAATTGAAAACGAATAGAACTCATTCATTTTTATCAGCCTAAAGATTTCACACACTGAATGTTAGAAAAAAAATTTGAAAAATATTTCCAAACGTTTTATGCTATGTTTTAGCTGCAAGCCTGAAAGTATTAACGGTTTGTGGCTTTGCTAGAAAAGCAAAGCCTTTCACTAGTTTTGTAGGTTTCTATTTCTGTTTTAATTTTTTTTCTCTTCTGCTTGTTCGCCGTTACACGTATTCATCCCTTTCACTCCTTTGCACTTCTCAATCTACTTGTTCCTCCCACTATGTACTTGCAATGAATAAACTTGAATTTTCTATATGCAATTTTAATTCAACCACATTTGAATTTCACTCCACATCCATTCACATTTCAAACCTCACATACTACACTTTAGCTCCAAAATATTTTCAAACAAATCAAACCAAGTAAAACACACAATACTATTAAACCAATATGCACTCGCTCAACTTGTGTGTTAACACACAAGTTGAAGTGTTGAAGTGTAGTAGAAGTTGAAGTGAAGTGTAGTATGTGAGGTTTGCATTAATATTTGGTGGGGACTTAATTTTAATTTTAGGTAGATAACCGAAATTCAAATGTAACAACCAACAGTGACAAACACTCAGAAAAGACGTTTCACAACAATTATAAATTAAAACTTATTTCATATAATGTTTATAGTCTAAGTAGTAAAATTTTATTTAATGATTTTTTTTTGAATATTTAGGGTTGTTCGATATATTTATTCTATTAGAAACACATATAGAGTCTGATAATATTGAACGATACGTAAAGTACTTTAAAGGATTCGCTCTTTATTGGAAATCTAAAGTGCGTTCGAGTAAATACGGACGTGCAAGTGGGGCAAAACTATATGGTGTTAAAAAGACCCTAGATAAGATAGGTGTCAAATATTCGTTTAAGTGTGTAGAGAGTGTAGATGTTGTTGAAATGTATGTGGGTGGTAGTGAAATCAGTATATTGCCATTGAAAATTTTTATAGATTTTTGTGAGAATAATGGGCTCGTAGTATTGAACGGAATGACGAAAGCGACGATCGGGGAAACCTTACTTTTATAAGCAGTGTGGGAGAATCGGTAAACGATGTTTGTGTCAATAATAGATGTGGCCAAATATGCGCTGGATTTTAAGGTAGAAACTAAGGTATGGTCGGACCACATGCCGATTACGCTTACGCTGCAGCTGACGTCGGATAATTCTATTAGACGGCACGAAAACCTGTTACCTAAATTGAGTTGGGATCGTTCGCAAGTAGAATTGTACAATAGACGAATTGTAAATGAAATGAACAAAAAGAAAAAAAGCAAACGATGATATGAATTTAGAAGATTTTACGGAGATTATAAATATGGCAGCATTGCGCAAACAAGCTGCGAGGAAGTTAGTGAAAAAATCAAAGTGGTTCAACTAGAAATGCTTGGCTGCTAGGGAATTGTCTTTAAGGCTTTTAAGACAATTTCGTAAAACACGTGAAGACGAACACAAAGTTCGATATATCATTGTAAACAAGAAATATAAAGAACTATGCCAACTTAGTAAGAAGGAATATCTTGACGATATAGATCGAAGAATAAATGAAGTAAAAGATAGCGCAGAGTGGTGGGACCTTGTTAAAGTGATTAGTGGCGCGAATACAGCTCCAAGATGTGATATATCTGCAGAAACATTTAGACAATATTTTAAGGAGCTTTTAAATCCAATCACCGCTGCACACCAAATACACTATGTTGCATTACTAGTAACGGATGATAGTTTAGACAAACCGATCTCTTCAGATGAAATTCTTCAAATGTTACATAAAACTAAAACTGGAAAAGCTCCATGCTTAGATAGAATACCCTATGAATTCTTTATTAACGCAAATGTACAATTCCTTGACGAGCTGGCAAAAACATACACTAAGCTATATAACAAATGACACGCAGATAAAGGTTTTGAAACCAGCGTTATATTCGCTCTATTTAAAAAAGGTGATAGGGATGAAGTGTCAAATTACAGAGGAATTTCATTCATGAATTGTATTGCCAAAATTATGATGGGCATACTGAACGAACGGCTTACAAATTGGTTGGAGAATAGGAGTTTAATCACAGAATATCAGGCAGGTTTTCGAAAGAGGTATTCCACGGCAGACAATATTTACAATTTAACATCAATAATTCATATTAAATTTGACGAAAAAACGAAAGTTTATGCATTTTTTGTGGATTTCAAAGCAGCGTTTGATACAGTCTCTAGACATCTACTGATTTATAAATTGCATAACTTGGGTGTTTCAAGTAAAATAGCTAATTTCATTGAAAAAATCTATAGAAATACTAATTCTGTGATTTGGACAGGAGATGAAATGTCGGAAAATTTTAATATTTCGTCAGGAGTAAAACAAGGTTGTTTGATTTCGCCGTTGCTTTTTTCGATATACCTAAATAATTTACACGACAGCTTAGGAGGTGGTACCTGGATTGAGGATATCAACGTGAGACTTCTTCTGTATGCAGATTATATAGTACTATTGTCGGAGGATGTGAATGAACTGCAAATAATGATTTCTAATCTTGAAAATTACTGTACGATGTGGAATATGCGGGTAAATTTAACAAAATCAGCTATAATGCTTTTCCGTCAGGGTGGTAAGATAGCGGATAGAGAGAGGTGGACGTTTAAAGGGGAACAGATACCGATTACGTCAGAATATAGTTACTTAGGTGTAAAAATGACTACAAAATTAAGTTTTAAGAAACATGTTTTAAATAGAAGCAGCTTAGCAAAAAACAGCATAAACGCGACGTGGAGAACGTTCCTGGCCAAAGAAAGAATAGAATAGTCAGCGAAATGGAACCTTTTTTTGGCAGTAACAAAGGCAATACAAAGTTACGCAGCGGAAATTTGGGTGTTTGAAATGTTTGAAGAGGTAGATAGAACACAGTTCTACTTTTTGAAAAAAATATTGCGCCTACCTAGAAATGCACCGTCATACTGTCTGCTTTTGGAAACGGGTCTTCCAAATTATGATTTATACAATTTACAACTTCACCTTAAATATATTTACAATACTTTATTTGACTACGATGCTGCTAGACTACCACATAGACTTTCAAAAATTATTGTAAAAAGACAAATCTCTTGGGAAAAAGCAGTTCAGGACTTAGGAAGAAAACTTAATATTGACTTGATTTATGACATTTCGGATAAGAGACTGTGGAATAATAACATAGGCATATTACTCTCAAGTGTGAACTTGACGAACAAACAGAGATTATGGGAAAGAGCTCTGAAAAGTTCACGAGTATACAAGGACTTAGATCACAATATTAGCAAAAGTTACACAAATGATACTGTAGAAAATTATAAAATATCTTGGATTTTGAAGGCTAGATGTGACCTTATTTATCTTCAAGGCAAAAAGAATTCAAAATGCACTCTTTGCAACCTGGACGAATTAGAAACAATAGCCCACTTTTTAGAAAGATGCCCAATATTGAAACGAATCCGAAATCGATATTTTGGAAAACTTTGCCTGGACCAAGATGAAGTTATTGATAGATTAAATGGAATTGGCCCGGGAGGATGGAATGGTCTGGTTTGGTTTGTCACTGATGCGTTGAAATATAGAAACTTAATTGTAAACGAATATAATTAGCCTTGTGCATTCCTTCTTTTGTCAACCAATCTGTGTTATTTTGTTATTCTGTATAATTGTATTTTATTGTTTTATTGACAATTTTATTGTATAATTGTGTTTTCCGACAGACGACCTTTGAGTTAATTGAGTCAATGTCGTAAATTCTTTGTTAAATAGTTTTAGGATATTTATGTATATTTTTAAGGCTGTTTAATAAAAAAATCTATCTATCTATCTATCTATCTATCTATATATATGTGTGTATATATATATATATATATATATATATATATATATATAGATATATATATACATATATATGCGTATATATATATATATATATATATATATATATATGTGTGTGTGACCAGGTGGCTCGAATTTGTATGGCAAAAAAATCAACAAAAGTTATAGAAAAATCTGAAACTGCTATAGATTCTAGGTATATTTTTCTAAGATACCGCTTATTTAAAATCTATTTAGACTTCGTGTATTTCCAATGGTAAAATTCAAATTAAAATCTTCAATTATAATATATTAAAACAATTATTTTTTAATGGATAGAAATTTGTTGGCCACATATTGTATAGCAAAAATAGAAATTTTTTCGAGAAACGAAGGGTCTAAATTAATTTTGACTTCCCGCATTTGAGAAATAAGTATGTCTATTCTTACAAAAATCATATTTTCAAATAAAATTAAAAAATATATATCTATGCCTATTTCGCCATACAAGTTCGAGCCACCTGGTCACACATGAATGTTCTGTGTATGGAAGACAAAATAGAACATCAGAAAATTGAAGAGTATTTTTCTTCCCCAAGAAACGAGAGCAAAAGCAACAACAAATACGCAGGCGTAAGTAGATGAGTGTGTGAACCAATGCAAATGAAATCGACGAAAGACGAACAATTTGATGTGTGGAAGTCTATTCTTCTTGATTTTGGTGCCTGTTGGATGGCATGAAATGACAAAATCTTAAAAAAATGCCAAATAATCCAATCGCAAGTGCTGTGTTGCCGATTGAGTGCAATTATCAATGAAAAATATAGTATTCTGCTGACCATACGTACATATACTTTTTACATAGGCAAATAGAAAAATTGAAATTGAGCGAGTTTGATTGTTTGCATATTGTAGATATGTATGAGCGTATGTACATATGTATGTGGATAGAATAAAAATTGATTGCACATGCGTGTTGGATATTGATAAGGCATTATTATTTCTCTGATAATGATATTATAATATATAAATTTTTTGTAAATTTAAATTCTAATTTTTTTATAAAATAAGATGTTTTTAAAAATATTAAATGAAATAAATAAATTATGTCTAAATAATGAATATTACTTAAAGATTAAATAAGAAATAATATTAAATAAATGATATAAATGAAGAATTATTATTGAATATGATCCAGGAATATCATAATTCATAATGTAAACAATACAAAATCTGTACGCACGTTTTGCTTTTGTATGTTATGTGCAGTCCGCTTTCGTCTTCTTCCCATATCATGTCGCTTTCTACTTTTTGACGTATGATCCAACCATTTGTTCGATTGTCCACTTCTATTTCGTCTGATATTTCGATTCATACACGTTCAACAGAAAATCCACTCCCGCTGATTTCTGGTTATTCCTTTTAAAATTTCGTATACTGGAATATGAGAATTCTCTAAGCATATATGTCTCTGGTATAACCTATTTTTTTGCTATAATAACATTAACGCTATGTGTTTGGTTTCTTAAAAATGTTGTGCTAACTAGTGATGAATGATTTTTCACTATCGGTGATTTAATCATCTTGATTGAAAAATAGCTATAGTGATTTTTACTGCTAGTTCACAGTAATAGTGATTAGTGATTTTTGTACTAATATATTTCGCTGTTAGTGAATGGTAGAGAATGGTGATTTTTTGCTAACATTGCACAAGAGGTGATTTTTCCACTAGCATGATATTTCGTTGTGAACAAAAATCGCGGTAGCTCTAAAAGTCACCATGATATAAAAATAGCAATTACTCTTTCGCTTGAGTAAAAATCACTATATCGCTCACTGCTAGTGTTGACGCAGTCTTGTTATAAAGGGTTATCCATTTTGCGGTTTCAAAAGTAAATGTAAATAAAACACATATAAAATATTTTTTGTCATGATATTTCTTTTTTATTATAAAGTTTGAACGTTGACATTATGTGTGAAATACTACATCATTTAAATGACCACCACGCGAATTGTTGCAAGCATCGATTCTTTTGAGGTAATTTTCGACCACTTTTTGACACATATTGGGCGGTATCTCAGCCATAACGTGACGAATGTTGGTTTTTAGGTGCTCAAGAGTTAAAGGTTTATCTGCATAAACACGGTCTTTCGCGTAGCCCCACAAAAAAAATTCAAGCGGTGTCAAATCGCATGATCTTGGTGGCCACTTGATATCGCCACGACGAGAAATTACTCGGCCAGAAAATTTCTCTTGCAATAAAGCCATATTCGCTCGAGTTGTGTGGCATGTGGCACCGTCTTGTTGAAACCACATATTCTCTAAGTCGTATTCTTCAATAGCAGGCAAAAAAAAAGTCGGTTTTCATATGACCATAACGCTCCGAATTGACGATGACAGTCGTTCCATCGTCGTTTTCGAAGAAGTAAGGTCCAATAACACCTCCGGACCAAAGAGCGCACCAAGCAGTGACTTTTTGTGGATGTAGTGGCCTCTCTTCAATTACTTGAGGATTCTCAGAACCCCAAATACGACGATTTTGTTTGTTGACATACCCACCGAGTGAGAAATGTGCTTCGTCGCTGAAGAAAATTTTGTTCGAAAAATCGCCGTCCACCGCCTGTTGTTCAAGCACCCATTCGACGTATCTACGACGTTGTGAATGGTCAGCTGGCTTCAGTTGTTGTGTGAGCTGGATTTTATATGGATGTAGGTGTAGATCCAAATGCAAAATACGCCATAATGTGCCGTAAGACAGTCCTAATTCCTGAGAACGACGAGGAATCGACACATTCGGGTCTTCGGCAACACTTTCACTTACAGCAGCGATATTTTGGGTGGTACGAGCGAAACGATGATGCACAGGCCTTACAATATCTGTAACCGATCCAGTCTCTTCATATTTCTTCACAATTTTGCCAATTGCTTGCGTAGTTGGACGATTATGTAAACCATAATCTCCTCTTAAAGCACGATATGTGGCTGTGGCAGAATCACCATTTTTGTAGTAGGTTTTTACAATTTTAATGCGTTGTGCGATAGTTAAGCGATCCATTTTCGCAAATGTCAGACTTTGAACTGAAAAAGAAAGAAATTGTTTTAACAACTCAGTTTGACAGATGTCGATTTTTAAAGCCCCCATAACTTACCAAGTAATTCGTCAAAGTCAACCATATTTCGGGTGTAGATTGGTATCACATGTAAAAATTGTTTCTAAAAAAACTGATGACTTCTTAATGTAGCTCCCATACAAAGTAGTGGGATTAAAAGAAACAGATGCTTATTCGAACAATATTTTGTTCGAATATGCATCCGACTGTAAGGTCATTTTTATTTCCTTACTTGAATTTCATACTTACCATATGGCCACCCTGACTCTCCGCATAAATTCCTTTTATGCTGTATATTCGCCTCTCGTCTGCCGATCGACCGATTAATTTTAATGCGGTCCTCGAGTTCTAATAATCTTACTTATGTGGCCATAACAACCGAATATCGATTTAGGCCGAAAATAACATGCTTCGCCAGCCATCTCTGTTCTTCGCTAGCTGGCGCCAATTAGAAATTCCAAGCGCCGTCAGGTTCTCCAGTACTTGGTCTTTCCACCGGAGGTTTGGTCTTCCTCTTTTGCGTCGTCCTCTAGCGGGTTCCGAATATAACACCTTCTTAGCTGGAGCGTGTTCTTCCATTCGATCGACATGACCTAGCCTGCGCAGCCGCTGGATTTTGATGCGCTTTACTATGTCAATATCGGCATACAGCTCGTACAGCTCATGGTTGTACCTTATTCGGTACTCGCCACCAACGCAAATAGGTCCAAAGATCTTGCGTGGGACTTTTCTCTCGAAAACTCCAAGTATTCGCTCATCCGAGGTGGAAATTGTCCAGGCTTCAGCGCCATATGTTAGGACAGGCATGATGAGAGACTTGTAGAGTGTAGTTTTCGTTCTTCGAGAGAGGGCTCGACTTCTCAATTGCTTACTCAGCCCAAAGTAACACCTGTTAGCAAGAGTTATCCTACGCATGATCTCCAAGCTGACATCATTACTGCTGTTAATGCTGGTTCCAAGATAGACAAAGTCCCTTACTACTTTAAAAGCGTAGTTATCAACAGTGACGTGCTGTCCAAGACGCCGGGACTCTTTGTTTGTTGGCACTAGATATTTCGTCTTGCCCTCGTTCACCGTGAGACCCATCCGACGAGACTCTCTTTCCAACTCTGAGAATGCTGCACTGACTGCTCGCGTGTTCATGCCGATTATGTCAATATCGTCGGCATACGCTAACAGCATGACACTTTTGTTGAAGATAGTGCCATTATGTCGTAGATCAGCAGCTCGTATTATTTTCTCCATAATAAGATTGAAGAAGTCGCACGATAACGAATCACCTTGTCTGAAACCCCGTTCGGTATTAAACGGTGCGGAGAGGTCCTTCCCAATTTTCACTGCACAACGGGAGTTATGCAGTGTCATTCTACAAAGTCGAATGAGCTTTGCAGGAATACTGAACTCAGACATTGTTGCGTAGAGGTAATCCGTTACCGGACTGTCGAAAGCGGGTTTATAATCAACAAATAGGTGGTGTGTGTCGATCTGTTTTTCTTGGGTCTTCTCCAGGATTTGGCGCAGTGTGAAAATCTGGTCGATGGTGGATTTACCAGGTCTGAAGCCACACTGATAAGGTCCAATCAGGTTGCTGAGCATAAGCTTCAACCTTTCACACAGTACGCTCGATAGAACCTTGTATGCGATGCTCAGGAGACTTATTCCACGGTAGTTGGCGCAAATTGTGGGGTCTAATTTTTTATGTACAGGACAGAGAACACTGAGCCTCCAATCATCAGGCATGCTTTCATCCGACCATATTCTGATTATGAGCTGGTGCATGCGGGTGAGCAGCTCATCGCCTCCGGTCTTAAACAACTCGGCAGGCAGGCCATCAGCACCTGCAGCTTTGTTGTTCTTCAGCCTTAAAATGGCCGTTTCAACCTCGTCATAGTCGGGTGGTGAAATATCAACACCATCATCTGTAATTGGGGTTATCGGGCAAACTCCTCCACTGGCGGAATTGTTCGTAGCATCGCCATTCAGTAACGTGGAGAAGTGTTCCCTCCATAGGCTCAGTACACTCTGGACATCCGTAACCAGATTCCCATTTCCATCACGACAAGAAGAGGCTCCGGGATTTAAACCTCCACTCAGGCGCTTGATCTTTTCAAAGAATTTTCGAGTCTCATTCTTGTCGGTACACATCTCTATCTCCTCACACTCGCGTCTTTCTAACTCCCTCTTCTTGCGCCTGAAAAGACGTCTCTCTGCACTCCTTTTCTCTCTATACCGCTCCTTAACAGCTCGCGTTGCGCCTGCATGCAATCTAATTTACAATATCAAAATTCAAAGTATATTTAGATACTCGCAATATCTTTGTACATATATATGCATAGTTATAACATATATGTCAAATTGCGTACTTGCATGTATACGTATATATATATATATATATATATATATATATATATATATATATATATATATATATATATATATATAAATGTAAATATAAGTATATGTAATTCGTATCAATTCAAACAACAAGAATGAAAGAAAAAAAAAAGAAAAAAAAAACGTCAGCGATCAGCTGTTTCAAACAAAGGAATACGAATGGGTTCAATGACCTCAATTAGTATATGTATATATATAAGGTGATTCGTTATCGTGCGACTTCTTCAATCTTATTATAGAGAAAATAATACGAGCTGCTGATCTACGACATAATGGCACTATCTTCAACAAAAGTGTCATGCTGTTAGCGTATGCCGGCGATATTGACATAATCGGCATGAACACGCGAGCAGTCAGTGCAGCATTCTCAGATTTGGAAAGAGAGTCGCGTCGGATGGGTCTCATGGTGAACGAGGGCAAGACGAAGTATCTAGTGTCAACAAACAAAGAGTCCCGGCGTCTTGGACAGCACGTCACTGTTGACAACTACGCTTTTGAAGTAGTAAGGGACTTTGTCTATCTTGGAACCAGCATTAACAGCAGTAATGACGTCAGCTTGGAGATCATGAGTAAGATAACTCTTGCTAACAGGTGTTACTTTGGGCTAAGTAAGCAATTGAGAAGTCGAGCCCTCTCTCGAAGAACGAAAACTACACTCTACAAGTCTCTCATCATGACTGTCCTAACATATGGCGCTGAAGCTTGGACAATTTCCACCTCGGATGAGCGAATGCTTGGAGTTTTCGAGAGAAAAGTCCTACGCAAGACTAGGTCATGTCGAGCGAATGGAAGAATACGCTCCAGCTAAGAAAGTGTTATATTCGGAACCCGCTGGAGGACGGCGCAGAAGAGGAAGACCAAACCTCCGGTGGAAAGACCAAGTACTGGAGAACCTGACGGCGCTTGGAATTTCTAACTGGCGCCAGCTAGCGAAGAACAGAATATATATTTTTTCTCTTATATTTTTAAAGTTAGAGAACGAGGTGGACAAATAACCTCTCATTACGTATGAATGCACGTGTATGCACAAAAAAAATTATAAATTTAGTTACACAATTGTACTCACTCTTGCGTTTGTATTCAGCATCCCGTTGAAGGCCTTCTCTGGTGCTGGAGTGATGTATTGCTGGAAAGAGAGGTTAGTAGTCCACGTGCTGCTAAGGTTTTTTACTTTTCTCCTTTCTATTTTTCACTTCACATCATCCTAACTTTAGTTTAATCTACTTTAATTTCTAATTGTTTTTTCTTTTCTTGTTTGTTTTTTTTTTCTTTTCACTCTCACTTTTTTTCTACTTATTTTTATGGTTGAACATTTTCTTGTTTTTTTTTTTCGTATATACTTCACTCTCTCTTCTTCACTTTAAGCCTATTCTAAATTCATTCTTAAGCTCTACTATAAATTTTAATCCATAATTCTTCTCTTTATGTAAATTTTAATCTTTTTTCTTCTCTTCTTTTTTTTTCTCACTGTATTCCTTTTAGATCTAATTGACGAAGCGATCGTTGATTATTTTATTTTGTCGTTGAGTTAATTTTATAAACGACTGCCGATGCACGTGAACGGCACCTGTTCCAACGCATCGTGCAGTCGCCCAAAAAAAAACAATTGGTGGGGGTGGTGTTGTTATAGCCACTATTGGTTGCTATTTTTATTTGTTTCGAGTTATAGATGTCTATTTTGGGATTTTTGTTCTCTTCCGCTCCCGTGGGTGTATCTCAGCGTTATCAGGCCGTGATTCAACGTGATACCCCGCCATCTATATAAACATATTTAGTTATATATATATAGATTATTGCGCCTTTGATAGAAAACTTATGCTGCAGATGGGTTTTCTTACCTATATATATATGCACCTATGCTTACTATATATTTTTTTTTTTTGATTTCCACTGTGTTCCTTTAGACTCGTCGCAGGTTAAGGTGTTGCAACTTTGCTGGTTGTCGCGTGAAAGAACGATGCTTTCAACCGGAACTCTCAACGTTACACTTTATTGCAACTAGTGCCAACTGATGCATTTCCGTTTGGGAAATGCACTGAAAGTAGTTTGTAACATTTGTTGGCAATTCAACCATTCTCTCTAATTCGCAAAGCGACGTCAATCAATTATTGTGAATGGTGAATATTATATGAAGTTAATTTAACTAATAAAAAAATCGTTACATTTAACCTAGCACAAAACAATTTACGCGACACAGTTGCGGAATTTGCACAAAAGGTTAAATGGGAACAGGTTTTGTTCTAGGCTTAATGTCTTTGCAGTGGTATACGCCTACTTTGCCTGTTTCGTCATCTTTTAATTCAAACATTGAATTTCCTCGTGTTCCTATAACCGTGGGTTTCAGAAATGTTGGTGCGAATTTCACACAAAACCGTTTTGTGGCATCACTTAACACAAAATTCCTGCGATACACAGAGTCACCAATATCAAATGTTCGAATGGAACTTCTTAGGTTGTAGCGTTTTGCTGAGTTTTCGAATGCTTTGCGTATGTTCTTTTGAATTTCGGAGCGAATTATTTGGAATTTATCATTCTTATCAAGATCATAACTTTCCAACGAGTGTAAATTTCTGAGTAGCTCGTATTCATTTGCATGATTAACCATTTGCTGACCGAATATGGCGTGCAGCCGATGGTTTGGTGCAATGAACTGCGTAATGACGTTGCAATGTCATTGAGGTGTTTATCCCAATAGGTTTGGTCTTTTGACAAGAATGATCGTATTCCAAATATAACCGAAGGATTAACACGCTCGCTAGCGTTTGCTTGTGGGCTATATAGAGCTGTATACGTATGTTTTATACCATATTCTTTAAGGAAGTTGTTAAATTGTGCTGATTTGAATTGGGCTCCGTTGTCCGATAGTATGCTCTCCGGAGTTCCAAAAATATAAAATATATGCTCGTACAGGTATTAACAGATTGTGGTTGCTTTAAATTTCTTTATCGCTTGTAGGAACACAAATTTGGTAACATGATCGAGTTCTGTCAGGATACCTATATTACCATTCTTGGATCTTGGGTAAGGACCTAGTAAGTCGATATATAGTTTTTGAAACGGACGGACAACTTTATACTGAGTAACCATAGGTGGACGAAAAATTATATTGGGCGATTTGTTCTGGTGGCAAACATCACATTTAGCAATGAATTCCTTAACATCGATAGTTATTGATGGCCAAAAAAAATTTTTGCGAACACGTTCCAACGTTTTTGCAATACCCACATGAGATTTATTCGGTGGACAGTGGGCATTTTGTATGGTATCTTCAATTAAATTTTTAGGAATACAAAGTTTCCAGATAAACGCTTCTCTGCATAAATCACCATTCGCATGCTCCGTGCGTTTGTAAATTTTATCATTTAATACTCGGAGATCTGGTAGTCTATTTTGGTTATGCACAATGTATTGTTTTAATTTTACATATTCGGGTGACATAAATGTTTCCGAATCCAAATCTACGGACGGACACACAACTAATTAAGATACTTCTTCAAAATTTTGCCTTGACAGTACATCTGGTACGACATTTTGAGACCCACGTCTATGCTCTATTTTAAATCGAAATCCTTGTAGTTTCAGCGACCACCGAGCTAGTCTCCCACTTAAGTCCAGCTGTCGCATAAGCCATTGCAGGCTGGCATGATCTGTCACAATTGTGAAGTCTTGCCCCTCCACATAGGCTCTGAATTTTTTTAAACTCAATATAGCAGCTAAACATTCAAGCTCGGTTCCGCTATTATTGCTTTGTGCTTTATTTACCTTTTGGGAAAAATATGCAATTGGTACTTCATAACCCTCGTTGTCAACTTGAACCAGCACAGCTCCAACACCTAACTTACTAGTATCACACTGTATTATGAATGGCTTTCCATAATCAGGACTAGCCAGCACTGGTGCTGTCGACAATTTTATTTTCAGCAAGTCAAACGCCTGTTGAGCCTCTTCGCTCCATTTAAAATCTTTCGATTCTTTTAGTAAATCAGTTAATGGTGTTGTTACAGAGGCAAATTTGGATATGAATCTTCTATACCAACCTGCCATTCCTAAGAATCTACGGAATTGTTTCACTGTAGTAGACGGTGGGTAATGTGTTACCGCAGTTATTTTGTCAGGAT
This sequence comes from Megamerina dolium, assembly GCA_963854835.1. Classification (NCBI taxonomy): domain Eukaryota; kingdom Metazoa; phylum Arthropoda; class Insecta; order Diptera; family Megamerinidae; genus Megamerina; species Megamerina dolium. Next base: position 40,681,214 of record OY978530.1, read on the forward strand.
CTGTACGTAAAGTACCATTGCCTACTATGTACCCTAAGTATTTTACCTCTTTTAAACAGAATTTACTATTTTCAATGTTAATTGTTAGACCTGCTTTCCTTAACTGATGTGCAATTTCCGGTAACACTTGCATATGCGAAACAAAATCTTCTGACACGATCAATAAGTCTAGCTATACGAAAACGCTGTCTTTTAAGTGGGTTGGGATCACTCTATCCATTAGTCGACATAACGCTTGTGGCGCATTACATAGCCCGAAAGGCATGACACGATATTGATAGAGAGGACGATTAGGTACAGTGAAACATGTCAAGTTTCTGGAATTCTCAGCCAAAGGTATTTGCCAAAATGCTCTTTTTAAATCTAATGAGGTGATATATTCTGCTTTGGGTAATCGGCTAACTATACCTTCAATGTGTGGTAGAGGATACGCATCTTTTATGGTGACGCTATTGACTTTACCCGAGTCTAAACACAGACGGACTTTATTAGGTTTTCGGACTAGAACAACTGGACTGGACCATGGACTGTTTAGAGATTCTTCGATTACTCCTAATTTGAGCATTTCGTCAATTTCCTGATGAACTAATTTTTCAATAGCAGGCGATATCGGGAAATATCGTTATTTAATTGGACGAACATTAGGTTCTAGTTCTATAAAATGTTCTATTAAATGCGTTTTACCTAATCCTTCCTTAGCATAAGAAGGAAATCGACTCTTGACGCTTTCTAAACGGAGATTTTCGCTATCAGACAATTTATGTGTATTTTCGGTGTTTTCAACTTCACTATCAATTTGGCAAATTACATTTGGTGCGACTTTGAATTTAAACCAGAAATCAACTCCTAAAATTAAATTTTGAGTCAGTTGAGGAACAATGAAAAACTCAATATCTTCGGTTTGTTTTTTTAAATGTGACACTTGTCTTCAATGTGCCAAAGACAACTTGTTCTTTTCCATCTGCTGTACAAATATGTGTCTTATGCTTAACTATATTGTTGTTGTTAATATTTATCTTCTTTGCAAAATCATGGCCAATACAAGAGACTTGTTCTCCGCTGTCTAGCAAACCTAGATGCGTTTCATTTTGTATTACCACTTCAGCGTATGGACGTAAATCAAATGATTTGTTTTCAATAGAACAAATATAACTACCCAATTTTTTCCAGTACGTATTTATAGTTTCCCTATAGGTATTTATTCGGACTGACGAACGACTTTTCCGCTTTGAGTTTAATTCTACACCACTCATATTTCCAAAAATTTCATTTCGTTTTCTTAAATATCTTTCTAATCTTTCTTCATAGGGAATTATGTCTTTAAGTGTGGGTTTATACGTAGTAATTGAGGGTTCTAAAACTTCCTTTACGGCTTCGGTACCTGCTTGGAGCGAGGGGTTTATTGCATTCCCTCGCCCGCTTTCACGTTTCCCGGATTACAAACGATGCAGGTCGGCTTATACACACCAATTCTACCACAACCGTAACAAAATACTGAACGCTCTTCCATACAATCAAAGTATATATGCCGTTTATTCCTACAGTTCCAGCATATAAGCTTTGCGACGCGTCCAGTTAACTCACCGACTTCCCTTTCATCAACTTCATCTTTATCTTTCGTTGGTTGAAAAACATCAATTTCGTGTACCTGCCTTCGATTTGTATAATTGCGTACACTAGTTGGAATGTGACTCTGCGGATTTGTTTTAGAAATTTCGCTCGCTAGACTTTCACTTTTTAGACAAAGTTCACGTAGTTTTGCTGTTGTACGGATGGGTACGTATAGAAGTTGCTGACGTAAACGAGGACGTAATCCACGTTGAAGTATTTCAACAAACTCCAATTCGGGTATGCGATCCTTTAGATTTTCGGATATTTTAAAAATAGCATTTCTATATTCATCGAATGTTTCCGATGCTCCCTGTTTACGTGCACGCATGGCTTCCTTTATATCGGTATCAGTACGATGTTCATCGAAATGCATCCGTAATGCTTGACGGTATCTCCAATACCAATCTTTCGCTTAGTTGATAAAAAATATCTGGCAATGTTCACATATCAAATTGAAATTGCCATTGAGACAATCGACGACTTGTGACTCAATTCGGTAAATGAAGTTTTCCACCGATAAGCGTGAGGCTCCATCGAATATGATATTCCAACTGGAAATCAAATTTGCGATTTTACCTGAATTGGTTACGACTGATATATCACTATATCGGGAGTTATCTGGCCTGTGTGCATTGAAATTGTTCCTAGACTGATTCGGGTTGACGTATGAACCGTCATCACGTGGCCAATCAATATTCGAAGGGGGTTGATTGGATAACAAATTTCCATCAATAGAAGAACGTATGGGTATGTGCGTTTGTTGCAACGGAGAGACAATACTGTTCACGGAACTTTCTATATTTTGTTCTAGGATTCCTGAAATGCGTAAATCCAAGTCTTCCAATATTAATAATTGACTTTCGGCCACCGCTGCACTTGCTATATTCCTCAATTGGTTTTCTACAGACGGACTGATGGATCTATTGGTTTGTATATTATCATTCGGATTAATATCCAGTAATGGTCAAGCAAGGGTGCAGGTGTGCGGGTATGTGGATGTGCGGGTGTGCTTGAGGTCAGGCATATTCGCGCGCCTGTGTATTCGCAGACCTGCACTTTCTTTGCAGGGTCAGAATATGCGCAACACAGCCGTAGCTTTATAAACGGCGCTAGCCTATATCTGACCAAGACCGCTAGTGCGTGACTCTGTCACATCCTGCTTGAGGTGACCCTGCTAATCAACAGAACACTACGGATCTAGAACTGGGAGTCGATAAAATCCTTCCCCCAATCCAGGGTGTTAGGCGTTTCCGTGCCCACTGATTAGTTTGCAGCCGGGGGACTTTGCTGGCTGTATTTTAACGGAGCCTCTCTGATACCTGTCCGCCTCACGGAGTAACTGTGGACTTTCCGGAGTATAGGGCTCTGCTTCGGACGACCTCCAAGTCCCTTCTAAAAGATTAGACCGCGATGCCTGATACGTCGGGTAAGCGGTCGTATATGAAAATATGGAAAAACAAACAAAAATTGCCTCGGACAATTCCGAAAACCCCAAAAGGCCTCCCCTGGAGGGCAGGCCCACTTCCAAATCGGACACCACAGGGACTCGTCCCAAAATTGTAACTTCTTCGGGAAGCGTGGAGCATAAGATACTAAAGTCAGGCTCCTCCGCTGTCCCCAAAAGCACCTGTACGCAGGAGCACACCAGTTCTGGCCACCAAACCACTGGAATCGAGGAAATCAGTGCAAGTTTGCACAGGGTCTGTGACCACCATATCAAGACCCGCTGCTACTAAAACACTATCAAAGGCTGCGACTCCTGCTTCAGCAGCCACATCCCCTTTGGACTTAGCTTCATCAACTTCAGCTACTTCAGCCTCTAATGTGACAGTTCCCGCTAAACCAATTAGCGGGTCTGTCCGGATATATCGGGAAAGAAGAGCCGCTTTCAGAATTACTGAAAAGCTCGGTGGCGTCCCGGTAACAGAACTCTCAGAGCGAGAAAAATAATCTCTGGAGTGGGCCAAAGGCATAATCGCTGAACGCGAAAATGCACGTTCTTCTGGACTTGCGTCCAAACGGCAACGCTCGCAAGAAGAGCAGCTGTCTAAGCCAAAAAATGCGAAAACTTCGGCTTCGGCCACATTCAACATCCAAGCGCGTTCCTTCAGTGACGTGGCAAAGGACCACCTTAGCATTGCCGTCATTGATAGGAACCTTGAAGATGGAGCACTGCCATTCGGGCAATGATTCCTAGTGGAGATTAGTCTCCTTAGGATATACAGGGATGTCCTGGCGAGGAACCCTGGCCCGGTCGTTTGCTGCAGAGATGCCGGATGACATCAAGGACGCATTAAACTGATGTCCTGCGCGGACCAGCGATCGGCAGATCTCTTCAGAGAGGCCATCGCGAATGTTGGGGAGATTTGGCCCAATGCTCGGCTTGAGGCCGTTCCTAGGGACCCCAATAGACCCAGGTCACGCGCCTGGATTCCAGCAGAGCCGTCAGATTCTAAGAAAATCTTGGATCATATGCGGAGGGTTGTGAAGGTGGGAGAGGCCAAGGATAACTCAAGACAGGTCGTTGTGATCTTAAATGAGCTATCCTTGGCACCTCTCACTAAACAGGAGGGGGTGATAAGCTATGGCTTCTCCCAAATCACCCTGAAAGTCTATGAAAAAGACGCAGGAAAAGTAGATCCAAAACCAGGGGATACGAAGGTAAGTTCGGAACCGGTTGAGGACATGTCGTGTGACGGGGACAGCGATACGATGTCAACCTCTGAGATGGTTGGCGACTTGTGGAAGTTAGCAAAGCGGATGAGGACGAATTATTAAGCTGTGACGTCGAGGACACCGATACAACGGTGACCGAGGCGTCTATATTAAACTTTGCAAAGGAAGATGCTTAGGGTGATCCATATTAATTTGCACCACTCTAAAGCAGCTTCCGCTGCTTTTGTCCTCCGGCTAACCGATAAAGCGGAGGATATCTTTCTAATTCAGGAACCGTGGGTCCTGGATGATAAGGTGCGCGGACTAAGCTCCGCAAATTATGGACTCTACTATGCTCAAAACGCAGGTAAGCCTCGATCATGTATTTTAGTGAAGAAATGCTACAATGCATTCCTACTCTCTGATTACAGCGACAAGGATACTGTGACCATTGCGCTAGATCATCAATCCCATATATATTGGCTGATGTCGGCGTACATGGCTCACGACCACACTGAGCCCCCACCTCACCCTATAATAAGGAAGGCAGTTCGGGAGGCGGAAAAATGCGAGGCGAATCTGGTGATGGGAGCCGATACCAACGCACACCACTATATCTGGGGCAGCTCAGATAACAACGAACGAGGTGAGTCACTTTTTGAATATATTATTAGTTCTAACTTGACTCTCGCAAATATGGGTACAGAACCGACCTTTATTACCTGCAACAGGGAGGAGGTTCTAGATATAACCCTTACTAATGACTCTTCGGACTGTCTAGTTAGGGAATGGAGGGTTGACAAAGAACACTCTTTCTCGGATCATAGGTATATTAGCTTCCGCCTTGATATAAGGCCACAAGAGCAGACACCATTTCTAAATAGGAAACGCACAAATTGGGACAAGTATAGGGCCACCCTGAATAAATCCCTCACTCAGGCGCCCTCAAGCCTGCAAAATGAGGAACAGCTTGAGGCCGCTGTTGATCAAGTTACAGAAGCTTGCAGGAAAGCTACTGTAGCGTACTGTCCAATCAGAAGGACTCCAAAAAAGAAGAGACCTCCGTGGTGGTCTGTAGTGATCACCACTCTAAGGAAGGAGTGTCGACAGCAATTCAACCGAGCCAAAATCACTCATCAATGGCAACCCTATAAGGAGAGCCTACGAGTGTTTAAAAAGCCGATTAGGAGAGCAAAAAGATCATCATGGAATGACTTTTGCAGCAACATAGAAGAAATTTCAGAGGCAAGCCGCATACGAAAGATTCTCGCAACAAATCCAGTTACACCCAGCCTCATTATGAAGGGGGATGGTGATTGGACCACTTCAAGTCTGGAAACTCTTCGGGTACTAATTGATACCCACTTTCCAGGCTGTTTGGAGGACAGCTCTGGCCGAACTCCCAATGTTAATCCTAGTAGAATTATCTACGACGTCCCGCACAAAATAATCAGTAAAACAAAGATTAATTGGGCGATTAATAATTCAAGTCACCAGGACCTGATGGTATTACACCCGCGGACTTGCAGAAGTGTGCTGACCTTCTAACACCTTGGTTGGAGGTAATCTTCTCTGCTTGCCTAAGGCTATGCTATGTCCCCAGGACATGGCTACATGTTAACGTGGTGTTTATCCCTAAAGGCGGAAAAACGTCCCACTCAAAGCCAAGTGATTTCAGACCTATAAGTCGATCATCCTTCTTATTAAAAACCCTTGAAAGACTACTTGATGTGTACTTAAGGGGCTCTATAGATACTAAGTATATCTCTTCATTGCAACACGTATATAACAAAGGCAAGTCCGTTGAGACAGCCCTTCACTCACTTGTGCAGAAGATCGAAACATCTTTGCACTGCAAAGAATATAGCTTGGTCACCTTTCTAGATACTGAAGGGGCCTTCAATAACATAAACCCAGAAGCAGTCGAAAACTCTCTTGCTATGCTTAAGGTAGATTGGGCTAGAAGCAACTGTGAGAAGGGTTTGGCTTTTGCAAACCACCTAAAAAGTGTGTTTACACCCAATCCACCCTCACAGTCCTCATTACCAAAATTAGCTTCTCAACCTTGCTCAATAACGCTCAAAATTAAAAAAAGGACATATTCAAAGCAATTTATAAAGATTTAAACCCAAAAAAATCACCTGGTCCAGATAAAATTACCGGTAAAATGATAAAAGAGCTACCTCCGGCTTCAGTAATTCATCAGATGCACATTTTCAATGCTATCCTTCGTATTAAACACTATCCCAAATGCTGGAAAACTTCAAAAATTATTATGATAGCAAAACCAGGAAAAGACCCTACAAAAGTTGCATCGTACAGACCTATCAGCCTCCTGCCTCTACTTTCTAAAGTATTCGAAAGCTACTTGTCATGAATATAACTCCATTTATTAATCTCAACCAACTGATTCCTCAACATCAGTTTGGATTTAGAAAACAGCACGGCACAATAGAACAAGTCCACCGCATTGTAACTCTGATAAGGAACACTTTTGAAGAAAAAAAGTATTGCTCAGCTGTCTTTCTTGATATAACTCAAGCTTTCGATAAAGTATGGCACGATGGCCTTATTTACAAACTCAAACTATTACTGCCTGCAAATGTCTCCTCATTGCTTAGTAGCTACCTCACGAAAAGACAATTTCTGGTACATCACAAGGATTACACAACAAATCCATTGGATATTCACGCTGGCGTTCCTCAAGGAAGCGTTTTGGGCCCCTTACTGTATCTCTTATACACTACAGATATGCCCAGCAATAACCATACATTTATATCGATCTTTGCAGATGATACGGCAATATTGTGCTCTCGCTCTAACCCCATAGAAGCTACTAAACTCCTGCAGACTCATATCGATTCTCTCGAAATCTGGCTAGCAAAATGGCGTATAAAAGTCAATGAATCAAAGAGCGTACATGTAACCTTCACGCTAAGGCCAGATACATGTCCCCCACTTAAAATTAATGGCCAATCAGTTCCACAATGTTCCTCAACAGAGTACTTGGGTATTCACCTCGACAGAAGGCTGACCTGGAAAAATCACATAGAGGCAAAGAAAACTCAGATCAAGCTTAAAATTAATCAATTATGGTGGCTGTTACACAAAAGATCAAAGTTGAATCTCGAATACAAAGTGCTATTATATAAAGCAATCCTGAAGCCAATCTGGACTTATGGTATTCAGTTTTGGGGCACCGCATCTCCCTCAAATATCGAAAAATTGCAGCGAATACAATCCAAGTGTCTGCGAATTATTGTAAACGCGCCTTGGTATATGAGAAACGTTAACATCCATCGAGATTTAAATGTACCCACAATTTCTGAGGAAGTTGCAATGTCTTGCAGAAGCTACATCCAAAAATTACACAGTCATCCGAATCCCCTTGCTAGGCAATTGTTGCTGAGCACGGGGCATCGTCGATTAAAAAGAAAAGACACACTGAATATGCTGTGAAATTGCTATACCTCGTGACTCAACAAATTGTGATGGAACGTTGGGAATATCACATAATTTTATTTAGTTTGTAAGATTTGATTACATATTGTTAGTTTCTAAGTAATTTTAGAAAGATCCAATAAAAAAGCTTGTTAAAAAAAAAAAAAAAATGCTTAAGGTAGATGAACTTATTATTGGATTCATTAGTCTGTTGCTAAAGCAAAGAGTGATAAACTCAAAATTGGGTACCTCATGCATTAGCAGATTTGCGATTAAGTGCTGTCGCCTCTTTTGTGGATCTTAACCATCAATGAAGTTCTCATATCTTTGCAGGCCACGGGATGCAAAGCGATGGCTTATGCAGATGACGTGGCACTTGTGGCATCGGGGAAATATTTAAATACACTCACCGAAGTGATGAACCATGCCTTATAAATCCTGTCCAAATGGGCTTCAAACTCTGGTCTGGCCATCCACCCTGCCAAAACTGAGCTAGTCCTCTTTACTAGAAAGCATAAAATACCTATTTGTACCTTACCTAGAATTGGGAGAACTAGTCTAAAGTTAACTGAACAGGGGAAATACTTGGGTATAATTTAGATATGAAACTAAGTTGGAAACCAAACACGATGGAAAGCGTTCGTAAAGCAACTGCAGCACTCTATTCCTATAAGAAAGCCATAGGTAAAAGATGGGGGATGAGTCCTACAATCGTATCATGCCTATACTCTGCGGTCGTGAGACCAATTCCTTTTTACGGTGTGATAGTCTGGTGGGAATCCTTAAATAAGGAGGTACACAGACGACAAATAGATAAGGTTCAAAGGACGTCTGCGGTGTTGACAACAGGCGCTCTAAGAACCACCCCGTCAAAAGCGCTCTACTCGCTACTGCATCTACTCCCCGTAGATTTATTTGGCAGGCAGAGAGCTCTGATATCAGCAATTAGGCTAAACATAGCTTCACGCTGGGCTCAACCAGGATACGGACATTCAAGGATCCTGGGGGAGTGCACTACGATTCCGAATGCCATCGACTATACCATCCCCATTCCATGCTTTGACAATAGTTTCTCAACCCATATACCCTAAAGGGAAGAATGGAATAGGGGTATTGTCAACGAAACTGGACTTCAATCGGTACAATTGTACACAGATGGCTCCAAATTGGAGGGTAGGGTAGGAGGTGGCGTCTTTTCTAATTCCTTACGCGTTAAGCTCGAGTTCCGATTACCCGACTTTTGCAGTGTTTTTCAAGCCGAGATAATGACTATAAAGGAGGCGGCAACGTGGCTTAGCTGTAATATAATATCCTTCAAAGATGTTTTTATCTACACCGACAGTTAAGCTGCCATTAAATATCTCGCAGGAGCGTTCGCCAAATCGGCACTTGACCTTAAATGCCGCTCAGCTCTTAACGAGCTAGCGGAGCACTACAATGTTCACATTGTATGGGTACCGGGGCACAGGGACATTCCAGGGAACTGTGAGGCAGATGAATTGGCGAGATCGGGCACTAAGTTGCCAGAGATCTATCCATCTCATCAAGCCGGAATTCCGCTTGCATCATGCAAGCTTCTTATCACTCAACATTATCTCACCATAGCCAACAGAAGATGGCGGGATGAGAGCTTTTGTGCTACCACTAGGAAAATTTGGAAAACCCTTGACAATAGACGAACCCGTTCACTGTTGTCAATGGGCAGGAAAACCATAAGTAATGTAGTCGCCGTACTCACGGGCCACTGGCTTGTGGGTAGGCATGCTGCAAGGCTCGGCTTACCGGCCAACGATGCGACAGGCCGGCTGCGACCGGCCTGTAGCAGCTGCCAGGACGAGGAAGAGGAGGAAAGTGTTCACCACTTCCTCTGTAGATGCCCCGCCTTGGAACGCAGAAGGCACACTCTACTAGGGAGTGCCTTTTTTACAGATACCACTGAGCTTGCACCCATGGATGTCAGGGACATTGCTCTATTTATTAGGAAATCCCAATGGTTCCGCTTAACAGAGGAGATAGGATGGTAAGCATCAACGATGCATGGTGACACAATGGGCCAATTATTTGACCTAAGTGCGCCCCCCTTTGGGGGGCGGCCGCATAACCGAACCTAATGATTCGGATTGTGGTTGTTACCTAGCTTGAAACGATGAAGAACCCGGTTGGTCATCATTAGTATTACTACGTGTTTGAGTACGAGAACGAGTATTCATCGTGCAATTGGATGAACTCGTGCTGCTTAAATTTTTGCTATTACAGTTTGCTTTACACTGCGGACATATGGAATTCGATTTTAACCAAGTTAATATACACGCGCGGTGAAATTGGTGTTTACATGAGGTTGATACGATATCTTCAGTATCACTTAAATTTTCTTGACAAAGGCTACAAGTATTCGCGGTTACTTGCTCACTTAAATTTTCGTTACTATGATGAAGAGGCATTTCATTATATAGTAAGTGCAATAGTGACAAAAAAACTTTTAAGATAAGAAAATACAATAAACTTCGACTTCCACAATAATAAGCCTATAGCCGTATCGATAGACAAGTAACTAAAATTTCCAAAATAACGAAATTATCACTCAAAAAAAATAATCGATGTGGTCTTACTCTCTAGTGGTTGAACAGGTTTAGTATATTAGGCACACTTTAACGTAGCTGAAACCGATAACTTTTCACAATAATCCGATTCAATTGTTTTTAATGGTCAGAATGTAATTTCTGCACTTCCATTTAAATAAGTAAATCGGTATGAAACTGAGCATCCATTTAGTAGCTTAACTAGAAATCATCTGCCGTATATTTGTAATGGCTAGCAAATCTAGCATATAGCTTAATTTCAACTAGTTCCACACAAAACCAAACAAACGAAACCAAAGCAATATTATGTATTAGAAAGTGAAAATTATTGCTGCTGCCAGCAAAACGAGCATTTAGCCAAATCTTGAACTGTAATTCCAGCTAACAATGAGATTCAACTCAACTAAATACCAAAATAGGCTTGCGAGAAACAAAATGAATTATATTACAGAAGACAGATCCTATAGGTGTTAATTAAGAGAATAATTCTTCAAATATGTAATTGTTGAAAGTAACCCTGTAGGGCCCCACGTTGGGCGCCATTTTCTCTCTTATGAGCTGTGTTGTAAGGATCCGTGGAAGAAATGACGGAATTTGGAGGCGTGTCGATAGCTAGCCCGCGTGCACACTGGCTTGTCCCCGGAGCTCAGTTTCGAGGGTCATTAGGCCAGCTACCAACTCCAGATTTCGGCTTATGTGCACGCGATTTCTCTCTGACATGCCCAAAAAAGTAAACATATTTATTCAGCTATATTCTTCGTGATTAAATCTAATTTACAATATCAAAATTTCAGTATATCTAGATAGTCGCAATATCTTTGTATATATATATGCATAGTTATAACATATATGTCAAATTGCGTACTTGCATGTATACGTATATATATATTCGCAATCAAAATTCTATTATGATATTTTATACAACTAAACGTAATGATTTCTATATATATATATATATATATATATATATATATATATATATATATATATATATGTATATATATATATATATATATGTATATATATATATATATATATATATATATATATATATATATATATATTTATATATAATTATATTTTTTTCCATTTTTATTTAAAATAATCAGGTATTTTAGTTTGGAGTTTGGTGGTGCCGTAGCTCAGTGGTTAGTGTGTTCGTCTTCTAATCTGTAGGTCCTGGCAGATTCAATATCCGTCTGATGCATACCAAATTTAATATCGATAAGATTTTTCTTTCGAACGATACCCACCTATCGGAAAGCAATTGCCAATTTTTTCGGCAGTGTGCATGTGTATCCACACGCCGAATCACAATTCAACGGGTTGAATTGCAACAGATATCTTGATACGCATGAACACTGCGCATACCTCTTTCTAATTTGTAAAATATTCTAAATATTTACATTACGAGGGCGGATTTATAATGAAGGTACCTAAGTAGGAAAAAAACATTTTTTTTTTTCAAAAACCATTTATTTCTCAACATAGTCTTCTTTTACTTCGACACACTTAGTAAGACGATATTCCAACTTTTTTATACCATCTGAATAATACGATTTCGGGAACCCCTCAAAATATGCGTTAGTTTCGGTAATCACTTCTTCGTTTGAGCTGAATCTTTTTCCTGCGAGCCATTTTTTCAAGTTTGGAAACAGGAAAAAGTCACTAGGAGCTAAGTCTGGACTATAAGGTGGATGATCAACCAATTCGAAGTGTATTTCACGTAATTTTAGCATCGTATCTAATGCTGTGTGAATCGGTGCGTTGTCTTGAAGAAAGAGCACGTTTTTCTTCTTTAAATGTGGTCGTTTTTTCTTGATTGCATCATTCAATTGATCCAATAATGCACGATAATACTTTTCTGTGATTGTGGATCGTTTTTCAAGATAATAATATTCCGAGTGCATCCCAAAATACAGTGGCCATAACCTTGCCAGCCGATTTCACTGCCTTCGCCTTCTTCGGAGCACATCCACCAGCTTCCACCCATTGTTTCAATTGATTTTTGGTTTCAAGTGTAGTGGTGGACCCACGTTTCATCAACAGTTATTAATCGACGCCAAAAATCAACAGGATTACGCTTTACTTCACCGCTGTGAAGTGGTCTCTCGAAATCGTTTTTGTTTGACACTGAGCAAACGCGGCACCCATCTTGCCGATAGCTTTTCCATATGCAAATATTCATGCAAAATGTTGAACACAAGTTCATATGAGATGTTTACCATTTCAACAATCTCACGCAACTTCACTCGGCGGTCATTTATAACGATATCGAGGATTTTCTTGATATTTTCTTCAGTAACCACCTCTTTTGGTATTGTTGCAGTGCTTGTTCGACCGCGTTTAAATTCAGCAATCCAATATTATATCATGTAATCTGACGGAGCAGACTCACCGTAACGCTTATCGAGCTTTTCTTTTGTCTCTTTAGCCGTTTTCCCTTTCAAATAATAATGTTTAATCCCTGCCCGAAATTCGCTTTTTTCCATTTTTCAAGAAACTCAAAAGTTGGTTACTTCAAACGACTACAACAAATAAACTAATCGATGAATTTGGTTGAAATTTTAACCGCTGACGTTTGACAGATCGCAATTTCAAAAATGCCTGTGCTGCCTTTTTCGTACTTAGGTAGCTTCTTTATCAATCCGCCCTCGTATTTTTACAACTTGTTATGTTTTATGGTGGTCTGGTGATGTTTTTGCAAGGTAACGTATCTAGCTGCCTCACTCGAGTGAGGCTAGCGCAATCCTTGTTAAACTCATCGCAGGTCAACTCAGTCGACGTCGTGTAGTTTGTTCTGCGCTCTATGTGAGGGCACCTTTACTCTGTAATGAGGATGCCACAATGTAGCTAGTTCTGCAACGTCTTCCTGGCACCCGCTGGGTGACGGCTAAAGTGAATGCGAAAACCTCGTCGTTTAGAGATTTTGCCTTGGGCTTGGGACCCACCATATAAAAACTCTCACTCAGTGAAAAATCAAACCGTGCTTCGGATCGGGATTACCCCTTTTGTTGACGACCCCCGTAAACGGAATAAGGACCACGATTTACGGATATGAGCCTGGAACGCCCTGTATTTCTATAGGGAAGGTGCCACTATCCAGCTGGTTGATTTCCTCGAAAAATAGAAGGCTGACATCAGCGCATGTCAGTGAGAGACTGCGACACCTGGCAACAATCCGCATTAAAGCAAAATCTTTTAACATCAGCCTGATATGTGCCCACGCCCTGGCGGATGAGAAGGACGATGCGACCACAAACAGCTTCTTTCAGTGCCTCGAAGATATTTACGATCGCTGCCCTCGTCACGATATCAAAATCGTGTTTGGCGACTTCAATTCGGAAAATTAAGCCCCCACCGGAACACCTCCAATAACAGCAGTAATTAGCAATACCAGATATCAACATTTCAACATACATAAAGCGACGTGGCTATCTGCAGATCAACAAACGAAGAACCAAGTTGATCACGTGATGATCGACAAATGCTTTTACCACTCGATTATCGGATCTGCTTGTGAAGAACACTCCCCCTCTTGATGTTACATGCGAACAGTGGACACATATATCCCACTGCATGACTACTGCTGCTGAGGACGTAATCGGTTTATTCCGGCCTCTGAAGAATCAGTAGTATGATCAGGAGTGCCGCGACGCTACCGCAGAGAAAGACGCCGCCTACAGAAAAATCCTGCATGTAGGAGTCACGCAAGCTCTGAAGAAGCGGTACAAAGAAAGAAGGAGTACGGAGAGATGTCTTCTCAGGCGTAAGAATAGAGAGCTAGAAAGACGCGATTGTAAGGAGATCGAGCTGTGTAGAGACAGGAATGAGACTCGAAAGTTCTTTGAGAAGATCAAGCGCCTGAGTGGCGGTTTAAAACCCGGATCCTCTTCCTCTCGTGACAACAATGGGAATCTAGTTGCAGATATCCGGAGTGTACTGAACTTATGTAGAAGACTTCTCCACTTAACTGAATGGTGACGCCTCGAACTCCACAATCACGGATGATGGTATCGATCTTCCTTTACCCGCCCATTATGAAGTCAGAGAGGCCATTTCTAGGCTGAAAAACAACAAAGCTTCAGGTGCTGATGGCCTGCCTGCCGAGTTGTTTAAGACCGGAGGCGATGAGCTGCTTACCAGCATGCACTCGCCCATAAGCAGAATATGGTCAGATGAAAGCATATCCAATAATTGGTGACTCAGTGTTCTCTTTCACATATATAAGAAAGGAGACCCCCACAATTTGCGCCACCTACCTTGGAATAAGTTTTCTTAGCATCTCATACAAGGTTCTATCGAACGTACTGTGTGAAAGAACGAAGCCTATCCTTAACAACCCGATTGAACCTTAGCAGTGTGGCCTTCAGTCTGGCAAATCTACCATCTACCAAATTTTCACACTACGCCAAATCCGGTTGAAGACCCAAGAAAAACAGATCGACACACACCATCTATTTGTTGATTATGAAGCCGCTTTAGACAGTCCGATAAAGGATTACCTCTACTCAACAATGTCTGATTCCGGTATTTCTGCGAAGCTTATTCATCTTTGCAGAATGACACTGTATAAATCCGTTGTGCAATGAAAATTTGATTCATTATCGTGCGACTTCTTCAATCTTATTATGGAGAAAATAATACGAGCTGCTGATCTACGACATAATGACACTATCTTTAACAAAAGTGTCAAGCTGTTAGCGTATGCTGACATAATCGGCAGGAGCACGAGAGCAGTCAGTGGAGCATTATCAGAGTTGGAAAGACAGTCGCGTAGAATGGGTTTTGCGGTGAACGGAGGCAAGACGAAGCACCTAGAACAACAAACAAAGAGTGCCAGCATCTTGGGCAATACGTCGCGGTTGATAACTACGCTTTTGAAGTAGTGAAGGTATTTTTCTAAAAGAATTCTGTAACAAAGCCCAGAAAAAGTGATGTCGCAAGAGTTCTGCTGCCCGGAACCGGCTAAAATAAGTTGGTTGTGCGTGTTAAATTTTGGACAGCATTAGGTCCCATTTTATACTGTCCAAAATTGAAAACACACAACAGGAATGGAAGAGAAGCTAGGTCAAAGATCCCTTAATTGCTTATAAGTAAAAATAAACCCTACACCTACACCCTACAAGTCTCTCATCGTGCTTGTCCTTACAATTGGCGACGAAGCTTGGACAATTTCCACCTCAGGGGAGAGAATGCTCTGAGTTTTAAGAGAGAAAAGTCCTACGCAAAATCTTTGAACCTATTTGTGTTGGTGGTGAGTATCGAATAAGGTACAACCATGAGCTGTATGAGCTGTATGCATACACCGACATAGCAAAGCGCATTAAAATTCAGCGACTGTGCTGACTAGGTCATATCTAGCGAATGGAAGGACACGCTCCGGCTAAGAAGATGTTATATTCGGAACCCGTTAGTGGACGACGCAGAAGAGGCAGACCTAACCTATTTTTTCTCTATATTTCTTCTATATCACTTCTAAAACTGTAGTTTTCTACATTCATTTATGTATTTTTTTTCCTGTTTGGTTTTCCATGTTGATGCTGCACTTTGTCCACAGTCTAGTGCTTTCTAATTTTGATTTCAGGTATTTTTTTTAGGGTAACTATATTTCTTGAGGGACCCTATATTCTTGTAGGACATGAATGGAGAAATTTTTAGTATTATAATTTTTTGTATTTTTTGTATAGTAAAATTTTGTTTATTGTTAAAAATGAAGTAATAAAGGGAGCTAAAGGAAAAAAATAGTAAATAACTAAATGTAATTCTCATACCATTCCCATAATTGTTAGCCACGAAATCATAAAACGTAATTTGATTCATGATGTATTATTATTATTATTTTTTTTTTTGTGCTTTTATCTGGAAATTGCTTATTTTAATAGATATTCTTATATGTTTTAATTATTTTAATTATCATATTTAGGAATTTAAAACTTTCATGCTCAAAACTCAAATTTTCAAATTTGTGCGTTTGCTTGCGTTATATGCATTTTGTCTGTAATTTGGTTCTTGTACATATATCTACTTGTATATGCGTTATTATTTTGAGTGTCGTTTTCATGTTATTGTACAGGTGCTGCATTGCTGTGTATTTTGTTTCATATAGTCAAAGTGTTAATTTTATTATTATTGTTATTATGTCTTATACGGAATTTTGTTCTTTGCATTTATGTAGCAGTACGTTTAGTCTGGAAATTTAATTCTCGTATATCAATGCTTTATATATTTTGTTCCCATGCTTTTATGCATACTCGGCATTATGTTATTGTTTTTCTTTTTTTTTTGGAGAGTTATAGATGATAGAATTTAATATTAGTTTAATTTTGGTAATAAGGTTTTATTAAATTATTATGGTATTTGTAGGTTAAAAGCGTTTTTTGTAAAAGCGCAAATGTTCAAAAAGCAAAAAACAACAATCGATGAACGGCCGAGCCAAACTTCTTTTCATGATATGCATACTTGGTGGTTCAGTTGTTAGACTAATTTATTTTAGCAAATTCAATTTCTTTTATATATTCCTTAGTTTATGTACGCTAATACATAATCACTCTTACTCCGAAATATAATTCATTGTTGTTGGTTACATTATTCGATAATTGATATATGTACATACATACTGTTACGTTAAAGAGATTAATAAAGAGAAAGATATGAGCGCAGGTTAGTGGTAGGCTAAATACATGCAAATATGTGTGTGTGTGTATACTATTGTTTAAAATGATAATAACTAGCGAGAATACATATTTTAGTATAAACACACCGTTAGAATAAATGCAATAAAAAATAGACAAACACGACATTGACCTTGATTTTTAGAGAAATGATTTTAATAACTAAATACTAAAAAAATAAACTTACAGTCGGCTAGGGCCGACATTATATATGCATATATAGATATATATATAAAAAGTTTACTCGAATATTCATCTTTTTCTTTTTGAGAAACAATTTTAGCATATACTACTAATGTTATGAGGGTTCTAAAAGGGATAATTTAAAGGAGGTTTTTTAGATAATTCCGAGGCTTAGTATGGAAGCTTTATAAAAAGTAGACGTGGCTCAATTGTTGAAACAATTAATGTAATGTATATATTTTTTATATAATTTAGTGCACAATTGAGAATAAATAGTCTTATAATTCCATAATGAAGTATAATTGAGATATACTTCAACGTTTAAAACCACCAAACCACCTTCACTAAATTTTAATTTTGTGTATATTAGTGAGAAATATTTATAAAATATATGGAGACATATACTTTATAATATTATATACATAACATTTAGGTTACTTACTGTAAGTAACCTTTCTCAATGTGTTTTAAGATAAGTATTATAGAAATGGATTGACTTACAGTAATTCGGAAAAATATTTTTGGGGGAAATTGGTGGTTGCTGGTGGCAGCACGATTTACTAAAATCAGTTTTTAGTGTGTAAGAAGAAATAAATAAAAAACCACAGCTGCTGATATGTATTATTATTGTTTTTGTATACACTCTGTTCCGCACACTTGTTCTTCTTCTTTTTTTTCTTTTATGTATATGTGGTCAACCACCTTTTACTAAGTTCTATATAGTCTCAGATTATATGTATAATGCATAAGTAAATAATTACGAATGCGAAAATTAGTGTTTTTAATTTAAATTTAAATTTTTATTATATGTATAAACGTTAATGTAAATGTTATTTTTTTATATTTCAATTATCACAAACTGCGATGGCTCGAAGGACCAATAAACAATCTGTTTAATATTTTTTAATTTCAATAAAACAATTCGAATGATAAAACTTTTAATTATTTTTTTCAATCGATTTTAATACGTTTTATTCACAATATTTGTTATAAGCTTTTTAATATGTTGTATGTTGTTTAACCACGATTTTAATGTATACATTTGCAAATGTGTTTTTATTTTAATGCTTATCTCAATTGTTTTGGGTTATACATTTTAATTGCTCAATAAGTTTACTTCAAATTTTACAAATTTTAATTGTTTTTAATCGTAAAATTCCGAAATGTATTAAATTATTAGGGCTTTAAAGAAAATATTTGTGAAAAAAGACTGCCGCCATGAAAACGCTTCGTCGCCGAAGAATATCAGATCATCAACACCGTCGCCATACAGACTAAGTGTCTAATCAATGTAAGCAGCGCCATCTGCCGGCAATAAATGGCATTAGCACAGGGTGGCCTAAGCAATATATATATATATATATATATATATATATATATATATATATATATATATATATATATATATATATATATATATATATATATATATACAGTGGCTCCCAGCTTATTTCGTACAGTGACAGTTTAAAAATTGCTGCAGTCGTAATTCCTAATATAGCAAAAATTTGAACAAAATATAAATGCCATTTTTGAAAGGAAGGTTTGTTTTTTATTTTCCAAAATTTACTTTTTCAAAATTTTAGTGTTTGACACTATAAAAAAATAAAATAAGAAAAAAATAGGAAAATTCATGTCACAGCTTATTTCGTACAGTCTCTTTAAGTTCAAACTAAAAACAAAGTAAGTTGATTTTAATATTTAGTATGACATCCCTTAGCGTTAATGACAGCCTGGAGTCTATTTGGCATTGAATCCACCAATTTTTGAGTGATGTCTGGTGTGATTTTTTTCCATTCCTCCATTAGTACCTTCTTTAGGTCTTGCTTATTAGAAATCTTGTGTGTTCTTATTTTATTGTCCAAAATAGACCAAAGATTTTCAATCACATTCATGTCAGATGACTGTGGTGGTGGAGACATCAAGTGTGGGCAGTTCCAAATAAGCCAAGATTGCAAATCCCAGATTTATGTTTTGGGTCATTATCTTGGTAGTACCGAAATTCTTCCCGCAAACCCAGTTTGTCTGCACTTTGAAGTAAATTGTTTTTCAGAATCTCGAGGTACTTCATTTTGTCCATTGTTCCCTCAATAAAAACCAATTCACCTACTCCGGCTGCTGACATACAGGCCCAAACCATCACGCTACCGCCACCATGCTTCACTGTGGGCTTAAGGTTCTCCTTGTTTAGCTCGGTATTCGCTTTACGCCAAACATATGACATTCCGTCCGAGCCAAAAATATTAAACTTAGACTCATCCGCGAAAATAACGGTATTCCAGAACGCAGGAGTCTTAATAATATGCTCTTTGGCGTAGTCAAGTCGGCGTTGTATATTCATTTTTGAAATGAATGGTTTCTTTCGGGCTACTCGACCGTTCAAGTCATGATTGCGCAGCACACGTCGGACAGTTTCAGCACTGGATGATTTTCCTATTTCACGCTGAACCTCTGCAGCCAACTTCGGAGTGGATAACTTTGGATTTT
Organism: Megamerina dolium; assembly: GCA_963854835.1. NCBI lineage: Eukaryota > Metazoa > Arthropoda > Insecta > Diptera > Megamerinidae > Megamerina > Megamerina dolium. Next base: position 40,700,844 of record OY978530.1, read on the forward strand.
TCTTAATTTTTCGTACAATATAACGCTCGTCTGATGCGTTGAAAATCTTATTAGGTGCTTCTCTGCCCTTGTTCTCCAACCGATTTTCGCGAATGAAGCGTTGAATGATGTATTGGACAGTTGAGGCACTTAAATTTGTCATTTCAGCAATTTTTCGCACACTCTGACCTTTCCTAAAATGGTTAATTACCAGTTTACGCTGTTCCATCGTTGTACGACGACCCATAACGCTAAATGTTTAATTTACAGCACTTTAACTATTTAAAATAAGAATAATAAAAATTGTTATAATAGTTAAAAAGGTCCAAAAACTCATACAATTCAAAAAAACTTTGTAACTGCGCGGCAGAATGAAACTTACTTACATTGAAGTTTGTGTACGAAATAAGATGTGAGCTGAAAATCAGCTGATCAATAGTTTTTCTCTCTTGCATGACAAAAAGAACAATTTTTGGGGTTCCCCGTTTTCTTATTAGGTTTACTAAACACATACACAGACATCTACATTCAAAACTTATCGATAAGTTTTTTAGTTTCGATGTTACAGCCATTTACATAAAAATATATACACTGTACGAAATAAGCTGTGAGCCACTGTACATATATATATATACATATATATATATATATATATATATATATATATATATATACATATATTATATTATATTATATATATATATATATATATATATATATATATATATGTATACATATATTATATATATATATATATATATATATATATATATATATATATATATATATATATAAAATCTTTTCGATATTAAATTTGCATCAGACGGGGATTGAACCACGACCAACAGATCAGAAGGCCAACACACTACCCACTGAAGTACGGCACCCACAACGAGAATGTACTATTAAAATAGTATTTCTATTTCTAACTATAGTTAGAATTAGAAATACTATTATACCATTATTATTATAATTAAAAAACTCTCGGGTAGAGTTTTTATCATTTCGCCTGTGACTTTATTATGGCCAGGAGCTTTCTTTGGGTTCACGTTGGAAAGGGCTTCGCTTAGTTCGCTCAGTGTTATTTTAGGAGGGTCCTTTACATCCCTTGAAATACTTACATCTGGTTGAAAGTCAATAACCTGCGGATTCGGTTGAATACAGTTCCTTTTTCTTCATAATTACGGGCCCAAGATCCATCGGTGGTTCAAGTTGCGTTGGAGTTTTTAACTTTTTAGCAGCTTTCCACAAGGAAAAATTGTTTGCTTTAAATGGCCCTAAGTTTTTCAGGTAGGGTTGCATTACACAGTTTTTTTCCTCAATGAGGGTGTGGAGGAGGGTTTCTCAACAATCTCTAGAGACGCATGAATGACACCATCCATGCGTCTTTTTATCTCAGCTGGTCTATTTTTAGCAACATTTGGGGTTTATTGGTTGTACTTGGGCCCCCACTGTTACCTTGAGATTTTCCAACTATTTTCGTTTATAGCAATTAGCTAGCTTGTGTCCTGGCTTCTTACAAAAGAAACATTTAGCTACTGGCTTATCGTGATTAGGCTCTTTATTTTCTTGGCTTCCCTTACTATATCTTGTTGTTGGAGTATTATTTCCCTGAGGCTTTGTATTGTTAGTAAATGAAGTACAATACCATTTAACTCATGCCCGTATTTTTTACACTTAATGTAATAGGGCATATTTTTTCTCTTAAAATATTTGCTACTGGCGCGCCCCTTTTTGTCGCAGAAGGAACAGGTAGGAAATTTCGTTTGGTTATTTTGGGTATTTACTTTATTATTTTAGTACTTGTCTGGTTTGAGTGGCACCATATCATTTCTCTTTTGGTGGAATATTACTGACCTCAGTCTGTTGATCGTCATAAGAATATAGTGGTGTATTGAGACTTACATTGGCTCCCATATTGAGCTCATTGTATCATTGTCCTCTTTTGAACAGAATACTCGTGTTTACGGCCTCCTCTGCTAGTTATTCTTGCGTGCCTTTCTTACCTAGCATATGGGTCTTGAGCAGTGGGTCTCGAACACCAGATATGAGAGATGTCCATGCGTACTGTTCTGGCTCCTTAAGCAACACTTGGTATCCAATTCATCCGTATGCATTCTTAATACACTATACCGCCATGAGTATTAAGTCGTGGAGAGACTGAATAGCGTCAATCCGAACAAGTCCGGATTTTTCCAATACCGAAGTCAAAACAAAACGCAAAACTTTTTTGCAGAGAGCAATCGGACATTCTCTTGTCCCATCTACAGGGCTCCTCAGCCGCTAAAATGATGTGAGAGGTTCAAAAAGAGAAGAGACTACAAGGGAAAATATTCAGGGAAGGTATCACACGATGCTTCACATATAAGCTGACAGTATTCCAAATAGCAACACCAACGTTTTGGTGTAAACCTTTACACTCCAGTCTACCAATCAGAAGAAGAGCACAGAGCAAACGAGAAGCCCCCAGAGAAACCCTAGATCTCAAGACGGGTCATTTGAAGATGAGCAACCCTGTTCATCATGCTCCAAATGTATTTCAAACTTGTAAGTAAACTTCATATAAAGAAAAAACACTTCTGCCCATAGCTCTTGTCTCTATAGAGCATCTTGGAGAAACTCACAAGGTTCGAGCACTCAATGACCAAGGTTCTCAAAGAACATTCGCTTCATCTAAGGTACAAAATCGGCTAAGGCTTACCACGCAAGCAACGAACATTGAAAATTCTGGAATGAGTGGCAAAACCATCCAAAACTCTAACCAGATTTGTACTGTTACATAAGTAGCTCGAAAGGCTAATAAAAAGTTACAAACACGGGAAGTTGTACTCCCACAATTGACCAAGATCCTTTCAACATTCAAAATTGCCCAGCTCGATTGGCAACAATTCAAATTATTAGATTTGGCTGACCCGAATTGCTTCGTTCAGCGATTTGCGGTAGCGATTTGATTCCTCAAAACCTCCTAACCAGAATTCGTTATAATATCTGTGGAAGTATCCTTGCATACCTTGGATACAATATTTGGCTGGATAATTAGTGGCCCCCTCGCTGAAAAAGTGTCAACATTTTAGACACAAGTACGGGAAGATTCCAATGAACTTCTTAATCATCAACTACGGAAGTTTTTGGGACAAGTAAAAGTGCGTCAGCCAGCTTAAGTCTCGAAAGAAGATCTAGTCAATGAAGATTACTTCTGGTAGATCGGTTGGAAGATACGTAGTCCGGCTTCCGTTTAAATCCAGTTTTCACACTCTTATGGCTCTTGGTCACCCCCGAATCATAATCTATAAACAATTTCTCAGTATCGACTAAAATTTCTCAAAGAAATGCAGTCTCAAAGCCATCTTTGATGAGGTTTTCGAGGAATACCTCATTTTGAATCATGTGGAACACACAGGCTCGCATGAAATAATCTCTAATGGCAAGTATTTCTCCTTTTACGTGCCAAATCATGCAGTGGTGAAGCCGGAAAAGAAAACCACCAAGTGCGTGTTATTTTTAATGCACCAACGATGTACTTCATATACGTCCCACATTACAACCAGATTTCGTGGTTCTTATCCTGAGGTCAAGACTATTTGAATTCGTTTTTAATGGTGATGTACAGAAGATGTACCGACAAATTCTTTTTCGCCATGACGACCAAGATTTCCACGGAATAATCCTATGCAGGTCCGCAAATCGTCCAACTATTTTCGACTGAAGACAGTTATTTTTGTGTAAACTTCGCTCCATATCTAGCCATTAGAACTTTACAACAATTGGCTAAGGATTCCAAGAAGAATTTTCCTCTCGCGGAAAAAATAATCTTCAAAGTTCTTATACAATTTCAAATGCAGTCGAATCTTTATTACAAGTAATACAAGTCCTCAACTCCACAGGATTTCCATTACAAAAGATCACTGCAAATTATCCAAAAATTTTAGAAGAAATCCCAAAACTAAAACTTCTTGATTCTGATCTAAAATTTGAAAGTGCTGGTGCCGCAAAAACCTTTGGCATACAATGGAATGCATTGACTGATACATTATCGTACTCGGTATCGCCCATCGAAGCAACATCTGCTGCTACCAAGCGATAAATTTTGAAACAAGTACAGAATAGCCCACTTAAAGGAAAAAAAATTACTTTAAATAGAGCCTATTTTTTTAAATACAAAAAACCCAAATTTGTTTATCGCTAACGCCCATATAAGGCGTGGCTCAAGGTCAAATTTGAGATCGAAATTACTCAATAAATTCGCTATTTGAACCATGATCAAGGCCATACAATTACATTTTCAATGGTATATAACGCATATTTTAAGAAAATATTTATATATTTTTAATATTTTTTTGAAGTTGATACTTCATGTGTCTAAATATATATATAGGTCAATAGGTATGTCTTCAAATTTACATGCTGAACAAATTTTCGTGTGAAATTTTTCATTTGAAAGCAGTGCATTCTAGATTGCCGACAAGTGAGAATATTCATACGAAAATTTATTCAGGATAAGCCTGTTAGTTTTGCGATAAAAGTCTGTCTTGATAGCCCGATCTTTGGCCGGGCGCAAAAAAAAAAAACCTTATAGTCCAGAAGCCGGCTTCGCGACAATCAATATAACATATTACAATCCATTTTACATATTACAACAAAGATATCTATTATATACAGAACATGAACGCTACCTCTAAACATAACCATCTTAAGTTGTGGCTGATTTCACCAGTTTAAATTTATTACCATTAACACATTTATAATCACCCTCCCGTGGAATTAAATTCCATTCCATTAGCTGAGTGATTGCGTTATTGGAAACACTAAAACCATCCGTGAACTCGAACTATAAATTTTTGAACAATCCAAATCACTCATTTTAACAACTCAATCAACAAAAACATAATCAATGACAGCAATTCCCAATAATTGTTATATTTTGAAACGGGGCTTTGAAAAGTATAACCCGCAGCACATTCTTTATTCCCGGCCAATAGCATTTTACATAAACAATGTTGTCTTTATCGAATTAGAAGAAAGTGATCATTATAATTACTATATTATATAATATTATACCAATTTTCTTTAAATTCTTTTATTTACATTTTTTTTTTTTAAATACTAAGCATTTATTGAATCTTTCTAATATACCTAGAAACTAACAATAAGTATTCAAATCTTACAAACTAACTAAAATTATGTGATATTCCCTACGTTCCATCACAAGTTGTTGAGTCGCGAGGTATAGCAATTTCACAGCATATTCAGTGTGTCTTTTCTTTTTAATCGACGATGCCCCGTGCTCAGCAACAATTGCCTAGCAAGGGGATTCAGATGATTGTGTAATTTTTGAATGTAGCTTCTGCAAGACATTGCAACTTCCTCAGAAATTGTGGGTACATTTAAATCTCGATGGATGTTAACGTTTCTCATATACCAAGGCGCGTTTACAATAATTCGCAGACACTTGGATTGTATTCGCTGCAATTTTTCGATATTTGAGAGAGATGCGATGCCCCAAAACTGAATATCATAAGTCCAGATTGGCTTCAAGATTGCTTTACGATATATAATAGTACTTTGTATTTGAGATTCTACTTTGAGCTTTTGTGTAACAGCCACCATAATTGATTAATTTTAAGCTTGATCTGAGTTTTCTTTGGCTCTATGTGATTTTTCCAGGTCAGCCTTCTGTCGAGGTGAATACCCAAGTACTTTGTTGAGGAACATTGTGGAACTGATTGGCCATTAATTTTAAGTGGGGGGACATGTATCTAGCCTTAGCGTGAAGGTTACATGTACGCTCTTTGATTCATTGACTTTTACACGCCAGATTTCGAGCGAGAGCACAATATTGCTGTATCATCAGCAAAGGTCGATATGAACGTATAGTTATTGTTGGGCATATCTGAAGTATATACGAGATACAGTAAGGGGCCCAAAATGCTTCCTTGAGGAACGCCAGCGTGAATATCCAATAGATTTGTTGTGTAATCCTTGTGATGTACGAGAAATTGTCTTTTCGTGAGGTAGCTACTGAGCAATGAGGAGATATTTGCAGGCAGTAATAATTTGAGTTTGTAAATAAGGCCATCATGCCATACTTTATCGAAAGCTTCAGTGATATCAAGAAAGACTGCTGAGCAATACTTTTTTTCTTCAAAAGTGTTCCTTATCAGAGTTACAATGCGGTGGACTTGTTCAATTGTGCCGTGCTGTTTTCCAAATCCAAACTGATGTTGGGGAATCTGTTGGTTGAGATTAATAAATGGAGTTATATTCATGACAAGTAGCTTTTCGAATACTTTAGAGAGTAGTTATCACTATTATTTTCCTTTGTCTTAATACCTTTTCCATATACACTTAATTGCAGTTGACAAAGTATGAAGATACAAAAATATTAAAAATACATAAAAAATTAAAAAAAAAAAATATTTTTAATACACCGTTGGAAAGGAATATGTATGCCCTTGAATATGGTTTTAAATTTTTTATAGGTCAATAGTGATTATTTTCGAAAAAAAATTTTATTTTGATCCTAACTTTTAAAATGTTGAGTATAGGTTATAAATGTTATATATTAAAAGGTATTAAAAAGACCTTTTGATATCCATATTGAAAGAAAAAATGTCGAATTTAGTGAGTAATTTCGATCGCAAATTTTAACTTTGATCTTGAGCTCGTACATATATGGGCGTTAGCGAAAAACAATTTTGGTTTTCTATATTCACAAAAATATGCTCAATACGAAGAAATTTTTTTTTTTTCCTTTAAGTGGGCTGTTCTGTTCTGATATTTTTTCTTTAATGTTTAATAAATTTGGGTCTGGCTTAATTGTTTCTAATATTTTAGTAACGCTATTGTTGTTATTCGTTTCCTTAAAAATATTTATTTTGTAAGTTATGTCGTACTCCACGTGACCCGTATGATTAAGTGTAGTTATATTTATTTGAGCTCATTATTAACGATATGCGAACCTGTATTCGTGTTGAGCATAGAGACATATTCTCTGTGGCAACAAATCATCCAAATACACCATTATTATTTTTCCTTGAATATAGTTTTTTGCTATCATATTCTTTCACTGCTAATGATTTTGCTAAACTGGTATCTGCCATAGGGTTTTCTAGTAAAATGAGTTTTCCATTTTTTGCTTCCTTACACGGAAATTCAATGAACATATCATCTACATCAGAGACTCGCAAACAGTAATTATGTTTGCCATTGCTGGATGGGAAAGATGGGCCAACAATCCCTCTGGACGCCTGACTACCATGTTCCACAATCTTATTATCTGACGTGTAGGGTGTGTCGAGAAACTCAAAAGACTCATGACTAACTCCTTTCACTTCAGCTGGCCTACTTCTAGCAATATTTTCAAAATCCCAGCTTATTTTGGAGATCCCAGTTTATTGACCCGGTTTATGGCCCGACGTAGTTTCTCTGAAACTTTTTCAATTGTTTGCATTTGTGTCCTGGCTTTGTGGTGTATTGAGACCTGCATTGTCCCCCTATTGAACTGACTGTGAGAATACTCGTGTTTACGGGCTCCTCTGCAATTTCTTCTAACAAGCCTTCTTACCTAGCATATGGGTCTTAAGACCTCAAAGATCAGATGCAGGATGTTCTCGAGTACCCCTCTAACTTCTTTTGCAATGCTTGGTCTTCAAATCTCACGTATGCACTCTTAATACACTGCGTCGCTGTGGATTTTAAAAATGAACTGGAAATAGATCGAATACTGCGTTGAACGTTGTACGTAAAACATCTTATATATACTTCGCAGTATCTTACCGGCTGTGCCAACATGTTGTGTATTATTTTCCCAGAACACTTACTAAATACCTAACGCTAGACTCAAGGATGTAATACACAGGATTCGCACATAAACCCGAGCTCCTAAGTATTGCGAGTCCTACTATAACACTGGTTAGCTGAAAACGGTGTGAATTGTACTTGCGCTTTTATGTCTTCACATTATTACTGGTTCTATTCACATTACTTTCAATTAAAATTACTTATTTAACTAATTCTGGAGGGCCTCGTAGGGATCGCAGTATTTTAATTTTCACTATTGCTTGTCCACTGACAATTCACAACACAACCCCGTCTTTAGTAATCTTGCAGCTTACATGCAGTTTTTTCTAAAACTATCCAAAGACAAATCTACCCACATACCCTACCTTACCCTTCAATCTACAATCTATTCACACCAAATGTGTGTATGTATGTACTCATTGTGTTGGAAAGTAACTTTTCAATTCTTACACATGAGTAGTCCATATGACTTTAGTTATTATAGTATGCCTAAACATTGTTGGTATGCTTGCGTAAGAGCAAAACTACAAATTGTGTGGGAAACTGCTTTGTAAGCATTTGCACACCCAATTGCAACTCATGTGCCTCAATGTTTTGGGATTCCACAATTGTAAGAACTATTGGTATTTATTGTGGATTTCACGACAATGAGCATAGTGCATTTCACGACTATGAGGATTGTGTATTTCAGATTAATATGTATAAGGACTACCGCTTTTGTTGATGACCCCCGCAAACGAAAAAAGGACCACGATTTACGGATATGTACCTGGAATGTCCGATCCCTTTATAGGGAGGGTGCCTCTATCCAGCTGGTTGATGTCCTCGAAAAATACAGAGCTGACATCACCGCTCTCCAGGAAATGCGATGGACAGGACAGGTCTGCTCCAAAAGAGCGTCCTGTGACATCTACTACAGTTGCCATGCTGAAAGGCACGAATTAGGATGTGGATTTTTGGTCAGCAAGAGACTACGACATCTTGTCTCACAGTTCACGCCTGTGAACGAACGGCTGGCCACAATCCGCATCAAGGCAAAATTTTTCAACATCAGCCTTATATGTGCCCACGCTCCGACGGATGAGAAGGACAATGTGACCAAGGAGAGCTTCTTTCAGCGCCTCGAAGAAGCTTATGACCGCTGCCCCCGCCACGATATCAAAATCGTGCTTGGCGACTTTAATGCCAGGGTGGGCAAGGAAGGTACCTTTGGTCCAACTGTCGGAAAATTCAGCCTCCACCAGAATACCTCCGATAACGGAATGAGGCTGATCGACTTCGCCGCAGCACGAAACATGGTAATTGGTGGTACCAGATTCCAGCATCTCGACATCCACAAAGCGACATGGCTGTCTCCAGATCAACGTACAAGAAACCAAATTGATCATGTGGTGATTGACGGAAGGCATGCTTCCAGTGTGATGGACGTGAAATCGATCCGTGGTGCCAACATCGACTCGGATCACTACCTTGTTGCAGCTAAGGTGCGCACACGCCTATGTGTCGCAAATAACAAGAGAAGTCCCACACAGAGAAAGCTCGACGTCAGTAAGCTGCGATCACCAGAGACAGCAGATGCATTTTCCACTCGACTATCGGATCTGCTTATGCAGAACACTCCCCCACTTGATGATACATGCGCACGGTGGACACATATATCCCACTCCATGACTACTGCTGCCGAGGAGGTAATCGGTTACTACCGGCCTCTGAGGAATGAGTGGTATGATCAGGAGTGTCGCGACGCTACCGCAGAGAAAGACGCCGCCTACAGAAAAACCCTGCGTGCAGGCGTAACGCGAGCTGTTAAGTACCGGTATAGACAGAAAAGGAGTGCAGAGAGACGTCTTTTCAGGCGCAAGAAGAGGGAGTTGGAAAGACGCGAGTGTGAGGAGATAGAGATGTGTACCGACAAGAATGAGACTCGAAAATTCTTCGAAAAGATCAAGCGCCTGAGTGGAGGTTTAAATCCCGGAGCCTCTTCTTGTCGTGATGGAAATGGGAATCTGGTTACAGATGTCCAGAGTGTACAGAGCCTATGGAGGGAACACTTCTCCACGTTACTGAATGGCGATGCTACGAACAATTCCGCCAGTGGAGGAGTTTGCCCGATAACCCCAATTACAGATGATGGTGTTGATATTTCACCACCCGACTATGACGAGGTTGAAACGGCCATTTTAAGGCTGAAGAACAACAAAGCTGCAGGTGCTGATGGCCTGCCTGCCGAGTTGTTTAAGACCGGAGGCGATGAGCTGCTCACCCGCATGCACCAGCTCATAAGCAGAATATGGTCGGATGAAAGCATGCCTGATGATTGGAGGCTCAGTGTTCTCTGTCCTGTACATAAAAAAGGAGACCCCACAATTTGCGCCAACTACCGTGGAATAAGTCTCCTGAGCATCGCATACAAGGTTCTATCGAGCGTACTGTGTGAAAGGTTGAAGCCTATGCTCAGCAACCTGATTGGACCTTATCAGTGTGGCTTCAGACCTGGTAAATCCACCATCGACCAGATTTTCACACTGCGCCAAATCCTGGAGAAGACCCAAGAAAAACAGATCGACACACACCAGCTATTTGTTGATTATAAAGCCGCTTTCGACAGTCCGGTAAGGGATTACCTCTACGCAACAATGTCTGACTTCAGTATTCCTGCAAAGCTCATTCGACTTTGTAGAATGACACTGCATAACTCCCGTTGTGCAGTGAAAATTGGGAAGGACCTCTCCGCACCGTTTAATACCGAACGGGGTTTCAGACAAGGTGATTCGTTATCGTGCGACTTCTTCAATCTTATTATGGAGAAAATAATACGAGCTGCTGATCTACGACATAATGGCACTATCTTCAACAAAAGTGTCATGCTGTTAGCGTATGCCGACGATATTGACATAATCGGCATGAACACGCGAGCAGTCAGTGCAGCATTCTCAGAGTTGGAAAGAGAGTCGCGTCGGATGGGTCTCACGGTGAACGAGGGCAAGACGAAGTATCTAGTGTCAACAAACAAAGAGTCTCGGCGTCTTGGACAGCACGTCACTATTGATAACTACGCTTTTGAAGTAGTAAGGGACTTTGTCTATCTTGGAACCAGCATTAACAGCAGTAATGACGTCAGCTTGGAGATCATGCGTAGGATAACTCTTGCTAACAGGTGTTACTTTGGGCTGAGTAAGCAATTGAGAAGTCGAGCCCTCTCTCGAAGAACGAAAACTACACTCTACAAGTCTCTCATCATGCCTGTCCTAACATATGGCGCTGAAGCCTGGACAATTTCCACCTCGGATGAGCGAATACTTGGAGTTTTCGAGAGAAAAGTCCTACGCAAGATATTTGGACCTATTTGCGTTGGTGGCGAGTACCGAATAAGGTACAACCATGAGCTGTACGAGCTGTATGCCGATATTGACATAGTAAAGCGCATCAAAATCCAGCGGCTGCGCTGGCTAGGTCATGTCGAGCGAATGGAAGAACACGCTCCAGCTAAGAAGGTGTTATATTCGGAACCCGCTGGAGGACGACGCAAAAGAGGAAGACCAAACCTCCGGTGGAAAGACCAAGTACTGGAGAACCTGACGGGGCTTGGAATTTCTAACTGGCGCCAGTTAGCGAAGAACAGAGATGGCTGGCGAAGCATGTTATTTTCGGCCTAAATCGATATTCGGTTGTTATGGCCACATAAGTAAGTAAGTAAGTATGTATTTTACAATTGTGGGAGATATGTCGCCAGGCAAAATATTCATATGCCCATAATTTGGTTCACAACAGATGAAGGAATATATCATTTGTGTTTTATTTCAAAATTCTTCTTACTTTTTGGCCAGAGTAGTATCATATTTACCCCAATGTACATGAAAATCCGCTCATCGAATTACAATTCAACGCGATGAATTGCAACTGATGTGATTGTATGCATGAACACTATGACTTTCCATTTACAGGTTCCCTAATTCTAATTAACTCTTCAAATGGCCAAATGTATGTACCATGTGCAAATTCATTCACTCACTCCTCCGATGATGTTTCATAGTACTTCTCTTCTTCTATTTCTTATTTCTTTTCTTTCTTTTAGTAACCTATACTTGTTCCTTTTTTTGAACAGGAAAACTGAAAAAACTTAAATTAGATTTTTTACTCTTAAATACATAGTTTTACTGTACTCCAACAACAGAATGCAATGTGCAAATGTAAGCGAAATATTCTTTCATTGCATTACGCTGAAGTGATGTCATATGCACATATAATATCATAAAAAAGTTGTATTTTCCTTTTATTATTAACTAGTTTATTATTATATATAATTATGCTTGTATAAGAAAGTAAAAACATTGAATATTTAAGCAAATATTTTTTAATGGAATCACGATAAACAATTCTATTATTTAAAGAAAATATATGAAGAATTTTTGTAACTTGGCATTTCGGTAAATCTTTTAAAATATGCTTATATATAAGTTGCATGATTTCTATTGTTATGAACTTTTTTATTCCTCCGTCCTATGTAAATAGATGTGGTTACTGGACTGTTAATATGTAGTGCATATGGTCGTATGGTCCAGTCCAGATAGGGCTAAACTTATTTTTTCTCGTCTGATTTTTCAATAATACCTTCTCTCCTATTTTCAAAACTACTTGATCCCTTTATCATAATGAATTTTAGATGATTTTTTGGTCTTTTCTTGATTTTCTCTAACTAGCTCATGTGACCTCTGTAGTTGGTATTTCAATACTTTATTTTGGTCATCTGCATTGCACAACGATGATCTTTTTGTTTTCAAATTTTTCGGCATATCGATATGAAAACCGTATAGAACACTAAATGGAGTTCCGCTCGCAAAGACGATCGACGCAAAGTCGATATCCTATTCGGGTCCAATTTCACCCTGCGATAGAACAGCACCCAAAGCACCGTTGCTGGCATCTGCTGTCAGCATAATATGTTTGAAAAAATCAGGGTAAGCTAAATTGGGTGGAAAGCAAATTGCTTCCGTTATCTGTTCTAAAGATTTCTGACATTTTTCAGTCCATTTAAATTTCGCCTCTTTTCCGAGTAGTAGAGTTATTCACCAAAAAGGTCGGCAATATTCTCCACTAAACCCGCCTCGAAGGTGCCGACTGGAAATAGATACCACAGTTTAGCCTGTACGATGTCAGGCGATATCTAGCTAAGATAAGGGTTAGTTGTTGAGTGTTTGTTACTCTTTAATAGTACAACATTCGGCAACGTACTCTTATCACTGTCGGGGGTAAGGCGCTGGGTTAAGGTGTTATGCGATCCGAGCCGAAAATCATCCTGACTGGGGGCCCGTTCAAATAGCCCAGTCGCTAACGTGAGCTTACTGATACCTGGCGCCCTCCGTAATAAGTAGCCTTACCTGCGTACTGCGAATCTCTGCGCAGGCGGATATTTACTTCTTCGCAACTCGTGGGAACAACATCGATTATAAAAACCCAAAAACCGGATCTCGATCCAAAAATCTGGGGTTGCAGGGGTGTTAACGGGTGGAACGGCTGACAATAAGTCTTCACCAGAGGCCGAGCTGTTAACTGCACCATTCGTTCCCACATCTGGAACTCAGGGCGAAATTCCTGCTGATAGCCTCGAGCGAAGTAGTGCTGATAGCCTCGGCGGGAAAAGTAGTAGAGGGGGTGGCGGAAAATGAGGCTTCTAAAGAAGCCGAGCTTTTAGCCAGCCAAAAACCAATGGCAGCATCTGTCGTAGCGGACGGAACGGGTCTCGAAAGATCAAAGCCGGCGGCTGCGATGGTGTTGAACGAAGGGGACGGTGTCACCAGGTCGGCAGGGAAGCCGGTTTTTAGGCAGCGTAAAATAACCGGCCGAACATCTGCAGGCGTGGACGAAGACGCTCCTAGTGGAGCGGAATCGTTAGCTTTATCAGGTATAAGAGACGATAACGGAGTCTCCAGATCAGAGCGAATCCTCTTGAAGTAACGGGAGAAGCAGAAGCGAAAGAGACAACGTAAAAAGGCCATGAAGTCGTCAGAGAAGACCATTGAGCAGCTCTCGTGCCAACTCAGTGGACTTCTGCTAGATGAGTCGACTTTGGAGGTGGACAAGAGGTGGATGTTGGGAAGGATGGACAACCGTCCCTTGAGAAGGTTGATAATTCTTCCACGCAGACACTGAAAGGGGCAAGGGCTCGGAGAGATGAACGGCCAATTATAAAGGCCGTCCTTATATATTATATGGCACCTGGACCGAACAGTCTTGGCAGAGCGCCTGAACGTCGTGCTGAGTAGGCAAAGGGCGAGGAAGACTAAAGCGTCGTTATGGGAGTCATGGACTTGTCACTAGACGGGCGCCTTCACTCATCTGTATCTTTGTTGGATGCCATGGAGTCCATTGAAGACGATGTCAATGACATTGGATTTGTCGGCAGGGCAAAGGTGGAGAGCGGATTGACTGTAATAAGGTGCAAAAACCAGCTATCCAAGCAATGGCTGTGCAAGACAGTGGAGCACCTAACCGGTTTGTGGGAGGGTGCAAAGCTCAAATGTGACAGCCTAACTGCCTTGTCGGCAAAGAAGAAGATGGTGATTGTTGCTCATGGCAATGCTGTGGCCAGCGACATCATCCTCAGAAGGCTACAGTGCCATAACGTCTGTGTGAAGGACACTTCGAAATGAAGTGTTATCCGCACAGAAGAGTTTGGCGAGGCAGAAAGGGCAGGTGTCGTACTCACCGTGCTGTGTCCCAAGGAGGACGCGGAGGCCATTAAGATCGCAGGGGGGAGACTCAACAGGCCGTCGTTAAATTCCAGAAAGATGCAATATGAGGGGTGCGACGCGGCTCCTGGCGTGGGGCTAGTTGCAGATTCTGCAAGGAAGAAGCCATTAGGGCGAAAGATGTTCTCGCGCCAGGAACCACTAAATGTGTGTCAACTCAATATTCACCACAGCAAAGCAGCATCAGCAATGATGGTGCGGAACTTCGATGAGGATGAGTTTGACATTGCACTTGTTCAGGAACCCTGAATCCTTCATGGATGGATCAAAGTCCTATCTGCACAAAAGACCACTTTGTTTTATCCACAAACAGAGGGGAAGTTGAGGACATGTATTTTAGTTAAACATGGGATACGTGCGATTCTAATGTCTAACTTGTGCTCACCGGATCTCACAGTAGTGAGAATAGGTGACGGTGCGGAATCATTTATGATCGCATCAGCATACCTTCTATACGATTCTCCAGACGGACCACCATGCAGAGAGGTGGAAGCTTTAGTGAGATTCTGTGATGGAAAGGGGGTTGGTCTGATCTTAGGCTGCGATGCCAATGCGCACAGTTCTGTGTGGGGCAGCAGCAATGAAAACTATAGAGCAGAGTGTCTACTCGAATTTATAAAAAGATTTGGTCTACAAGTTGCCAATAGGGGAACAGAACCGACCTTTGTCGACGCACGTCGTTCCGAGGTCATGGATGTTACCCTGACGGATGTCAAAATGTTGAACAAGATTTTGGACCACTGAGCCATTCAGTTTGGGGTTACGTCCGATAAAAGATATAGGAACGACTTTAGAATGGTAAGGATACCGAAACGTACGGATTGTTCAAGGTACTGTAAAGTTCGTGAAGAATTATTGCCAAGAAGGAGTAAGAGACCTAGAACAACCGCAGATGTTGAGTATCAGTTGAGGCCTATCAGCTCAGCCATGATCAAAGCATTTGAAACTTCATGTCCTCTGTCGGTAGTGGACGAAAGAGACCCCACTCCATGGTGGAATTGGAAACTGGAATCCATGAAAAAGTAGACAAGGAAGGCTTTTAATAGTCACATGAGTGGGGATCCCAACGCATGGGACGGCTACAAGTCAAAGAAAAGAGAGCTGAAAAAGACTCTACGCAACCGTAAAAGGAAAACGTGGAGGGAATTCTGCTCAAATATGAAAGATATGACCGATGTATGTAGATTACAGAATATTATATAAAGAGACCCGGTTTCAAAGTTGGGATTAATTCGCAAAACGAATGGATCCTTTACAGAGACATTGCGAGAGTCACTGAAATATCTGATGGAGGTGCATTTTCCAGGAAGCTTTAGATCGGAAGACCCTTGGGAAGCCACCCGCAAGAGTTCAAACAGAGATAAAAGATTGGAAGCTGAAAGGATAGTCACCAGAGATGGAGTGATAAACGCCATCAAGCGTTTCTCTCCATTCAAAACAGCGGGTAAAAAAGGGATATTTCCAGCTCTACTTCAGTGGGGTGCAGAAGCTCTGGTAGACAGGCTTCTGGGTATAATTACTACTTACCTAGCTACAGGATATATCCCGACTCAATGGAAAGAGACTAAGGTTGTCTTTTTTCCAATGCCGGAAAAAGGAACTACTCGGAGGCTAAATCTTTCCGGCGGGTTAGCTTGACCTCTTTTCTGCTTAAATTTATGGAGGAACTACTGGCGGACTACATGGAAAAGACAGCGCTTCTGACTAAACCACTGAACAAGTGTCAGCACTCATAGAGACCTGACAAATCCACTGAAACGGTCCTGTATGAACTCGTTCGGGTAGCGGAGAGAGAACTGTCTTGTGGAGGGATATCTATGTCTACTTCTATGGATATAGAAGGTGCCTTCGATAAGATTGGTTTCGATAAACTAAGGATGACCCTTGCTGCTCGTGAAGTTAGCCCAACCATTATAAGGTGGGTGGGCAGAATTCTGAGGAAAAGGGCAACAAACTTTCAAAATCGGAGTTACAGACTCAGAGGTAGGGTAGGCAAAGGGTGTCCACATGGGGGCATATTATCGCCCATTCTTTGGAACATCACGGTCGATTCCCTATTCCAGCTTCTGGACTCAAAAGACATACATACCGTCGGGTATGCAGATGACATAGCAGCAATGGTGAGTGGCAAGTTCCTGAACATTATTTGTGATACCATGAGAGGTGCGCTCAAAATGGTTGAAGAATGGTTCACGGAACAAAGACTCTCTGTAAATGCTAGTAAGTCGGAAACAGTACTTTTTACTAAAAGGAGGACTGGGCTAACAATAGATTCCCTTAGGCTTTTTGGATCGAACAGCAACGTCTCCAAGGAAGTAAAGTATCTAGGTGTTATTCTGGAAAACAAGGTGACTTGGAATAGTCATGTCGATGACAAGATCCAGAAGGGCAAGCGGGTATTACATCAGTGTAAGAGAGTGTTCGGTCCCATGTGGGGAATTACTCCCAGAGCAGCGCACTGGATCTACACAACGATGGTAATCTCCTTAATGCTGCTGTGGTCTGGTGGCCTAAGGTCACCCAAAAGACGACGAAAAGCAAGTTAGATAGGGTACAAAGAATGGCTTGTATTGGGATTACCGGAGCTATCCGGACGAACCCAGTAGAAGCATTGGAAGTCTTTCTCGGGCTGCTGCCGTTGGATTTGCATATTATGAAGTCAGCGCCATTAACAGCATTACGTCTGAGACAACCAATAATTGGTATGGATTCGGCACGGAGATAGGGCTCAGGGGCATCCTGTCACTGTTGTAAAGTGTAAAGGAGGCACAAATGCCAATGGAAGGAATGGGTAGACTAAAGGTGATTGGAAAGTCACACAGAACACTCATTGAAGACGGCCTCACACATGATGCATGTGTCTGTATTTTTACAGATGGTTCATTAATGGATGGCAGAGCGGGTGTTGGAATCTTCTGTAAAGAGTTGGGACTGGCATGCACTCTGAATCTGGGAAGATACGTATCAGTCTATCAAGCAGAAATGCTTGGTCTAATGTATACGCTAGACCATCTACTGGATGGAAAGTTGCAAGGTAAGAAAATCTTACTAGCACTCGATAACCAGACTGTGGTCAGTAAACTGCAACAACCTACGGTATCTTTTAAGTTGGAGCTCGGATGTGTTCAGAAACTTAATGGCTGTGCTCGTAGTACTGCGATTACTCTTATGTGGGTGAAGGGACTTATTGGTATAGAACAGAATGAAGATGCAGACGCCTTGGCTAGACAAGGATCTGAGGCTGAATTTTATGGACCGGAACCAGTAGTTGCTCTCAGCAGCGGGACGGTGAAGGCAAAGGTCGAAGAGTGGGTAAAGAAACTTCATCTCACGAGATGGGAGAACTTATCTATTTGTAGACAGGCAAAGGCTTCGTTGAGGCTATCAAAGGGCAGTGAATCGGGGAGGGCTCTCAGTATAGGACGAATGACTCTAACCTGGTTGACTGCATTAATAACTGGGGAAGGCTATTTCAGGTATCACCTCAGCAAGATGGGTTTTGTTGAATTGGAGGATTCTGACATTTGCAGATTATGCATGGAAGAGGCAGAGACAGCGGCGCACATAGTGTGCCAGTGTCCTGCATTGGCAAGCAGGAGGAAGTCCACACTGGATCGCCAATTTATTGATGAACTCTAAATGTGGAACATACCCCATAAAGACATGCTTGAAATAACGCGTGATGTTATTATGAAGAAGGAAGTAAAAGAATTCTGCAACCGAACAAATAATTAACACACTGCTTGGTGCGGTTTATGGGCTGGTGGAACTGATGGTGGCAGGCAACAACGTAATTGTAAATGGTGATCGTTACAGACATGTGTGCAACCCATTTTTGCCAATTGTATGACCCAAATATTTGATTTTCTCAGAAACGAAAACACATTTGTCCCGTGCTAATTTCAGCCCTGCATCTGTTAACATCACCAGCCTTTCTATATGCAATTTCCTATTCGGTGCTGTATTTAAAATGCCATCTAAAAAGACAACTACTCCATTTAATCCAATTAATAACTTGTCCAATATTGCTGGTGCGGATGCCACACCTTAAACCAATCGACTATATTGGAAAAGACCTTTCGACGTCGAAATTGTTTTAAGCTAATTAGAACCATCACCAAGTTGAATCTGTGGGTACGCCATTGACATATTTAATTTACTGTATATATGGTGGTGTTTTCGCAGGGTAACGTGTCGAACTGCCTCAACCGAGTAGGGCTAGCTCAATCCTTTTTGAACTCATCACAAGTCAACTCAATGGACGTCATGTAGTTTGTTCTGCGCGGTATGTGATGTCACCTTGATTTCTTAATGGGGGTCTTTCACATGGAGACCACCGGGCAAGGTCTTCCTGGCACCCGCTGGGTGGCGGCTAAAGTGAGTCGCGAAAAGCTCCTCGGTTAGAGATTGTGCGTTGGGTTTGGGACCCACCACTTAAAATCTTCCTCCAGTGAATGATAAGGAATATCCGTTTTCTTGACTACAAAAAAATACAAGACTGACATCACCGTACTTTAGGAAATGCGATGGACGGGACAGGGTTGCTCTAAAAGAGCATCCTGTGCTATATATTGCAGCTGCCATGAGGAGAAGCACAAACGTGGATGTGGATTTGTTGTCAGTATGAGACTACGAGATCTTGTCTCGCAGTTCACACTTGTGAATGAGCGGCTATCCATAAAGCCACGTGGCTGCCTCCAGATCAATTAACAAAAAACCAAATTGATCACGTGATGTTTGACGGAAGGTATGCTTCCAGTGTGATAGATGTAAAATCGATCCGTGGTGTCAACTTCGACTCGGTTCATTACCTTGTTGCAGCTAAAGTGCGAACACGTTTATGTGTCGCAAAGAACAACCAAAGTCCACACAGAGAAGGATTGGCGTCAATAAGCTGCAATCACCCGAGACAGCAAATGCTTTTACCACTCGATTCTCGGATCTGCTTCTGCAGAACACTCCCCTCTTGCTGATACATGCGTACAACCCTGCGTGCATGTGCCATGGAGCTGTTAATATGCGGTACAGAGAAGTGAGGAGTGCGGAGAGACGTATTTTCAGGCGTAAGAAGAGAGAGCTAGAAAAACGCGAGTGTAAGGAGATCGATATGTGTAGAGACAGGAATGAGACTCGGAAATTCTATGAGAAGATCAAGATCAGTGTGGCTTCACCTGGTAAATCCACCATCGCCAAATTTATGAGCTGCTGATTTACGACATAATGGCATTATCTTCAACAAAAATGTCATGCTGTTAGCATGACATATTGATATAATCGGCATGAACACGCATGTAGTCGGTGCAGCTTTCTCAAAGTTGGAAAGAGAGTCGCGTAGAATGGGTCTTTCGATGAACGAAGGCAAGATGAAGCATCTAGTATCAACAAACAAAGTTTCCAAGCATCTTGGGCAGCACGTCATTGTTGATAACTACGCGTTTAAAGTAGTGAAGGACTTTACCTATTTTGGAACCTACATTAACACCAGTAATGACGTCAGCCTGGATATATTTCGAAGGTTCACTCTTGCTAACAGGAAGAACGCGCTCTAGCTAAAAAGGTGTTCTATTCGGAACCCGCCGGTGGACGATGCTGAAGAGGCAGACCTAACCTACTGTGGAAAGACCAAGCACTGCAAAACTTGACAGCGCTTGGAATTTCTAACTGGCGCTAGCTAGCCAAGGAAAGAGTTGACGGGCGGAGCATGCTAGATTCGGCCTAAATCGATTTTCGGTTGTAATGGCCACATAAGTAAGTAAGTAAGTAATTCAAATCCAATCTCAAAGTAGTCGCCTTATATCTGAAATCGATGGCGAAGAGGATGATGGTCTCCATTTGTGTGATGTAATGAATAATTTTGCTGATAATTTGGTTCCTTTCAACGATTTCACAGTGTTGCATACCCCAGCACCAACCTCCACACCATTAACAAGCAAAACCAAAACTTCGAAAACGATCCCCTTTAATAAAAAATCGTTTCAACAGAGAAAAAATGGTGACTCTTGTTCAATGCCTGGAGTATTTCCCAATTTCCCAGTGCCTCTATATAAATTGTGGAATAATGAACCCCACAAAAATTTAGGGTTACCGCAAAGATTGCACAATAGATCAAGTCTAGTCGCAGTGCATAAGGGTCTGTTAATATAATTTACCAATGTAAACCATAACGTTTGTCGTGGTGTAAAACCTCATGAGCTTCATTATTCTTCATTATGAAAAATATGCCATGTTTCGCCAAAGGCCGAATCCAAACATAACAATTGCCGAATTTTGTACATTAATTCGCATTTTGATTATAAGCTGCTATAATTATCAAAGCAGTGATCGGTGCATGTGGCCCAATAATGAAGATCTGCGCTACGAATTGGTAGTTTACAGCATGAGGAAAAACCGATTCAATGAAATTTTACAGTGCCTCCACTTTGAAGACACCAATAAAGATGGAAATTACGCCCGTTAACTAATCGTCTGAAGAAAAATATGTTTTCTGAAAATGTACAGCTCCTCTAATTTCTATGATTCATAATTTTCCTTAAGAAGTACAAGCCTTGCATTTTCCGTTTAGTTTGTCAATCTATTCACATTATTCACATTGTTGATGCATTTAAAATCTCAAGGATATACGTTCTTCACAGGAACTATCCGGGAGAATAGTCTTCAAAAAGTTGTCCGTTGCCAATGAAAAAAATGAGCTGAGAAAAGAAACGCGTGGTAGTGCTTCATTTGTGGAAAGTCACATGTGCTGTTGTGATGGGATACATATATACTGTTGTGTGTATCCCATGTACCTTGCTTCCCATGTTGGAAGCAATCCAACAAATGAACTTAAGATATTCAACAGTTGCGTAGATGAATCAATGTCCTTCGTCTATGTGCAATTACCGAATATAACAAGTATGTGCGTGGTGTTGACCACATGGATCATAATATTTCACTTTATCACATAGCTTATAAAGGAAAGAAGAGGCAGAATTCAATTTATAATACATGACAATTACACAAATCTTATGAAGTAGACATTTTGCGCCATGGTCGTCACGTGAGTTAAGGACTTGACTTGGTATTATCGAAAAAAAAATATATATATCGTAGTGCGCCTAGTTGTACTTTTTATACATATTCTCAGTTCATAAAATGTAATAATACTGCCGAGCCATAGTTCGGTCAGCTGCTTTTTTTTTGTTGAATAGATATATGTACATGTGCCTTATTGTTAATATGTTTATGAGTATATTATCATAAATGTGTGGATTTCTGTGTTTACAAATATGTTATCGGTATTTTTTTGTGTTCATTTCTTCGTTATTTCCCAAAAGAAAAATACATCTTGTGTGGAAAAAATGACTAAATACAATTTTCATTCCACTAAACGCTGCAGTTCGCGCAGAAAAAATGCAATTAATTGATAGTTACTTAATAATAAATAAATAATAATAATACGAGATAATAGTACTTATTTGATTCCGAAAGAATTTAGAATTAGAATTAGATTATGCTTGATCATATTATTTCGAATTTTATAAACAGTAATTAGTGTCTGCATAATAGAGATTTTCTTAATATCAAGTCTATTTACATATAAATCACTAGTAGGTGTCTCTTGAGGAAAAGTTAATATGTTTTTAACAATCCTGTTTTGAATCCTTTGTATCTCGTTTATTTTTTGTGCACTACACCGAGTCCATATAGTATTGAGGTAATTTATTTGTGACATGAATCCACAGAGTGTAATTATGATCTATCATCTGACCACTCACCCACGGTAATATCTATAAAATCACCAAGCCCACAAGGCAATTGCGTTAGAAAGAAAATAGACTGGTTAAAATTCAAGAAATATATAAATTCCCATCTTCCTCTGAGTACTGTATTAAGAAATGGACATGATGTAGACTCAGCACTCGAAAAATTCATCCAGCTGCTCTCATTAGCTCTCAGCTCAGCCACCTGCACAAAGGTATGCAAGCAATCAAACTATAGCCCATACACACCAGCTGACATTGAATTGCTAGTAAGACAGAAAAGAAGACTCCGAAGACAATGGCAAGAATTCAGATCACCGAATCTGAAAACAGAGCTACAGCACTGCACTCGAAAGTTAAAGCAAGCCTTAAAAAATAAAAACAACAAAGAGTTAGAAGAGCATATAGCGAAATTAACACATGGTGAAGCGTCAGACTACTCTTTGTGGAAATCAGCAAAAAACTCAAATCGGCCAATTCTCACTGATTCCCCCATCCGTTTGAGTGACGGTAATTGGGCTAGAAGCAACCGTGAGAAGGGTTTGGCTTTTGCAAACCACCTAAAAAGTGTGTTTGCACCCAATCCACCCTCTTCACAGTCATCATTACCAAAATTAACTTCTCAACCTTGCTCAATAACGCTCAAAATTAAAAAAAGGACATATTTAAAGCAATTTATAAAGATTTAAACCCAAAAAAATCACCTGGTCCAGATAAAATTACCGGTAAAATGATAAAAGAGCTACCTCCGGCTTCAGTAATTCATCTGATGCACATTTTCAATGCTATCCTTCGTATTAAACACTATCCCAAATGCTGGAAAACTTCAAAAATTATTATGATAGCAAAACCAGGAAAAGACCCTACAAAGGTTGCATCGTACAGACCTATCAGCCTCCTGCCTCTACTCTCTAAAGTATTCGAAAAGCTACTTGTCATGAATATAACTCCATTTATTAATCTCAACCAACTGATTCCTCAACATCAGTTTGGATTTAGAAAACAGCACGGCACAATAGAACAAGTCCACCGCATTGTAACTCTGATAAGGAACACTTTTGAAGAAAAAAAGTATTGCTCAGCTGTCTTTCTTGATATCACTCAAGCTTTCGATAAAGTATGGCACGATGGCCTTATTTACAAACTCAAACTATTACTGCCTGCAAATGTCTCCTCATTGCTTAGTAGCTACCTCACGAAAAGACAATTTCTCGTACATCACAAGGATTACTCAACAAATCCATTGGATATTCACGCTGGCGTTCCTCAGGGAAGCGTTTTGGGCCCCTTACTGTATCTCTTATACACTACAGATATGCCCAGCAATAACTATACATTTATATCGACCTTTGCAGATGATACGGCAATATTGTGCACTCGCTCTAACCCCATAGAAGCTACTAAACTCCTGCAGACTCATATCGATTCTCTCGAAATCTGGCTAGCAAAATGGCGTATAAAAGTCAATGAATCAAAGAGCGTACATGTAACCTTCACGCTAAGGCCAGATACATGTCCCCCACTTAAAATTAATGACCAATCAGTTCCACAATGTTCCTCAACAAAGTTCTTGGGTATTCACCTCGACAGAAGGCTGACCTGGAAAAATCACATAGAAGCAAAGAAAACTTAGATCAAGCTTAAAATTAATCAGTTATGGTGGCTGTTACACAAAAGATCAAAGTTGAATCTTGAATACAAAGTGCTATTATATAAAGCAATCCTGAAGCCAATCTGTACTTATGGTATTCAGTTTTGGAGCACCGCATCTCTCTCAAATATCGAAAAATTGCAGCGAATACAATCCAAGTGTCTGCGAATTATTGTAAACGCGCCTTGGTATATGAGGAACGTTAACATCCATCGAGATTTAAATGTTCATCCGAATCCCCTTGCTAGGCAATTGTTGCTGAGCACGGGGCATCGTCGATTAAAAAGAAAAGACACACTGAATATGCTGTGAAATTGCTATACCTCGCGACTCAACAAATTGTGATGGAACATTGGTAATATCACATAATTTTAGTTAGTTGGTAAGATTTGATCACTTATTGTTAGTTTCTAAGTAATTTTAGAAAGATCCAATAAATAAAAAAAATAAAAAAATGAAATATGAAATATTAAATATTGTTTTTATTTCGATATAATGCAAAATTTAATGGAATTAATTTCATTTTTAATTTATTTACATGTTCATTCCAATTCAAATTTGAGTGGAAACATATTCCTAACTACTTCATAGTTTCCACTCTAATAATTTTAATGTTATTATAAGTTATTTCTGAAAGCTCATTTGAATTTGGAAACTGTTTAATATTGTCAAAAATCATAAAAATTGTTTTTTTTTTTTAAATTAATACTTAGTAAATACCTATCAAACCTTTGCTGTATTTTTTCTAAGTGTACTCGTATATTTATTAATAATTCTTCAAACGAATTAGTTGCATACATGACATCATCTGCATAAAATTGTGACGTTCCTTTTAATTCCAGTTTGAAAATATTAATTATGTCAATGAGAAATAGAGTAGCCGCTAGTTTTGAGACATAGGGTACACCTACTTTAACATCACGTGCTGAACTTGTTGTTCCATTTTCTGGAACTAATGTTTTTCGTTTTGTTAAAAAATTGTTTAATAATTTCAGATTTTTCCAGTTATTCCTACTTCAGCTAGTGTCCTGATTAGTATTTTCAAGTTAACTGAATCGAAGGCTTTAGACAAATCAATTGACAAAAAAGCTACAAACTTGTTATCAAATATTTGCTTGCTATTAGTTACTTTTGACAAATGAACTTTTATTTTGTAGCAAGGGGTATAATCCTATGATCTGATATTGGATTATCATCTAAATCAAACACGTAATCATAACTTAATTTATCAGTCATAACATTTATTGTGCTTTTGTGACCATTTCTTTACTTAAATTATTGAAACATTGAAAACCGTGATCATAGATGGTACTGATGTAGTTTATAGTGTCATTGTAATTGCACATCAAATTTATATTAAAATCGCCCACCACAATAGCGTTTTTAACTCTTAATACCTCCTCTTCGAACGCTTCTACCAAATATTGCACATCAGAGGAACAGTTTTTATATACACTTACTTACTTTCTTACTTATGTGGCCATAACAACCGAATATCGATTTAGGCCGAAAATAACATGCTTCGCCAGCCATCTCTGTTCTTCGCTAGCTGGCGCCAGTTAGAAATTCCAAGCGCCGTCAGGTTCTCCAGTACTTGGTCTTTCCACCGGAGGTTTGGTCTTCCTCTTTTGCGTCGTCCTCCAGCGGGTTCCGAATATAACACCTTCTTAGCTGGAGCGTGTTCTTCCATTCGCTCGACATGACCTAGCCAGCGCAGCCGCTGGATTTTGATGCGCTTTACTATGTCAATATCGGCATACAGCTCGTACAGCTCATCGTTGTACCTTATTCGGTACTCGCCACCAACGCAAATAGGTCCAAAGATCTTGCGTAGGACTTTTCTCTCGAAAACTCCAAGTATTCGCTCATCCGAGGTGGAAATTGTCCAGGCTTCAGCGCCATATGTTAGGACAGGCATGATGAGAGACTTGTAGAGTGTAGTTTTCGTTCTTCGAGAGAGGGCTCGACTTCTCAATTGCTTACCCAGCCCAAAGTAACACCTGTTAGCAAGAGTTATCCTACGCATGATCTCCAAGCTGACGTCATTACTGCTGTTAATGCTGGTTCCAAGATAGACAAAGTCCCTTACTACTTCAAAAGCGTAGTTGTCAACAGTGACGTGCTGTCCAAGACTCCGGGACTCTTTGTTTGTTGACACTAGATACTTCGTCTTGCCCTCGTTCACCGTGAGACCCATCCGACGCGACTCTCTTTCCAACTCTGAGAATGCTGCACTGACTGCTCGCGTGTTCATGCCGATTATGTCAATATCGTCGGCATACGCTAACAGCATGACACTTTTGTTGAAGATAGTGCCATTATGTCGTAGATCAGCAGCTCGTATTATTTTCTCCATAATAAGATTGAAGAAGTCGCACGATAACGAATCACCTTGTCTGAAACCCCGTTCGGTATTAAACGGTGCGGAGAGGTCCTTCCCAATTTTCACTGCACTTTCGTCATAGTCGGGTGGTGAAATATCAACACCATCATCTGTAATTGGGGTTATCGGGCAAACTCCTCCACTGGCGGAATTGTTCGTAGCATCGCCATTCAGTAACGTGGAGAAGTGTTCCCTCCATAGGCTCAGTACACTCTGGACATCCGTAACCAGATTCCCATTTCCATCACGACAAGAAGAGGCTCCGGGATTTAAACCTCCACTCAGGCGCTTGATCTTTTCAAAGAATTTTCGAGTCTCATTCTTGTCGGTGCACATCTCTATCTCCTCACACTCGCGTCTTTCCAACTCCCTCTTCTTGCGCCTGAAAAGACGTCTCTCTGCACTCCTTTTCTGTCTATACCGGTACTTAACAGCTCGCGTTACGCCTGCACGCAGGGTTTTTCTGTAGGCGGCGTCTTTCTCTGCGGTAGCGTCGCGACACTCCTGATCATACCACTCATTCCTCAGAGGCCGGTAGTAACCGATTACCTCCTCGGCAGCAGTAGTCATGGAGTGGGATATATGTGTCCACCGTGCGCATGTATCATCAAGTGGGGGAGTGTTCTGCATAAGCAGATCCGATAGTCGAGTGGAAAATGCATCTGCTGTCTCTGGTGATCGCAGCTTACTGACGTCGAGCTTTCTCTGTGTGGGACTTCTCTTGTTATTTGCGACACATAGGCGTGTGCGCACCTTAGCTGCAACAAGGTAGTGATCCGAGTCGATGTTGGCACCACGGATCGATTTCACGTCCATCACACTGGAAGCATGCCTTCCGTCAATCACCACATGATCAATTTGGTTTCTTGTACGTTGATCTGGAGACAGCCATGTCGCTTTGTGGATGTCGAGATGCTGGAATCTGGTACCACCAATTACCATGTTTCGTGCTGCGGCGAAGTCGATCAGCCTCATTCCGTTATCGGAGGTATTCTGGTGGAGGCTGAATTTTCCGACAGTTGGACCAAAGGTACCTTCCTTGCCCACCCTGGCATTAAAGTCGCCAAGCACGATTTTGATATCGTGGCGGGGGCAGCGGTCATAAGCTTCTTCGAGGCGCTGAAAGAAGCTCTCCTTGGTCACATTGTCCTTCTCATCCGTCGGAGCGTGGGCACATATAAGGCTGATGTTGAAAAATTTTGCCTTGATGCGGATTGTGGCCAGCCGTTCGTTCACAGGCGTGAACTGTGAGACAAGATGTCGTAGTCTCTTGCTGACCAAAAATCCACATCCTAATTCGTGCCTTTCAGCATGGCAACTGTAGTAGATGTCACAGGACGCTCTTTTGGAGCAGCCCTGTCCTGTCCATCGCATTTCCTGGAGAGCGGTGATGTCAGCTCTGTATTTTTCGAGGACATCAACCAGCTGGATAGAGGCACCCTCCCTATAAAGGGATCGGACATTCCAGGTGCATATCCGTAAATCATTGTCCTTTTTTCGTTTGCGGGGGTCATCAACAAAAGCGGTAGTCCTTATCCGAGGCATTTTAGTTTTTTTCATTGGGGGGGTTTTTTATGTGGCGGGTCCCAAACCCAACGCACAACCTCTAACCGAGGAGATTTTCGCCACTCACTTCAGCCGCCACCCAGCGGGTGCCAGGAAGACGTTGCCCGGTGGTCGCCACATGGAGGGCCCCCATTAATAATAATGAAAGCGCCATCACAGAGTAAGCAGAGCAAGCTATATGACTACCCCTCATTAACAAATAAAGGTATCATCACATAGCGCTCAAATCAAACTACATGACAGCCAGTGAGTTGACTTGCGATGAGTTCAACAAGGATTGCGCTAGCCCCACCTGGTTGAGGCAGTTAGACACGTTACCTTGCGAGAACACCACCAGACCACATATACACATGTAATACAAATTCCCAATTTTAATAATTTAGCAGTAAGGAAACTACTTTTTCAAATATCATACAATAATTGATTTTCTACAAAAAACTAAAAATTTTTGGTTTCATGACGAAGACTAAATGTAGCTTCAGCATTTGTATATTACTGAGATGTTAACCCGTGCGGGAAGCGGCTACTGAAGTCAAAGAATAAATCAATCCCCTGCGATAATTTACTATTTTATATAATTTGAAGCATTTTAAATGTAAATGTAGGTAAATGTGGGACGAACTGCTTGTGTGAATTGTGATGTCGGATTATGCATGAAGTGCTTTTCATCCAAAAAACCAAAAATCAAATTGTCTTATTTACATTTACGTTGCCTTTCAGAATTTTATTTATAATTTCTTACTTTCTGTTATTTATTTAATTTACTTTTAATGAATTTTCAAATTATAAACAAAATGTTTTAATCACTTGGTGAATAAATATGTACTTACATATGTTATTTATTTTAATAATTCCATATGGCAACGGGTCATTTTGGATCAAGTAAATATATGTTACGAGTAAAATGGCGTTTTTTCGTTCCATTTCGACCTACATATGCTATTTATATAAAAGAAATCACAAAACTTTACAAATATTAACCTGGGACAATTTGACTTAAGGAGAGCTTTAAAGTATTTAAATTCATCTGGCTCAGCTTTGAGGATTTTTTTTCCTGTTTGTCTAAATCAATTTAGACAAGTTATATAGTTGGTCCCTAAAATGAAGGAATATATAAGTTAAGTTAAATAAATACTTACTTTTTATATACTTACTTGAATTTCATACTTACCATATGGCCATCGTGACTCTCCGCATAAATTCCTATAATGCTATATATTCGCCTCTCGTGCGATGGTCGACCGATTATTTCTAATTCGGTCCTCGATTTCTAGTAATCGTGCCGTTCCTCGCATATTCTAATTTTATAAGTAAACCTTAAAACTTAACTTATATCGTAAATATATATATATATATATATATATATATATATATATATGTATATATATATATATATATATATATATATATATATATATATATATATATATATATATATATATATATATATATATATATTGTATTTGTATATTTTATATGTGACTACAAATCATAATTAAAAGCAAAATAATTTTATAGACATATACTCGTATCGTGTAGTTTAATAATAACTAATGCGTTCCCTTCGAATTAAACTTTAAGCGGCCTCTATATATTTGTGAAGTGAGAAACAATAAAAAGTGCAATAAAGTGACGAAATTAAAATTTTAAATATTCCAGCTAAAACACAACATAAGTGACAACAACATTAAGACTGGCGATGAAAAGTGGGTTCATTACGATAATCCAAAACGTCGGGCAACGTATAAAGCCGAACGTCAAGCCGAATATTCATCTCGGGAAGATCATGCTGTATATTTGGTGTAGCTAGCTGGGTGTGATGTATTATGAGCTCTTGAAATCGGGTAAGTCGATCACAGGGGACAGGGAAAACCGGCCGCAATACGCCGATAGACTCGACAAAGTTATTTTGTAACATGATAATTTTCGGCCACATGTTGCGACGTCCGTTGGAAAGTATTAGAAATGGTCACCGCCGTATAACACAGACATTGCTCCTTCCGATTACTACTTGTTCCGATCCTAGATGCCTTAAAATATGTCGACTTCTTCCGGAATCTTTATGCTTCCAGAAAGATGGGAAAAAGTAATGGCTAGCGACGGATAATACTTTAAACATTGAATGTATAACCAAATTGTTCAGAATAAAATTTCAATTTTTGAAAATAAACCGCACAAACTTATTTGTACACCAATATAATATTGCTATATTCGATAGTTTTATACATAAGTTAACAACCAGTAAAAGTTTCATCCCCGTGTGGGTGAAGTAGCTCAATGGTTAGTGCGGTAGCCTTCTGATCTGTAGGTCGTGGATTCAATCCCCGGCTGAAGCATAACAAAATTTAATATCGAAAAGATTTTTCTTTCGAACGGTACCCACCTATCGGCAAGAATTGACAATTTGTCCGGCAGTACCAATTTGCCAAAACTGCTTCTTAAAAGTGCTATGTGAAAAACCTAAGTTAAAGTGTCCGGCCGCCGCAATAACCTAACCTAACCTACCCCTCCCCTTTCCTCATAAATAAACAATTTAGTTATATTTTCCGTTTTGTTCACATACCTGGCTTTTGTTCTAGCTTAGGTTAGTACTATAAATATGGGGATTCTGGATCAGCTATCTAACTGTGTATGTGAGAGTGAAACAGCATGATGGGGAATTGTGTGTATGTGAAAGAGATAGCATGCTATCTCTGAAGCTATCTTATCAGACTGTGCGAGTTATGGGGGAGCGGCTTAAAAGGTATGAAGCAATCTTAATACATGTGTGTGAGAGGGTCAGAGGGTGTGACTCGAGAGGGTGCGAGTGATCTACCTCGAGGGATAATCGATCGAGGGTAGGTGCGGAGGCGGTGGGTTTGGTGTTGAGTGATAGCTATAGTAGGAATGTGTATGTGCGTGTGTGTATGCATATGGTGACAGCTAATGACGCTGCTTGGGTTTAGTGACAGCCAATGCTGATGCTAAGGCCTAGCTTATCAACTATGTGGTTGGTTTATTTTTTTTTTTATTTTTTTTTTTTTTTTGTATTCGAAGGGGGAATCTTTCTTAGATACCGTCCACCATAGACGGCATGTACGATTCATACTGTCCGCTAAAGGTACACCTCATTCGGGACCACGCCCAGTCACTATTATCTTACTATGCTGGACTTGCGAACCAGTACGCCTACGTATTAAACTCTTAACTCCGACCTCTATAGCTTGTTTGTGTCCTGCGGGACCGCCGTTAAGCACTACTTCGCAGGACTAAGCTGAGCTAATATGCCTCTTCAAACATCCCGTACATGGCGTTCACACAGCTGCAGTTATATTTCTCCGCTGCCACTCCTTCTTCCTGAGCTCCTTGAGAGCTATTGCAGCCCATTCTTTCATCTTAAACCACACCAAACTCGATCGCAGCATATGGCTCACAATGTTATCAGGTGTCATCCTTTCATTTATTATCTTCTCTATGGTGATTCTCTGCGTCTCAAATCATAGGCAGAAGAAAAAGATATGCTGAGCGTTTTCGCCAACAGTGTTGCAGAATGAACATTCTGTCGCGTCATCATGACCGAATCTGTGGAGGTACTCTCTGAAACAACCATGGCACGTCAAAAACTGCGTAAGGTAGTAGTCTGTCTCTCCGTGTCCTCTTTCGACCCAAGCTTGCACGTTTCTGATGAGCCTGTGGGTCCACCTCCCTTTTCCTGCGGCGTCCCATTGACTTTGCCATTCGTCTAGGCTCGCCTGTCTCTCCTATTCAGGCTTTTGGTTCTGTTATATACTCTGCCCAACTCCGAGGCCATTACGTCCGGCGGCATAATGCCAGATATAATACCGGAACCTTCTTATGACACTGTCCTAAATGCACATGCAACTCTAATAGCGCTTAACCTGAAAACTATCTTCGCCTTCTTCGAGTATGTTTTTTGCCGCAGAGCTGCCCCCCATATAGGCGCCGCGTACATCAGTATTGATTGACTAACTTTAGCCAGGAGCGCTCTCCTACTCTGGCTGGGGCCACCAATGTTGGCCATGATTCTCGTCAGAGCCGCTGTCATTGTTGCCGCCTTACCGCAGGCTTTTTCGATATGCGCCTTGAAGTTGAGCCTCGTA
Organism: Megamerina dolium; assembly: GCA_963854835.1. NCBI lineage: Eukaryota > Metazoa > Arthropoda > Insecta > Diptera > Megamerinidae > Megamerina > Megamerina dolium. The sequence continues at coordinate 40,732,811 of OY978530.1, forward strand.
TCAATCATTACACCTAGATACCTCAACGAAGGTTGCGTTGTAATGTTGTAGCCGTCAATGTTTAGGGTGATTTTTTCTAGTTTTTTCCTGCTCGTGATAAGTACAGCCTCTGTTTTCTGTACCGCAAGCTGGAGCTTTGTCGTCGTGAGCCAATCCTTAATTTTCGAAGCTGTCTCTCTCTGCAGATGCTCTGAACTTGGGAGAGCTCCTTCGCAACGATCGTCACGGCAATGTCGTCCGCGTAGCCAATTATCTGGGCTTCTTTTGGCAATGGAAGGTTTACCACCCCATCGTACAGCACGTTCCACAGTAGCGGGTCAAGTACAGATCCCTGCGGCACTCCACCCGTCACCACGTAGCTTTTGGGCCCTTCGTCCTACAACAGTAGTCTGTCAGACAGATAACTATTTATTATTCGCATTAGGTACGCTGGAGTTTCCTTTGCCTCCAATGCCCTCATAATAAGATGCTAGTTTGCCGAGTTGAAGGCATTTTGTACGTCTAGTGTCACTACTGCACAATATTTTTTATCGCCATGCATCCATCTAGTGCCTTCTATGGCCTTGCCAGCAATGTCCGTCAATTTTCTAATTGCGTCTATGGTCGACCGATGTCTCCTGAAACCAAATTGGTTCTCGGACAGACCAGGTGGTTTCCTTTCTAGATGTTGTTCCAGACGCGTGCATATCAACTGCTCCAATATTTTGGCGATTGTATCAATCATGCAAAGTGGACGATACGCATTTGGCTCACCCGCCGGTTTATTCGGCTTCTGAAGGAGGACCAGGCGCTGTTTTTTCCATACTTTCGGGAAAACACCCTCGTTCAAACATCTCGTAAAAAGCTCGGCAAAAGGCTTCGTGTTATGATTAATGGCGATCTTCAGCGCCTTATTCGGGATGCTATCAAGTCCAGGCGCCTTTGCGTTACCGAATCTCTCCGCCGCTAAGATAATCTCCGACTCGTCGATTTTCACTACTTCTTCTATTGGGGGTATCACCATATACGGTTGCAAGTCTTGCGCCGGAAAAAGCGTTTTTACTACCTTTGCTAGGAGGATAGAGCAGGTTGGTGCTTTACCTCTACCACCTCTGACCTTGGACATCACTATCTTATACGCGTCGCCCCACGGGTTCTCGTCCACCCTTTCACAGAGTTCTTTGAAGCATGAGGACTTGCTGCTTTTGATCGGCTTTTTAAACTCCTTGCGTTTCTTTTTGAAGCATTCACGTAGTATTATATGCTCCGGCGTACCTTGGCTTCTTTGGGAGAGACGTCTTGCTCTATGACATTCACTTCTTAATGTATTAATCTCCTGATTCCACCAGTACGTGGGCTTTCTAAACATATTCTGTTTTTTCTGCACATGGCGGCGTCGCAAGCTTTACTTACGTACTTTGACAGCATGTCAGCCTGTCGGTCCACGTCGTTTGAACAGTCTGGGTTCACGTCTAGAATGACTTTGAAAATTTCTTCATCGAGCGTTTCCACTTTCCACCCTCTAGTTTGTGTTTTTTGTAGGCCCCCTCGAATCTGCTTATGATTGCCGACTTCCATCACAATAGCAAGGTGATCGCTATGTGTGTAAAAGTTGCACACCTGCCAGCTTGTCGATCGAACGAGCGCGCGGCTGGCGAACGTAATGTCAATAATTGATGCGCGACCATTCTTCTCAAAGGTATTCCTACCGCCAGTATTGAGCAATACAGCGTCTAGCAAGGAGAACGCCTTGAGCAGGGCATCACCCCGCCTATTTGTATAACTGCTGCCCCATTCCTCGGCCCATGCATTGCAGTCACCTGCTATTTCGTTTGGTGTAGTAGTTCTGGCGTCTCGCACTAGTTCGTCTAGAATCCTTTCATAGTCGACTTGCGTCACACTCGGCGGGACATAGCAGCTGTATAAATTGATTCCACAGATCTTCGCCCGCGTGTAGTAGGATTTCCCAAGGAGCGGCTAGTGTTGTTCCGATGCGACCAAGTACTCGATACCAGTACTCACAAAAAATATCGATAAAAATATCGATGCTAAAAAATTATCGAGCTCAAGTACTCGATAACTACTTGTATCGTACTCATTCAAAAAAATCAAATTTTGTTAAACAGAACTTTTTTTATATACATATCTGAATATAAATATACATACGTATGTAAATACATATTTATTTATCAGTACAAATAACAGCGTAGTATTTTAAAGATGTACAAAAAGTAAATTCTAGTTGAAAAATTCAGATTCGGATATACCGTTCAAGAAAAGAAGCTTATCAATGTGGGTAGGTGAAAGGCGGTTTCTTTTTTGCGAAACTATAGCTCCCGCTTTAGAAAACAGACGCTCACAGGGCACAGACGATGCCACGACGCAAAGATAGCTTCGAGCAAGTTTATATAAAATTGGAAAGTTACATTTCATTTCCTTCCATTCTGCAAGAGGGTCACTATTAAGTGGTGAAGTTGGCATAGCCAAATATTTCGAAAGCTCATCGGGATCTTTATGCCCTTTTTTGTGATCGTGGACCAATTCGCGATGATGTTCCCAAAAGTCGTACGATACTTCTTCAGGCTCATCGGATTCGCTGCTACTTAATGCCTCCCCCTTAACAAGGTCTCGAATTTTTTGCACAGCTTTAGAAAATGCAAGAGCGTCTTTAAAATGGATACGCTTGAATCTAGGATCCAAAATCGTAGCTATTGCAACGCCACTATGGTACTCAATTTGTCCGAATCGTTTTTGTTGTTCGAAAATTAAAGTTGTTTTCAATGCTATTAGAATGGACATGGCGCACTTTACTTTTTGAACTTGTGACATAAGACAGTTAACAATTGGAATTACTTTCGAAATGGAAATATAGTTTTCCGCAGAAGTTTCTCTGGTTGCAAATTCGAATGGTTTCAGCAAAAGCATTAACTGTTTTAAACACTCAATTTCACTGCCTGTTAACATTTCAGGCCCATCAGTGCAAAACATCAACATTTGCGAGCAGATAGGATTCAATTCTACAAATCGTTCCAACATATAATAAGTAGAATTCCAACGCGTTTTTATGTCTAATATGAGCTTTTTTGTTGCACCCTCAGCTAAGCCTGTTTGAATTTGAAATTTTCTCAAAGCATCTGAATTTTTCACACTATTTTTCACCCAAATTACAATTGCACGCACTTTGCTTATAGGTTCTTTAATTTCGGCGAGCTTTAATCCTGCTTCAACAACCAAGTTTAAGGTATGCGGGAAGCATGGTAAGTGCTTACTTTTTCCGACAATCGAGACTGCTGCATTCACCATGTTTTGTCCATTGTTGGTGATTATGCTGCGAATTTGCTTCTCTTCAATCCCCCAAACAGTTAAAACGTCTTTAAGAGCGTCGGCTATATTATCAGCTGTGTGCCTTACTCGGAGCTCTATGGTAGCAAGATTGACATTTTTCATGCAAAGCCCATCAATAAAGTGAAGTGTTGTCCCAAGATAACTTTTTTCTGCCATCGTTTCGGTCCAAATATCCATTGTTATGCTTAAGTCGTTGACTTCTTTTATCTTTCCGATGTAGCTTAGTTTTACAGCGCTATATTTCGCATTTAACTGATTTTTGAAATACTTTCCACCAGGAACTTTATATAGCGGCGCAACTTCCTTCATTAGTTTGAGAAATCCTTTGCCTACGAATACAATAATGTTTGAAATTTTAATTAATACCGGAAGAACAAAATTGTGAAGTGGTATTGTACCTGACACAACGTAAAATGGCTTCATGTCTTTGCAAATAAAATAAAGAATGGCCTGGGATATAATCGTATGCTTTGTTCCACCACCTGTAAAAAGAAGCACATTAAGCTTATTAAATGTTTTCCAAATGTAATGCACGGTTAAAAAATTTTTATTTACCCTGATTTGCCATAATTTTAGAAAATGCCGTTTTAATGGACCCGCCGCTTTGAGGTGGTGGCATATCATCCTTAGGCGCCGCTACCGCTTGCTGGCTATCTCGATAATCGTATAAGCGAATCCAAAAACCTTGATAATTACGCTTAACATTTTAAAAATATTACTTATACTTCTTCACTCGATGTGCTCGTATTAAGATTGTCCACATTTATGTTATGGCGCTTTGCGTGCTTGCGCAAATTGGAGGTGTTTCCAGAATGTTTCACCACCGCTTGGCAATGCTTGCACACTGCATTGCTTTTGTCTTTTTTATCAAAATGACGCCAAATTTTGGAAATAACTGGCATTGTTTGTTCTAAATCTATTGAGTTATAAATCTATAGATAGCGAACTTCACAAAATTTGTTCTGCGTCCTTAAAATTTCTCAGAAATAAGGGTTGCCAAAATTCAATTTTTTGGTATTGCATAGAAATACCATAGAAATTACATAGAATGCCAAGCAAAGCCAAATAAAATTTACAATCTTGGCAATATTGCAAGGTCTTTCTTTAATAGATAAGAGTTGCCAAACTCAAATATTTTAGTAATAAATGTCGAGGAAAGACTTAAAAGTTACCGAAAGCAAAGAAGTTTTTCAAGTAAGGCAATATAGTATCGGTTTTGCAAAAAGTGTTGTCAACACACACCGATATCCGATCCTAAAATACTCGATGCCAATACTCATACTTGCATGAAGGCATCGAGTACAAAAAGTACTCAGTATCGAGAAGAGTACTCGAGTACGTACCCATACTCATTAGTATCGGAACAACACTAGGAGCGGCTTGTCTTGGATGGAGTTGTTTCTACAGGCCCATATGGCAGCTTTGTTTACCTGATCAGAGATCCAGGTTCCTGCGCTTAAGTTTTTGTACTGCTCGCAAACTATAGCCACTTCTATCTTCTGCTCGTATACTGTCTGCCTGAGCAACTCCTGTGCAGCTTCACAATGGTTTAAGTTGATCTGTTGATCTGAGTTGATCTCTCATTATATCTTTTTGCACGCTGCTTGATATAGGGGACACTTCCTACTGCCGATTTGGTGACCCGCATCCTTCCCGTTGATTTTGCATGCTCCACAGAATGGCTTTTTATCGCATGTCTTTGCGAAGTGACCCTTTTCCCCACATTTGATGCAACTTTGGCTCCTATCTTCTGTGCTGCTGCACGCCCTCGCCACATGCCCATATTCTAGACACCTGAAACACTTCTTTAGGTTCGGTTTTTCCCTTATTCGGCACACCACCCATCCAATTTTGATCTTCCGAGCATCAAGAAGTTGTCTTGCGTTCAACGCCGGAAGGCTTACCACCGCAGTCTGCGTACCTGCATATGCCTCCCTGATGTTTTTGATCGCTCTTTCGTCGAAGAAGCTTAACTCCTTTATTTGCGATCGTATCGCCTCGACAATATCCTCCTTGGTGGTAATTTCATCTAGATCTCGGATCTCCAACGATACCTCATGGGTTAGCGCCCGAGCATCATTCTTTTTCACAGTTTTAAGTATGTCACTGAATGACATATTTCCAGCACGTGCAATGATTATCGCGTCTGGTCTCGGAGGCGGTGTATAGGTCGCCTTCTTCTTAGGGTTCTGCATTTTGCGTTTGACCTGCGCCCAGCTCTCTGTTTTCTTTTATCTTTGGCAGGACTATTGCCTCCATCGCTCTTGCTCGTGTTATCCGTCGGCTTTTGCACTTCCTCGTGAGTGGCTCTGTTCCTCTTGGGTGGTGTTTTCCGTGTCAGCTGCTCGTCCTTGCGAGCAGCTGACACGTGCACCAGTGTTGGTGCACGCTTATAAGGGTCAACTTCGACAGTTTTGCCATCTTCACTCGGTATCGGTGTCTTCTTGGGCGGCTCAGCTCCAGGTATCTTGCTACCACCATCGCAAGGACTTTGAGTACCACTGCTCATGGTGATGCCATCTATATTGCTGCTATTGTTTTTGTTGTTTCTCAATTTGTTCTCCATTTACTTTCTGTACCAGCGCATCGTGTGTAGGGGGGCGGGCCGAAATAGACAGGAGCGGGTATACCCTCGGGGACAATGCCCCTACCCCAGTTCCCTGAGGCCTGTCCTTCGCTTTACCGGTTCCTTAAAACAAGCTCACATCACCCTCATCCTCCCAACCGCAGAGAAAGCTGTTGAGGTTCTGAACTACTCCCAGTGCGCCGCGGAGTATACCGGTCGATTTAACAGCCGCACCTAACATGGTGTACAGACGCTGACCAGGAAGCCGTCCAACATGGAAACCGTCCCGCCTGGGTTTTTTTATACACATAATTCAAAGAGGCGGTGTCGGCTCGCCACTGTCACAGGAATTTCTTAGGACTCGCTGGCTTTTATACCGCCTCCTCCATTCCTGCCGCTCATCGTCGGGGATTGCTTATTCGTTTAAACTTATCTCGCAATTAACCTGCTACTACAGGCCGTCCGGCTATCCGCGACCTGCCGACCCCCCGGTAGCTTAGAGCCCAGCTATAGTACCCGATCCCGTAGGATCAGACCGTGCGGGTTGGTTGGTATGTACGTGTGCATGTGTGTGCATGCATACGGTTACAGTTCAACTATGTGGTTTGGTATAGTGAGTATATGTGCGTGTGTGTATGGTCATAGCTCATGGACACATATGCTGGGCTATTTATTGCAGTGAGTTTGTTATTGAAGTAGGTGATGTCATCGGTTAGTGAAGTATGTTTTTTATTCTTATTCTTTTTTGTGGGGGTGTGGTTTAGGCGAGGATCGATGGATTGAAAGTGTGCGAGCAGCCACATGTTGTAGTGGATTAGAATGCTATTGCTTAGGCTTAGCTTATAAGCTATGTGGTTGGTATAGCAAGTGGATATACACGTGTATGTATTTATATATGTATGGTCATAGCTATATGTCGAACTATTTAGATATTTATAGTTTTTTAGGAGCATAAAACTGGAAATACTATCATTGTAGAGGATGCTAAGGGAAATCGTGATGTTATTGAAGTGGAAGCAACTAGTTAAACATAATTCTGTATGCTGATGATTGTTGAAGCGATATTTTTTTAAAGAAAATAGGTGAAATTAGGGATTTCATAAAATGTTTTTACACCAAAATGAGTGTGTATAATTTGTATTATATCATGGATATTCTGAATGATTTCACAGTTATATATATATATATATATATATATATATATATATATATATATATATATATATATATATATATATATATATATATATATATATATATATATATATATATATATATATATATATATATATATATATATATATATATATATATATATATATATATGTGGCACTTAAAGCCCCAAAGGGCTCATTGACCGAACTTCTCTTCCATTACTGTTGTGCGTCTTAAATTTGGGCAGTATTAGAATTGACCTACTTATTTTAACCGGTTCCGAACGGCAGAACACTTGTGACATCACTTTTTCTGAGCTTTGTCACAGAGTTCTTTTAGAAGCTTTTTCATGGCAAGTTATTACTGTCGGAAGAATTGCCAATTGCTTGCCGACAGGTGGGTACCATTCGAAAGAAAAATCTTATCGATATTAAATTTGTTATGCATCAGCCGGGGATTGAACCACGACCTACAAATCAGAAGGCGAACACACTAACCACTGAGCTTCAGAGTTATGGATTTTTATAAATGTAACAATGTGTAATAGCAAGGACTGCAAATGGAATAGACTTATTACGAATAATGAGTCATACACCTGTGTGTGTCACTTACATAGATCTTTATATTTCATTTTCGAAATACTTACACTTCTTTGCCTCCTATTTCCCTAAGAAAAATAATTTACAACTTTTAGAAATTCATTTTTTATTATTATTAAGTTTTATTAAAAAATTATAATTATAATTATATATAAAATGAATTTATTAATAATATTAGAATATGAACTTAAAAGCAAATTTTTAAAAATTAGGCATTTATTTTTCTCGCAAAACTCTCTGTTGCAGAAATGCAACATTGAATTAATAGTGCTACATGAATAAGTTCAACTTAGGAAATATGAACATTTTTAAAACAGTTATTTTGCTTATTATAACACAAACTAATTCCACATTTTTCACAGCTTTTTTGCGTATAACCCTTGCAGTCTGGAAATTTGCACCTCATTCGTTTATCCATCCAAACTGGCCAATGCCTGTATTAGTCCAATCTCACATCTTTCGCAGGAACATTTTGAGCTGGACCTTTCTTCTTTTTATTTTGAATGAGACTCTCAACATCATTTCTGCGCTTTGTATGGTTGATTGTCTGATATTTACATAACGTCTCTGCTATAGCTGCTCTGAATTCAGCAGAGTTGAGGATTTTACTGGTACTACCCTTTTCAGCAATTATTCTTCGGTATAAAAGCCATGAATTACACATAGCAACGTCTAAGAAATTATGAAAAAAATATGTATATACCAACGTTTACTACGTAGTTTAATTTTGTAGTGTCCCATAACAGAGTCTAAAAGTTCAACACCACCCATATGTCGATTATATTCTGCCACGACAAAAAGACGTTCAACAGAAACGTATTGTTTTTCCGACTTGTCCCACCTTCTTACTACAGATGTTGGGTACTTTCCTGCAAAATTGAATGCTAGAGTGACGATTTTGCTATCTCTCCAAGCGACCACAGCTACGTCAACTCCATTGCAATTACCGACGTATTCTATTGACGTTCCTCGCGGTTCTTTTTTAAAAACTTTCTCATCTGGCAGCTTACAGTTGGGAATACGGTTTTTTCTTATAGTTTCTAAAGCCAAAATGCCGCGACTGGACAAGTATTCAATAAGCAGGATCGAGGTGTAGTAATTATCGAAAAACATCCGGTAGTTCTGATTGATACGTACGTCGCGGGTAAGGCGCACTGCCACATTAGACTCTGGCTTGCCGGCAGCGCATATGTTTTCCTGTCCACTATACACTTCAAATTTATATCCATATACCACATATAACAAACAGTTTGAATCCCCATTTATGGGGTTTATCTGGTACTGTTTCAACACATTTCAAGTCTTTGTTGAACACATTTGTTCATCTACAGATAAATGCGCTTCAAATGGAACGTTTTTGAAATTGTGGTTGAGTGTCTCTATCAATGGCTGGATTTTATACAATCGATCAGAATCAACATGGTCATATGGTAGCATTTTACTATTGTCGTTGAAGTGTAATAATTGTCTAAGTACTTCGAATCATTTCGATGGCAGTGTCGCTGGTACCGGTGCAAAACTAATGTTCTCAGACCAATACATTTTTACGTTGGCATACGTACTATTGACATGTAATATACGATACCAATAAGTGACGTATTTCTTGATTAGTTACATTTACAGGCTTATTAGCATCTTTCTGAACAAAGTATAAATTAGTCTGATCTCTTATCGGGTTGATAATATCCTCAGTAAACAGATTCTAAAATACCTCAAATGGAGTATCTAAGCAAAATATCTCTGGAGCTAACTTGTCAGATCCATGAAAACGTATTTGGTCGTCATTTAAGTTCAATCTTTTTTATTTCCAAGTGACATTAGTCTTAAGCACACGATAAGACAACCTTGGAGCTGCTTCGGGAATAGTATTAGGTGAAGCAGTCGTCAGATTTGGATCCGTTCCAGTACTAATGATTTCAGTATTGATGGATATAGTGGCTAGGGTGCTGGTATATTGAATATCAGTTTCGAAGTCAGGTGGTACCTCTAGGTCCTCATCAGAACTTTCTTGTACATTCGACTCGAATTTATACGTCGTATCGGCGACATCGTCTTCATCAGAAAAGTCAAGACCATCCTCACTATTTTCCCATTCTTCTAGTATATTTTCCAGGTCTTGAGTAGTCAAATTATGCAATGTACGACATTGTGATACTCAAAAAGAAACATTCAAATTCAAAAATAACATTAAAAGAGTATACCACAACACGCAATGTTGCATATATGCAACAAAACAAAATCAGCCAAAAGAATTAAAAAAAACAGTTTTGCTAAAACAAATGTTACTGATTATTAAAATACATCCTCTTACCTTTTACTTACACCAATTTCAACTGCTAAATGTCACTATTTCACCAATAAATCAATTATCGTAAAAGAATATTAAGAGCGCGAAACTGATTTGTACTTGTTCGTCACTTCAACGCCATAAAAATAAAAATATGTCGACGTAGTGAGCTGGTTCGTTAATTACCCGTTAGAATGCTTTTTTGCGGATGTACCACACTGAGTAAAGTCGGCTTATCATAATTTGCTATATTTATACTTTTATTTGATTAGTATGCTGCAGATGTACAACATGGATCCATAAAGGGTTAAGGTTATTATAGTATATACTACGGTACTATAAGTAATATTGCATATAATATTCTGAACTTTACTTGATTAAACGTAACTGAATTGGATAAACGTGTTTCTCGTTTGCGCATCTGACAAATAAAAATTACAAAGAGTTCTTCAAAATAAGTAAAAACAATAAAAATTTACGAAAAAATTATAACCTATTATCTATATTTTTTGCGCTTCTCTAAAAAGCGTGAAACGCCCCATATTAATGCGGTTGTTTAACCCGCTCGTCATCGAATTAAATCTTGATGATAAAAATACCACCCCATCATTCAAGGTTAACATAATTTTATTTCCGTTATAGTGTGTTTTAATTCACACTTTTTTATTTGATAGCCTTGTTCTATCACATGGCAAACAGCGACCATATTGTATACAACTTGCTTACTGTGCACTTTTGCCTTCTATAGTTGATCATACTCAAAATATTTATTATTATACTAAGTACGTTGGCAGCGAGTTATTATGTATGTATCTAACAAATTCAATGTCAAATACACAAATTTTTACGAAAATTTTGGTCAAACAGTAATAGTTCCGTACTTATCATTTAGTCCAATAAAGGCGTCAATAGTTGAACGTCTTAATCGAACATTGGGATAAACTTCAGAATTTAGATGAACTTTTACATCGGTGAGATCGCAATGAACGAATTTTCTAGAGTTCTAAAATCCGATTAGCATAAATCGTGATTGTTCACTTTGTACAGCCAATTTAACATTCCATAGATGGTTTGTAGTCTGTGATAGTATTTGATTAAAATGCATATACCAACAACGAAATGACATTGGTACAGGAACTCCTCTTCGAATAGTATTATAGATTTTAAATTTAGTTGAGTCTGCTAATTGAATATGTGACACTTTAGATATTAAATTAACTATAGTTAACACAATTTTATCATTATCAGCAGCTACAGAGGAGAAGGCTATACCTTTATCAGGTTTTGATCGAAGAAGTATTACTCACGCTTTGCATTTAATATCACCTTATTATAATCTTCAGCAAATACCAAAAGATGTTTTAAAGGTATGCAAAAATTAAATTATCCATTGGTTCTTTCAATATCATCAGAAACACTCCAGCCAGCGTTCATCATCACTGTACTGTGAGAGAGAAGCAAAAGCCTTCATTGTAGTTGCAATCCCTAAATGTCGGGTTCAATCAATTACAATGTCATTCATCTCATAACGAATTGCATCGAATAAATGTGATATATCATCGAATACATAGTGGGTGCCATAGCACAGTGGTTAGTGTGTTGGCCTTCTGATCTGCAGGTCGTGGTTATATCCCCGGCTGATGCATAACAAATTTAATATCGAAAAGATTTTTCTTGCGAACGGTACCCACCTGTCGGCAAGCAATTGGCAATTCTTCCGACGGTAACAACTTGCCATGAAAAAGCTTCTAAAAGAACTCTGTGACAAAGCTCAGAAAAAGTGATGTCACAAGTGTTCTGCTGTTCGGAACCGGCTAAAATAAGTAGGTCCCTTCTAATACTGTCCAAAATTTAACACGCACAAAGTAATGGAAGAGAAGCTCGGTCAATGAGCCCTTCGGGGAATTAAGTATCACATATTTATTTTTTATTTTTAAGTTTACAGTTTACAGCATGACCCAGTAGTTAAAGCAACTAGTGCGATGACTAATAAAGAACCAGTTGCTGTTCAAACTGGTATTGATCGCTACATTACTGTAGTAAAGCGAAAGAGAAGTCCGCAAAATTCAAAACAAATGAATTCAACTAAAATTCAAAAACAGGACACTGCCCCTATTAGTTCGGAAAATAGATACGCTCTGCTTTCAGGTGATGAAAGTGACGAAAATATTATCTCCAAGAAAAATTTCAAACCCCCACCCATTTTCTTGAGAGAACGCAACTCAGATAAGTTGATTTCTAGAATTACAAGTCTTATAGGACCAAAGAATTTCCATGTTGCTCCTATTCGCAAAGGCCAAATTGAGGAAACAAAAGTGCAAATCTACAGCGAAACTCATTATCGCAAAGTAATAGCGGAATTTGATGCTGTAAAAAAGAATTACTACACATATCAGCTAAAAAGTAGTAAGGGCTTAATCGTTGTACTCAAAGGCGTCGAACCCAACGTTGATATTAACGAAATCAAACTTGCCCTCCAGGAAGAAGGGTTTCAAGCCAAAACAGTATTCAACATTCTCAACAAGAGCAATATACCTCAACCGTTATATCGTATTGAGCTTCAGCCTGAAACAAAACCCCTAAAAAAAGGTGAAGTACACCCCATATATAAAATTCGATATTTATTGCATCGCAAAATCACAATCGAAGAACCCCATAAGAGAACTGGACCTCCTCAGTGCAGCAACTGCCAAGAATATGGACATACTAAGACATATTGTACCCTGCCAGCTGTTTGTGTGATTTGTGGAGATCTCCATAAATCAAACATATGCCCAAAATCTAAAGGCGATGCTAGCATGAAAAAATGCAGCAATTGTGGAGGTAATCACACCGCAAATTATAGAGGTTGCCCAGTATATACAACCCTAAAGCTAAATTTCTCCGCTAGCAATCAACCTCTAAAACCAGTTGAGCAAACTCAGATAGCCAACTCAAGTAAGAGACAAAATATTGATGCAACACAATTCTTCTCTGCAATCCCAAACAAGAATCAAACCAATTCATACGCTAGCGTGTTAAAACAAAACCCACACCAACAAAGCAATGTAAATAATGAGCAGAAACACTCACTGCCCACCCAACAGGCAAGTACCCTTGAACATTTGCTTCAAACATTGATTCAGAATATGAACCAATTCATGAACTCAATGCAAACAATGATGCAAGAAATGATGAAAAATCAATCGATGTTACTCCAAACATTGCTATCCAGACCATGAGTTGTCTCAAGATATGCCACTGGAACGCCAACGGCTTAAGCCAGCACCGTTTGGAGCTAATTCAATTCCTTGAATCCAGCCAAATCGACATAATGATGATATCTGAGACCCATTTCACTGACAAAAATTGCTACCAAATACCATATTACAAACTGTACACCACAAATCATCCGCATGGTAAGGCACGCGGAGGAACTGCCATATTGATAAAAAGCAGAATAAAACATCATGTTCTTGAAGATTTTAGTAGCGTCTACTTGCAAGCAACATCTATATGTCTGGAAGAATACATCTCTAAGCTAGTAATATCTGCGATATACTGTCCCCCAAGATACAGTATTACCGAACAGCAATATAAAGAATTTTTCTCAACTCTTGGTAGCAAATTCTTGGTTGCTGGCGATTTCAACGCCAAACACACTCACTGGGGCTCCCGATTAATAACTCCAAAAGGCAAAAGACTATGTTCAATCATCACTAACCACGGCTACGATGTTATTTCAAATGGTCAACCGACATATTGGCCGACGGACAAGAGGAAAATACCCGATCTCATAGACTTTGGAGTCGCCATAGGTTTGCAGATGGAAAATATCTCCACAGAGTGTAATTATGATCTATCATCTGACCACTCACCCACGGTAATATCTATAAAATCACCAAACCCCCAAGACAATTGCGTTAGAAAGAAAATAGACTGGTTAAAATTCAAGAAATATATAAATTCCCATCTTCCTCTGAGTACTGTATTAAGAAATGGACACGATGTAGACTCAGCACTCGAAAAATTCAACCAGCTGCTCTCATTAGCTCTCAGCTCGGCCACCTGCACAAAGGTATGCAAGCAATCAAACTATAGCCCATACACACCAGCCGATATTGAATTGCTAGTAAGACAGAAAAGAAGACTCCGAAGACAATGGCAAGAATTCAGATCACCGAATCTGAAAACACAGCTACAGCACTGCACTCGAAAGTTAAAGCAAGCTTTAAAAAATAAAAACAACAAAGAGTTAGAAGAGCACATAGCGAAATTAACACCTGGTGAAGCGTCAGACTACTCTTTGTGGAAATCAGCAAAAAAATCAAATCGGCCAATTCTCACTGATTCCCCCATCCGTTTGAGTGACGGTAATTGGGCTAGAAGCAACTGTGAGAAGGGTTTGGCTTTTGCAAACCACCTAAAAAGTGTGTTTACACCCAATCCACCCTCTTCACAGTCCTCATTACCAATATTAACTTCTCAACCTTGCTCAATAACGCTCAAAATTAAAAAAAAGGACATATTCAAAGCAATTTATAAAGATTTAAACCCAAAAAAATCACCTGGTCCAGATAAAATTACCGGTAAAATGATAAAAGAGCTACCTCCGGCTTCAGTAATTCATCTGATGCACATTTTCAATGCTATCCTTCGTATTAAACACTATCCCAAATGCTGGAAAACTTCAAAAATTATTATGATAGCAAAACCAGGAAAAGACCCTACAAAAGTTGCATCGTACAGACCTATCAGCCTCCTGCCTCTACTCTCTAAAGTATTCGAAAAGCTACTTGTTATGAATATAACTCCATTTATTAATCTCAACCAACTGATTCCTCAACATCAGTTTGGATTTAGAAAACAGCACGGCACAATAGAACAAGTCCACCGCATTGTAACTCTGATAAGGAACACTTTTGAAGAAAAAAAGTATTGCTCAGCTGTCTTTCTTGATATCACTCAAGCTTTCGATAAAGTATGGCACGATGGCCTTATTTACAAACTCAAACTATTACTGCCTGCAAATGTCTCCTCATTGCTTAGTAGCTACCTCACGAAAAGACAATTTCTCGTACATCACAAGGATTACACAACAAATCCATTGGATATTCACGCTGGCGTTCCTCAAGGAAGCGTTTTGGGTCCCTTACTGTATCTCTTATACACTTCAGATATGCCCAACAATAACTATACATTCATATCGACCTTTGCTGATGATACGGCAATATTGTGCTCTCGCTCTAACCCCATAGAAGCTACTAAACTCCTGCAGACTCATGTCGATTCTCTCGAAATCTGGCTAGCAAAATGGCGTATAAAAGTCAATGAATCAAAGAGCGTACATGTAACCTTCACGCTAAGGCTAGATACATGTCCCCCACTTAAAATTAATGGCCAATCAGTTCCACAATGTTCCTCAACAAAGTATTTGGGTATTCACCTCGACAGAAGGCTGACATGGAAAAATCACATAGAGGCAAAGAAAACTCAGATCAAGCTTAAAATGAATCAGTTATGGTGGCTGTTACACAAAAGATCAAAGTTGAATCTTGAATACAAAGTGCTATTATATAAAGCAATCCTGAAACCAATCTGGACTTGTGGTATTCAGTTTTGGGGCACCGCATCTCCCTCTAATATCGAAAAATTGCAGCGAATACAATCAAAGTGTCTGCGAATTATTGTAAACGCGCCTTGGTATATGAGGAACGTTAACATCCATCGAGATTTAAATGTATCCACAATTTCTGAGGAAGTTGCAATGTCCTGCAGAAGCTACATTCAAAAATTACACAATCATCCGAATCCCCTTGCTAGGCAATTGTTGCTGAGCAAGGGGCATCGTCGATTAAAAAGAAAAGACACACTGAATATGCTGTAAAATTGCTACATCTCGCGACTCACCAAATTGTGATGGAACGTAGGGGATATCACATAGTTTTATTTAGTTTGTAAGATTTGAATACTTATTGTTAGTTTCTTGTATTTAAGAAAGATTCAATAAAAAAAAAAATAAGCTAACAAAAAGTTTACAGTGAAAAGTGAAGTGTGTGAATACTGCGATCCAGTATTAGTGTTTCAGATTAACAGTTGTAAAAGTAAATAAGTGAAAATAGGGAAAATAAATCCAGAGGAAGCTGGAACAACTAAGTGCTTTTATTGATTAGGCCAGTAGAGCTGGTAAGTATACTCCACCTCTTCAGGTGAGAAGCTCCAAGAGGATCACTGAAAAGGTATTTTTTTAAATACCTTTTCAGTGATATATAACATTTTATTATATAAAAAAAAAATTCTTTTAATACTTTTTAAAATTTTTTTTTCGGAAAATAAGCCATATTAACCTATCAAAAATTTAACCCAGTATTAAAGGTCATGGAATTATCTTTCCAATGGTGTATTAAAGATATTCTTTAAACATTTTAAGGGGGTCTTCTACCTTGTTGGTTCAAAAAATTCGATTTTTTTTTTCAATTTTCCAACCCAGAAGGTGTTAGGAATATACCCTTAAAAGGATATAACTGAAATCTTATTATTTCGAGTTTTTCCGAGCCGTCGAAGACAGTTACGCGTGCTCTTATCGCAGTGCTCTTCGCGACCACCTAAAAGCTGGCCCATCGCGTTTTTCTAAAGTTATCTAACGTTCTATCGAATACCTGATGTATCTGTATCTATGTAATCTCTGTTATGCATGATAAATTTTTCGGTCCATTCAGTTTGAAAGAAAATTTAACGTCGGAAACATCCCGCTTGTTATATACATGAATATCTTTAAATGCGATTTCCCAAAAGTTGCGTTTTTGTAACTGGTTGACATGATATCTCGAAAACTAATTGATTGATTGATTGAAATTATATATCAAAATTTGTGAAAAACATGTGGCTATCGTCTGACAGATACTTTTTAGATTTTTTTTATTTAAACAATTTTTACAGATGTTTTTAACCCCGAAAATATTAAAAAAAAAAAATTTTTTTTTAAAGTTGCCTGTTCTGCGAAATTTTCAAATTTTGAAAATGCCATCTGTCAAACGATAGCCAAGGTGATAAAAAAATTAAATCATTTTGGTTTTTTTGTTTCAGACGATTTTCATGAGCTAAATCGTGTCAACCATTTGTGTATGCATTTTTTGCAAGGGACACTTCAAGGTCAAGTCACGGTTAAATCGAAGACAGTAAATTTTCAGTAAAATTAGTGTTAAATGTATTTAAATAAACAAGTTGAATGCAACAAACCGCACCTCGATTGCGTTTTTAGTTTTCCTATAACTAATATTCAAAAAACAGTGTCAAAAATGAAGCCACAAGGTAGAAGACCCCCTTAATGTATTTTAATTTTTTTTCTATCTTCATATTTTGTCTACTGCAATTAGATGTATACGGAAAAAGTAGTGAGACAAAGGAGAATTATAGTGATAAATGTAAATACTGTAAAATAATGATGGTCAAGAAGCCAGCGTCGGTCCTATGAGATTTATTTTTTAGGCGCCCGACCGAAGACCGGCTATCAATAAAAAGTTTTATCCAAAAACACTGATGGTCCCGAAACACGGCGTCAGACCTATAAGAAAGACTTGCAGACGGCAGACAACAATGTAGCCGTCAATGGTATTTGCTACAAAGGCGTGATTACTGAAAATTTGATCCCCTATTTCAGTTGTTGAGACACCAATTGGGCTGACATCCACTGTAATTGTTGTCTTGTACTTGAGGTCAAAATACGCTAACCAAGTGATTTTCTTCCTTCCCTTAACTTATCTGTTGCACTTCTGTGTACATCGGCAAAATCAGACGCGCTTCCAGACTTTAGTAAATGGTATAAGTGTGCACAAGCAGAGGTCACGTCCGGAATAAATTTGCAGTAAAAATTATTTACTCCTAAAAATGCTGAAGCTCTTTTAAATTTGTTAGATACGGCATTTCATCGATATCTTAACCTTATCTGGACATTAGCGCAACCAATTTTTATCAATTATATGACCCAGTCATTTGAGTTTCCCAGAAAAGAATGTTTTCTTTCCCGGTGCAAATTTCAGCCCTGCACATTATACTATCGCCAACACTTTGCCTAGCCTTTCCATATGAATTTCCTATTCGGTGTTGTAATGAAAATGCCATTTAAAAGGACAACTACTGCATCTAACCCAATTAATATTTCTTTTCGCCTGCCTGATCACTACAGTGTATTTCAGGCAAAAGTCAAAGCTCTTCACCCTGCACTCACTTGAATCAAGCAGAACATTGTCTCCCATCGAGACACTTGTATTCTGAGTAATAGCCAAGTTGCCATTAAGGCCCTTAATTTTTTTCTCTTTAAATCGATGATCACTCTAGACTGCTCCAGATCTTTTGATGAGATTTCCTAGCAGAATAATATCCTCCTGTGTTGGGTACCCGGACACAGTGGCATACGAGGAAACTGCAGAGCGGATGAGCTCGCTAGACAAGGTACAAACGAAGTTTTAACTGAAGAAAATCTCCACTTGGGGATCCCCATTGCCACAAGTAAACACAAATTGGATGTATTCACATCTAACTCCTTCCAAAAAAGATGAACAGATTTACCCATCTGTAGGACTGCAAAAGTGCTGTGGCCCACACCCAGTAAAAAACGCTCGCGTAAACTCACTGACCTTAACAGAAAGGATATCTCGACCTATGTTGGAGTGGTTACCGGCCACTGCCTCATAGGACCTCACACAGCGAGAAAGGGTTTAGGCCATCTTGTGCATGACTACTGCAGAAGCTGAGGAGGAACCCGAGACCGTCTCAGATCTGCCCTGCTTTGTGCAAAAGTCGCAAAAAATTCCTGGGATATTACCAGTTGAATAACTTAGCCCCCTTATCAGTGGTTGATATTAGCAACCTTCTAAATTTCGTCAAAAGTTCTGGTTGGTTCGACGTAGTAGAGTAGAAATATTCGCGAGGTACTACAATAGACTTTTCTCTGGCCTACGTGTGCCCTATTTTTAAGAGGGCGGCCACTCTAACCTATCCTAACCCAATTAATAACTTGTCCATTACCTTCTGAAATATGGCTGGTGCGTATGCCACACCTTAAACCAATCGGTTATATTGGAAAAGACCTTTCCACGTCGAAATTGTTTACGGTCCTATCATCTATCATCAAGTTGAATCTGCTGGTCCGCCATTGACATATCTGATTTACTGAACTTAACTTACTTTTACGAAAATATCCTCAATTCTCGGTAAAGGATACTTTTGTACTACCAAGTTAGGCTTTGCGGTGACCTTACAGTCACCACAGATACACACTTCATCATTATTTTTGAGTACTGGCACAATTGGCGTGGCCCAATCGGTATATTCTACATTCTTAAGTACCTTAATTTTCACCAAATTTTCGACCAACCTAATCCAGCATTAAATAATGTCTTAAATGTTTGCAAACTTATTTTTTTGTCAATATCAAAATGATTAATTTTGGCAATCCCAGCAATCCCAATCCCAGCTAACATTTTTCACAAAAATTGCGTTCCAATAAGAGTGGCCGTTAGCCAATAGGTACGCAGAGGGATTTACATGTAACACATTAGTGTACATGCCGTAATTGTGTACACTACGGTAGTGCGACTACATCCTCTCCGTGGGAGCGGCTAGAACAGACTCTAGCTTAGAATCGTCTATGCTTGACTACTGGCTAATGGTAAGCGGGCGGAGAGATGCAAACTCTCTAAAAAATACCCCAAATCCAAGATGAAACAACATATGCCGATGGATGCATGGCCGCGGGGGTGAACGGTTCCTAATATGTGAACTGAGAATACCTGCCCCCCATCTGTTTTAAGCTAGGATACCTTGGCAATCTGGCTCTACCAAGGGTGACTTCTACTTCGAGACTACTCGTGAGAACAATTTATAGAAACCAATAACAATAATAATAAAAACGAACTCGATGGGACACCGGTTCCATTCGTAACAAACCTCGCTTACATGGCTGATAAAAACACAGCCAGTCTCGCACTCACTGGGGTGCCGGATACCACTTCGCAGATCACGGCTGCTGAGCCCATTCTGAGAAACCCCGAGCAGCCCATCACCAAACCTTCAACGGATCACGGTGAAATCACTGGCTCTTCGGGATAAACTCCAAGGGTAAGAGTGGCAGATATGTCGGAGAATTCAAGTTCGTCTGACTCTGAAGCCACTGTGGCCATACAGGCAATCCCAGAAAACATCCTTTTCCAAACGTCCGGCTTGACGGACGTGGGAATTGTTAAACTCCCCTCCACTCTACTAATGATCCTTATCGGATCATCAGTACATACGTCTCAATAGCAGAGGACAGGTGGAGCCAATTTCTTTGCAAAACCCAACCAGAAAAACAGATTGGAATCTCTTCAATGCTTCTACTTACAGGACTGAAACGAATGGTTCCATGGTGGAACGAGCAAAGCAACGACTAAAGAAAGGAAGTCAGAAAGCTATTAAACAGGGGGAAAAAAATGGTCTTTGGACAGAATATAGGTTTATTCTTACTGAATATAACATTCTGATTGGAGTTACACGCTCGTCCCCAGGCGGCACGAATTCACAAAGTATTGTCGGAACGGATCTTTCATACAGAATTGCAAAGAAACCCTGGAATATTTATTGCAGGTACATTTTCCAGGATCTGTAATAAAATCCAATACTCTACCTACTTCCTATCTTACAACTGACCATCGGAATTCTAGTAGATGGGCAAACAGTCTATCCAGCGAAATATTCGACAAAGTCAAATGGACAGTGTCGTCCCTTATACCTACAAGGCTTTAGAGGGTGATGGGATATTCCCAGCTATCCTTCAAAACGCTTTGGATGAAACGCTGGAACATTGAATTATTGTCTCTTCGAACCAGTTACAAATTTGGGTATGTTCCGAGCGTGTGGAGAAAAGTAAACGCGATTTTTATCCCCAAGCAAGGAAATAGACCAACAGAACTCCCGAAATCGTTTCGGTCTATCAGTTTAACTTCTTATTCTGAAAACAATGGAACGACTAATAGATCTTCACATCAAGCAGAGGCTTGAAACTTCCATCCCCCTATACAGGAATCAATTCGCCTACACAAAAGACAATTCAACCAAATTTGCTTTACATTATCTCGTATCCAAAATCGAAAAATCCCTTGAGTTAAAAGAACTTGCTCTCTGTGCGTTTCTAGACATAGAAGGTGCTTTCGATAATACTGGATATGAGTTTATCACTAGGGCTTTGGCACGTAAAGGTATAGATAAATACTCAGTGACTTGGGTAAAAGCTATACTGGAAAACCCAGATATTTCAGCTAATTTAGACAATACCAAAGTAAACGTCAGAGCTGTTAAAGGCTGTCCCCAGGGGAGCGTTCTTACCACGCTACTATGGTATCTCGTAATAGACGACCTCTTACTCAAATTCTCTTCAACCAGTTTTGATGTGATCGGCTATGCAAACGACCTTGATATCTTTATTATAGGTAAAAGTATTAGTACGATATCAGATCGTATGACGTATGCTCTTCAAATTACGATGGTGCGCCACAGAAGGCCTCCCTTTAAATCCACAGAAAGCTGTTGTTGTTCCTTTTACAAGGAAGTACAAACCCGGTTGTGACTTAGCGCGCCTCCAAAATACAACACTCGTATTCCCCAATGAGGTAAAATATTTATGCATCATCCTGGACAGAAGACTGAATTGGAATTTCCCCCTAAGCTACACGCTAAATAAGGCAACTAAAGTTATGTGGACTTTTAAACGATTTTTTTGGCAAAACATGGGGTCTATCACCAATTGTTACTTACGCTGCCGTGGTACGGTGGCCAAAAGTTACCAAAATATCAGCAATCCGTGAATGTAATAAATTTCAAAGACTAACGTGTCTATCTTTATCCCAATCTACGCCTAGTAACCGGCTATCTCTCAGACCATAACTGGTTAAAGTACCACCTCCACAAAATGGTATTATCCTCTGATACGGAGTGTAGACTCTGTTTGGAGGAGAATGAAACATCGATCCACATCTTTTGCGAATGCCTACCCTAAGCCAGGCTTCGCCTCAAACAATTTTAGCTAAGTTTCCCAACACCAGCTTCAATCATCAAAAGTTCGACAACATCATTTCTACCTTTCATTAAATAGGTAGAGGAGATTCTAGTGTCGTAGATGGGCTTGGGTGCAAAAGACCTCGTATGGTCGCAGTGCCCGTAACACTTGTGGTATCAGCCGTATCCTCTAACAGACTTCAGTTTAGTTTCGCGTGATCAACTTGATGGACAAAGAGTTTGTTCTTTCTCCAACGTCTCGCTCTCCTTTGATTGATTGAAGGATGGACTTTAGTTTTTAATGATTAAAACTGGTATGTAGCAACATCTCGCTTTGTATCTCAGTTGCAAATCAAAAATTCCAACAGGAAACATTTTTTCGCCAGTATACGGGTTTAGCACAATATTTATTTAATTAATATGTGTTTCTTTAAAGAATATTTTGAAAGTACTAAGCGACCCTACTCTACATGTTGATATGTGGTATTAATTACGATCGCAAAATTTGAAATTTTACCTTTAGCCATGCCTTATACCGAAAAACAATTTATGGTTTTATATATTTACAAAAATAGGCTCTATACGAAAAACATTTGTTTGTTTGTTTTCCTTTCTCTCTACAAGGAAGGTGCCTCTATCCAACTGGTTGATGTCCTCGAAAAACACAAGGCTGACATTACCGCTCGCCAGGAAATGCGATGGATGGAACAGGGTTGCAGTAAAAGAGTATCCTGTGATATATATTACAATTACCATGCGGAGAGGCACAAATTCGGATGTGGATTTATTATCAGTAAGAGACTACTACATCATGTCTCACGGTTCACACCTGTGAACTAACGACTTGCAACAAACCGCATAAAGACAAAATTTTTCAACATCATCCTAATATGTGCCGACGGTTGAGAAGGACGTTGAAACAAAGAGAGCTTGTTTCAACGTTTATGACCGCTGCCCCAGCCACGACATCAAAAACGTGCTTGGCGATTTCAATGCCAGGATGGGCAAGGAAGGTACCTTTGGTCCAACATGCGGAAAATTTAGCCTCCACCAGAATACCTCCGATAACGGAATGAGGCTGATCGGCTTCGCTGCAGCACGAAACATGGTAATTAGCGGTACCAGATTTCAACATTTCGACATCTATAACGCGAAGACGCTGTGTTCAGATAAACGTACGAAGAAAAAAATTGATCAACGTGATGATCGACGGAAGGCATGCTTTCAGTGTGATGGACGTTATAACGATCCGTGGTGCCAACATCGACTCGGATCACTACCTTCTTGCAGCTACGGTGCAAACACGTTTATGTCTCGCAAAGAACAAACGAGGTCCCACACAGAGAAAGATTGACGTCAATAAGCTGCAATCACAAGAGACAGCAAATGCTTTTACCACTCGACTATCGGATCTGCTTATGCAGAACACTCCCCCTCTTAATGATACATGCGCACAGTGGATACACATATCCCACTCCATGACTAAACCATGTTTAAACCCCGGATCCTCTTCCTCTCGTGACAATAATGGGAATCAGGTTACAGATGTCCAGAGTGTACTGAGCTTATGGATGGAACACTTTTTCACGTTACTGAATGGCGACGCCTCGAACATTCCAGTGTAGGAGATCTCCTGAACTCAACAATTACGGATGATGATATAAATGTTCCGCCACCCGACCATGACGAGGTTAAAACAGCCATAATGAGGCTGAAGAACAACAAAGCAGCAGGTGTAGATGGCCTGCCTGCCGAGTTGTTTAAGACCGGCGGCGATGAGCTGCAAAACCTGCGTGCACCAGCTCATAAGCAGAACATGGTGAAATGAAAGCATGCCCGATTATTGGAGCCTCAGTGTTGTCTGTCCCGTACATAAGAAAGGACACCCCACAATTTGCGCCAACTACCGTGGAATAACAGATTGGCATTGCAGAATGACATTGTATAACTCCCGTTGTGCAATGAAAATTGGGAAGGACCTCTCAACGCCGTTTAATACCGAACAGGATTTCAGACAAGGTGACTCATTATCGTGCGACTTCTTCAATCTTATTGAGGAGAATTAATACAAGCTCCTGATCTACGACATAATAGCACTATCTTCAACAAAACGCGTCATGCTGTTGGCGTACACCGATGATAAGGACATAATCGGCATGAACACACGAGCAGTTAGTGCAGCATTCTCAGTGTTGAAAAGAGAGTCGCATCTAGTGGGTCTCACGGTGAACGAATGAACGAAGGCCTGACGAAGTACCTACTATCAATAAACATATATGTATATACACACACGTATATATATATATATATATATATATATATATATATATATATATATATATATATATATATATATATACAGCGAAAAGCTAACTCCCTCTTGAACGAAGGGCATCATCGTTAAACTTCGTTAAAAGGGTGATCTGCGCGACTGTGGCAACTGGAGAGGAATAACCTTGCATCTACAAAATTCTGGCATCACTTATACAGAATAGACTCCAGTGCGTTGAGAATGCTTTAAGGGACGAACAGGCTGGATTTCGCCCGAAACGTAGCTGCGTTGACCAGGCTAACACACTTCGTATCATCGTCGAGCAATCGATTGAATGGCGCTCCCCACTATACATGCTGTTCGTCGACTTCAAGAAGGCATTCGACACACTTAAGCGTAATTCCATCTGGATGGCTTTGAGTAAAAAAGGTGTCCCCCTAAAGCTGATTCGCCTCATAATGGCGTTTTACGAGAACTCTGAGTTGGCGGTTCTACACAATGGTAACATCAGTGATTCATTCACGACCAACGCTGGAGTGCGGCAGGGCTGCCCTCTCTTCCCGCTTCTCTTCGCCATTGTGCTGGATGACGTCATGAGCAGCCTCACTCAGCACAAGAGAACTGGCATTGTGTGGAATCTCGCGCGGCAGCTTGAGGACTTGGACTTTGTCGATGGCATTTGTCTCCTCTCGCACAAATTCTCCGATATGCAAGCGAAGGCGAACAGTTTAGTCGCGCTGGCACGCACTGTCGGATTAGAGATAAATATTGCGAAGACCAAAGCTATGAGAATCAATCATTCCAATAGAAGCCATATAATGATTGACGGCTGTGCGATTGAGTTCGTCGAAAGTCAGATAGCATCACGCGAATGTCGCTTGAGTGGAACCCGCAGGGGAGCAGAGGCCGCGGACGACCAAGAAACACCTGGAGACGATCAATACTGGGTGGGCTAGCTGCTGCGGGCATCACATGGGAAGGCGCAGCCTTGTGGAGGCCCTATGGTCCAATTAGGAGTTTAAAGGAGAAAAAAAAAAAAAAAATATATATATATATATACATACATATATGTATATATATACATTTATATATATATATATATATATATATATATATATATATATATATATATATATATATATATATATATATATATATATATATACCCTTCTAATACTGTCCAAATTTAAGACGCACAACAGTAATGGAGGAGAAGCTCGGCCAATGAGCCCTTTGGGGCTTTAAGTGCCACATATTTATTTATTTATTTTTATATATATATACCACCCAAAATAGTATGTACACACCACAATTGCTGATAACCACCACCGGAAAAAAGTAGTTTTTGTTCCAGAACATTCTCACGAAATGTCACTACATTCTCGCGCATGAGGTCAATTCATTTCAATTCTTTTCAATTTGACTCATTCGAGCGAAAACACAAGAAAACGTCAGTCGATTGGTATATTAGGATCGCAAAGTAATAGCAACTAATCAATCAATAAACTGTAATATTTTATTAATGTTATTAACATGCCATTCAGTAAATCTGTAGGAAAAGTATAAAAAAAAACAAAATTTTCACAAAATTCGATTTTATTATTCAACGTAGTTGCCTTCGAGGGCGATACAATGAGTATAGCGATTTTCCAACTTTTCGATACCACTTTTATAGTACGATTTCAATTTTTCGTCAGAGTAGGCCTCTGTTTCAGCAATTACTGCCTCATTGGACTTAAATTTCTTTCAAGAAAGAATTCTCTTGAGATCTAAAAACAGGAAAAAGTCGCTGGGGCTAAACCAGGAGAAGCAATTTGAAGCCCAATTCACTCAATTTTGCCATCGTTTTCATCGATTTGTGACACGGTGAATTGTCTTTGTGAAGCAACACTTCTTCTTTTGCAAATGTGGCCGTTTCTTTGCGATTTCAGCCTTCAATCGGTCCAAAAGTTCACAGTAATAGTTAAATAAATCACTTTGTTTTTATTTTTAATTTTAATTAAATGTTTAATATATGGGTTTATTTGTATAATGTTTAAATGCTATTTGTAATGTTTGAAAAAGACGTTTGTTGTTATATGTTTAAATGCACGTCGTTTATATTATGTAATACACGTAATTTAGTGTTTTGTTAAATATTATTTTCAATATTAATTTTTAAAGCACGCATATCAGCAAATAGTTCCCACGCCGCCATCTCGAAGAATAGATAACGAATTATACGAAGAGAATTATCACACAGAATGATGAGACAGATCAAGCAATAATAAATACGACGCGTGCCACCTATTGGCTGTTTAAGTATAGGGTGATTCCTCCTTTTATGTTTCTGGAATAACAGCCTCAATTAGGCGTCCACTGTGTTCTTCATCGTTTGTGCTGGTACGACCACGTTTAAATTCAGCAGTCAATTTTCTACCATTTATCTCGATGGAGGAGAGTCCGGATAATATTTATCAAGCCATTGTTTAGTTTCCACTGTTTTTTTTTATAAAAAAGCATTGCTTTATTAAAACACGAAATACACTTTTATAAATTTTTTTTATTAAATTTTTTTCAGATTGTTCTCAATTTTATACACGTGTCGTTTGAAGGTTAGTAACGACATCTATGTGTCATCCTACACAGTTATTGAGTGGCCTCTTATTAGAATAATATAATCATTAAAAAAAAAAAAAAAATATATATATATATATATATATATATATATATATATATATATATATATATATTTATATAATGCAAAACGAAATTAATATAATTAATATAATTCATGATTGATGTGAAAATATATTTAAATCGAATTAGAATTATTTATACATAATATATATTTAAATCGAATTAGAATTTAGTATGATCAGTATAAAAAGAAAATAAATATGTGACAATAAAGCCAACAAACATATAAATACTGGAATAACAAAAATATAATTACGCTCTGCATTGTCGTGAAATCATAATACCGGCAAATTGTAGCAAAACAAAAAAAAGAAAAGAAAGAACCGGCAAGAACAGCAAAAGTAACAAAATAATATTATGGATTCGTATTTTACCATTGAATACCTACTAAAAAGTGCAAATATGGCAAATATGATAAATAACACATAAATAAATAAATAATAAACAACCTACATCCATTCCAACAAGAACAACAAATTAGAATATCATAACGAGCATTATAACGTAACAAACAAAATGACCTTACAGTCGGCTGGGCCGACCAAATTATGCCCTGCTTATGTATATATATATAAAAAGTTTGCTCCAATTCCATCTTTTTATTTTATTTCCACTACTTTGTATGGTAGCTACGAATTCAGAAGAATTATTTAGAATTATTAAACGAATTATTAAGAAGTAGGAATGGGACATCAGTTTTTTGAGAAACAATTTTTGCATATAATACTAGTCTACACCCGAAATATGGTTGACTTTGACGAAGTACTTTGTAAGTTATGGGGGTTTTAAAAGGGATAATTTAAAGGAGATAAAAAGTGGGCGTAGCTTACCTCTTTCTTGTAAATATAAATTATTTTGCTATATTAATCCACACCTTAAATTTAATTGTCCTAAATTGAATACTTTGTAAATTATAGCGCTTTTAATTTTTTTGAATTTTCGCTACTTTGTACGGTAGCCCCATTATGAAGTGGGTGTGGCATGTGGATTTACCAGGTTATTTCCGACTACCATATTAACCTAAGTATTAATTTTGATTGTTCTAGACAGAAGGATGCAGAAGTTACAGCTATTTCAATTTAAAAGAAATTCTGTCATTTTGTATGGGGGCTACTATAAATAGTGGGCGTGGCTCGCCCATTTCTGCCAAGGTTATGTAGCAGTATAATGTAACTCTATGTGCCAAATATTGTTGTCCCAGATAGTATATTAAGTGAGTAATAGCAAGGTAAAAATGTTGAAAATTCCGACTTAAGTCGCTTTGAATGCTTGGTGTGGGGGTGGCTATTGACCTATCATGCCTAATATCAATATCCTCTGTACCCTTGGATCATAGGTGTTTTATGCCAAATTTCATTAAAATATGTCAATATTTGCTCAAGTTATCGTGCGAACCAGCCAGGTGACAGACAGAGGGACGGATGGACGGACGGGCGGACATCGTTAAATCGAAAATTTAAGCAACGCTGATCACGAATATAAAGGGTTATCCATTTCGCGGGTTCAAAAGTATAGGGCTAGAATTCGACATCTGTCAAACTGAGTTGTTAAAACAATTTCCTTCTTTTTCAGTTCAAAGTCTGACATTTGCTAATGTGTCGATTCTCGTCGTTCTCAGGAATTAGGACTGTCTTACGGCACATTATGGCGTATTTTGCATTTGGATCTACACCTACATCCATATAAAATCCAGCTCACACAACAACTGAAGCCAGCTGACCATTCAGAACGTCGTAAATACGTCGAATGGGTGCTTGGACAACAGGCGGTGGACGGCGATTTTTCGAACAAAATTTTCTTCAGCGACGAAGCACATTTCTCACTCGGTGGGTATGTTAACAAACAAAATTGTCGTATTTGGGGTTCTGAGAATCCTCATGTAATTGAAGAGAGGCCACTACATCCACAAAAAGTCACTGCTTGGTGCGCTCTTTGGTCCGGAGGTGTGAAAACGACGATGGAACGACTGTCACCGTCAATTCGGAGCGTTATGGTCATATGATAACCGACTTTTTTTTGCCTGCTATTGAAGAATACGACTTATAGAATATGTGGTTTCAACAAGACGGTGCCACATGCCACACAACTCGAGCGAATATGGCTTTATTGCAAGAGAAAATTTCTGGCCGCGTAATTTCTCGTCGTGGCGATATCAAGTGGCCACCAAGATCATGCGATTTGACACCGCTTGACTTTTTTTGTGGGGCTACGCGAAAGACCGTGTTTATGCAGATAAACCTTTAACTCTTGAGCACCTAAAAACCAACATTCGTCACGTTATGGCTGAGATACCATAACGTGTCAAAAAGTGATCGAAAATTACCTCAAAAGAATCGATGCTTGCAACAATTCGCGTGGTGGTCATTTAAATGATGTAGTATTTCACACATAATGTCAACATTCAAACTTTATATTAAAAAAGAAATATCATGATAAAAAATATTTTATATGTGTTTTATTTACATTTATTTTTGAAATGGATACTGCGCACACCACGGTAGTGATTGCGCAAACCTCTGCTAAACGCATGTTTGCACAAAAACAAATATCTTCGGATCTGTCGCTAGCGGATATTCTGATGGTGATCAACAGCATGAAAAGGAATTTCGATAGAAAACTAAGAGTTTCTATGATTTTCATTGAAAGGGACTTCAGTGCGGAAAGACAACAGAATAAAAAAGCGCTGCTGCAACTGAAACTAAAATTATCGACAATGGATAACACCAGCATAGTCGTTGTTCGCGATGACAGCATTGACATTGCCAATAAGTCTTACAATACAAGCAAGGTGTTAATGTGTAACTTACAGCGAGCGGATAATATATTAAAGGATATGTAGATAGTAGTTATTTTAATTCATTAAAAAATGTTAAGTTAAAAAACTTCATTTGAAATCGGCGAATTTACAAAATCTATTAAATTTATTTGTTTCAGACGGAATAATTGATGGCGATAGAGAAGGTAATTTAACTTTTATAGGAAATATGGGCAGCTCTGTAAATGACATTTGCGCAGTGGATCAAAACATCTTGGGTTATATAAATAATTTTAAAGTAGATAAACAGGTTTGTTCGAATCACGTGCCGATTCGGGCACAGATGCATTTCACGCTAATACAAAAAGTAGTCTTGGTTGTGCAAAACCAAATCACAAGCAATGGACTTTAGAAGACCTAGTGCAATTTATGATCAAATCGTTTCCAAAGAAGAAAGTGAGTAATCTAAATAAAAAGAAAGATTTGTTTAACCATAAATGTGAAGAGGTGCGTAAAATCTCCTTTGATTGTCTTCATACATTTAACGCTACCCTTGATCAGAAGGATAAAAATAAGTATATTGAAGCAAACAAGGAGTTCAATATGTCGAGAAAGTAAGAAAGCTTATTATATAGAACTCGATAGAAAAATTAATGATGTTAAAGACTCGAAATAGTGGTGGAATTTGGCTTCAAAAATAAGAGGGCAACAAAAAATCTCGGATCAAGTATTAAAGCTTCTGCTTTTAAAAACTATTTTGATGACAGGATTTAATACTGTGCAACATGCTAGAGACGTGCTCTATGCTCCAAATAAAATTGAAATATACGATTTGGACAAGCCAATAACAAGGGAAGAGATTGAAAAAAAATGTTAAAAAAGACTAAGCAAAATAAATCTCCAGAAATTTATGATGTATCGAATTAATTTTTTAAAAATAGCCCGCAGGAGTTGCTTGACGAGTTAGCCGATGTGTTTACACGCCTATACAACATGGGCGAAACAGGAAGGTCTTTTCAGACCTGCATAATCTGTCCGATATTTAAAACGGGAAATAGGAAAATTATATCAATTTACCTAGGAATTAGGTTCATGAAATGTATGGCAAAAATAATTATGGGCGTCTTGAATGAAAGAATTGTTAGTTGGGTGTCGGAGAATGAGATTCTGACAGAGTTTCAAGCCAGTTTTGGGCAAAAGTATTCTACAACCGACAATGTGTATATCATTGCATCAACATTGAATTTGAAATTTATTGAGAAAAATAAGGTGTATTCTTTCTTTGTAGACTTTAGAGAGACTTTAGATAGGGTACCGAGAAATTTGCTTTTCTACAAGCTGCATGAAATTGGGCTATCTACTAAATGTATTAATTTTTTAAAGAAAGTGTACATACATAAAGCGTAGTGAAGAGAATGATGAAATGTCGGAAGAGTTTTATACCTTATTAGGAGTTAGACAAGGGTGTTTGATGTCGCCGCTTCTATTCTCATTATATTTAAATGATAGGGGAGATTGGGGATGCAATAACCGCTTAAGGTGATTTTGCCTGCGGAGACCTTATTTGAAGGGATATCAGGTCAGGCGAGGAATCGTTCGAAAGCTTTGCTACATTTGTGCCACTATAAGTTTTTCTATAGGCTACACCGTTTTCTCTTTATCAACATCCGCGCAAAGGTGTATCTGTGACTAGTTCAGCCCAGTATACGGGGCATACGAGAGCGGATCTAGAACTACCCGACCTAACAAAGAAACAACAAATTTTTCTTTATTTCTCAACATAATCTCCTTTTAGCTCTATACGCCTTTCCCAGCGATATTCTATAGCTTCGATACCCTGTTTATAGTATGAACTGAACACCAAACCATTTTCTCAAATTTAGAAATAACTCGAAGGAGGTAAATCTGGAAAATAAAGTGCGTGCTGAAGCAATTCGAGCTTTAAGTCATTGATTTTGACCATCGCAATAACGGATGTGTGAACTGGTGCATTGTCTTGATGAAACAACACTTTCTTTTTCGCTAAATGCTGCCTATTTTCTTTTATTTCAACACTTAAACGGTGCAAGAAGGGATTTAGGGATTAGCCGAATCAGACCACTTATATGGGTCCCTTTTCGTCCCTCAAATCGTGTCTTAATTATATGTTTGGTTGCAGAATCCTTCTACTTCCTTCCAAGCATGTCTTTATGGGGTATGTTCAACATTTCGAGTTCATCAATAAATTAGCGACCCAGTGTGGACATGCTCCTGCTTTCCAATGCAGGACACTGGTACACTATTTGCGCCGCTGTCTCTGTCTCTTCCATGCATAATTTGCAAATGTCAGCATCCTCCCCTTCAACAAGACCCATCTTGCTGAAGTTGTACCTTGAATTGCCATGCCCAGTTATTAATGCAGTCAACCAGATCAGAGTCAGCCGCCCTACACTGAGAGCCCCCCCCCGATTCATTGCCCCCTGGTAACCCCAAAGAGGCCTTTGTCTGTCTAAGAGTGGATAAGTTCTCCAATCTAATGAGTTCCTTTATCCGCTCTTCGACCCTTGATTTCACCGTCCCATTACTAACAGCAACTACTGGTTCCGGCCCATAAAATTCGGCTTTAGATCCTTGTCTAGCCGCAGCTTCATTTTGTTCTATACCAATATGTCCCTTCAGCCACATAAGAGTAATCGCAGTACTACGAGCACACCCATTAAGTTTCTGAACACATCCGAGCTCTAACTTAGAAGATACCGTAGGTTGTTGCAGTTGCCTGACCACAGTCTGGTTATCGAGTTCTAGTAAGATTTTCTTACCTTGCAACTTTCCATCCAGTAGATGGTCTAGCGCATACATTAGACCAAGCATTTCTGCTTGATAGACTGATACGTATCTTCCCAGATTCAGAGTGCATGCCAGTCCCAACTCTTTACAGAAGATTCCAACACCAGCTCTGTCATCTATTAATGAACCATCTGTAAAAATACTGACACATGCATCATGTGTGAGGACGTCTTCAATGAGTGTTCTGTGTGACTTTCCAATCACCTTTAGATTACCCATTCCTTCCATTGGCATTTGTGCCTCCTTTACACTGCTATATAACAGTGACAGGATGCCCCTGTGTCCTATCTCCGTGCCGAATCCATACCAATTCTTGGTTGTCTTCAGATGTAATGCTGTTAATGCCGCTGACTTTATAATATGCAAGTCCAACGGCAGCAGCCCCAGAAAGACTTCCAATACTTCAACTGGGGTTGTCCGGATAGCACCGGTAATCCCAATACAAGCCATTCTTTGCACCCTATATAACTCGCTTTTCGCGGTATTTTAGCTGACTTTAGTCCACCATACCACAGCAGCATTAAGGACCTGACCATCGTTGTGTAGATCCAGTGCGCTGACCTGGGAGTAATTCCCCACATGGGACCGAACACTCTCCTACACTGATGTAATACCCGCTTGCCTTCTGGATCTTGTCATCGACGTGACTATTCCAAGTCACCTTGTTTTCCAGAATAACACCTAGATACTTTACTTCCTTGGAGACGTTGCTGTTCGATCCAAAAAGCCTAAGGGAATCTATTGTTAGCCCAGTCCTCCTTTTAGTAAAGAGTACTGTTTCCGACTTACTAGCATTTACAGAGAGTCTTTGTTCCGTGAACCATTCTTCAACCATTTTGAGCGCACCTCTCATGGTATCACAAATAATGTTCAGGAACTTGCCACTCATTGCTGCTATGTCATCTGCATACCCGACGGTATGTATGTCTTTTGAGTCCAGAAGCTGTAATAGGGAATCGACCGTGATGTTCCAAAGAATGGGCGATAATACGCCCCCATTTGGACACCCTTTGCCTACCCTACCTCTGAGTCTGTAACTCCCATTTTGAAAGTTTGTTGCCCTTTTCCTCAGCATTCTGCCCACCCACCTTATAATGGTTGGCTAACTTCACGAGCAGCAAGGGTCATCCTTAGTTTATCGAAACCAATCTTATCGAAGGCACCTTCTATATCCATAAAAGTAGATATAGATATCCCTCCACAAGACAGTTCTCTCTCCGCTACCCGA
The DNA here is from genome assembly GCA_963854835.1 of Megamerina dolium. Classification (NCBI taxonomy): domain Eukaryota; kingdom Metazoa; phylum Arthropoda; class Insecta; order Diptera; family Megamerinidae; genus Megamerina; species Megamerina dolium. The sequence goes on from OY978530.1 coordinate 40,766,511, forward strand.
ACGAGTTCATACAGGACCGTTTCAGTGCATTTGTCAGGTCTCTATGAGTGCTGACACTTGTTCAGTGGTTTAGTCAGAAGCGCTGTCTTTTCCATGTAGTCCGCAAGTACTTCCTCCATAAATTTAAGCAGAAAGGAGGTCAAGCTAACCCGCCGGAAAGATTTAGCCTCCGAGTAGTTCCTTTTTTCCGGCATTGGAAGAAAGACAACCTTAGTCTCTTTCCATTGAGTCGGGATATATCCTGTAGCTAGGCAAGTAGTAATAATTCCCAGAAGCCTGTATACCAGACCTTCTGCACCCCATCTCTGGTGACTATCCTTTCAGCTTCCAACCTTTCATCCCTGTTAGAACCTTTGCGGGTGGCTTCCCATGGATCTTCCGATCTAAAGCTTTTAGGAGAATGGACCTCCATCAGTTATTTGAGCTACTCCGCGATTGTCTCTGTAAAGGATCCATTCGTTTTGCAATTTAACCCCAATTTTGAAGCCGGATCCTTTGATATAATCCTCTGTAGTCTACATACATCGAACATATCTTGCATATTTGAGCAGAATTCCCTCCACGTTTTCCTTTTACGGAAGAGGCTCTCTTTGTTTTTGACTTGCAGTCATCCCATGCGTTAGGGTACCCTCTCATGTGACAATTAAAAGCCTACCATGCCTCCTTTTTCATGGACTCCAAGGGTTTTTGGCGAGTTCATCTTGCATTTGTGATGGATCTTCATCAAACCTTGCCTCCGATTCTTCATCCTCAAACTTTGGGTCCTTCTTTCCAAATCAAAATTGCTACTTTTAAATCGTGCAAACCTGTTCTCACTAGTTCGTTCATAAAGCTAAAGTTGAAGTAATGAAGTGAAACTCCCCGCAAAAACACAATATTGTGTATAAAAGTTGACATTTTCGGAGCACAGAGTAACTATGTTGTTTACACTTCAGCGAAATGACAGATACTGAAAAGAAACCCTAATGATGACGTTTTAAAATGACAGTGTTGCTTGATGATACCATGGAATAATAAACTAGTAGCGACATATATTATAAAATTAGCACATACTTATTTATGCTTCCAATATATTGTATATTTTATATATTGGTGTTCGAAAAAGTTCGATTACAAATTTGACCAAAAATGAAACACTTTTCTTATATTTAAAACGAGGTTTATTAAGCTAATATGTGCCAAATATATATGGATAAATCCATTATTCCATTTGTGTAGATCTTCTGGGTCTTCTGAGCGAAAAACTTATCCAAGTGCATTTTGCAGGCCTCTACGGAATTTAAATTTACACAATTAAAAAAGTTCTGCAGAGATCGAAACAAATAATAATCTGAAGGTGCAAGGTCCGAGCTATATGATGGATCCATCAAAATTTCCTAGCCAATCTCTCTCAGTTTCTGCCGAGCCATCAAACATGTGTGTGGTCAGGCGTTGTCATGATGGCACACAAATCCTTTTTTGTTGATAAATTCAGGTCATTTTAATTGAATTGCTTACTTCAATCTCGTAAATTGTTGACAGTGAAAATCAGAATCAATCGTTTGACCAGGTTGTAGAAGTTGTAACGAACAATTCCCTTAAAATTCCACCAGATACACAGCATTACCTTTCTTGGTGTTAATCCTGGTTTTGCCACCGTCTGCAAAGCTTCCACCACTTAGTACATTATTTTTTTGACACATTATAGTCGTACATGATCCACTCTTCACCGCTCGCATTCACTCGCTCCAACAATGGTTCGATTTCGTTCCCGTTTAGAAGTGAAAAGCAAATGGAAAGTCGGTCCGTTAAATTTTTCACTGTTAATTCATGTGGCACACAAACATAGAGTTCTTTATGTATCCAGCTTTCTTCAAATGGTTGATTGCTGTTTGGTGAATAATGCCCAGCGCCTAGTGCCTAGCAACGTTTACTCTGCTTATGTAATGGCCTTGCTAAATTTTTTCCTTGATTTCATAGACTTTTTCGATTTTGTTCGAAAAGAGCACCAAAATTATGAGATCGAAAACGAGCAAACTTCTTCGCTGCTGTTTATTACAGCATCTTCTCCGTTTCAAAAAGCCTCCGACGCATTCTTACCTTTTCTATAATAGAAAAGCAATATATGAGGATATTGTTCCGAACTTTCACTTTTTAAATGTAGATAACTTTTAGCAGAATAATGCGATTGCCTTCCAATAAAATTGAGCTTAAAATGTCAAATGTATAGCCCGATGCAATTAATATTACCAGAGATGTTACGTTTTAGAGCCATCTATCGACAATTTGCCATTGAACTTTTTCGAACACTCAAACTTATTACTTCCTTATTTATGTGGCCATTACAATCAAACATCGATTTAAGCCGATTCTAGCATGCTTCTATAGCCAACTGTTTCCTTCGGTAGCTGGCGCCGGTTAGTAATTTAAAGTGCTGTCCACTGGAGGTTAGGTCTACCTCGTCGTACACCAACGGGTTCCGAATATAATACCATCTTAGACGAACCGTGTTCTCTCATTGTCCCGACATGACCTAGACAGCGTAGCCGGTGAATTTTATCACGCTTTACTACAGCTGTGTTGACATACAGCTCATACAGCTCATGGTTGTAGCAACGCAAGTAGGTCCAAAGATCTTGCGTAGGACTTTTCTCTCGGAAACTCCAAACGCTCTCTCATTTGAAGTAGAAATTAACCAAGCTTCGGCGCCGTATGTAAGAACAGGCATCATGGGAGACTCCTCGAACGTGGTGTTCGATTCTTAAGAGAGGTCTTAATATCTTAATTGCTTACTTAGCCCAGAGCAGCACCTGTTTGCAAGAGTGATCCTTCGCAATATCTCCTGGCTGACGTCATTACTGGTGTTAATGCTGGTTCCAAGATATACAAAATCCGTTACTACTTCAAAAGCGTAGTTGTCAACAGTGATGTGCTGTCCAAGACTCCGGGACTCTTTGTTTGTTGACACTAGATACTTCGTCTTGCCCTCGTTCACTGTAAGACCCATTCGACGCGACTCTCTTTTCAACTCTGTGAATGCTGCACTGACTGCTCGGGTGTTCATGCGTATTATGTCAATATCATCGACATACGCCAACAGGATGACACTCTTGTTCAAGATAATGCCATTATGTCGTAGATCGGCAGCTAATATTATTTTCACCATAACGAATATCCTTGTCTGAAACCCGCCCGCTATTAAACGGCGGAGACAAGTCCTTCCCAATTTCACTCCACAACGAGAGTTATTTAGTGTCATTCTGGACAGAGGAATAAGCTTCGCAGGAATACTGAAGCCAGTCATTGTTGCATAGAGGTAATCCTTTACCGGACTGTCAAAAGCGGTTTTATAATCAATATATAGATGGTGTGTTGATTTGTTTTTCTTGGGTCTTCTCCAGGATTTGGTGCAATGTAAAAATATGCTCGATGGTGAATTTACCAGGTCTGAAGCCACACTGATAAGGTCCCGTCAAGATGTTAAGCATCGGCTTCAATCTTTCACACAGTGTGCTCTATAGAACATTGTATGTAGGTATACATATGTGTATATATATATATATATATACATATATATATATATATATACTATATATACAATATATAGTATCTATAATATATATATATATATATATTATAATATATATATATATATATATATATATATATATATATTATAATATATATATATATATATATATAATATATATAATATAATATATATATATATATATATATATATATATATATAATATACATATATACATATATATATATATATATATATATATATATATTATATATATATAAATACAATATATATATATATATATATATATATATATATATGTATTTATATACATATTTTATATATAAAAAAAATATATAATAAATATGTGACACTTGGTAGAGCTTCTCTTCCATTACTGTTGTGTGTGTTAAATTTTGTATAGTATTAGAAGAGACCTACTTATTTTAACCGGTTCCGAACAGCAGAACCCTTTTGACATCACTTTTTCTGAGCTTTGTCACAGAGTTCTTTTAGAAGCTTTTTATGGCAAGTTGTTACTATCGAAAGAATTGCCAATTGCTTGCCGACAGGTGGGTACCGTTATAAAGAAAAATCTTTTCGATATTAAATTTGTTATGCATCAGCCGGGGATTGAACCACGACCTACAGATCAGAAGGCCAACACAATAACAATTGAGCTAAGGCACCCTTATATATATATATATATATATATATATATATATATATATATATATATATATATATATATATATATATATATATATATATACTGAAGATTTTACAGCAACATCCAAACTTGAAGTTTCAGAAGCATTTAAGGTTGAATTTCGGTGTCAGCAAAATCTGGTTTTATAATAATATTTGAATAACTCCCGGGCATATGCTTTATGTTAGAAATTACTTTTTTTTTAAGAATACAAAGGAACTTAGTTGCACTGTCTGTTTGCTGTAGAGTAAGAAAAAATTGTCCAGGTAGATACAGAACTTCGCCATAGACTATTTCAGCTGATGAACAATTTAATTGATGTTTAATTGCAGCTCTAATTTCAAGTAAAACTACAGGAAGCACCATAGTACACTGTATATTTGAATGGCAGGCAAGAGCGTTCGATGAAATCGTCAAAAGGTAGAGTTTGCCTTCTGAGATTTCAAAGGCCCGCCAATATCTATATGCACATCATAAAAACATTTCATTGAAAGTGGAAACTATCCCACAGAACTCTGCAATCTTTTTTGAAGAAGGCCAAATGAAACAATCTGTTAATAGCTTAATTATTGCTTTAGAACCTGGGTGGCTAAGACCATGTAAACTTTTGAAAATTCGTTCTCGAAGTATTGTAGGTATATGTAGTCTACAATTTTGCAGAGATATGTCACAATCAATTTTAATATTTGTGTGGGGTATGGAAATGAGTGAATGTTTTTGAAGTTTTACACGAAAGAATTGTTTGAAGCTCGTCGTCATTTTATTGCAACTTTGCCAAATAATTGAAATCCAAATTAGATACGTATCAGCGACGATATTGTCACATCTAGAAATATGGCGAAAATCAGTGGTGAATTGAGCGATGAAACTTAGATTTTGGCTGGATTGGGTTTCATCATCTCTGACTGCTATGATGCATGTTTCATCAGCGAAGGTTGCGTAATGCTATTTGTACACACAGGCAGATCATTTGTAAAAAGTACATATAATATGGTACCAAGGATACTGCCTTGAGGAACTTTATTGGCTTGAGATTTGGGTAAGTGCCATCGCACTTGATTTTGCAATACCTACTGTAGATACGATGTGAATATCTCTCCAGGAATATAGATGAACAAACTTTCTTGTTTTCAGTTGCCTCTCCTATTAGAATGTTTCGTTCGAAACCCGAATTGATGGCTGGGAATAAGGCACTTATTTTCAATAATTGGTTTTAGCCGTTTCAACATTATTATTTCGAGCAACTTAGACATGATTGGTAGCAATAAGATTGATGTATATGATATGGACTTTTGCCAGGTTTTGGTATCACTATTACTTCCAAAAATTTTCCAGTACTTTGGTACGTACTTTGGCTTCAGACATGCATTAAGAATTTCAGTTAATTTTAGCAAAGATTTTCCTGAACGCTTTTTAGGACTTCTGCGGTAATGAGGTCAAATCCAGTAGCTTGTTTAAGTTAATGTTAGTTAGTTAGTGCGGGTGCTTGTGGCTTAATTTCAATATCTTAGTTTACTATCATATATGTTATATGGGGGAATGATCTGAGATTAAGTCATTTCCTTTATATACGTGTAAAGTTGTTTTAGATACTTTTCTTACAATAAAAAAATTGATTAGATCTAGAGTTTTATTTGGGTCTGTTGGCCAATAGGTAGGCTTGCCAAATTTCGCAACCTCTTTCACTTGCAGCTTTATAGAGTTCACGACCTTTGGTTGTAGTGAGACTGAATATGCTTTGCTTTTATACTGGTCAGCTTTGACGTTATATCTTGGAGGACTGTATATTGGACCGTACCTCAAAAAAAAGTTCGTCGCACACCCCGTAATATGAAGAAGTTTTGCAAGGCGATTCCGAAAAAACAATTTTTTGGTTTTTTTTTTGGCCGAACGCCTTTATACATTTTTCTTGATAACTTCGGCATTTGCAATGGATTTTGAAGTTTGATATATCGATGTTTTTGTCTCAAGGAGACACATCTATTTGTTTCAAAGATCATTGACCTCAAGTACCCAGGTCTGATACTTACCCACCAAATCTCAGTTCTTACTACCCTAATGTACCACCCTAATGCCAGTAAATTATAGCTCGCAAAAATGAATTACAAATTTGCAAAGGAAGTATTGGTGGTCTGGTGGTGTCTTCTCAAGGTAACGTGTCTAACTGCCTCAACCGGGTGGGGCTAGCGCAATCCTTTTTGAACTCATCGCAAGTCAACTCACTGGCTGTCATGTAGTTTGATCTGAGCGCTATGTGATGAAACCTTTATTTGTTAATGAGGGGTAGTAATATAGCTTGATCTGCTACTATGTGACGGCGCTTTCATTATTATTAATGGGGGCCCTCCATGAGGCGACCACCGGGCAACGTCTCCCTGGCACCCGCTGGGAGGCGGCTGAAGTGAGTGGCGGAAATCTCCTCGGTTAGAGGTTGTGCGTTGGGTTTGGGACCCGCCACATAAAAAACCCCCCCAATGAAAAAAACAAATATGCCTCGGATAAGGACTACCGCTTTTGTTGATGACCCCCTCACACGAAAAAAGGACAATGATTTACGGATATGCACCTGGAATGTCCGATCCCTTTATAGGGAGGGTGCCTCTATCCAGCCGGTTGATGTCCTCGAAAAATACAGAGCTGACATCACCGCTCTCCAGGAAATGCGATGGACAGGACAGGGCTGCTCCAAAAGAGCGTCCTGTGACATCTACTACAGTTGTCATGCTGAAAGGCACGAATTAGGATGTGGATTTTTGGCCAGCAAGAGACTACGACATCTTGTCTAACAGTTCACGCCTGTGAACGAACGGCTGGCCACAATCCGCATCAAGGCAAAATTTTTCAACATCAGCCTTATATGTGCCCACGCTCCGACGGATGAGAAGGACAATGTGACCAAGGAGAGCTTCTTTCAGCGCCTCGAAGAAGCTTATGACCGCTGCCCCCGCCACGATATCAAAATCATGCTTGGCGACTTTAATGCCAGGGTGGGCAAGGAAGGTACCTTTGGTCCAACTGTCGGAAAATTCAGCCTCCACCAGAACACCTCCGATAACGGAATGAGGCTAATCGACTTCGCCGCAGCACGAAACATGGTAATTGGTGGTACCAGATTCCAGCATCTCGACATCCACAAAGCGACATGGCTGTCTCCAGATCAACGTACAAGAAACCAAATTGATCATGTGGTGATTGACGGAAGGCATGCTTCCAGTGTGATGGACGTGAAATCGATCCGTGGTGCCAACATCGACTCGGATCACTACCTTGTTGCAGCTAAGGTGCTCACACGTTTATGTGTCGCAAATAACAAGAGAAGTCCCACACAGAGAAAGCTCGACGTCAGTAAGCTGCGATCACCAGAGACAGCAGATGTATTTTCCACTCGACTATCGGATCTGCTTATGCAGAACACTTCCCCACTTGATAATACATGCGCACGGTGGACACATATACCCCACTCCATGACTACTGCTGCCGAGGAGGTAATCGGTTACTACCGGCCTCTGAGGAATGAGTGGTATGATCAGGAGTGTCGCGACACTACCGCAGAGAAAGACGCCGCCTACAGAAAAACCCTGCGTGCAGGCGCAACGCGTGGTGTTAAGGAGCGGTACAGAGAGAAAAGGAGCGCAGAGAGACGTCTTTTCAGACGCAAGAAAAAAAAACAAGAAAGACGCGAGTGTGAGGAGATAGAGATGTGTACCGACAAGAATGAGACTCGAAAATTCTTCGAAAATATCAAGCGCCTGAGTGGAGGTTTGAATCCCGGAGCTTCTTCTTGTCGTGATGGAAATGGGAATCTGGTTACAGATGTCCAGAGTGTACTGATCCTATGGAGGGAACACTTCTCCACGTTACTGAATGGCGATGCTACGAACAATTCCGCCAGTGGAGGAGATTGCCCGATAACCCCAATTACAGATGATGGTGTTGATGTTCCACCACCCGACTATGACGAGGTTGAAACGGCAATCTTAAGGCTGAAGAACAACAAAGCTGCAGGTGCTGATGGCCTGCCTGCCGAGTTGTTTAAGACCGGAGGCGATGAGCTGCTCACCCGCATGCACCAGCTCATAATCAGAATATGGTCGGATGAAAGCATGCCTGATGATTGGAGGCTCAGTTTTCTCTGTCCTGTACATAAAAAAGGAGACCCCACAATTTGCGCCAACTATCGTGGAATAAGTCTCCTGAGCATCGCGTACAAGGTTCTATCGAGCGTACTGTGTGAAAGGTTGAAGCCTATGCTCAGCAACCTGATTGGACCTTATCAGTGTGGCTTCAGACCTGGTAAATCCACCATCGACCAGATTTTCACACTGCGCCAAATCCTGGAGAAGATCTAAGAAAAACAGATCGACACACACCACCTATTTGTTGATTATAAAGCCGCTTTCGACAGTCCGGTAAGGGATTACCTCTACGCAACAATGTCTGAGTTCGGTATTCCTGCAAAGCTCATTCGACTTTGTAGAATGACACTGCATAACTCCCGTTGTGCAGTGAAAATTGGGAAGGACCTCTCCGCACCGTTTAATACCGAACGGGGTTTCAGACAAGGTGATTCGTTATCGTGGACTTCTTCAATCTTATTATGGAGAAAATAATACGAGCTGCTGATCTACGACATAATGGCACTATCTTCAACAAAAGTGTCATGCTGTTAGCGTATGCCGACGATATTGACATAATCGGCATGAACACGCGAGCAGTCAGTGCAGCATTCTCAGAGTTGGAAAGAGAGTCGCGTCGGATGGGTCTCACGGTGAACGAGGGCAAGACGAAGTATCTAGTGTCAACAAACAAAGAGTCCCGGCGTCTTGGACAGCACGTCACTGTTGACAACTACGCTTTTGAAGTAGTAAGGGACTTTGTCTATCTTGGAACCAGCATCAACAACTGTAATGACGTCAGCCTGGAGATCATGCGTAGGATAACTCTTGCTAACAGGTGTTATTTTGGGCTGAGTAAGCAATTGAGAAGTCGAGCCCTCTCTCGAAGAACGAAAACTACACTCTACAAGTCTCTCATCATGCCTGTCCTAACATATGGCGCTGAAGCCTGGACAATTTCCACCTCGGATGAGCGAATACTTGGAGTTTTCGAGAGAAAAGTCTTACGCAGGATCTTTGGACCTATTTGCGTTAGTGGCGAGTACCGAATAAGGTACAACCATGAGCTGTACGAGCTGTATGCCGATATTGACATAGTAAAGCACATCAAAATGCAGCGGCTGCGCTGGCTAGGTCATGTCGAGCGAATGGAAGAACACGCTCCGGCTAAGAAGGTGTTATATTCGGAACCCTCTGGAGGACGACCCAGAAGAGGAAGACCAAACCTCAGGTGGATAGACCAAGTACTGGAGAACCTGACGGCGCTTGGAATTTCTAACTGGCGCCAGCTAGAGAATAACAGAGATGGCTGGCGAAGCATGTTATTTTCGGCCTAAATCGATATTCGGTTGTTATGGCCACATAAGTAAGTAAGTAAAGGAAGTATTGCGATTATTCCAATAGAACAATTTTAAACTAATTTTTAAATTTTTTGTTACGTGAAGAAATGCAAGCATGGTGGATCAGTTTATTCGAATTTGGCCCAATTTATCATATTGAAGTGTCAGTTGCACTCAAAATTTATGAAATTATCTACTTGTGGACCGAATATTTGCCGAATGCATCCCGTTGCTTCTTCGCGTGCTGTTAAAATATTTGCATAGCCATCTAAGCGTGCTCGCGGATTTCCAAGCTGTCAGTAGGTGTAGCATAGCCGAGAAATTTGGAATTTGACCCTTTCACAATGGTGATATGCTCTTCATTCACAACAAATTACGCGTCACATTCGCTTCAGTAACTCTTTTTAAACTTGGCTCTTTCTTGCCGTCGAAAGAGATACATGTTAGTAATTCTTTACATCTGGCCGTAACAATTGCTTCGTTACGGAAATTTAAACTTTCTCTGAATATTTTGTTTCTATTGATGATAAGCCCGTCAAAGAACTGACTTATATTTTTTTTTGCGGTTTCTGCAAATAGCTCCTCTTTGGCTTTTGCAGTAATCGATAATCGCAAATCTTTTTAACATAACCGCAAGTAAAGCACCCAAAGCTGAAGTAAAATTAATCAATGATATGTCCGCTACGATAAATTTTTTTTAGAGTTTGCGGTAAATCGCTAACATTTTCTTCAAATTCCCTTCTTTGCCGCTGGCTGGTTCGTACCCAAGAAAACTTTCACAGCGTCTGGGATTTTATTAGAGTCGAAGCAATTGCATGGACTATTTTTTCAACACCGCACTTGCAACGTGAAATTTAAAACAAACTCTTTCACTCATTTATATTGTATTTTAATGAATGTTTTACAACTTCATAGTGTTAATTTACAACATTATCCAAACGTGTACAAATAGCTGTTTTCGATAAAACTTCTTGTTTAAAAGCACCCAAAATTTCGGATACTGTTACTGTTATGCCGAAGATATAATAAAAAATTAATGACATCGCGCTCCGTTGGCAATTGGTTACTTAAATCACTCATCAAAAAATGCGTTTTTAACTGTTTTGGTGCTTTTTTGATCACAATAGAATTAATTAATATAACTTGCACACAATAAAGTAACGGTATTATTTCAGGTACTGTTCGATTAGAAATTATTTAGTATATTATACCTACCGGAAAATTTTAATAAATTGTCACCTATATTCGGCAGCAAAAATGTTTAAAATAGTTCTACTGGAATAATCGCAATATTTCGTTTGCAAAGGTTTAATGATTTTTGCGAGCTGTAATTTACTGGCATTAAGGTAGAAGGAACTGAGATTTGGTGGGTAAGTATTAGAACGGGGTACTTGAGGTCAATGATCTTTGAAACAAATAGATGTGTCTCCTTGAGACAAAAACATCGATATATCACACTTCAAAATCCACTGCAAATGCCGAAGTTACCACGAAAAATGTAAAAAGGCGTTCGGCCAAAAAAAAAATTGGTTTTTTCGGAATCGCCTTGCAAAACTTCTTCATATTAGCGGCACACTGTTTTTTCTCTCCCTGAATGGTGGTATGGCCTACTTTTTATAGCAGTTAAGCATAAATAGTTACTGCCGACGTTTATAGAAATACTAGTCGATTAAAATTCTGCAATGCAGACCTTTTCTTTTTCCGTATGTTTTGCATTACGTTAAACTAAAATTGCGTGGGTGCCGTAGCTCAGTGGTTAGCACTGCTAAGCAATATTATCGATGTGAAACTCTGTACTCCTGGTGTAAGTGTTTAATGATTGGAGCAATAATGAATATGTAATTTTAGTTCTATTGTTTATCATTTTCTTCAATGTGGATCAAAATCCATTGTCACTGATAAATACAGTAGCTGAAATATTTTATTCGGTTGTGGTTGCATAGCTATTATTGTTTATGTCTCTTTGCTACGTCGCGCTGGCTAGGTAAGCCTAAGTTATTGGTTAGAAATTTTATTGTTTTGTAAGTTGGTTATGGGTACTCGCTGTACTGGGTCTGGTTTGTTTTCTGCTGTGGGTTTATTTGTTATTTACTACCTCAAGGATAGTTTTTTTGTTGTTGTTGCTGTTGTTATTGCTATTCATGTGCTGCGTTGGCAAATTTCACTGTATGCGTCGATATTGGATTCTCGTGGACATTCTGCTGCTTTCTTGTGTATGTAGGGGAATTACCAGATTCTTTTCGATAATAGATCATTGCATCTACTATATATATTATAACTACTATATCTACTATATCACTTATTTAGTTAATTTTTCTTATTAAGATATAGATGTATTCTTATATACCATATAAAAATAATTTTTTGGCAATATTCATTTATAATCTATACACCTAATTCTGTTTTTACTCGATAGATACGTTCCTCAAAAAGTCGCGTAAAAAAAAAATCGCGTAAAAAAAGATAGGGTATCCATATAAAAAGAGGGGATTGGTTCCATATAATAAATATCAGCTAAAATAAGGTGAAAAAAGTATAATTCAAATTCATATTGCTTCATGCACATATATTATTTTAACAAAAAGTAACCAAAAGTAATAGAAAAGAAACAGATCATTTAGAAAAACAAATCATAAAAATCATAAAACTAAAAAACATATAAAAATTAATTTTAATCAGTCTCACTTTCTGATAATCGCATTCGTTTACGATAGACTTCAGCATCACTGTCATCGCTGGAAACATTTCCAAATTCATCCTCAAGTGGTGGTGATGGCTCATTGATTTTAGTCACAAATTCCGTCATCAATCGTTGACTTCCAGTTTTCATAAGGCTGTTATGTAATTCATGATAGTTGCCCATTAATAATTTCACATCACGTTGAAATTTCGCGGCTCTTTCCTCATTAGGATCATGCTTGCGAAAATGATCGCCCAATTTAGCTGCCATTTGAAGTCCTTCTTTAACTAGGGATGCAATGAGGGTAGGAACCTCTTCGTCATTTTCACTAATTTCATTGGTATCGGGTGTCTCGAGCGCAAAACCAATGATTTCATCATCGCTAAGTGCTTTATCTAACAATAATTCATCGATATCTGCAGACGATAAATCATCAAAGCCTTCTCCGCCTACATCATGAGCTAAGGCTATGATGTTTGAATATTCAACCGTATTACAAGGAACTGGGCTGTTATTTTTAACGCATTCCGGCCAAACTGCTCTCCAACATGCGTTTAACGTTGATTCTTTTAATTCTGATAGCGCTAATCCAGCATTTTTGATACAGTCATTAATAGAAAATTTCTTCCATGCATCCGTGACTGTTAAATTTTCATCATTCATTATTTTATCCAAAATGTACCTGAATGTTTGCTTCACATAGTAGATCTTAAAAGTTGCAATAATTCCTTGATCAAGCGGCTGTATTAACGATGTTGTATTTGGAGGCAGAAAACAAAATTAGACATTTGGATGCTCTAAATGCGGATGACCTGGTGCATTGTCTATAATCAACAGAACTTTAAAATCAAGGCCCTTATCACTCATATAGCGCCGAACTTCCGGTACAAAATATTTGAGAAACCATTCGGTAAAAAGCTCAGTTGTTACCCAGGCCTTTTTATTAGCTGCCCAGTGAACGGGTAATGAGTCCATACTAACGCCTTTAATCGACCGTGGTTTTAGAGCTCGATTTACAAGTAAGGGTTTTAACATCCGATTTCCTGAAGCGTTGGAGCAAAATAAAAAGGTCACACGATCTTTGGCTACCTTAAACCCACTAGCGGTTTTCTGGGCTTTAGCTACGTATGTTCGATTTGGCATTCGTTTCCAGAAAAGGTCTGTTTCATCCGCATTCCATACCTGATCCGGAGTATAGCCACCATCTTCAATTATTTTAGCCAGTTTTGCGGGAAATTCTTTAGCTGCCGGCTCATCAGCAGATGCTATTTCGCCCTTAATTTTAATATTATGAAGCGCGTGTCTTTGCAGAAAACCGGTCATCCAACCTGTACTGGCAGAAAATTCAAATTTCTTATCTTTCTGGACTGATGTTTGCGGTTCCTTTTCTTTTATCTGGTTATAAAATCTTAATGCCTCAATCCATACTACAAGAGCCTTTTCCATTTTCTCTTTAACAATGTCTCTTGTGTATGATGATGTATGAGCACTTAATTTTGTTCCAGCAATCACAGATTGTCGAATAGATTCTCCATTTTTTTTATCGTCCTTATGGTAGATTCGTTCAAACTAAAACGTTTTCCTACTGAAGTGGCACTTTCTCCAGCGGCTAGACCATCTAAAATTTTGATTTTATCTTCCAAAGCAATAGCCTTTCTTTTAGTTTGTTTTGTAGCGGACATTCTAAATTGTGATTAGTTAACCTATAAAAATAATTAAGTGCACGTAATAAATAAATGCATGGCAAATATGTACCTATGTATTAAATACCGTTTATTGAATTTAGAAATATTTATATGCGAATAATTTTTATTTTATATCATATAATTCGATTTTTTTAAATATATTCACCTTTAACACTGAAATTTTACTGCACTCTTGCACTGTACATTCACCAGAAATTATTAGAAGCAAACAAGGGAAATCCCCTGTTATGATTGTAGTAGATTTTTCGTACCACATGATTTGCAGTGTTGCCAACTATGTATTTAGTTTAAAATTCCCCAAATCTGGTAAAAACACTCGTTTTTCGGATAAAAATGCATGCATTTTTAGACCGCGTTAAATCAAGTCAAATCGCGTAAAAACAGAACGCAATATTTTTTTGGAATCGCGTTAAATCAAATTCGCGTAAAAAAAGTTCGCGTAAAAACAGAATTAGGTGTACTTGATTTTTTAAAAAGTATATTCGTAGGAAAAATTTTTAATTCTATAGTTAGTGTATTAAAAGAGTATTTACTAAATAATTGTCTTTTCAAATATAATTTGGAATTGTTTGGAGAGTATGTTAAACCACCTCACGATATAACGGAGGCTAAATCTTTCCAATCAAATATGATACCTGTCTACACTATACACGAACTGGAAAGCTCACCAAATGATAATGTTGAAAAAATCAAAACTAATGATGAACTAATGAGTGAATTTCAGGAGCGTGATAGCGGTTGGACACTCCTTAAATTACTTCATTTGGAGGTGAATTGAAATAAGCTTGAAGTAATAAAATGCAGTAGTTTCATATCACTTCCAAAAAAATTAATTGAAAAAAAGCGTGTGTATGTATTGAAAACAATGACGTATTCTGCTTTAATTATTTTATAGTATGTGTTAATGATCTCGAGTTGAACTTTAATGGTATGGCGTTTTCTCTAGATTATAATTACATTTACATTTTCGATCAACAAAATATCGATATTAGCATATCAGTCTTTTGTATATCCAAAGACTGATATGATGAAATTGGTGATGTTTTTGGTCTAATTTACTGGACAAAAGATTCACGTAGAAAAATTCATGTAAATCTTCTATTTATCCAAGATGCCTCAGCTGATAATCTCCATTATGTATGTATAAAGAATGTGCCGCAACTTTTTCGGCCATAGATAACTGAAAATAAAAACTCAATTCATTTTTTTTTATGTTTACAATATCTTTCAAACAGTAAAATTACAATGTAATCTTATGGTTACCAGAATGACTTCTGAGGATAATAAATTTCTCGAATTTAGTGACATACACCATCAAATTGATGTACCTTTTATAGTATATGCAGACTTTGAATGTATATTGAAATTATGTATATGATGAACAGGTTTCCGAAAAAGAAAGAAACATTCAGGAGCACCTCCCTTGTGTATTTTCATATCAGATCGTATGTAATTATAATCCGAAATTGTGTAAAATTAGTACTTTTGTGAGTATGGATTCTCCTAAAACTTTCATTGAAAAGTTAGTTGATGATCTCACAAAAATTTTTGATGACTACATTAATGCAGATAACTTTTAATACCAGAGAAGTCCTACTTTGGCTTTTGAGCTTATTTCTGATTACAATCTCATTGTCACTTAACAGAGTTGCAATATACAGAGATTTTGAAAAGAGCATTGCCATGACAGGGAGAGCAAATGCTGTAAATTAACATGGCAAAATTATAATGAATTATATTTTGCTATTTACTTGATTGATTATATGAAGAATTATAAATTAGGAACAAAAAGCGACAAACTCGATTTTGCATGCGTCCACAATATATCAATATATGTGGATTGGTTTGTTGTATGGGGAGGGAGGAAGTGTTTTTATTTCTTTGTTATGTTTTGATTACGATTTTGACACAATCGTATTCTGTGCAAAATGTATACGAAATACTTTTATCATTTTTAATTGATTGCCATTGATTCCCTGATTTACTTCAACTCTATAATTTGCGGTGTGATTACCTCCACAATTGCTGCATTTTTTCATGCTAGCATCGCCTTTAGACTTTGGGCATATGTTTGATTTATGTAGATCTCCACAAATCACACAAACAGCTGGCAGGGTACAATATGTCTTAGTATGTTCATATTCTTGGCAGTTGCTGCACTGAGGAGGTCCAGTTCTCTTATGGGGTTCTTCGATTGTGATTTTGCGATGCAATAAATATCGAATTTTATATATGGGGTGTACTTCACCTTTTTTTTAGGGGTTTTGTTTCAGGCTGAAGCTCAATACGATATAACGGTGGCGAATAGGAACAACATGGAAAATCTTTGGTCCTATAAGACTTGTAATTCTGGAAATCAACTTATGTGAGTTGCGTTCTCTTAAGCAAATCAATAGTATTTTTCAATTAGTAGATGATCTGAGGGTTGACTTTTTGTACGAGGTGTATATCTTACTTTGTAGATAAGATGCAATTTATTGGAGGGATATTAAATAGTTCGTTATTATTAATGCGTACCCATCAATGTATATATAACTCTATTTGAATTTGTCACGCTCAATGGTTTCATGTAGGTTTAAGCTCCAGATTCTACTTGTTTCTGTTCTTGTTTCTTTACATTCTTCAGTTCATTGGATTCTTTTTTTTCAAATATATTTTTTATTTTCTGGAAAAATAATTTGGGTTTGGCGGACGCATTTACTAAAAATCGGTCATTGCTAAAAAGTACTGGGGCAATGATCGTATTAATGCCTACTGCTACAGGAATAGTACAAAACTTTTGTAATCTATATGCGAATATTTGAACAAATTATGACGAATAAAAAGTTCATATTGGCATTGTCTTGAAAATTTTAATAATTACTACTTTATCTGGTTCAGATTTTTCAATAATTTTGCATGGTTGACTGTATATACAATGAATCATTGTTCCATTGTTTTATGCTATGATTCTCTCATAGTTACGCTAAGTTTATTGTTTTCCTTTGTGTTTGTATTTTATGTAATATTTTGATTCAGCTTCTTATTTGTTATTTCGCTTTTAGAAGCTACTGTGCATGTATTTCCTTTACACCAATATGCCCTTAACATTAGATTTACGGAACTCTTAAGTTTGGTTTAATGTATCATATGGTTTTAACAGCTATATATTGCAAATATTCTCTTCTTTTTTTAAATAAAAAGAAAAGAAATATGAAATATTTTCCAATCTCTATTTTTCAATTCATGTAATTTCTTCGTAAATCTAATGTTAACCACTACAAATGGGTCTTTTTTGCAATTTGTCTTCCTACCGCTTTCCAAATCTGTATTAAATAACAATCAATTTTATCACTTGCAATCGCTACTTTATCAAATAGCTAACAACAAGTCGCACAATTTCTTTTCACATTTGCGTTTAAATATTTCCGGTTATGCCAGTATAAGGACCCATCCAGCTGTGAAGTAAATCGAAGCTCAATTTACGAATCGAATATGCTCGTGTTATTTGATATATTTATTATATCTCATTCAGTGTAACTTTGATTTTTGTTAGAATAGATGCTGCATGTTCGTTGACCATTGAAACACCTTCTATAGGTTCATCCAGCAGAAACAATTTGAGAAAAATGCTTCTTAAAAGAGCTCTGTGACAAAGCTAAGTTAAAGTGATGTCACAAGAGTTCTACTGTTCGAAACCGGATTATATAAGTAGGGCACTTCTAATGCTGTCCAAATTTAACACGCACAACAGTATTGAAAGAGAAGCTCAGTGGTATCACAATGGGCGTTTCTGGCCTAAGTGTGTCCTCTCAGAGAAAGGGCAGCCTATGTGGCTAACCTCTATAGGTTCATTACTTGTTGCTGCAATTCATTTATTTCAATCATTAATCGCTAGAAATCCTTATTATTTCGCGACTTCAATGTTTTCATTGATACCTGTCACATAATTCATAATATATTTCACTTAATTTGGATTTTTGATAGAATACAAATTAAATAAATATCATAATTATCATAATCATGATTTGTAGCTAGCAGTTAATAGGTAAGTATTATTTAAATTTGGAATCGGGGAATCAGTTATCAGGGAATCAATGGCAATCAATTCAAAATAATAAAAGTATTTTGTATACATTCTGCACAGAATACGATTGTATCAAAATCGTAATGAAAACAAAACAAAGAAATAAAAACACTTCCACCCTCCCCCATATAACCCACCAATCCACATATATTCATATATTGTGGACGCATATAAAATCGAGTTTGTCGCTTTTTTGTTTCTAATTTCTGATTCTTCATATAATCAATAAACTAAATAGCAAAATTCATAAACATATACAGTGGCTCACAGCTTATTTCGTACAGTGTATATATTTTTATGTAAATGGCTGTAACATCGAAACTAAAAAACTTATCGATAAGTTTTGAATGTAGATGTCTGTGTATGTGTTTAGTAAACCTAATAAGAAAACGGGGAACCCCAAAAATTGTTCTTTTTGTCATGCAAGAGAGAAAAACTATTGATCAGCTGATTTTCAGCTCACATCTTATTTCGTACACAAACTTCAATGTAGGTAAGTTTCATTCTGCCGCGCAGTTACAAAGTTTTTTTGAATTGTATGAGTTTTTGGACCTTTTTAACTATTATAACAATTTTTATTATTATTATTTTAAATAGTTAAAGTGCTGTAAATTAAACATTTAGCTTTATGGGTCATCGTACAACGATGGAACAGCGTAAACTGGTAATTAACCATTTTAGGAAAGGTCAGAGTGTGCAAAAAATTGCTGAAATGACAAATTTAAGTGCCTCAACTGTCCAATACATCATTCAACGCTTCGTTCGCGAAAATCGGTTGGAGAACAAGGGCAGAGAAGCACCTAATAAGATTTTCAACGCATCAGACGAGCGTTATATTGTACGAAAAATTAAGAAAAATCCAAAGTTATCCGCTCCGAAGTTGGCTGCAGAGGTTCAGCGTGAAATAGGAAAATCATCCAGTGCTGAAACTGTCCGACGTGTGCTGCGCAATCATGACTTGAACGGTCGAGTAGCCCGAAAGAAACCATTCATTTCGAAAATGAATATACAACGCCGACTTGACTTCGCCAAAGAGCATATTATTAATACTCCTGCGTTCTGGAATACCGTTATTTTCGCGGATGAGTCTAAGTTTAATATTTTTGGCTCGGACGGAATGTCATATGTTTGGCGTAAAGCGAATACCGAGCTAAACAAGGAGAACCTTAAGCCCACAGTGAAGCATGGTGGCGGTAGCGTGATGGTTTGGGCCTGTATGTCAGCAGCCGGAGTAGGTGAATTGGTTTTTATTGAGGGAACAATGGACAAAATGAAGTACCTCGAGATTCTGAAAAACAATTTACTTCAAAGTGCAGACAAACTGGGTTTGCGGGAAGAATTTCGGTACTACCAAGATAATGACCCAAAACATAAATCTGGGATTTGCAATCTTGGCTTATTTGGAACTGCCCACACTTGATGTCTCCACCACCACAGTCATCTGACATGAATGTGATTGAAAATCTTTGGTCTATTTTGGACAATAAAATAAGAACACACAAGATTTCTAATAAGCAAGACCTAAAGAAGGTACTAATGGAGGAATGGAAAAAAATCACACCAGACATCACTCAAAAATTGGTGGATTCAATGCCAAATAGACTCCAGGCTGTCATTAACGCTAAGGGATGTCATACTAAATATTAAAATCAACTTACTTTGTTTTTAGTTTGAACTTAAAGAGACTGTACGAAATAAGCTGTGACATGAATTTTCCTATTTTTTTCTTATTTTATTTTTTTATAGTGTCAAACACTAAAATTTTGAAAAAGTAAATTTTGGAAAATAAAAAACAAACCTTCCTTTCAAAAATGGCATTTATATTTTGTTCAAATTTTTGCTATATTAGGAATTACGACTGCAGCAATTTTTAAACTGTCACTGTACGAAATAAGCTGGGAGCCACTGTATATAAAAGTCGCTCTGCCATATAAAATTCAATTCTCATGGCAATGCTCTCTTCAAAATCTCTGTATACTTCAACTCTGTTAAGTGACCCTGATATGGTAATCAGAAATAAGCTTAAAAGCCAAAGTAGGACGTCTCTGGTATGAAAAGTTCTCTGATTAATGTTAACATTCCGATGAACCATGTATCTGAATGCGGAGAGCGCTTTTCATATTTCGTCTCCTATATGCCATATTTGTGAGAATAAATTTATTGCGAATGAAGAGCGTCTGATGTATCATTGCCATTTAATCGGAAAATATCGTTGTCCAGCACATAAACCATTTGCCATTTGAAATATGAAATTGCGAAATTTTTTCCTGTATTTTTCCATAACCTCTCGGGATATGATATACATTTATTTATCAGGAAGCTTCAACATAAAAGTGGTTACGTTGAAGTAATTGCTATAAATAAAGAGAAGTGCATTTCTCTATAATTTAAATGTAGAAACAAAAATGTATTCATGGAGATAAGAGTTTCGTTCAGATTTATGGCTTCAAGTTTAAAAAACTTAGCTAAAAATCTCGATTCTTCAGATTTCGACGTGGCTAGAGCAGCATACCCTAACAATGAAGATTTCGATCTAATTCGACGTAAGGGTGTATATATATGCTTACAACTATATACAAACGGAGGAAGTTTTTCATGAGAAAAATCTTCTCTGTATAAAATTGATCCATGTCAATATTATACGGTACCGTGTTTATCGCCATGCGCTGATGTGTGCTCACCTACATAGAAAAGTTACTGGCCACACGTGATGCTCGTTGGTTGATGCATTGGCTAAGCCGTGACAAATACGGTATGAGGATAGGCCGATAGACACAAACGAAAGATGGAATCTAACACACGAACTATAAGGAAACACGCACACACATAATAGTATGAAGTGGTATAGTGCAGTGGAATGGTAGTAAAAGGACCTATCGCCATTGTAAGCAGGAAGCCGAAAACCCAGAGGTTAGATTCGTGGACATCCTGTTATTCATTCAATACAGATAAGTCATATTCATATTTTCTTATTCTTTTGTATGTATATGTATAGTGGTGGCTCCTTGGGCAATATGTTTGGAAACGGCCCAATGATTCTACATCGAAGATAGGCCCACCAATGATAGTTCCACACGCATGCGGTAAAACGGCCAAGTTTTTGTGTTTTATATATATATTTTTTAAATTCCACATAGAAGACACACAAAAAAAGCTTGTGCAGCAACCTGGTTTTATCACCTAATATAAACGAAATTAACCGTGGAGCCTCATAAAGTATTGCGGCAATGTCTAGTTTTAATTATACTTATTTTGATTCTTTTTTTTCATATACACTTGTGCATTTTCTTGTATTTGTAATTCCTTGTTTTTTATCTATTTGAGTGCAAGTACATTTTAAAGCGTGATGTATTAAAGGTGTAGGGATTTCGAATTATAATACAATGCTTCAATTATAATACACATGTAAGTGAGCAATCATTACTCAGGCGATTCCCACAACCATTGAGCTCAATAGGTTTAGGGAGCCCCTTTATATCGCAATTGTTGCGATCAAACGACCGAAACTACAATACACTTGCAAAATGTTTCAATTGCCACTGATACATAAACAGTACATGTAAGAATTCGCTATGAAAAGATCTCAGAATGAACCAACATCATGTAGTTTTTCAATTTCTTTTAATATTCTTAGTCCATTAAAGAAACAAAACAGTGTTGCCCAATAGATTTTTTCGTTCTGACTTTTAGCTATCTACAAAGTTTCTTTATGAAGAAAAAGTGTATATACTTTACTGTCAAAACATGTAGGAATTTGCAAAGCATATCTAAAGATATACTTTGATAAGATATTAGGCATATAGTTTCTTGTTTCTTGTACAAGAATTATTCAATATAATTGTTATAATGTTATCTGTTTTGCATTTTTCTCTTCAATTAAAACGAGTATTTGATAGTACTACGAGTAATATTTGGTTATTTGAAGTGAGTTACTATGCATATTGTATTTACATTATAGTTTTTGTTGCTTTGCATGACAGACACTGATGTTTTTCATTACTGAGTCTTGCAACGCAGGTTGCGTTTTTGTCTTATTTATAGTATATCTTGCTTATGTGATAATGCAAAATGGAAAGGCAGAATGTATATTTGCAGTATTCTCACTTATAGTGCAATTAAAGTTAGTTAATTTTCCTACTGGGGAATTATACGTACAATAATTTAAAAAAGCATGTGGCAGCACAACAATCTTTAGTTACAGTTATTTGTGCATTGTGCGAATTAAAGTTTTTAATTTTTATAAAGAAAGCAAATTAAATTAAAAATAAAAGAATTATTAACTACTATAATAACTGTATCTAATTTAAAATGAAAAGGGGTGCTTGTTATAATCAGCTATGTTCAGAAAAAAAGAGTGTGAAAGAAGCGCAATTAAATATAAAAAGCTGCCACAGTTTATTGAATCTGATAGGGGAGGAGTGTAGTGCCATCGCAAATACACTATATCGTAGCGCACAAAGTCCATTTTCATTTTCCGACTCTGAATTAACCAAAATATCAAGTGAAGAAAAGTGCATAGAAGTAAAGTTGTGGGCAATTCAAAATAATGTCTCGCAGGCTGCATTGAGTGCCTTGTTTTGTGTTCTCCGAAAAATCGGTGTTAATGACTTGCCATTGTATTACTACTACTACTACTAATGTGGCCATAACAACCGAATATCGATTTAGGCCGAAAATAACATGCTTCGCCAGCCATCTCTGTTCTTCGCTAACTGGCGCCAGTTAGAAATTCCAAGCGCCGTCAGGTTCTCCAGTACATGCTCTTTCCACCGGAGGTTTGGTCTTCCTCTTTTGCGTCGTCCTCCAGCGGGTTCCGAATATAACACCTTCTTAGCTGGAGCGTGTTCTTCCATTCGCTCGACATGACCTAGCCAGCGCAGCCGCTGGATTTTGATGCGCTTTACTATGTCAATATTGGCATACAGCTCGTACAGCTCATGGTTGTACCTTATTCGGTACTCGCCACCAACGCAAATAGGTCCAAAGATCTTGCGTAAGACTTTTCTCTCGAAAACTCCAAGTATTCGCTCATCCGAGGTGGAAATTGTCCAGGATTCAGCGCCATATGTTAGGACAGGCATGATGAGAGACTTGTAGAGTGTAGTTTTCGTTCTTCGAGAGAGGGCTCGACTCCTCAATTGCTTACTCAGCCCAAAGTAACACCTGTTAGCAAGAGTTATCCTACGCATGATCTCCAAGCTGACGTCATTACTGCTGTTAATGCTGGTTCCAAGATAGACAAAGTCCCTTACTACTTTAAAAGCGTAGTGGTCAACAGTGACGTGCTGTCCAAGACGCCGGGACTCTTTGTTTGTTGACACTAGATACTTCGTCTTGCCCTCGTTCACCGTGAGACCCATCCGACGCGACTCTCTTTCCAACTCTGAGAATGCTGCACTGACTGTCCGCGTGTTCATGCCGATTATGTCAATATCGTCGGCATACGCTAACAGCATGATACTTTTGTTGAAGATAGTGCCATTATGTCGTAGATAAGCAGCTCGTATTATTTTCTCCATAATAAGATTGAAGAAGTCGCACGATAACGAATCTCCTTGTCTGAAACCCCGTTCGGTATTAAACGGTGCGGAGAGGTCCTTCCCAATTTTCACTGCACAACGGGAGTTATGCAGTGTCATTCTACAAAGTCGAATGAGCTTTGCAGGAATACTGAACTCAGACATTGTTGCGTAGAGGTAATCCCTTACCGGACTGTCGAAAGCGGCTTTATAATCAACAAATAGGTGGTGTGTGTCGATCTGTTTTTCTTAGATCTTCTCCAGGATTTGGCGCAGTGTGAAAATCTGGTCGATGGTGGATTTACCAGGTCTGAAGCCACACTGATAAGGTCCAATCAGGTTGCTGAGCATAGGCTTCAACCTTTCACACAGTACGCTCGATAGAACCTTGTACGCGATGCTCAGGAGACTTATTCCACGATAGTTGGCGCAAATTGTGGGGTCTCCTTTTTTATGTACAGGACAGAGAAAACTGAGCCTCCAATCATCAGGCATGCTTTCATCCGACCATATTCTGATTATGAGCTGGTGCATGCGGGTGAGCAGCTCATCGCCTCCGGTCTTAAACAACTCGGCAGGCAGGCCATCAGCACCTGCAGCTTTGTTGTTCTTCAGCCTTAAAATGGCCGTTTCAACCTCGTCATAGTCGGGTGGTGGAACATCAACACCATCATCTGTAATTGGGGTTATCGGGCATTCTCCTCCACTGGCGGAATCGTTCGTAGCATCGCCATTCAGTAACGTGGAGAAGTGTTCCCTCCATAGGCTCAGTACACTCTGGACATCCGTAACCAGATTCCCATTTCCATCACGACAAGAAGAGGCTCCGGGATTTAAACCTCCACTCAGGCGCTTGATCTTTTCAAAGAAATTTCGAGTCTCATTCTTGTCGGTACACATCTCTATCTCCTCACACTCGCGTCTTTCCAACTCCCTCTTCTTGCGCCTGAAAAGACGTCTCTCTGCACTCCTTTTCTCTCTGTACCGCTCCTTAACACCACGCGTTGCGCCTGCACGCAGGGTTTTTCTGTAGGCGGCGTCTTTCTCTGCGGTAGTGTCGCGACACTCCTGATCATACCACTCATTCCTCAGAGGCCGGTAGTAACCGATTACCTCCTCGGCAGCAGTAGTCATGGAGTGGGTTATATGTGTCCACCGTGCGCATGTATCATCAAGTGGGGGAGTGTTCTGCATAAGCATTTCCGATAGTCGAGTGGAAAATGCATCTGCTGTCTCTGGTGATCGCAGCTTACTGACGTCGAGCTTTCTCTGTGTGGGACTTCTCTTGTTATTTGCGACACATAGGCGTGTGCGCACCTTAGCTGCAACAAGGTAGTGATCCGAGTCGATGTTGGCACCACGGATCGATTTCACGTCCATCGCACTGGAAGCATGCCTTCCGTCAATCACCACATGATCAATTTGGTTTCTTGTACGTTGATCTGGAGACAGCCATGTCGCTTTGTGGATGTCGAGATGCTGGAATCTGGTACCACCAATTACCATGTTTCATGCTGCGGCGAAGTCGATCAGCCTCATTCCGTTATCGGAGGTGTTCTGGTGGAGGCTGAATTTTCCGACAGTTGGACCAAAGGTACCTTCCTTGCCCACCCTGGCATTAAAGTCGCCAAGCATGATTTTGATATCGTGGCGGGGGCAGCGGTCATAAGCTTCTTCGAGGCGCTGAAAGAAGCTCTCCTTGGTCACATTGTCCTTCTCATCCGTCGGAGCGTGGGCACATATAAAGCTGATGTTGACAAATTTTGCCTTGATGCGGATTGTGGCCAGCCGTTCGTTCACAGGCGTGAACTGTGAGACAAGATGTCGTAGTCTCTTGCTGACCAAAAATCCACATCCTAATTCGTGCCTTTCAGCATGGCAACTGTAGTAGATGTCACAGGACGCTCTTTTGGAGCAGACCTGTCCTGTCCATCGCATTTCCTGGGAGCGGTGATGTCAGCTCTGTATTTTTCGAGGACATCAACCAGCTGGATAGAGGCACCCTCCCTATAAAGGGATCGGACATTCCAGGTGCATATCCGTAAATCGTGGTCCTTTTTTCGTTTGCGGGGGTCATCAACAAAAGCGGTAGTCCTTATCCGAGGCATATTTGTTTTTTTCATTGGGGGGGTTTTTTATGTGGCGGGTCCCAAACCCAACGCACAACCTCTAACCGAGGAGATTTTCGCCACTCACTTCAGCCGCCTCCCAGCGGGTGCCAGGGAGACGTTGCCCGGTGGTCGCCACATGGAGGGCCCCCATTAATAATAATGAAAGCGCCATCACAGAGTAAGCAGAGCAAGCTATATGACTACCCCTCATTAATAAATAAAGGTATCATCACATAGCGCTCAGATCAAACTACATGACAGCCAGTGAGTTGACTTGCGATGAGTTCAACCAGGATTGCGCTAGCCCCACCTGGCCATTGTATTAGGAAACCCTTTTTCATATGAATCAAGAGAAAGCACAAATTCAGAAAATTTCTGGAGGAGAGTTTGTGTATATTAGTATTCAAAAATATTTTGAATCTGATTATTTTCCATTTTTAAAAGAAAATAGTGAAATTTTACAGATGTTGGAATTGATGGATTAAAGTTATTTAAAAGTTCGAGCAAAGTTTTATGGCCGATTCTCGGTTCAATTATTGGATTTCCGAACGAAAATCCGTTTACCATTGCCTACTTCTCAGGAAAAGAAAAGCCAATTAACGTAAATGATTTTATGAAAGAATTTTGTGACGAAGTGGTTTATTTAAGAAGAAATGGTTTGAAATTTGGTCTGCAAACCCCAACTTTAAAGAGATTTAAAGTTCGCTTGTTTATTTGCCATTCTCCAGCTCGTGCTGGAAGAATAGCTGTCCAAAATGTTGTCAATAGGCAGCTATTTAAAAAAACTAGTATGCCTTTCTAAAGAGATAAGTGATTTACGAAGAGATATATCGTTTAAAAATAAAGTTTGTCAAGCTCATCATAATAAACAATTTTTGAATCAAGACAGTGTATAAGAAGCAGCCAATTTCGGCATAGTTTCTCAATTTCCGCTAGATCCGATGTACCTCATTGATTTAGGAGTGGTAAAAAAACTACTCCATCTGTTGATGAAAAACGGAAATGTGAGTCAAATGAATGAAAAGTTTAACCACGTTTCCGCTTGGGTGCCAACTTAATTCGGAAGAATGTGCAGAAATTTCGATGATATCGGAAATTGGAAATCTGCCGAATACCGACATTTTTTGTTATATTCGGGAATATTCATTTTAAAAAATTGGAATAATGAAGATATATTTTATATTATTTTATTGCATGCTAGTATACGTACTCTCCTATGAAAGGTCCTACAAAACAGAAACGAATGTAGTTCAACAGTTGTTAGAAGAATTTGTTAATCTATTTGGTAATATATATGGAGATCATTTTAGAAGTTTTAACGTTCACGGTTTACTTCACTTGTCTGATTGTGTTAAAGATATTGGGCCTCTAGATTCTTTTTCCGACTATAAATTTGAAAACTTATAGAAAGTCTCACTAATATTTTACAACTATTTTTAAGGAACACTTTTGAAGAAAAAAAGTATTGCTCAGCTGTCTTTCTTGATATAACTCAAGCTTTCGATAAAGTATGGCACGATGGCCTTATTTACAAACTCAAACTATTACTGCCTGCAAATGTCTCCTCATTGCTTAGTAGCTACCTCACGAAAAGACAATTTCTCTTACATCACAAGGATTACACAACAAATCCATTGGATATTCACGCTGGCGTTCCTCAGGGAAGCGTTTTGGGCCCCTTACTGTATCTCTTATACAATACAGATATGCCCAACAATAACTATACATTTATATCGACCTTTGCAGATGATACGGCAATATTGTGCTCTCGCTCTAACCCCATAGAAGCTACTAAACTCCTGCAGACTCATATCGATTCTCTCGAAATCTGGCTAGCAAAATGGCGTATAAAAGTCAATGAATCAAAGAGCGTACATGTAACCTTCACGCTAAGGCCAGATACATGTCCCCCACTTAAAATTAATGGCCAATTAGTTCCACAATGTTCCTCAACAAAGTACTTGGGTATTCACCTCGACAGAAGGCTGACCTGGAAAAATTACATAGAGGCAAAGAAAACTCAGATAAAGCTTAAAATTAATCAGTTATGGTGGTTGATACACAAAAGATCAAAGTTGAATCTCGAATACAAAGTGCTATTATATAAAGCAATCCTGAAGCCAATCTGGACTTATGGTATTCAGTTTTGGGGCACCGCATCTCCCTCAAATATCGAAAAATTGCAGCGAATACAATCCAAGTGTCTGCAAATTATTGTAAACGCGCCTTGGTATATGAGGAACGTTAACATCCATCGAGATTTAAATGTACCCACAATTTCTGAGGAAGTTCCAATGTCTTGCAGAAGCTACATTCAAAAATTACACAGTCATCCGAATCCCCTTGCTAGGCAATTGTTGCTGAACACGGGGCATCGTCGATTAAAAAGAAAAGACACACTGAATATGCTGTGAAAATGCTATACCTCGTGACTCAACAAATTGTGATGTAACGTTGGGAATATCACATAATTTTATTTAGTTTGTAAGATTTGATTACTTATTGTTAGTTTCTAAGTAATTTTAGAAAGATCCAATAAAAAAACTTGTTAAAAAAAAAACAAATTTAAGACTTGAAGAACGGAAACATTTAAATGAAGAAACAAAATTGAAAATCGGGTCATTTATCATTAATTCAAAAAAAGAAAAAGACTCGTTTTGTTTTAGCTGAACTACAGGACCTTTAAAAGTTACAGAATCTCTTGTAGAATCTAGAGAAGAATTACTTATTGGGCATAATTTTAAGCAAATATAGAATTACTTTGATGAACCTCTTGGGTCTTTTTCTCCACTTGGTATATTGGTTGCAAGTGAACTTAATAATGAAAAAATTAAAATTTACAAGAGTCAAATTGAGTACAAATATTTTTGTGAACCTATTGACAATAACTTTATTCTAATCTCAATTTTGCATCACCTCTTTCACGAGTTTGCAAATTAATTGCATTATATAAATAATTCATAGTAATATTGGGTGATTTAAGAAGTAGGCGGAATAGGCGGATAGGCGGAAATATCATTTTTCAAATACGTGTTCGTAGTTCTTAAATAATAAATTGTATCGTATGTTACTAAACTTATATATTATCTTTTCAAAGTCTGACAAGCATGGGATTCTTTTTAAGAAAATGGACAGCATGGACATTGACATTTTTGGAAACTCCCCTCCAGCCACATCTACACCTAAGGGAACAATTAAGAAAAGGTTCCTTTTATCAAACAACTTTAACTCACAAGGTAAATTTGGATCTTAAAAAAGCTCAAATGCATATGTCGCTTATTAAATTAATCTCTTCTTTTAATATTAAGGTCGATATCTGACCAGAGCGAATTAGCTGTCAATTCGACGCCGGTTCCTTCAAGCTCCAATAAAGGTACTATAAAAACGTTTTGAAACACGTGTTAAAATATTGTATTCAAATAATATATTCTATTTCTACAGAAATCATGGACTGTTGCAGCAAATTTTATAAAAACAATGTAGTTTGGAATCGCGCAAAAACAGGCTGGAAGAAAACGTAATATATTATTTCAGACATATGCTTACTCTATGTTGGCCCACCATAAGACTATAAGAGAGTAAAAGTCCTCACCAAAAAAGTACATCATATAGTCCGTAAAATTTGTGGTGAAACAAGTGATGACCTACAAATGAAGCTGGCGGATATCAATCCCCTCATGTTCATTGATGCGGTGTTCGAAGTTGAGGAGAAGCTGCAAAACAAAATCTTCAAGGACGCAATTGTAAGTATAAATTCATCAGATTATCTCTTGATGTTTGCTATAACAAATTTTGATAATATTTGATAATAACATTTGTTTTTGCTGACTTCTTATTTTTTTTTACTAAAAGGAAGTAACGGAGATATTGATCCAGTACTAAAGAGAATTTTCAGCGACGAAGTGCTGCAGTTTTTCAACTGGGATGCGAGTTGCTACAAAAAAACCCAAACTCAAAATTGTTTATAAAGTGCTTTTTGGTAACATTCACAATTTTTTTGTAATTCATATTCATTGATTTAATCACATTTGTATTTATATTTTGACAGGTATTTTTAAACTACGAGGGCGCATCGACTTTGAGAAGGGAATAAGAAAGAGTATAGAATTAAGTCACAATAGGTTTACACAAAAAAATATTAAATGAAAAGAGTATAATTAGTCACACGTTCTCTTACAAATAATCTATTAATATTTTATTATATACGTATATATCATTAAGCCTGTATCATTATATTGATTTAAATTTTGCATATATAATTTTTATTGAATATGTGGCACTTAAAGCCCCAAAGGGCTCATTGGTCGAGCTTCTCTTCCATTACTGTTGTACGCATTAAATTTTGGACAGTATTAGAAGGAACCTCCTTATTTTAACCGGTTCCTTGTGACATCACTTTTTCTGAGCTTTGTCACAGAGTTCTTTTAGAAGCTTTTTCATGGCAAGTTGTTACTGTCGGATGAATTGCCAATTGCTTGCCGACAGGTGGGTACCGTTCGAAAGAAAAATCTTTTCGATATTAAATTTGTTATGCTTCAGCCGGGGATTGAACCACGGCCTACATATCAGAAGGCCAACACACTAACCACTGAGCTACGGCACCCATGAAGAATACAGAATGTGGATGGGCAATAATGGCTTCCAATTAAAATAAATGTCGTCCATTCATATTGTGAAAGGTCAGTGTAGTCATGTGAGTATAATGTTTGCCCAGTGTGATGTATTGCCCTCGTTAGATGATGACATTTTGTACTTGCCAATTGGAATTCAAATTTGATCTCATTTTTTTGTCATCAGAAAAGTGAAAGCTACATGTAACACTATGTTATATGGATACCGATTCTTTCATATAAAATATACGCACTAATAATTTTTATCAAGATATCAAAGAAACTATTGATAGCAGATTTGATACATCGAGCTATGCTATCGATAACCCCTTTAATATACCATTGAAAAAAAATTAGGTGTTATGACAGATGAAAATAATGGGGTAATCAAGCGTGAATTTATTGGACGTCCTAAAATCTATTCAATAGATGTAGAGAATTATAATGTTCAAAATAAAGTAAAGGGTACTCCTAAATATATTTCATCACGGTTAACCATCGACGATTTCACAAGCATTCTTTATAGTGGGAATATACTTACTCGCCCTATGCATACAATAAAATCGGTTCACCATAATTTATATACGTGCCAAATGAATAAAGTTGTTTTGAGTTCAAATGACGATAAGAGAGAAGTTCAATCAGACAATATCCATACAAATGCGCATGGATATTGTAACCTCAGTTTATTACTTGACTGTAAATGATTCTGATGATTGAGTGAAGAAAAAAAAAACGCTTTTTCCATTATTTCTATACATAGTGTTTATTGATTATTAATGTAAAAATATTAGATATTATACTTAGTATTGAGATTATTGTAAAAATTAGAATAAACCATTTCGTGTCTAATATTAAGATTACTAAATAAGCATATACATACATACAATATAAAAATGAGTAAATAAATATAAAAAATAATATCAATAAGTTGTTATTTCAAAATTCAACAATTTTCTTAAAGCTCTAACATTGATTAAAGCAAAGTTTTGGTTGT
The DNA here is from genome assembly GCA_963854835.1 of Megamerina dolium. Classification (NCBI taxonomy): domain Eukaryota; kingdom Metazoa; phylum Arthropoda; class Insecta; order Diptera; family Megamerinidae; genus Megamerina; species Megamerina dolium. Next base: position 40,797,872 of record OY978530.1, read on the forward strand.
GAAACCCACAACCATCAATATAGCCATATTTTTCTCAAATATTTTTCAAATTTTTACAACCGTAATCATCTAAATTGAATGTATTTGAAAGTCCGAACAATGACACAAGCCACCTCTCTTCTCATAACCCTTAACATAAATTTCACAATTAAATAAATTTTCCTGTAAGAAATTAGCTAAGCTATGTAGTGTTATTGATCCAGCATCCTATTGATTGTGGTGGTGCTTCGACATAATCCACCGTGCTTGTTTTTGATAGAATGGTGGAAGATCACTGAAGACGAATGGTGGTTTTACGATAAAATGTATAACGTCATTGTTGTTAAAGGATATTCCCAAATCCTTTAAAATAAATTGGTTTTCAGGACTCTTAAATCCTTGAACATCAATAATTACTTTTTGTATATAATTGGAATGTATTTTTAATATTATTTCCTTTGATAATTAAAATTCGAATTTCCGTGATAAAAATGTCTTTACTCTGTGGAGAATAAAATCATATTGATAAAATTAAATCGAATTAATGCTAAATTCCACCATTCATGGGGTTATAGCTAATAACCCGATTATGTATAAGAAGGTCATATGCAAAAGTATTGGCAGGAATATTCTTCAAGGTCTTGAAAATTACCTTTACATCAATTGGTCCACTTTTTATTGCTTCTTTTTGATGTGTTAAATCAATTACTATGATTGGAGCAATTGATTTAAACTCACTGCGGATTAACAAAGATTGCATGTTTCTCAGATAGTTAGGTTAGGTTAGGTTAGAGCGGCCGCCCTCTCTGATGAGAGAGAGCACACATAGGCCAGAATTAAGCCCGTTGTGATACCGTCGTATGGATTTTTCCTTCACCTAGCTACTCGCTGAACTAACCAGAACGTTGAATGAATTTTAGGAGATTGACAATATCGATCTGAGATAGTTGGGCTAGGTCACTCAAATGGTAGTGTCCTAGAAATTTTTTTCGATTTTTGCATAAAGCGGGGCAGGTACATAGCAGATGTGAGATCGTCTCAAGTTCCTCTTCATCTCTGCAGCTTCTGCAGAAGTCATGAGTGAGGTTGCCCAGACCTAATCTCACAGCGTGAGGACCTATGAGGCAGTGACCAGTGACCACTCCCACATAGGTCGATATGTCTACCCTATTAAGATCGGCAAGTTTTCGTGAACGTTTCTTGCTGAGTAGGGGCCACAGATGGGTGTACCCTCCATCTTTTCTGGAAGACGTTAGTGGTGATAACCTCCAAATTAAGCTTGCACGTGGCTATGGGGACCCCTAACCGAGAATTCTCCTGGGTTAGAGGCTCATTTGTACCCTGTCTTGCAAGCTCGTCGGCTATGCAGTTTCCTCGTAGACCCCTGTGTCCGGGTACCCAGCACAGGAGAATATTGTGCTGCTCAGCCATCTCGTTAAGAGATTTCCGGCAGTCAAGAATGGTCTTAGATTTCACGAGAAATTAGTCCAGGGCCTTAATTGCAGCTTGGCTATAGCTCAAGATGCAGAGGTCTCTGCGGGAGACAAAGCTCTGTTTGATCCAAGTAAGTGCATTGTGAATCGCTTTAACTTCTGCCTGAAACACACTACAGTGATCAGGCAGGCGGAAAGAAATATTAAGGATGAATGATTCGGAATACACACCTGCTCCCACCCTTCCATTAAGCTTACAGCCATCAGTAAAGATGAGAGTATAATTTGGCATGAATCCTTCCGCCTCCCAGGCGAACCTATCAGGGAAGGAGGTTAGGAATTTCCTTTCACTTGATATAATCAAGTGAAGTTACAATATTAAAATTATCCAGTATGCTTGTATGTCCGAAGGACTTTGATGTCCATTGGTGCAAGCCGGTAAGGCGTAAAGCAGAATTGGCCGCCAGCTACTTATCAAGTAAGTCAAGCGGAGTAAGATGCAAAAGCACTTCTAGTGCTAACGTTGGAGTTGTTCTCAGTGCTCCCGTTATTAAAATACAAGCTGCTCTTAGTATTTTTTCAAGGGGCCTGACATGGGACGATTAGTAAGTGCAGTCCACCAGGTCAGTACCCCATACAGGAGGACTGGCCTGATAATCGCCTTATAAATCCAACAAACAATTCTTGGTTGCATTCCCCACTTTTTCCCTATTACTTTTTTACAGGCATAGAGTGCAGTGCTGGCTTTCTCAACCCTACAAGTAATGTTTTTCTTCCAGTTTAGTTTTCGGTCTAGGACTATTCCTAGATAACGAGTTTCTTCTCGCAGAGTTAATGGAACCCCCCTAGAGTGGGAACGTATAAGGGTGGTGTTTTATGCTTCGAGGAGAACAAAATCAGCTCAGTTTTTTGTGGGTTCGCATTTAAGCCCCTATCCTTAGCCCATTTCGATAACATATTAAGATTTATTTGAATAATGTCTCTTAGTATTTCCGGAAATTTTCCAGCCACCAACAAGACAACGTCATCGGCATAAGCAATCACTCCGCACCCCTTCCTCTCTGTTTCCCGTAGTAGTTCCTTAACTACCAAGTTCCATAGAATAGGGGAGAGTACACCACCTTGTGGTGCTCCTCTTCTTACACGTTTAGTGATGGTAGATCCACCCAGCTCGGATGTAATGAGTCTATCTTTCAATAGCCGTTCTATCCATCTGCTGAGTGTTACTTCCACCCCGAGTCGTGCAAGAGCCTCCTTCTCAGATAGTAGTCCCATTGAAATTTATAATATATATCATATAAGATGGCTAAGTGACCATTTTAGATTTTAAGGTTGAGGTCATCATAGGGAATTTATATGAATTTTTACATCGGTGAGGTCGCAATGAATGAATACTCTAGAGTTCTGAAATCCAATTAGCATGAATCGTGGTATTTCACTTTGTACAATCAATTTAACATTTCATAGATGGTTTGTAGTTTGTGATAGTGTTGGATTAAAAGGCATATCCCGACAACGAAATGCCAATGGTATATGCACTCCCCTTCGATTACTTACTTACTTATGTGTCCATAACAACCGAATATCGATTTAGGCCGAAAATAACATGCTTCGCCAGCCATCTCTGTTCTTCGCTAACTGGCGCCAGTTAGAAATTCCAAGCGCCGTCAGGTTCTCCACTACTTGGTCTTTCCACCGGAGGTTTGGTCTTCCTCTTTTGCGTCGTCCTCCAGCGGGTTCCGAATATAACACCTTCTTAGCTGGAGCGTGTTCTTCCATTCGCTCGACATGACCTAGCCAGCGCAGCCGCTGGATTTTGATGCGCTTTACTATGTCAATATCGGCATACAGCTCGTACAGCTCATCGTTGTACCTTATTCGGTACTTGCCACCAACGCAAATAGGTCCAAAGATCTTGCGTAGGACTTTTCTCTCGAAAACTCCAAGTATTCGCTCATCCGAGGTGGAAATTGTCAAGGCTTCAGCGCCATATGTTAGGACAGGCATGATGAGAGACTTGTAGAGTGTAGTTTTCGTTCTTCGAGAGAGGGCTCGACTTTTCAATTGCTTACTCAGCCCAAAGTAACACCTGTTAGCAAGAGTTATCCTACGCATGATCTCCAAGCTGACGTCATTACTGCTGTTAATGCTGGTTCCAAGATAGACAAAGTCCCTTACTACTTCAAAAGCGTAGTTGTCAACAGTGACGTGCTGTCCAAGACGCCGGGACTCTTTGTTTGTTGACACTAGATACTTCGTCTTGCCCTCGTTCACCGTGAGACCCATCCGACACGACTCTCTTTCCAACTCTGAGAATGCTGCACTGACTGTCCGCGTGTTCATGCCGATTATGTCAATATCGTCGGCATACGCTAACAGCATGATACTTTTGTTGAAGATAGTGCCATTATGTCGTAGATCAGCAGCTCGTATTATTTTCTCCATAATAAGATTGAAGAAGTCGCACGATAACGAATCTCCTTGTCTGAAACCCCGTTCGGTATTAAACGGTGCGGAGAGGTCCTTCCCAATTTTCACTGCACAACGGGAGTTATGCAGTGTCATTCTACAAAGTCGAATGAGCTTTGCAGGAATACTGAACTCAGACATTGTTGCGTAGAGGTAATCCCTTACCGGACTGTCGAAAGCGGCTTTATAATCAACAAATAGGTGGTGTGTGTCGATCTGTTTTTCTTGGGTCTTCTCCAGGATTTGGCGCAGTGTGAAAATCTGGTCGATGGTGGATTTACCAGGTCTGAAGCCACACTGATAAGGTCCAATCAGGTTGCTGAGCATAGGCTTCAACCTTTCACACAGTACGCTCGATAGAACCTTGTACGCGATGCTCAGGAGACTTATTCCACGATAGTTGGCGCAAATTGTGGGGTCTCCTTTTTTATGTACAGGACAGAGAAAACTGAGCCTCCAATCATCAGGCATGCTTTCATCCGACCATATTCTGATTATGAGCTGGTGCATGCGGGTGAGCAGCTCATCGCCTCCGGTCTTAAACAACTCGGCAGGCAGGCCATCAGCACCTGCAGCTTTGTTGTTCTTCAGCCTTAAAATGGCCGTTTCAACCTCGTCATAGTCGGGTGGTGGAACATCAACACCATCATCTGTAATTGGGGTTATCGGGCATTCTCCTCCACTGGCGGAATCGTTCGTAGCATCGCCATTCAGTAACGTGGAGAAGTGTTCCCTCCATAGGCTCAGTACACTCTGGACATCCGTAACCAGATTCCCATTTCCATCACGACAAGAAGAGGCTCCGGGATTTAAACCTCCACTCAGGCGCTTGATCTTTTCAAAGAAATTTCGAGTCTCATTCTTGTCGGTACACATCTCTATCTCCTCACACTCGCGTCTTTCCAACTCCCTCTTCTTGCGCCTGAAAAGACGTCTCTCTGCACTCCTTTTCTCTCTGTACCGCTCCTTAACACCACGCGTTGCGCCTGCACGCAGGGTTTTTCTGTAGGCGGCGTCTTTCTCTGGGGTAGTGTCGCGACACTCCTGATCATACCACTCATTCCTCAGAGGCCGGTAGTAACCGATTACCTCCTCGGCAGCAGTAGTCATGGAGTGGGATATATGTTTCCACCGTGCGCATGTATCATCAAGTGGGGGAGTGTTCTGCATAAGCAGATCCGATAGTCGAGTGGAAAATGCATCTGCTGTCTCTGGTGATCGCAGCTTACTGACGTCGAGCTTTCTTTGTGTGGGACTTCTCTTGTTATTTGCGACACAGCTACAGCACTGCACTCGAAAGTTAAAGCAAGCCTTGAAAAATAAAAACAACAAAGAGTTAGAAGAGCACATAGCGAAATTAACACCTGGTGAAGCGTCAGACTACTCTTTGTGGAAATCAGCAAAAAAATCAAATCGGCCAATTCTCACTGATTCCCCCATCCGTTTGAGTGACGGTAATTGGGCTAGAAGCAACTGTGAGAAGGGTTTGGCTTTTGCAAACCACCTAAAAAGTGTGTTTACACCCAATCCACCTTCTTCACAGTCCTCATTACCAAAATTAACTTCTCAACCTTGCTCAATAACGCTCAAAATTAAAAAAAAGGACATATTCAAAGCAATTTATAAAGATTTAAACCCAAAAAAATCACCTGGTCCAGATAAAATTACCGGTAAAATGATAAAAGAGCTACCTCCGGCTTCAGTAATTCATCTGATGCACATTTTCAATGCTATCCTTCGTATTAAACACTATCCCAAATGCTGGAAAACTTCAAAAATTATTATGATAGCAAAACCAGGAAAAGACCCTACAAAAGTTGCATCGTACAGACCTATCAGCCTCCTGCCTCTACTTTCTAAAGTATTCGAAAAGCTACTTGTCATGAATATAACTCCATTTATTAATCTCAACCAACTGATTCCTCAACATCAGTTTGGATTTAGAAAACAGCACGGCACAATAGAACAAGTCCACCGCATTGTAACTCTGATAAGGAACACTTTTGAAGAAAAAAAGTATTGCTCAGCTGTCTTTCTTGATATCACTCAAGCTTTCGATAAAGTATGGCACGATGGCCTTATTTACAAACTCAAACTATTACTGCCTGCAAATGTCTCCTCATTGCTTAGTAGCTACCTCACGAAAAGACAATTTCTCGTACATCACAAGGATTACACAACAAATCCATTGGATATTCACGCTGGCGTTCCTCAAGGAAGCGTTTTGGGTCCCTTACTGTATCTCTTATACACTTCAGATATGCCCAACAATAACTATACATTCATATCGACCTTTGCTGATGATACGGCAATATTGTGCTCTCGCTCTAACCCCATAGAAGCTACTAAACTCCTGCAGACTCATGTCGATTCTCTCGAAATCTGGCTAGCAAAATGGCGTATAAAAGTCAATGAATCAAAGAGCGTACATGTAACCTTCACGCTAAGGCTAGATACATGTCCCCCACTTAAAATTAATGGCCAATCAGTTCCACAATGTTCCTCAACAAAGTACTTGGGTATTCACCTCGACAGAAGGCTGACATGGAAAAATCACATAGAGGCAAAGAAAACTCAGATCAAGCTTAAAATGAATCAGTTATGGTGGCTGTTACACAAAAGATCAAAGTTGAATCTTGAATACAAAGTGCTATTATATAAAGCAATCCTGAAACCAATCTGGACTTATGGTATTCAGTTTTGGGGCACCGCATCTCCCTCTAATATCGAAAAATTGCAGCGAATACAATCCAAGTGTCTGCGAATTATTGTAAACGCGCCTTGGTATATGAGGAACGTTAACATCCATCGAGATTTAAATGTATCCACAATTTCTGAGGAAGTTGCAATGTACTGCAGAAGTTACATTCAAAAATTACACAATCATCCGAATCCCCTTGCTAGGCAATTGTTGCTGAGCAAGGGGCATCGTCGATTAAAAAGAAAAGACACACTGAATATGCTGTAAAATTGCTACATCTCGCGACTCACCAAATTGTGATGGAACGTAGGGGATATCACATAGTTTTATTTAGTTTGTAAGATTTGAATACTTATTGTTAATTTCTCGTATTTAAGAAAGATTCAATAAAAAAAAATAAGCTAACAAAAAAAAAAAAAAAAAAAATTTGCGACACATAGGCGTGTGCGCACCTTAGCTGCAACAAGGTAGTGATCCGAGTCGATATTGGCACCACGGATCGATTTCACGTCCATCACACTGGAAGCATGCCTTCCGTCAATCACCACATGATCAATTTGGTTTCTTGTACGTTGATCTGGAGACAGCCATGTCGCTTTGTGGATGTCGAGATGCTGGAATCTGGTACCACCAATTACCATGTTTCGTGCTGCGGCGAAGTCGATCAGCCTCATTCCGTTATCGGAGGTGTTCTGGTGGAGGCTGAATTTTCCGACAGTTGGACCAAAGGTACCTTCCTTGCCCACCCTGGCAAGGGTGGGCGGATTGATGCGGATTGCGGATTGATGCGGATTGATGCGGATTGTGGCCAGCCGTTCGTTCACAGGCGTGAACTGTGAGACAAGATGTCGTAGTCTCTTGCTGACCAAAAATCCCCATCCTAATTCGTGCCTTTCAGCATGGCATCTGTAGTAGATGTCACAGGACGCTCTTTTGGAGTAGCCCTGTCCTGTCCATCGCATTTCCTGGAGAGCGGTGATGTCAGCTCTGTATTTTGCGAGGACATCAACCAGCTGGATAGAGGCACCCTCCCTATAAAGGGATCGGACATTCCAGGTGCATATCCGTAAATCGTGGTCCTTTTTTCGTTTGCGGGGGTCATCAACAAAAGCGGTAGTCCTTATCCGAGGCATATTTGTTTTTTTCATTGGGGGGGTTTTTTATGTGGCGGGTCCCAAACCCAACGCACAACCTCTAACCGAGGAGATTTTCGCCACTCACTTCAGCCGCCTCCCAGCGGGTGCCAGGAAGACCTTGCCCGGTGGTCGCCACATGGAGGGCCCCCATTAATAATAGTGAAAGCGCCATCACAGAGTAAGCAGAGCAAGCTATATGACTACCCCTCATTAACAAATAAAGGTATCATCACATAGCGCTCAGATCAAACTACTACTACTTCGATTATTGTAAATATTTAATTTAGTTGAGTCTGCTAATTGAATATGTAGCACTTTCCATATTAAATTAACTATAGTTATCACAATACAGTTATCACAATACAACTACAGAGGAGAAGGCTTCATCAGTTTTCGATCGAAGAAATATCAATTCATGCTTTGCATTTAATATCACCTATTATAATCTTCAGTGAAACCCACAAGATCCTTTAAAGGAACACAAACATTTAATTGTCCATTGGTTATTTCAATATCATCGGAAACACTGTTGCATAATGTTAAGTATATCATTCGAAGTGTTTTTACTTCTTACTCGCTAGTTTTATTTTAAAAGTTGAAATCCTAAACTTTTAAAAACTTTTTATTTAATGGCGATAATATATTTCGTTTTTGATGTAAGTATTTATTAACAACTTTTGAAGACGTGTAGTGAGGTTTCTTTTGTGATATACTTCTATCAGAGGTCAGTCGTATATTGTGAGTAAATTGATCTCTGACTAGATCTTTAATATATATAATGATCTTAAGGCCCTGGCTGCGAAAATTTACCAAGTTTCCGTTTTGATCAACAATTCTGACCAAGAGTTGACTTATCCGCCTAGTGTTAACAGGTAAATGAATTAATATTTGAGGTTGTTCACTTATTTTATACCCTGGTAAAACCGATACAGAAAACTGATGGATCGTGTGAGCTGAATCATTGGTAATATATGACCCAGTAGTCGATTCATAAAACATTTACTTTCGAAATATCAACTTGTACATCAGATTGATGGTATTTATTTCAATCCACCAATTGTACGTTCACGGTTAAAATAAATGGGGTCAGTAGTTGACAATATCTCAATTTGTATTGTATTATTATTACGTTCAATTCCCAGGATATCTTTTGTACTTAGATCTTTATATTTTGAAACAACAAAATCAATTATATCATCAATTTCATATGATCCTATTGGAATCTCGATAACATGGTCACCATTGTGAAATGAATTATTTCCATAGTCCACATGAGGTATTGAGTGATAAGTGGTAAAATCAACCAGAGCACAAACGTAATCATCATTCAACTCTATGGGTGGAGAAAAATCTGCTGTTAGCTCTCAGCTTTTTCTAATTAATTCTATTGTTCTAGGCATCTTAACTACGAATAGGGTTATGATGAAATAAAACACATAACATTTCGTTTTATATATACTTTTTTCTTTTTGTTTTATTTATAAAATCATACAATATCGCTTTTATTTATCCATGAAATATGTTCTTTAGAGAATCCGAGCCATTTAATATAGGCTTTGTCACCTGTGGTTTTAAAAACTTTTTCAATTACATAAAACATACATCAGGGTATTTCGTTTTCATAAGCTTATATTCATAAAATCACCCTTTTATAGGATTTCCTTCATAGTCTTCTAGTATATATGTAATTGGATTAGTTTTTTGAATTTTTTTAATTTTAAATATCTCAGTAGTCTAATTCGGTGTATACCCCTTCTCAAAAGCATGTTTATATTTACTTATTCGAACATTTGACCCCACGATGAATTTAGGCCGATGACCTAAAAATGGTTATATACACTTTCGAGAAGATTTTGCCGATTAAAAGAATTTACATTTTTATCGTTCTATGTATTTTATGATTATAATCATCAACCAATTTATAATTATCAATTCATCTATATGATCCGATATAGCTAAACATCATACTCTTCAATGTTCGATTAAAACGGTCATTTTCCAATATATTCCTCATAGCTTGTGATACATGGTCGGCACGTTATGTTTTAATCAAAATTGCCAATGTGAATTACGAGAAAGTGTCAATAATTGTTAGAAGGAATCGATATCCACGATATAATTATGAATATGAACCCATTTCAACTAAATCCGCCTGCCAAAAGTCGTCAATGCCTTTAGAAATTACACGTCACCGATTAAAATTCTTACGCGGTTTTCGATGAAGCTCTTCAACTAAATCTCGTTTACTCATTCTTTTTGCTTATTTTCTAGATTACAATACAATACAAATTGAGATATCGTCAACTACTGACCCCATTTATTTTAACCGTGAACGTACAATTGGTGGATTGAAATAAATACCATCAATCTGATGTACAAGTTGATATTTCGAAAGTAAATGATTTATGAATCGAGTGTAACATAACTACTGGGTCATATATTACCAATGATTCAGCTCACACGATCCATCAGTTTTCTGTATCGGTTTTACCAGGGTATAAAATAAGTGAACAACCTCAAATATTAATTCATTTACCTGTTAACACTAGGCGGATAAGTCAACTCTTGGTCAGAATTGTTGATCAAAACGGAAACTTGGTAAATTTTCGCAGCCAGGGCCTTAAGATCATTATATATATTAAAGATCTAGTCAGAGATCAATTTACTCACAATATACGACTGACCTCTGATAGAAGTATATCACAAAAGAAACCTCACTACACGTCTTCAAAAGTTGTTAATAAATACTTACATCAAAAACGAAATATATTATCGCCATTAAATAAAAAGTTTTTAAAAGTTTAGGATTTCAACTTTTAAAATAAAACTAGCGAGTAAGAAGTAAAAACACTTCGAATGATATACTTAACATTATGCAACAGCCTCTTTATGATGAAAGTATCATAAAGAAGGATTATCACAGTTATTCAGCGTATCAAAAATCATATAAAAACAATGATGAAATTAGAATACTTATTCAGAATCGAGACCTCTACATTCTAACATCGGAAAGTATGATCTATATTGAAGGAACTCCTACATTTGATGGAAAAACTATCTCTCATAATATAAAAATTAGAAATAAATGTATATCATATTTATTCGATGAAATACGTTATGAGATGAATCGCATTGAAATTAATCGAACCCGACAGTTGGGGATTGCAACTACAATAAAGGCTTTTGCTTCTCTCTTACCTAATGATGACTGCTGGTTGGAGTGTTTCCGATGATATTAAAATAACCACTGGACAATTAAATGTTTGTGTTCCTTTAAAGGATCTTTTGGGTTTCACTGAAGATTATAATAGGTGATATTAAATGCAAAGCATGAATTGATATTTCTTCGATCGAAAACTGATGAAGCCTTCTCCTCTGTAGCTGTATTGTGATAACTGTATTGTGATAACTATAGTTAATTTAATATGGAAAGTGCTACATATTCAATTAGCAGACTCAACTAAATTAAATATTTACAATAATCGAAGGGGAGTGCATATACCATTGGCATTTCGTTGTCGGGATATGCCTTTTAATCCAACACTATCACAAACTACAAACCATCTATGAAATGTTAAATTGATTGTACAAAGTGAAATACCACGATTCATGCTAATTGGATTTCAGAACTCTAGAGTATTCATTCATTGCGACCTCACCGATGTAAAAATTCATATAAATTCCCTATGATGACCTCAACCTTAAAATCTAAAATGGTCACTTAGCCATCTTATATGATATATATTATAAATTTCAATGGGACTACTATCTGAGAAGGAGGCTCTTGCACGACTCGGGGTGGAAGTAACACTCAGCAGATGGATAGAACGGCTATTGAAAGATAGACTCATTACATCCGAGCTGGGTGGATCTACCATCACTAAACGTGTAAGAAGAGGAGCACCACAAGGTGGTGTACTCTCCCCTATTCTATGGAACTTGGTAGTTAAGGAACTACTACGGGAAACAGAGAGGAAGGGGTGCGGAGTGATTGCTTATGCCGATGACGTTGTCTTGTTGGTGGCTGGAAAATTTCCGGAAATACTAAGAGACATTATTCAAATAAATCTTAATATGTTATCGAAATGGGCTAAGGATAGGGGCTTAAATGCGAACCCACAAAAAACTGAGCTGATTTTGTTCTCCTCGAAGCATAAAACACCACCCTTATACGTTCCCACTCTAGGGGGGTTCCATTAACTCTGCGAGAAGAAACTCGTTATCTAGGAATAGTCCTAGACCGAAAACTAAACTGGAAGAAAAACATTACTTGTAGGGTTGAGAAAGCCAGCACTGCACTCTATGCCTGTAAAAAAGTAATAGGGAAAAAGTGGGGAATGCAACCAAGAATTGTTTGTTGGATTTATAAGGCGGTTATCAGGCCAGTCCTCCTGTATGGGGTACTGACCTGGTGGACTGCACTTACTAATCGTCCCATGTCAGGCCCCTTGAAAAAATACTAAGAGCAGCTTGTATTTTAATAACGGGAGCACTGAGAACAACTCCAACGTTAGCACTAGAAGTGCTTTTGCATCTTACTCCGCTTGACTTACTTGATAAGCAGCTGGCGGCCAATTCTGCTTTACGCCTTACCGGCTTGCACCAATGGACATCAAAGTCCTTCGGACATACAAGCATACTGGATAATTTTAATATTGTAACTTCACTTGATTATATCAAGTGAAAGGAAATTCCTAACCTCCTTCCCTGATAGGTTCGCCTGGGAGGCGGAAGGATTCATGCCAAATTATACTCTCATCTTTACTGATGGCTGTAAGTTTAATGGAAGGGTGGGAGCAGGTGTGTATTCCGAATCATTCATCCTTAATATTTCTTTCCGCCTGCCTGATCACTGTAGTGTGTTTCAGGCAGAAGTTAAAGCGATTCACAATGCACTTACTTGGATCAAACAGAGCTTTGTCTCCCGCAGAGACCTCTGCATCTTGAGCTATAGCCAAGCTGCAATTAAGGCCCTGGACTAATTTCTCGTGAAATCTAAGACCATTCTTGACTGCCGGAAATCTCTTAACGAGATGGCTGAGCAGCACAATATTCTCCTGTGCTGGGTACCCGGACACAGGGGTCTACGAGGAAACTGCATAGCCGACGAGCTTGCAAGACAGGGTACATATGAGCCTCTAACCCAGGAGAATTCTCGGTTAGGGGTCCCCATAGCCACGTGCAAGCTTAATTTGGAGGTTATCACCACTAACGTCTTCCAGAAAAGATGGAGGGTACACCCATATGTGGCCCCTACTCAGCAAGAAACGTTCACGAAAACTTGCCGATCTTAATAGGGTAGACATATCGACCTATGTGGGAGTGGTCACTGGTCCAACAAGCAGAGGAACAAAAACGGTGATGAGGTAGCGTTTATTGCGTCGACGTCAGATGTTATGTCAGCGCCCTGTAGTGACGTGTGGATTGCGGACTCAGGTGCCACAGAGCATATGACTTTACGCAAAGAGTGGTTCGGTGATTTACAGTTGTCAAATTTAGACCGGTATGTTTATATTGCGTATAATGAGAAATTGCCGATCAGAGGTTTCGGTAGCATAAAAATCTATGCCCTCGTAAACAACAAGTGGATACCTCGTATTCTTACAAACGTCCAATACGTTCCGCAACTAAGGCAAAATCTGTTTTCTACTGGGTCAGCAACAACAAAAGGGTTCTCGATGTTAATCGAATACAAATGTTGTATGTTGACAGATAAATACAAAAACATATTGGCAATAGGCATTTGTGACTCTAAAAATCAATTTAGAATGATGTTTAAACAAAGAAATGATTTTACAGCAAATTCAGCCCAGCTTGATACACTGCAGCAATGGCATTGCAGACTTGGGCACATAAATGCAGCAACAATTAAAATTATGTGCGATAAACAATTAGCTGATGGCTTTAATGTGACAGATAAAACCGATTTCTTTTGTGAAGATTGTAAGCGAGGCAAAATGCATCGGTCATCACATGGAGCTGCAGAAAAGCGCGAAGCAAGCAAATGCGATTATTTTCACATGGATTTATGCGGCCCTATGTCTGAATCTGGTATTGGTGGAGTTCGCTACTTCATGTTGCTTAAGGATGAAAGCACATGCTTCAGGTATGTTTATTTTTTAACTAACAAATCTGAAGTGCTTCAAAAACTGAAATATTTCATTTCTATGGTACGTGTGCGGTGTGACAACGGCACGGAGTTTATAAACACAGACGTTGCTGAGCTGATGGCAAACAATGGAATTATTCTGGAGAAGATCTCACCGTACACCCCGGAACAAAACGGTTTCATCGAAAGAGAAAATAGAACGGTTCAAAAATCAGCTTATACGATGTTGCTGGTAAGCGGTCTAAACAAACTTTTGTGGCCTGAAGCAGTAAAAACGGCAGTTTATATACTCAATAGATCAGCATTGGCAAATAGGTCAAAACACCGTTTGATTGCTGGTTTGATAAAAAGCCAGATTTAAGTCACTTGAAGGTTTTTGGCACCGAATGCATGGTCTACCTGCCCAAACAACTTGTAAGAAAGAGTGGGACGCTAAAGCAAAGAAGATGTTTCTAGTTGGTTATGAACCTTCAGCAACAAATTTTCGTTTATACGATCCAGAGGCAAATAAAGTGGTAGTTAGCTGCGACCTCGTTTTCAATGAAAAGTTAATTAAAGGTGGACCATTCCACGATGACGACGAGGAAGATACGGACAGTTGCAGCTATGAACAAGAAAATGAAGTTATTTTTCACTTCTTCGGCAGCATATCTCTAGCACACCCAAGTCTTCGTTGAAAACGGAAGCATCAACAACCGATGTGTCAACTACACCTACCAATTCTGAATCTACAGATTCATTTATTGACACAAGGGAGAACAATCGGTATGGTCTACGTAGGGATGTTGTACCCGATTTGGTTATGGTTACATAGGTTGTTTGGCAACTATCCCAGAGCCTGATACTCATGATGACGCTGTGAATTCAAAATATGCAGCAAACTGGAAATCGGCGATAAATGAAAAGTAAATTTCCTTGAGCTTAATCAAACTTGGGAGTTGGTCGCAAAACCCTATGATAAAAATATTGTGTGATGCAAATGGGTATTTAAAATTAAATCAAATCCAAATCAAAAACCAGTATTTAAAGCACGACTAGTGGCCAAAGGCTATTCGCAAGAACCTGATATAGACTATAGGGAGACTTACTCGCCTGTAGTTCGATATGATTCAGTGAGAGTTGCCATGGCGATTGCTGCCTTTGAAGACATGGAAATGATGCAGTTCGATGTAAAAACTGCGTTTTTATACGGTGACCTCAGTGAGGAAATTTATATGAGTATTCCAAAAGGCATCAATGTTAAGGGTCTTTATGGCCTTAAACAATCTTCTCGGAATTGGAACTCGAAATTTACTGAATTTTTACAAACATTTAAAATGAAGCAATCAAGTGCTGATCATTGTGTCTTTCATGGAAATATTCAAAATAGCAAGATTATTTTGCTTCTATACGTTGATGATGGGTTGATAATATTGTAACGAGTATCGATAGTTGATTACTCATCACTATTGTGACTGACACTATTGGCAGCATCGACATGAATGTCAACAAAACGAAATAAGCGATAACCAGAACAAGCCAACGAGAAAGGAAGAGAAGAATCTCGATAAAGGAAGATTCTGGGGTGTTGCCAACAGAGTATAAATAGAGCCAGTGTTGAGAATTGAGAATCAATCTAATTCCGAACGTGATTGCGAAAACATTTATACAGAGGCAAAAGTTGCAAGTACATTTAAGTGTTATAGTAAATAGTTGATTGTAAACAGTGTTGATTGTAAATAGAGATTATTAAATAAATTGTTGTTGTATATAGTTGTATAAAATAAGTGTTGCAGTTATCATTAACAGAATCCAGTGATCGAACAAGGTAATTCAAATAGAATTAAACGTTCACAGAATAAAAACGTAACAATTGGTGTCAGAAGTGGGATTCTGTAAAGATGGTGAAAATTGACCAACTAAAAGTGGACCAGCTTAAAAAGCTGTTGGTAGAGATGAATCTATCGTCATCAGGTGCAAAGGCGGAACTGCTGGTGAGGCTGAGGCAAGCTATGGAGGCTAAGGGAATTAATGTAGAAGAACATGAGTTCTTCGAGGAAGCCGATATACAAGCAGTTGTGCACGCTGAGGAAGAGATCAAAATAGATTCGAGTGGTCAACTCATGGAGTTCATGAAAACCATGATGCAACAGTTACAAGAAAGTTCGTCTCGACAAGAGGGCGTTATTAGTGAATTACGTACGGAAATTCAAGGAAATGCGTCTCGCATTGACTCCAAGTTTCAAGAACATTCGGTACGTCAAGAAAACGCTATGGGAGAGTTCCAGAAAACAATTGACTCCAAGCTTCAAGAACATTCGGCTCGCCAAGAACACGTCATCGAAAATCTACAAAAAGGAATTGAACTTAGATTTCAGGAAATTTCCGGAGCTATTAATGACAAAGTTACAGAGCTGAAAGAACACGTGGATGAGTTGGATGATAAGCTGAAGGAACATGTCGACGACTGGGAAGTTAAGTTCGAGAAATTACAGCACGAACTCAATCAACTAAAAATAAATGGACCAGTCACATCAGTGATTAGAGATTCAAGTACAATCAAATTAAAGCCACCAACATTTGACGGAAGCACGCCATTCAATATCTTCAAGCTTCAATTCGAGACAACCGCTTCGAAGAATCAATGGGATGATAGCGACAAGACTGTTGCTTTAATAGTCGCATTAAAAGGTAATGCTTCCGAGGTGTTACAGATGATTCCAGAGAAAGATCGTGGTAGCTATCAGTCACTGATGGACACACTCCAGCGAAAGTATGGAAATGAATACAAGAGTCAATTACATCGAGTGGAATTGAGATCGCGAGTGCAACGAAGTAATAAGAGCCTTCAGGAATTCGCTTCCGATATTGAGCGCTTATGTCATCTAGCGTTCTCCGGTAATTCGGAAGAGTTCGTCGAAAAAATCAAAATAGAGGCATTCATAAATGGCATACGTGATGGAGAGACAAAGCGTGCCCTAGTCATGTCACCCAGGAATACTTATGCCGAAACAGTCAGTAGTGCATTGACGTTTGAAGCCGCCAGTTTGATGTGTCGACCAATGCCACGGGTACGCCAACTAGAAACAGAAACAGCAGATCTGGTTGAAGTAGTGTGTCAGGCATTCAAATCTGTAGTGCAGCCTGAAGGAAGAACAACAGGTCGACGCGAAATCAAATTTACTGGTAAGTGCTTTATTTGCGAGAAACCAGGACACATGGCGCGTGACTGCCGTCTACGACGAAAGCGATCAAGATCGAGTTCTCCAGGAAGACAAAAGAAGGAGAATAAGGTGGATAGTGATCGCTCCACTAACACAAATCCATCGTTAAACTAAATCGAGTCAGTTCAGCGGGGCGTGAACTGACTCCAACAGTGGGTTGCCCCATCATTCACATTTCACAACTACAGCGTGTGCCAAGCAGCTTGACTATTGATGGAAAATTGGACAATATGGAATTCATGTTAACCCTGGACACTGGTGCATCACATTCTATAATCAAGAGCGACTTGGTAGAGAGGTTTGAGCCTTTAATGGGAATAAAATTGCGTACAGCAACGGGTGAGGATGCACCAATTCTGGGTAAGATAAAGAAACGAGTATCTATTGGAAATTACACGTGGGAACATGAATTCATTGTGGCTGACATCATCGATGACGTAATAATTGGTGTTGACTTTATGATTGACAACGGATTTACGTTAGATTTAAATCAACGGATACTGCGCTATGCAAATATCGAATTACCATTGAACATCGGTTACAAGCGTAGTGGGAACATCAAACGAGTACTGGCATGTCAACGCCAAGAGGTTCCAGCAAAATCAGAAGCGGTGATATGGGCACAGATGAATATGGATGATGGGACAGGCAAGTTGTGGCTGGTGGAAGCAGATAAAGAAATAACGAATAAAAACATCATACTTGGTAGGACGTTAGTAGAACCTAAAGAAAATGGAATAGTACCGGTGCGAATATTAAATCCAACTAATACATCTACAGTTGTGAAGAAAGGAATGGTGATTGGTCATTGCCAGGAAGTTACTGCCGTAGTAGACTGCGAAAAGGGTTCGTCGATAAAAAGTGGAAGATCAAGAACTGTCGGAGCGGAAATAAAAGCACAGATGGAAGAATGGGCAGGTGTACTTACCAAACAGCAAAAAGAAAAGGCTTTACAAGTATTGGAGAAGTACAGTTCAATATTTTCTTCAAATGGAAAAACTGGAGGACGAACAACCATCGTAAAGGAGGACATCACGGCAACGCGGATGCTCTATCTCGTCGTCCTTGCAAAATGGAATGTAAACATTGTTCTCGAGTGGAAAGCAAGAAGCACATTGTCGACATACGACTTACGAATATATTGCCGGAGGAGTCATGGACCACCGAACGAGTGC
This sequence comes from Megamerina dolium, assembly GCA_963854835.1. Taxonomy (NCBI): domain Eukaryota; kingdom Metazoa; phylum Arthropoda; class Insecta; order Diptera; family Megamerinidae; genus Megamerina; species Megamerina dolium. The sequence goes on from OY978530.1 coordinate 40,816,077, forward strand.
AAGAAGATCAGCGGAACGACCCAGATCTCGTAAAGATTATGGAATACAAGGAGCAGGGCATACGACCAGATTGGCAAGAAATGGCTAATGAGAGTCCAATAGCAAAGGCATACTGGGCGCAGTGGCAAAGCCTGCACTTACGAGACGGATGTTTATTCCGAGCATGGGAAAGTGAGGATGGAAAAATCACTAATGATCTTCTAGTGGTACCCAAGGCGAGAATAAATGAAGTGATAACTGAGTATCACAATGCCTCCAGTGGAGGGCATTTGGGAATCACCAAAACCGTCGAGAAAATAAAGAAACGATTTTATTGGGTTGGATGTCATGACCATGTCGCTGATTGGATTCGGAAGTGTAAGCAATGTGCAATGGCCAAAGGTCCCACTAAGAAAAGTCGAGGTAAGATGCACCAATACACCGTGGGTGCTCCATTTGAGCGAATTTCTATGGACATAGCTGGACCATTTCCAATAAGCAACGCAGGAAACAAGTATGTTCTGGTGGTTATAGATTACTTCAGTAAATGGCCTGAAGTATACCCCATTCCAAATCAGGAAGCTAGTACAGTTGCGGATGTATTCGTCAACCAATGGGTTACTCGTTTTGGTGTACCGATGGAGTTACACTCAGACCAAGGTCGAAATTTCGAATCAGTTGTATTCCAAGAGATATGCCGTATGCTGGGTATATACAAAACTCGTACAACACCTTTGCATCCACAATCTGATGGCATGGTAGAACGATTTAACCGTACCTTGGAGGAATATTTGAGAAAAGTCGTAGATAAATACCAAAGAGACTGGGATGTACATATACCAATGTTCCTCATGGCATATCGATGCGCACAACATGATACGACGGCTACTACACCGGCAATGGCAGTTTTTGGAAACGAGTTAAGACTGCCAGCTGATTTAAAATTTGGAGTCGTAACACCAACGAGATCAACCGAAGGTAATTATACTAGCGAAAAGCGGGAACAGTTGGATGAAGTACATCGGTTCATCTGAGAGCGGTCGCAGATGATAAGCGATAAGATGAAGGCCAGGTATGACTTGAAAGCAAATTCAAAAGGGTTCTATGAAGGAGAGCTTGTAATGCTTCATAATCCACAACGAAAGAAAGGCCTGTCCCCTAAACTACAGACTCATTGGGAAGGACCATATGAGATTATAGCCAAGATAAATGACGTAGTGTATCGCATTCAACGTGCCTGGAATAAAAGAGCAAAGTTTAAAGTAGTGCACTTAGAGCGACTTGCGCCATATCGAGGGGAAGTATAAAAACTTGTTCGGGACGAACAAGGTTAAGAGGAGGGCAGTGTAACGAGTATCGATAGTTGATTACTCATCACTATTGTGACTGACACTATTGGCAGCATCGACATGAATGTCAACAAAACGAAATAAGCGATAACCAGAACAAGCCAACGAGAAAGGAAGAGAAGAATCTCGATAAAGGAAGATTCTGGGGTGTTGCCAACAGAGTATAAATAGAGCCAGTGTTGAGAATTGAGAATCAATCTAATTCCGAACGTGATTGCGAAAACATTTATACAGAGGCAAAAGTTGCAAGTACATTTAAGTGTTATAGTAAATAGTTGATTGTAAACAGTGTTGATTGTAAATAGAGATTATTAAATAAATTGTTGCTGTATATAGTTGTATAAAATAAGTGTTGCAGTTATCATTAACAGAATCCAGTGATCGAACAAGGTAATTCAAATAGAATTAAACGTTCACAGAATAAAAACGTAACAATATCTACAAACAAAGCTGCTTTAAAATTATTTATTGAAAAATTATCAAACAATTTTCGTATCACGTATGGCGAAAACAACTATTATGTTGGACTTGAAATTCACCGAGATAGATTTAACAAATCAATAAAAATTAGCCAGCATTGCTATATAAAGAAAATACTTAATCGCTTTAACATGGATGATGCAAAAGGTGTTTCAACTCCAAGTGACAGCTACGTATATATATCGAAATCGATAAAATATCCATTCAGAGAAGCTGTTGGCTGTTTGATGTTTGCTGCTACAGTGTCCAGACCAGATATTTCGTATGCAGTTGGCGAAGTCAGTAAATTCACCGAAAATCCTAAAAACTGCCACGTACAAGCCGTCAAAAGGATATTTCATTACTTGAAAGCAACCATATACTACTGCATTGAGTACAGATCAGGTAAATCTTTTAAATTTGAAGGCTATACTGACGCAGATTTCGCTCGAGACATCGATACAAGGCGATCTACAACAGGCTATGCGTTTCTTATAAATAACAGCATTGTAACTTGGAGGAGCTATCGTCAAAAAACTGTTGCTTTATCGACAACGGAAGCCGAGTGCATGGCATCGTGTGAAGGAGCTAAGGAGTTAATTTGGCTTCAACAACTTTTGGCCGATGTTGGTTATATTCTACACCCACCTACAGTTCTTAACGTCGATAATCAGGGTCCAATTCGACTCATTGGAAATCCGGGATTGCATCACAGTACAAAGCATTTTGACATAAGGTTACATTTCATCCGAGATCTACAAAAGAATAAGACTGTTGAATTCAAATATGTCAACACTGAGTTACAGCGAGCAGATATATTCACAAAGCCATTAACAAGCCAACGTTTTAAGAAAAATTTACAGCTTTTAGGGATGTTGCAATTCAAACAATGAGTGAGAGTGTTAAAAGCAACATTGTTTAACAGCAACACTATTTTGTATACATAATTGTATAATATTCGTTGAGTCTTTTAATACGTGGCATATTGTAATTCGCTATTGTATTCAGCTATTTCAACTCTACTATTGTCATTTCTAACTGCTCAATTTCATATATGTATATACTCATATATAACATGCACATATAATATTTTCTCTCTTCACTTTACTTTATTCTTCTGAACCTGTCAAATATAATATCGTGAACTTGCTCAATTGAACTCGCCGTGTTTTATTTCAACAAAACTATTTAAATCTAAAATTCCTTTACTGGATGATAAGAAGAGAATTACTACAAGCACACCAAAGAGAGTATCATCACATAGTCCTAATAATACTAATGCTACTACTGATTCCGTTTGTTGATACTATTGTTGATAATATTAATGAGAGTATTCCATCATCGTCATCATCACAATTAATAACAAATATTTCACTTTTAAAACAGCAAAAGCATTTATATATAGAGTATGGATTTCATCAAGATGCTCATGGAAATTACATGTTTGGAAATATATCTCTGAAAACATATGATAATATAGATTTGGATAACTAGAGGGAAATACTCTTATCAACTAATGTACACAAACGACATTTCGAGCTACCAGGAGGAGTGAAAGTTACGAAAGCTTATAAATACCAAATCATAAGAGATTTATTTAAATCAACTCCAAAGATGGGTGAAGGAATCAAATTATATCTATTGGGATAATCAAAATGAATTGCTTGACCGCCTTCGTATCTTGATAGCATCACAAGTAGCTGGAAATTCTAGTCATAACAATGAGATAGTATCCATTATTAAAGAGTTACGAGAATCGAATATTATAATATAATAAAGCCATTCCATATATTATTCATTAGCAGAATGAGTGTAGACAAGTTTGGTCGTTATTCTAAGAGTATTAACAAAGGGGAATTACGCCGAGGTGTGACCAAATTTTTGGTATAAAGACGGACCCTTCATCAAAGTATATAAGCTTTCAAGATCATCGATTAACAAAAGTAGGTGTACCAGTTGAAGATATAAAGACAGACCCTTCATCAAAGTATATAAGCTTCCAAAATCGTCGATTAACAAATAGATGTACCAGTTGAAGATTCTGATGGAAATAATATCATCATCTAAGAATAAAATCAACTATGACATTGAGCATATTCGAAGTAAACTAAAAATTTGGAACCGATGATGGAATTCTAATTTCTAAAATTGAAACTTTGAATAATGATCTAATACTTAAAATCAAAGCTACAGAAGCTTCTATGCATGAAGACCTCGAACACTATATACATAAATTACAATATGCCACGTATTAAAAGACTCAACGAATATTATACAATTATGTATACAAAATAGTGTTGCTGTTAAACAATGTTGCTTTTAACACTCTCACTCATTGTTTGAATTGCAACATCCCTAAAAGCTGTAAATTTTTCTTAAAACGTTGGCTTGTTAATGGCTTTGTGAATATATCTGCTCGCTGTAACTCAGTGTTGACATATTTGAATTCAACAGTCTTTTGTAGATCTCGGATGAAATGTAACCTTATGTCAATATGCTTTGTACTGTGATGCAATCCCGGATTTCCAATGAGTCGAATTGGACCCTGATTATCGACGTTAAGAACTGTAGGTGGGTGTAGAATATAACCAACATCGGCCAAAAGTTGTTGAAGCCAAATTAACTCCTTAGCTCCTTCACACGATGCCATGCACTCGGCTTCCGTTGTCGATAAAGCAACAGTTTTTTGACGATAGCTCCTCCAAGTTACAATGCTGTTATTTATAAGAAACGCATAGCCTGTTGTAGATCGCCTTGTATCGATGTCTCGAGCGAAATCTGCGTCAGTATAGCCTTCAAATTTAAAAGATTTACCTGATCTGTACTCAATGCAGTAGTATATGGTTGCTTTCAAGTAATGAAATATCCTTTTGACGGCTTGTACGTGGCAGTTTTTAGGATTTTCGGTGAATTTACTGACTTCGCCAACTGCATACGAAATATCTGGTCTGGACACTGTAGCAGCAAACATCAAACAGCCAACAGCTTCTCTGAATGGATATTTTATCGATTTCGATATATATACGTAGCTGTCACTTGGAGTTGAAACACCTTTTGCATCATCCATGTTAAAGCGATTAAGTATTTTCTTTATATAGCAATGCTGGCTAATTTTTATTGATTTGTTAAATCTATCTCGGTGAATTTCAAGTCCAACATAATAGTTGTTTTCGCCATACGTGATACGAAAATTGTTTGATAATTTTTCAATAAATAATTTTAAAGCAGCTTTGTTTGTAGATATTATCAACCCATCATCAACGTATAGAAGCAAAATAATCTTGCTATTTTGAATATTTCCATGAAAGACACAATGATCAGCACTTGATTGCTTCATTTTAAATGTTTGTAAAAATTCAGTAAATTTCGAGTTCCAATTCCGAGAAGATTGTTTAAGGCCATAAAGACCCTTAACATTGATGCCTTTTGGAATACTCATATAAATTTCCTCACTGAGGTCACCGTATAAAAACGCAGTTTTTACATCGAACTGCATCATTTCCATGTCTTCAAAGGCAGCAATCGCCATGGCAACTCTCACTGAATCATATCGAACTACAGGCGAGTAAGTCTCCCTATAGTCTATATCAGGTTCTTGCGAATAGCCTTTGGCCACTAGTCGTGCTTTAAATACTGGTTTTTGATTTGGATTTGATTTAATTTTAAATACCCATTTGCATCACACAATATTTTTATCATAGGGTTTTGCGACCAACTCCCAAGTTTGATTAAGCTCAAGGAAATTTACTTTTCATTTATCGCCGATTTCCAGTTTGCTGCATATTTTGAATTCACAGCGTCATCATGAGTATCAGGCTCTGGGATAGTTGCCAAACAACCTATGTAACCATAACCAAATCGGGTACAACATCCCTACGTAGACCATACCGATTGTTCTCCCTTGTGTCAATAAATGAATCTGTAGATTCAGAATTGGTAGGTGTAGTTGACACATCGGTTGTTGATGCTTCCGTTTTCAACGAAGACTTGGGTGTGCTAGAGATATGCTGCCGAAGAAGTGAAAAATAACTTCATTTTCTTGTTCATAGCTGCAACTGTCCGTATCTTCCTCGTCGTCATCGTGGAATGGTCCACCTTTAATTAACTTTTCATTGAAAACGAGGTCGCAGCTAACTACCACTTTATTTGCCTCTGGATCGTATAAACGAAAATTTGTTGCTGAAGGTTCATAACCAACTAGAAACATCTTCTTTGCTTTAGCGTCCCACTCTTTCTTACAAGTTGTTTGGGCAGGTAGACCATGCATTCGGTGCCAAAAACCTTCAAGTGACTTAAATCTGGCTTTTTATCAAACCAGCAATCAAACGGTGTTTTGACCTATTTGCCAATGCTGATCTATTGAGTATATAAACTGCCGTTTTTACTGCTTCAGGCCACAAAAGTTTGTTTAGACCGCTTACCAGCAACATCGTATAAGCTGATTTTTGAACCGTTCTATTTTCTCTTTCGATGAAACCGTTTTGTTCCGGGGTGTACGGTGAGATCTTCTCCAGAATAATTCCATTGTTTGCCATCAGCTCAGCAACGTCTGTGTTTATAAACTCCGTGCCGTTGTCACACCGCACACGTACCATAGAAATGAAATATTTCAGTTTTTGAAGCACTTCAGATTTGTTAGTTAAAAAATAAACATACCTGAAGCATGTGCTTTCATCCTTAAGCAACATGAAGTAGCGAACTCCACCAATACCAGATTCAGACATAGGGCCGCATAAATCCATGTGAAAATAATCGCATTTGCTTGCTTCGCGCTTTTCTGCAGCTCCATGTGATGACCGATGCATTTTGCCTCGCTTACAATCTTCACAAAAGAAATCGGTTTTATCTGTCACATTAAAGCCATCAGCTAATTGTTTATCGCACATAATTTTAATTGTTGCTGCATTTATGTGCCCAAGTCTGCAATGCCATTGCTGCAGTGTATCAAGCTGGGCTGAATTTGCTGTAAAATCATTTCTTTGTTTAAACATCATTCTAAATTGATTTTTAGAGTCACAAATGCCTATTGCCAATATGTTTTTGTATTTATCTGTCAACATACAACATTTGTATTCGATTAACATCGAGAACCCTTTTGTTGTTGCTGACCCAGTAGAAAACAGATTTTGCCTTAGTTGCGGAACGTATTGGACGTTTGTGAGAATACGAGGTATCCACTTGTTGTTTACGAGGGCATAGATTTTTATGCTACCGAAACCTCTGATCGGCAATTTCTCATTATACGCAATATAAACCGGTCTAAATTTGACAACTGTAAATCACCGAACCACTCTTTGCGTGAAGTCATATGCTCTGTGGCACCTGAGTCCGCAATCCACACGTCACTACAGGGCGCTGACATAACATCTGACGTCGACGCAATAAACGCTACCTCATCACCGTTTTTGTCCCTCTGCTTGTTGCCTTCATATTTTTGTTTGGTTTGTCTTTTCTTTGCACGGAATTCTCTCTCCCAGTGTCCCATTTTGTTGCAAAAGTTGAATTTTGATGTCCGCTTTCTGTCGGCGAATGACTTCCTGAATCTTTCCGATTTTGCGTTCAATGCAGCTCCTGTCACGTCTGCATCGCTGTTCTTGATCTTCTTCTAATTGTAGCTTTGCCATCAAATTTTCTATAGTTCTGCCTTCCTTTATGTAGTATCACACGGTTTTGAAATTTTGATATCTTGATGGTAAACTACTTATAATCCGTACCATCTTGATGTTGTCGGATAACTTTTCTCTTTGTGCCTCTATCTCTGCTGCCATGGATGACACCTTCGATACGTATGCTGCAATTGACTCATTTTTCTGCATTCGTAACGAGAAATATTCTTCATAGAGGCATATAACCTTTACTTCACTTTGTTTGTCGTGGATATTTGTCAACTTGTCGTATACTTCGTTCGAACTGTTACACGATAGCACATGGTTTGCTTGATTTTTTTCGATAGAAGAAATAAGAATTCCAATAGCCTTTCCATCACGCTTCATCCATAAATCCTTTTGATCTTGGGAGACCGAATCATTGAATTTCGATACTCCTTGTACTATTCCTAGTAACCCGTAGCCTTTTAATACCGCATCGACATTGAACTTCCACAACCTGTAGTTATGGTTGTTTAATCGGTGGAAAATATGAATGGATTCCTCAGTCATATTGAAACAAATTATTAAAAAAACTTTAAAAATTGCAAATATGTATAATATGTACTTTAACTCTTATTTAATTGAACCACGCGATGCCAATAACCTGTTGACATAAAACACGGCGAGTTCAATTGAGCAAGTACACGATATTATATTTGACAGGTTCAGAAGAATAAAGTAAAGTGAAGAGAGAGAAATCATATATGAAATTGAACAGTTAGAAATGACAATAGTAGAGTTGAAATAGCTGAATACAATAATTGCGAATTACAATATGCCACGTATTAAAAGACTCAACGAATATTACACAGTTATGTATAAAAAATAATATTGCTGTTAAACAATGTTGCTTTTAACAAGTTTCTATTCACCTTTGTATGAAGAATAATCATCTTTATAATCTTTAGGATGAACTTTAATATTCGCTTCATCAGGGTTTAATACTTGGGCTTTATCAATTAACGCTATCAGAGGTGTTGTTATAGGATGAAAAGTTTTTTCCAATTGACTTCACCCAGCTTAATGTTCTTAAACTTTTGTTTTAGCGACTTTCGCGCCTTAACAATCTCTTTTAACATTTTTTCATCGACATTCCACAACATATCTGCATGTATGTATAGAGTTATCTTAAATGCTAGTATATATTCAATTCATACTTTATATATATTTATATAGTTAAGATTTGATAAATATATCGAACCCTTTCCTATAACGTCCACCAGCAATTAGATCATCTTTAGATATTACGAGAAATCCATATTTATCACACCAACATTCTTTACACATCTCATGAAACTGTTCATATGTAAGATCAGTTCCAACATGATCATTATGAACATGCTTAATATTTAACTCATCTTGCTTAAACATTATTATTAAGTTAGCATTATTCGAATATATACCGTGAAAGTCACCAATAAGAGTGGACGTGTTTGATAGTGTCGGAAAAGTGATTGTTTTCGGTAAAAATAAAAATTTTTAATATTTTGCGAAAAGACGCTAAGAAACTCAGTGAGTTATTTCGGTGATTTTTTTTTTTTTTTAGAAAAAAAAAAAATAAACAAAACAATAATATCGTTTGCAAACATTTTGTTTATAATATGAGTGTTCAGCGTCCTCCTCTCCGACAACGGCAATCGCCTGTTAATGTGTGTGTAAACAATAATTTGCAATCACCCGCGCAACCCCCCCGATAAGTGCATTATCAAAAAAAACAGTTGATACACACTGCACAAGTGAAAGTAACAGTGCAAATCTTTTGCCTGTACATATTCCTCACTCTAACACTACATCAAAATTTGCAACAACAATAAATACAGGCAAAAAAAATAATTTATTCTCTCGTGATATACTATCTCCCTCTATACCGTGGAGTGTACAATGCGCTTCTCCTGCTGTAACACCAACAGCTACAACATCAAAGCAAACAAATAACGGCCTTTCTACTGAAGTGCATGACCCAGTAGTTAAAGAAACTAGTGCGATGACTAATAAAGAACCAGTTGCTGTTCAAACTGGAATTGATCGCTACATTACTGTAGTAAAGCGAAAAAGAAGTCCACAAAATTCAAAACAAATGAATTCAACAAAAATTCAAAAGCAGGACACTGCCCCTATTAGTTCGGAAAATAGATACGCTTTGCTTTCAGGTGATGAAAGTGACGAAAATATTATCTCCAAGAAAAATTTCAAACCCCCACTCATTTTCTTAAGAGAACGCAACTCAGATAAGTTGATTTCTAGAATTACAAGTCTTATAGGCCCAAAGAATTTCCACGTTGTTCCTATTCGCAAAGGCCAAATTGAGGAAACGAAAGTGCAAATCTACAGCGAAACTCATTATCGCAAAGTAATTGCGGAATTTGATGCTGTAAAAAAGAATTACTACACATATCAGCTAAAAAGTAGTAAAGGCTTAATCGTAGTACTCAAAGGCGTCGAACCCAACGTTGACATTAACGAAATCAAACTTGCCCTTCAGGAAGAAGGGTTTCAAGCCAAAACAGTATTCAACATTCTCAACAAGAGCAATATACCTCAACCGTTATATCGTATTGAGCTTACTAAAAAAAGGTGAAGTACACCCCATATATAAAATTCGATATTTATTGCATCGCGAAATCACAATCGAAGAACCCCATAAGAGAACTGGACCTCCTCAGTGCAGTAACTGCCAAGAATATGGACATACTAAGACATATTGTACCCTGCCAGCTGTTTGTGTGATTTGTGGAGATCTCCATAAATCAAACATATGCCCAAAATCTAAAGGCGATGCTAGCATGAAAAAATGCAGCAATTGTGGAGGTAATCACACAGCAAATTATAGAGGTTGCCCAGTATATACAACCCTAAAGCTAAATTTCTCCGCTAGCAATCAACCTCTAAAACCAGTTGAGCAAACTCAGATAGCCAACTCAAGTAAGAGACAAAATATTGATGCAACACAATTCTTCTCTGCAATCCCAAACAAGAATCAAACCAATTCATACGCTAGCGTGTTAAAACAAAACCCACACCAACAAAGCAATGTAAATAATGAGCAGAAACACTCACTGCCCACCCAACAGCCAAGTACCCTTGAACATTTGCTTCAAACATTAATTCAGAATATGAACCAATTCATGAACTCAATGCAAACAATGATGCAAGAAATGATGAAAAATCAATCGATGTTACTCCAAACATTGCTATCCAGACCATGAGTTGTTTCAAGATATGCCACTGGAACGCCAACGACTTAAGCCAGCATCGTTTGGAGCTAATTCAATTCCTTGAATCCAACCAAATCGACATAATGATGATATCTGAGACCCATTTCACTGACAAAAATTGCTACCAAATACCATATTACAAACTGTACACCACAAATCATCCGCATGGTAAGGCACGCGGAGGAACTGCCATATTGATAAAAAGCAGAATAAAACATCATGTTCTCGAAGATTTCAGTAGCGTCTACTTGCAAGCACCATCTATATGTCTGGAAGAATACATCTCTAAGCTAGTAATATCTGCGATATACTGTCCCCCAAGATACAGTATTACCGAACAGCAATATAAAGAATTTTTCTCAACTCTTGGTAGCAAATTCTTGGTTGCTGGCGATTTCAACGCCAAACACACTCACTGGGGCTCCCGCTTAATAACTCCAAAAGGCAGAAGACTATGTTCAATCATCACTAACCACGGCTACGATGTTATTTCAAATGGTCAACCGACATATTGGCCGACGGACAAGAGGAAAATACCCGATCTCATAGATTTTGCAGATGGAAAATATCTCCACAGAGTGTAATTATGATCTATCATCTGACCACTCACCCACGGTAATATCTATAAAATCACCAAGCCCACAAGGCAATTGCGTTAGAAAGAAAATAGACTGGTTAAAATTCAAGAAATATATAAATACCCATCTTCCTCTGAGTACTGTATAAGAAATGGACACGATGTAGACTCAGCACTCGAAAAATTCAACCAGCTGCTCTCATTAGCTCTCAGCTCAGCCACCTGCACAAAGGTATGCAAGCAATCAAACTATAGCCCATACACACCAGCCGATATTGAATTGCTAGTAAGACAGAAAAGAAGACTCCGAAGACAATGGCAAGAATTCAGATCACCGAATCTGAAAACACAGCTACAGCACTGCACTCGAAAGTTAAAGCAAGCCTTAAAAAATAAAAACAACAAAGAGTTAGAAGAGCACATAGCGAAATTAACACCTGGTGAAGCGTCAGACTACTCTTTGTGGAAATCAGCAAAAAATTCAAATCGGCCAATTCTCACTGATTCCCCCATACGTTTGAGTGACGGTAATTGGGCTAGAAGTAATTGTGAGAAGGGTTTGGCTTTTGCATACCACCTAAAAAGTGTGTTTACACCCAATCCACCCTCTTCACAGTCCTCATTACCAAAATTAACTTCTCAACCTTGCTCAATAACGCTTAAAATTAAAAAAAAGGACATATTCAAAGCAATTTATAAAGATTTAAACCCAAAAAAATCACCTGGTCCAGATAAAATTACCGGTAAAATGATAAAAGAGCTACCTCCGGCTTCAGTAATTCATCTGATGCACATTTTCAATGCTATCCTTCGTATTAAACACTATCCCAAATGCTGGAAAACTTCAAAAATTATTATGATAGCAAAACCAGGAAAACACCCTACAAAAGTTGCATCGTACAGACCTATCAGCCTCCTGCCTCTACTCTCTAAAGTATTCGAAAAGCTACTTGTCATGAATATAACTCCATTTATTAATCTCAACCAACTGATTCCTCAACATCAGTTTGGATTTAGAAAACAGCACGGCACAATAGAACAAGTCCACCGCATTGTAACTCTGATAAGGAACACTTTTGAAGAAAAAAAGTATTGCTCAGCTGTCTTTCTTGATATCACTCAAGCTTTCGATAAAGTATGGCACGATGGCCTTATTTACAAACTCAAACTATTACTGCCTGCAAATGTCTCCTCATTGCTTAGTAGCTACCTCACGAAAAGACAATTTCTCGTACATCACAAGGATTACTCAACAAATCCATTGGATATTCACGCTGGCGTTCCTCAGGGAAGCGTTTTGGGCCCCTTACTGTATCTCTTATACACTACAGATATGCCCAGCAATAACTATACATTTATATCGACCTTTGCAGATGATACGGCAATATTGTGCACTCGCTCTAACCCCATAGAAGCTACTAAACTCCTGCAGACTCATATCGATTCTCTCGAAATCTGGCTAGCATAATGGCGTATAAAAGTCAATGAATCAAAGAGCGTACATGTAACCTTCACGCTAAGGCCAGATACATGTCCCCCACTTAAAATTAATGGCCAATCAGTTCCACAATGTTCCTCAACAAAGTACTTGGGTATTCACCTCGACAGAAGGCTGACCTGGAAAAATCACATAGAGGCAAAGAAAACTTAGATCAAGCTTAAAATTAATCAGTTATGGTGGCTGATACACAAAAGATGAAAGTTGAATCTCGAATACAAAGTGCTATTATATAAAGCAATCCTGAAGCCAATCTGGACTTATGGTATTCAGTTTTGGGGCACCGCATCTCCCTCAAATATCGAAAAATTGCAGCGAATACAATCCAAGTGTCTGCAAATTATTGTAAACGCGCCTTGGTATATGAGGAACGTTAACATCCATCGAGATTTAAATGTACCCACAATTTCTGAGGAAGTTGCAATGTTTTGCAGAAGCTACATTCAAAAATTACACAGTCATCCGAATCCCCTTGCTAGGCAATTGTTGCTGAACACGGGGCATCGTCGATTAAAAAGAAAAGACACACTGAATATGCTGTGAAAATGCTATACCTCGTGACTCAACAAATTGTGATGTAACGTTGGGAATATCACATAATTTTATTTAGTTTGTAAGATTTGATTACTTATTGTTAGTTTCTAAGTAATTTTAGAAAGATCCAATCAAAAGGCTTGTAAAAAAAAAATAAAATTATTCGAATTAAATGCTTTGGAATGTGTGTATATGTTTGACATAAATAGAAGCTATCAATTTTATTATCGACCCAAGCAGAAATATACTCGAACATTATTTTGTATATAACACCGGACATCATCAAATATCATTAAGGAAGTTTTTATAGCTTTATTTGGTGGTACAACTTCCTCGTTCTCTGAGAATGTGAAAAAAACATCCCTTTTGTCGGAGTGAGCAAGTTTTTTAAATGCTAATATTTCGGTTGATTAAGTGATTTCCCATAAATATAAATATTTTCAAATTTTAATCCATTCGGACTTTCAATTAAACTTATCATAACATTAGTTTTTCCACAATTCGAGGGTCCAATAAATAAAGATCTGATTCGGTAGTAGGATTCCCTAACGAGGTTTCAAAATATCGCTTGTTTTAAAGTCTAAATTCCTCACAACAATTCGTTAATCCTCTCTTATGAACTTTAACATTGTAACAACTGAATTATTATATATGAGTAATTCTTTTTTACCTAATATTATCAGTATATGGGCATCATTTCATGTAACAACAACAGGAAGCCGCTAATAATGGTTCTATTATTTAAAAAAGGTTTCAGTCATAAAAACCAACTTCATGATAGCGGAGTTATTGATGGATTTGATTAATTATTTACCAGTTGAATTTCATTTACCTTGTTATTAATTTTACGGTCCTAGTACTAATCTACAAAAGCGTTTAAATATAGGTGATAGAGGTATAAATCCATTGGATGCTTGTAGCAGAGAACACGATATTGCTTATTCACAAAACAAAGACTTACATAAGAGACATATTGCTGAGAAAGAGTTTGGGGAAAAGTAGCTTCAAAGGATAGTAACATTGGTGAGAGGGCAAGTGCTTGGATTGTAACGAACGCGATGAAATCTAAAGTTAAATTCGGAATGGGTAATAACATACCATGTCATCATCAGTAATGCATTTAGAGGAAACAAAGGAAATATCAATATTCCTAGAGTCATACAAATCCCTAAGAATAGTGGATTTCTATCCTTGGTACCAATCATAACCGCCTTGGGTGCACTCGTTGGTTAAGCATCAGGAGGATGGGCTATCGTCAAAGCAGCCAACAGCGCCAAGGCAGCTAGAGAGCAGTTTAATGAAGCAAATCGTCATAATAAAACTATGGGATTGTTATGGGGAAATGTTTATATATGACACCATCGGAAGGAGTACGGCTTCTTCTATCGACCACAACCAAAAAAACTTTTAAGTATGTTACCCAAGAGAGGCCGGCAAAAATCCTCGTGGGTGCCAGCTGGAAATAACTGCCTTGGGGCGGTTAGCCAAGGATTGTTTTCGTAGGCTCGGATAGGCATTCGATCATGCAAGCCTTACATAGGATAGAGGTTCCTGCACCCCCCATCTCCCAATCTCACCACCCACCCATTTTCCTTTCCCCTTAGGCTGGATTAAGGTGTCATATGACCCGTGCCGAGAGTCAGCCTGGCTGGGGCACAGATTAAGAAATAGCTCAGCTGCTAACGGAGTATACGGATACCTGACGCCCTCCGTATTATTTAACCTCATCTGTGTATCCGGATCTCTTCACAGATGGACCTTCCCTTCTCCGTAGGATTTTTATGGAGTCAAAAAAAAAAACAAAAACAAAAGAAACAAAATCGGGAGAGGCAGCGAAAGCCATGGAGGATAGACCAGGGCCTAGCCATGCCGAGAGTCTCCCGAGATTTAGTACGAGCGCAAGTTTTCCACTATCAACCAGCAGGGCATCGGTTACCAGACCGACGTTGGCGGCTGCACCCAACCAGAAGGACCATCGTACTGCGACGAGAATCTTAGAGAGAATACGCGCCATACCGGAGAATGAGAGATCTGATAAACAGAAGGCCTCTCTAATATGGGCGACAGATACAACCAATCGCAGTAATATGAAGCGGTAGCTATAATCTGAAAACACCGCCAAACCAAAAATAGCCCTGGGAAATGTGGGGTCCTCCTTCAAGGAGACTTGGTAATGGCGGTGGTCGACAAGAATGATGCTGATGGCTTCATCGAATTGGAGACTGTTAGAGTGCAAGCTAGCAGAGATCTTCAATCTTTTGATGTAGAAGCATCCCGGCATCCCGGATGGCATCAAGGCAACGTCAAGTTGATTGCTTACGCCGATCAACGTACTCTCGACCTGTATAAGATTGCGATCATCAGAACTGGAAAAGTATGGCCGGTTGCGCGCCTAGAGATTATAGAGAGAGACGCTATCCCGAGCAGACCGCGCACCACTGCCTGAATTTCAGCGGAACCCAGTGACCCAGCCAACATAAAAAAAACATCAAGCTGTGTAATCCCAACCTCCCAACACACAACTGGCGAATAGCCAAGTTGGATGAGTTAAGAAAGGAACGTACCGAAGGGCAACCATAATCGTAAACCAAAAGTCCCTGGTACCCCTGACTAAATCCGGTGGGTACATAGACTACTCTTTTTCGACGCAGGCGATCAGTCTGTGGCAAAATGGATGGAGACGGAGGATACGCTCCCTATCAGCTCCAGGATGGCAGAACTCGCGCGACTCGCTCTCCTCAAAATCCGATACTGCTGGGTATGTGAATCTGATTTTGTTGGAGGATGAGTTGCTGGACTATGGAAATGATGAGTTCAACGTTACTATTGTGGAAGCGAAAGTGACCACTGGCAGCGGTGATGCTGCATTGCCTTCAGATAAAACTGCAAAAATCTAAGGCGGCCTCAGCCGCTCTAGTCCTTCGTCTAGAAGCGGAAGGAGAAGACATCGTTCTGGTCCAAGAGCCGTGGACAGTTGGCAACATGGTCTGTGGATTAAGGACACCTGGATACAACTTAATATATAAGCATAACACAAGTAAACCTAATGCCTGCATACTTTTGAAGAAATCAATAACCTTTCTTTCACTCTGTAATTACAGCAATTCAGATACGACGACAGAGGTGAATCACTTTTTAATTATATCCTTACCACAAATCGTTTAGTGTGTAACAGGGTGAGACCCCAAACTTCATAACAAAATATAGACAGGAAATTCTAGACTTAACTCTTTCCACTGAAGGCATTGCAGACCATATAAAAAACTGGAGAGTGTTGGATCAGCACTCCTTCTCTGATCATAGATACATACAGTTTGCCATAGATTTTAAGTCTCCTGCACCAGCGGTCTTTAGTTAGTTAATTCTAATCTATCCGAAGCTACTTCGGCTATAACTAACACAAATCAGATAGACGCCACAGTCTGTTACCTCACAAAAACTCTCAACAAGGCATTCAAGTTGTCCTGTCCGATTCGAAGAAAATGGGGGAAAGGTAAACATCCATGGTGGAATCGCGAGATCGATTGTGTGAGAAAATACTGTCGCAAGCTCTTCAATTGTGCCAAAAGCTCTCACGTAGACTCAGATTGGGCGAGTTACAAATCGGCACTCAGAATTTATAAATACAACCTCAGAAAACGCCAAAGAGAAGCCTGGAAGAGCTTTTGCAAAGATATAGAAGACGCTTCTGAGGCTTCTACACTTAGGAAAATCCTATCTAAATGACCCCATACTCCAAGTGTTCTGGTCAAACCAGATGGAATGTGGACCACAACCTCTACTGAAACGCTGCAAACACTACTAAATGCACACTTCTCAAACGATCCGTCTGAAACTGAAACCCCACGCGATTACAAGCCATTATCGTTCGACTATTCAATAGTCGCATCGTAGAAGATTACTTGGGTGATAATGATAAATACATTCAAGCCCTACAAATCGCCTGGACCTGACAAGATAATTCCAGTACAGCTACAACAGGCTAAAGCATATTTTCATTGCCTGCATAAGCCTTGGCTACGTTCCTCAACTCTGAAGACAAGTCAGTGTTGTCTTCTTACCTAAGGCTAGAAAGAGCTCCCATACAAGCCCAAAGGACCAATTAGTCTATAGTCATTCTTACTCAAAACACTGGAAAGATTGCTAGATGTCCATTTAAGACATACCATAAGCAACGACTTGTTGACTCCTCAACATATGTACACAAGGGGAAAGTCCGTTAAAACGGCGCTACATGCGTTAGTATCAACTGTAGGAAAATCTCTTCATAATAAAGAATTTACACTAGCGGCTTTCACGAGTATTGAAGGTGCCTTCAACAATGTTCAGCCCAGGGCAATCACGGAGGCCCTTGTACGTCTTGGGGTGGAGGTAACGCCTAGCAGATGGATAGAACGGCTATTGAAAGATAGACTCATTACACCCGAGCTGGGTGGATTTACCATCACGAAACGTGTAAGAAGAGAAACCCCACAAGGTGGGGTACTCTCCCCTGTTCTATTCATCTTGGTAGTTAACGAACTACGAAATAGAGAGAAAGGGGTGCGAAGTGATTGCTTATGCCGATGACGTTGTCTTGTTGGTGACTGGAAAATTTCCGAAAGTCCCGGAAGGAACATTATTCAAATCAATCTTAATATGTTATCAAAATGGGCTAAGGATAGGGGCTTAAATGCGAACCCACAAAAAACTAAGCTGATTTTGTTTTCCACAAAGCATAAAACACCACACTTAAATGTTCTCACTTTACGCGGGTTTCCATGAATTCTGCGAGACGAAACCCGCTATTCAGGAGTGGTCCTACACCGAAAACTAAACTGGAAGAAAAACATAATTTGCAGGGTTGAGAAGCCACACTACACTCTATGTCTGTAAAAAATAGGGAAAAAGTGAGGAATGCAACCGAATATTGTTTGTTGGATTTACAAGGCGGTTATCAGGCCAGTCCTCCTATATGGGGTACTGACCTGGTGGACTGCACTTACTAAATCCTTCCATGTTAGACCCCTTGGAAAAAAACAAAGAGCAGCTTGTATTTTAATAACAGAAGCACGTAGAACAACTCCAACGATGACACTAGAAGTGCTTCTGCATATTACTCCGCTTGACTTACTTGATAAGCAGCTGGCGGCCAATTCCGCTTCACGACTCACCGGCTTGCACTAATGGACAAGCATACTGGATAATTTTAATATTGAAACTTCACTTGATTATATCAAGCCTACATACGCCTTTGAAAGGAAATTCCTAACCTCCTTCCTTGAGAGGTTCGTCTGAGAGGCGGAAGGATTCATACCATTATACTCTCAACTTTACTGATGGCTCTAAGCTTGATGGAAGGGTGGGAGCAGGTATGTATTCCGAGTCATTCAACCTAAATATTTCTTTCAGCCTGCCTGATCACTGTAGTGTGTTTCAGGCAGAAGATAAAAGGGATTCACACTGCACTTACTTCGATCATTGTCTCGCGCAGAGACATTTGCATCTTGCGCGATAGTCAAGCTGCAATTAAAGCCCTGGGCTCATTTCTCGTGAAATCGAAAACCATTCTTGGCTGCCGCAAATCTCTAAACGAGATGTCTGACCAGCACAATATTCTCCTGTGCTGGGTACCCGGACACAGGGGTATACGAGGAAACTGCATAGCCGATGGGCTTGCAAGAAAGGGTACAAAAAAGTCTCTAACCCAGCAGAATTCTCGGTTAAGGATACCCATATCCACGTGTAAGCACAGTTTGGAGGTTATCACCACCAACGTCTTCCAGAAAAGATGGACAGATACACCCATCTCTAGGATTTCGAAATTTCTGTGGCCCCTACTCAGCAAGAAACGTTCATGCAAACTTGCCGATCTTAATAGGGTAAACATCTAGACTTATGTAGGAGTGGTCACTGGTCACTGCCTCATAGGTCCTCACGCTGTGAGATTAGGTTTGGGCAACCTCGCTCATGACTTCTGCAGAAGATGCAGAGATGAGGAGGAACTTAAAACAATCTCACATCTACTATGTAAAAATCGCAAAAAAATTTTAGGACACTACCTGCTACTACCTAGCCCAATTATCCCAGATTGACATTGTCAATCTCCTAAAATTAATTCAATATATCGGTTGGTTCAGCGAGTAACTAGTTGGAGGGATAAGCCGCATGGTGGTATCAAAACGGGCCTAAATATGGCCTATGTGGGCTCTCTCATCAGAGGGCGGCCCCTCTAACCTAACTTAACCTAACCTACCCAAGAGAGCGTTCACTGATATTGACATTGTAAAATTCGCTAAAAATTTACCACACATTTATCGAGTGCGGAATTGTGAACATTGATAGTATACAAAGTATTGGAACACATTGGGTAACATAAGAACAAAAATGATATTGAATCTTACGACGGCTTTGGAAATTTACTTCCACCGAAAGAACTGATAAAATATTTGGGAACAAACATCAATTATAATTATAAGCGTTATCAGAAATTTAATACATATAATTGTGGCCATCTATTTTTAAAATATTTATATCAACTTTTTGATACTTTGAATAAATGGAATAAAAACCAATTTTTTTCAAAATCAATAATAAGCGAACAAAGGTTTGGTAAATTTTTTTTTATAGATGTAATTGAATCATCCATGAAGAAGCTTCTAAAAAGAACTCTGTGACAAAGCTCAGAAAAAGTGATGTCACAAGTGTTCTGCCGTTCGGAACCGGCTAAAATAAGTAGGTCCATTCTAATACTGTCCAAAATTTAAGACGCACAACAGTAATAGAAGAGAAGCTCGGCCAATGAGCCCTTTGGGGCTTTAAGTGCCACATATTTATTTATTTTTTTTTTTTTAATTGAATCATCCAAAATTTTTAGAACTTCACCATGTTTTAGTTCTTTGAAAATAACTTGTAATTTGCAAATGCTTCAGGTCCTCGATACGTTATCTTTGCAAAAAGTTCTGCATCAAACCGCCTTTCTATATCATACTCATCATCATCATCATCATCAGATAATCTACACTCAATTATATCTAGCATTAGCTGTGTAATGAGGTTGTTTGTCACACATTTAGCTGATATATGTTTATAATTCGTTAACCAGATCAATTGTTCACTCTCGTTCTTTTAGATATGAATATTATTTTTTCTTCGCAGCTGTATCTTCCATTTTTATATGGCAATCTTTGATGCTGTTACTACTGCTATCACTACAATTTAAAGTATTCAAATCATCCATTGTCTTCTCCGTAGACTCAAATTAGTCTAGTGTATGGATTCTTAGTACACTAACTCTAAGTATAAACATTAATAAAACTATTTTTTGTATAATATTGTGAAATTAATTTTGATTAATATTATGAAATTATTTTTACATAATATTGTGAAATACTAAAACAATTAACAAAATGTTGACGACCCTAATAACAAACTCATATCATTTTTTATCTTCATACATACTAGCTACAAACATGACATGTAGATGGCGGCAGTAATTCGAAAAAAAATTACTTTGGTGAAAAGTGGCCACTTTATAAAACATATGTTTTAAGCTTTAAGGCGCCACGTTGCCTAGTATTATTAATTTTTTTTTTTTTTTTTGGAGCCTACGAAAGTTAACGACCTCAGTGAATTTGTAAACATGGAAAAAATTGGTAACGGTTATGTAATTCAATACTTTCATTTGAAAGGTTTCCAACGAATATTAAAGCCGATCTAGATTCTATTCTGGGGGAGTCTGCTCATTCGTTAATGACCATAAAATTTTGCTTGGCAGAGTTTACATGACGTCGACCAATTGAGGTTGCCACGCCAGAAACGGTTAAGGAAATTTACAAAATGGTATTGGATGATCGCCGGCTGAAGGTGCGTGAACTAGGTGAAATTACAGGCATTTCAAAAACTGATAAACATATTATAAATTTGGAGATGAAAAACTTGTGTGCAAGACGGGTGTCGCGTTTGCTCACAATAGAACAAGAACAATCTCGTGAAGATGTTTCTATAGAGTGTTTGGCCACCTCACATCTGAAAGAAAGGAGCAGTCAACATAGTGGACTGAAAGGGGAGAATCGTGTCCAAAGACGGCGAACACAGTTCTATCTGCAGGTAAGGTTATGGCGTCTATTTTTTGGGAAGCACGTGGGATATTTTTTATTGATTATCTTCAAAAAGGAAAAACAATCAACGGCGAGTATTATGCTAATTTGTTGCAGCATTTAAGTGATGAAATTAAAGAAAAAAGGCCGCATTTGACGAAAAAGATAGTGTGATTTCATCAAGACAATGCACCAGTTCACACATCCGCTATTGCGATGGCCAAAATCAATGAGTTAAAGCTCGAATTGCTTCAGCACGCACATTTTCTCCAGATTTAGCTCCTTCGAATGATTTTCTATTTCCAAATTTGAAAAAATGGCTTGGTGATAGAAGATTTGCAAACAATGAAGAGAAGGAGTCTGCGGTAGATGGCTATTTTAATGAGCTATACAATTCATATTATAAACAGGGTATCGAAGCTATAGAATATCGCTGGGAAAGGCGTATAAAGCTAAAAGGAGATTATGTTGAGAAATAAAGAAAAATGTCCCCAAATTTGTTTTTTGTTAGGTCGGATAGTTCTGGGACCGCCCTCGTATACATATCTAAAAATACATTACTTACCGCAGTAACAAACTCATATCCTTATCTTGTTTATGCTCCTAAAAAACTATAAATATCTAATTGGTCCTACATATATGTATGTCACCCTTAGCTATAGCTATAATCATATACACATACATATATACATACACACTTATATGCATATAAAAACTATAAATACCTAAATTACTTACTTACTTATGTGGCCATAACAACCGGATATCGATTTAGGCCGAAAATAACATGCTTCGCCAGCCACCTCTGTTTTTCGCTAGCTGGCGCCAGTTAGAAATTCCAAGCGCCGTCAGGTTCTCCAGTACTTGGTCTTTCCACCGGAGGTTAGGTCTTCCTCTTCTGCGTCGTCCTCCAGCGGGTTCCGAATATAACACCTTCTTAGCTTGAGCTTGTTCTTTCATTCGCTCGATATGACCTAGCCAACGCAGCCGCTTGATATTTATGCGCTTTACTATGTACATATCGGCATACAGCTCGTACAGCTCATGGTTGTACCTTATTCGGTACTCGCCACCAACGCAAATAGGTCCAAAAATCTTACGTAGGACTTTTCTCTCGAAAACTCCAAGCATTCGCTCATCCGAGGTGGAAATTATCCAGGCTCCAGCGCCATATGTTAGGACAGGCATGATGAGAGACTTGTAGAGTGTAGTTTTCGTTCTTCGAGATAGGGCTCGACTTCTCAATTGCTTACTCAGTCCAAAGTAACACTTGTTAGCAAGAGTTATCCTACGCATGATCTCCAGGCTGACGTCATTACAGTTGTTGATGCTGGTTCCAAGATAGACAAAGTCCCTTACTACTTCAAAAGCGTAGTTGTCAACAGTGACGTGCTGTCCAAGACGCCGGGACTCTTTGTTTGTTGACACTAGATACTTCGTCTTGCTCTCGTTCACCGTAAGACCCATCCGACGCGACTCTCTTTCCAACTCTGAGAATGCTGCACTGACTGCTCGCGAGTTCATGCCGATTATGTCAATATCGTCGGCATACGCTAACAGCATGACACTTTTGTTGAAGATAGTGCCATTATGTCGTAGATCAGCAGCTCGTATTATTTTCTCCATAATAAGATTGAAGAAGTCGCACGATAACGAATCACCTTGTCTGAAACCCCGTTCGGTATTAAACGGTGCGGAGAGGTCCTTCCCAATTTTCACTGCACAACGGGAGTTATGCAGTGTCATTCTACAAAGTCGAATGAGCTTTGCAGGAATACTGAACTCATACATTGTTGCGTAGAGGTAATCCCTTACCGGACTGTCGAAAGCGGCTTTATAATCAACAAATAGGTGGTGTGTGTCGATCTGTTTTTCTTGGGCCTTCTCCAGGATTTGGCGCAGTGTGAAAATCTGATCGATGGTGGATTTACCAGGTCTGAAACCACACTGATAAGGTCCAATCAGGTTGCTGAGCATAGGCTTCAACCTTTCACACAGTACGCTCGATAGAACCTTGTATGCGATGCTCAGGAGACTTATTCCACGGTAGTTGGCGCAAATTGTGGGGTCTCCTTTTTATGTACGGGACAGAGAACACTGAGCCTCCAATCATCAGGAATGCTTTCATCCGACCATATTTCGCTTATGAGCTGGTGCATGCAAGTTTTGCAGCTCATCGCCGCCGCTCTTAAACAACTCGGCAGGCCGGCCATCAGCACCTGCAGCTTTGTTGTTCTTCAGCCTTAAGATTGCCGTTTCAACCTCGTCATAGTCAGGAGGTGGAACATCAACACCATCATCTGTAACTGGGGTTATCGGGCAATCTCCTCCACTGGCGGAATTGTTCGTAGCATTCCCATTCAGTAACGTGGAGAAGTGTTCCCTCCATAGGCTCAGTACACTCTGGACATCTGTAACCAGACTACCATTTCCATCACGACAAGAAGAGGCTCAGGGGTTTAGACCGCCACTTAGGCGCTTGATCTTTTTAAGAATTTTCGAGTCTCATTCTTGTCAGTACACATCTCTATCTCCTCACACACGTCTTTCTGGTTCTCTTTTCTTGCGCCTGAAAAGACGTCTCTCTGCAATCCTTTTCTCTCTGTACCGCTCCTTAACAGCTCGCGTTGCACCTGCAAGCAGGATTTTTCTGTAGACGGCGTATTTCTCTACGGTAGTGTCGTGACACTCCTGATCATACCTCATTCGTCAGAGGCCTGTAGTAACCGATTACCTCCTCGGCAGCAGTAGTCATGGAGTGGGATATATGTGTCCACCGTGAGCATGTATCATCAAGTGGGGGAGTGTTCTAATCAGATAAGCAGATCCGATAGTCGTGTGACAAATGCATCTGCTGTCTCTGGTGATCGCAGCTTACTGACGTTGAGCTTTCTCTGTGTGGGACTTCTCTTGTTATTTGCGACACATAAACGTGTGCGCACCTTAGCTGCAACAAGGTAGTTATCCGAGTCGATGTTGGCATCACGGATCGATTTCACGTCCATCACACTGGAAGCATGCCTTCCGTCAATCACCACATCGGAGGTGTTCTGGTGGAGGCTGAATTTTCCGACAGTTGAACCAAAGGTACCTTCCTTGCCCACCCTGACATTAAAATCGCCAAGCATAATATTGATATCGTGGCGGAGGTAGTTGTCATAAGCTTCTTCGAGGCGCTGAAAGAAGCTCTCTTTGTTCACATTATCCTTCTCATCCATCGGAGCGTGGGCACATATAAGGCTGATGTTAAAGAATTTTGCCTTGATGCCGATTGTGGTTAGCCGCTCGTTCACAGGAGTGAAATGTGAGACAAGATGTCGTAGTCTCTTGCTGACCAAAAATCCACATCCTAATTCTAATAGTCCGACATATATGTATGTAACCCTTAACTATAGCTATGACTATACATACATACGCATGTATATCCACTAGCTATACCAACCACATAGCTTATAAGTTAAGCCTAACCTATAGCATTCTAATCCACTACAACATGTAGCTGCTAGCTCACTCTCAATCCATCGATCCTCGCTTAAATCACACCCCCACAAAAAAAAATAAGAACAAAAAACATACGTCACTAACCTATGACATCACCTACCCCAATAACAAACTCACTGCAATAAATAGCCCAGCATATCTGTCACGCTTATGCAGAGTATACACTCACCAACCATTGGTTCAACATGGGCATTTTGGATAAACGGTTGTATCATGTATAGTATGGTTGTCCAACCAACTTTGATGTTGGTTCAACGGTTGTATGAAGAATTTTTTTTTTTTTTTTTTTTTTTGTTAGCTTATTTTTTTTTATTGAATCTTTCTTAAATACAAGAAACTAACAATAAGTATTCAAATCTTACAAACTAAATAAAACTATGTGATATCCCCTACGTTCCATCACAATTTGGTGAGTCGCGAGATGTAGCAATTTTACAGCATATTCAGTGTGTCTTTTCTTTTTAATCGACGATGCCCCTTGCTCAGCAACAATTGCCTAGCAAGGGGATTCGGATGATTGTGTAATTTTTGAATGTAGCTTCTGCAGGACATTGCAACTTCCTCAGAAATTGTGGATACATTTAAATCTCGATGGATGTTAACGTTCCTCATATACCACTTGGATTGTATTCGCTGCAATTTTTCGATATTAGAGGGAGATGCGGTGCCCCAAAACTGAATACCATAAGTCCAGATTGGTTTCAGGATTGCTTTATATAATAGCACTTTGTATTCAAGATTCAACTTTGATCTTTTGTGTAACAGCCACCATAACTGATTCATTTTAAGCTTGATCTGAGTTTTCTTTGCCTCTATGTGATTTTTCCATGTCAGCCTTCTGTCGAGGTGAATACCCAAGTACTTTGTTGAGGAACATTGTGGAACTTATTGGCCATTAATTTTAAGTGGGGGACATCTATCTGGCCTTAGCGTGAAGGTTACATGTACGCTCTTTGATTCATTGACTTTTATACGCCATTTTGCTAGCCAGATTTCGAGAGAATCGACATGAGTCTGCAGGAGTTTAGTAGCTTCTATGGGGTTAGAGCGAGAGCACAATATTGCCGTATCATCAGCAAAGGTCGATATGATGGTATAGTTATTGTTGGGCATATCTGAAGTGTATAAGAGATACAGTAAGGGACCCAAAACGCTTCCTTGAAGAACGCCAGCGTGAATATCCAATGGATTTGTTGTGTAATGCTTGTGATGTACGAGAAATTGTCTTTTCGTGAGGTAGCTACTAAGCAATGAGGAGACATTTGCAGGCAGTAATAGTTTGAGTTTGTAAATAAGGCCATCGTGCCATACTTTATCGAAAGCTTGAGTGATATCAAGAAAGACAGCTGAGCAATACTTTTTTTCTTCAAAAGTGTTCCTTATCAGAGTTACAATGCGGTGGACTTGTTCTATTGTGCCGTGCTGTTTTCTAAATCCAAACTGATGTTGAGGAATCAGTTGGTTGAGATTAATAAATGGAGTTATATTCATGACAAGTAGCTTTTCGAATACTTTAGAAAGTAGAGGCAGGAGGCTGATAGGTCTGTACGATGCAACTTTTGTAGGGTCTTTTCCTGGTTTTGCTATCATAATAATTTTTGAAGTTTTCCAGCATTTGGGATAGTGTTTAATACGAAGGATAGCATTGAAAATGTGCATCAGATGAATTACTGGAGCCGGAGGTAGCTCTTTTATCATTTTACCGGTAATTTTATCTGGACCAGGTGATTTTTTTGGGTTTAAATCTTTATAAATTGCTTTGAATATGTCCTTTTTTTTAATTTTGAGCGTTATTGAGCAAGGTTGAGAAGTTAATATTGGTAATGAGGACTGTGAAGAGGGTGGATTGGGTGTAAACACACTTTTTAGGTGGTTTGCAAAAGCCAAACCCTTCTCACAGTTGCTTCTAGCCCAATTACCGTCACTCAAACGGATGGGGGAATCAGTGAGAATTGGCCGATTTGATTTTTTTGCTGATTTCCACAAAGAGTAGTCTGACGCTTCACCAGGTGTTAATTTCGCTATGTGCTCTTCTAACTCTTTGTTGTTTTTATTTTTTAAGGCTTGCTTTAACTTTCAAGTGCAGTGCTGTAGCTCTGTTTTCAGATTCGGTGATCTGAATTCTTGCCATTGTCTTCGGAGTCTTCTTTTCTGTCTTACTAGCAATTCAATATCGGCTGGTGTGTATGGGCTATAGTTTGATTGCTTGCATACCTTTGTGCAGGTGGCTGAGCTGAGAGCTAATGAGAGCAGCTGGTTGAATTTTTCGAGTGCTGAGTCTACAACGTGTCCATTTCTTAATACAGTACTCAGAGGAATATGGGAATTTATATATTTCTTGAATTTTAACCAGTCTATTTTCTTTCTAACGCAATTGCTTTGGGGGCTTGGTGATTTTACAGATATTACCGTGGGTGAGTGGTCAGATGATAGATCATAATTACACTCTGTGGAGATATTTTCCATCTGCAAACCTTTGGCGACTCCAAAGTCTATGAGATCGGGTATTTTCCTCTTGTCCGTCGGCCAATATGTCGGTTGACCATTTGAAATAACATCGTAGCCGTGGTTAGGGATGATTGAACATAGTCTTTTGCCTTTTGGAGTTATTAATCGGGAGCCCCAGTGAGTGTGTTTGGCGTTGAAATCGCCAGCAACCAAGAATTTGCTACCAAGAGTTGAGAAAAATTCTTTATATTGCTGTTCGGTAATACTGTATCTTGGGGGACAGTATATCGCAGATATTACTAGCTTAGAGATGTATTCTTCCAGACATATAGATGGTGCTTGCAAGTAGACGCTACTAAAATCTTCAAGAACATGATGTTTTATTCTGCTTTTTATCAATATGGCAGTTCCTCCGCGTGCCTTACCATGCGGATGATTTGTGGTGTACAGTTTGTAATATGGTATTTGGTAGCAATTTTTGTCAGTGAAATGGGTCTCAGATATCATCATTATGTCGATTTGGCTGGATTCAAGGAATTGAATTAGCTCCAAACGGTGCTGGCTTAAGCCGTTGGCGTTCCAGTGGCATATCTTGAGACAACTCATGGTCTGGATAGCAATGTTTGGAGTAACATCGATTGATTTTTCATCATTTCTTGCATCATTGTTTGCATTGAGTTCATGAATTGGTTCATATTCTGAATTAATGTTTGAAGCAAATGTTCAAGGGTACTTGGCTGTTGGGTGGGCAGTGAGTGTTTCTGCTCATTATTTACATTGCTTTGTTGGCGTGGGTTTTGTTTTAACACGCTAGCGTATGAATTGGTTTGATTCTTGTTTGGGATTGCAGAGAAGAATTGTGTTGCATCAATATTTTGTCTCTTACTTGAGTTGGCTATCTGAGTTTGCTCAACTGGTTTTAGAGGTTGATTGCTAGCGGAGAAATTTAGCTTTAGGGTTGTATATACTGGGCAACCTCTATAATTTGCGGTGTGATTACCTCCACAATTGCTGCATTTTTTCATGCTAGCATCGCCTTTAGATTTTGGGCATATGTTTGATTTATGGAGATCTCCACAAATCACACAAACAGCTGGCAGGGTACAATATGTCTTAGTATGTCCATATTCTTGGCAGTTGCTGCACTGAGGAGGTCCAGTTCTCTTATGGGGTTCTTCGATTGTGATTTTGCGATGCAATAAATATCGAATTTTATATATGGGGTGTACTTCACCTTTTTTTAGGGGTTTTGTTTCAGGCTGAAGCTCAATACGATATAACGGTTGAGGTATATTGCTCTTGTTGAGAATG
This sequence comes from Megamerina dolium, assembly GCA_963854835.1. Taxonomy (NCBI): domain Eukaryota; kingdom Metazoa; phylum Arthropoda; class Insecta; order Diptera; family Megamerinidae; genus Megamerina; species Megamerina dolium. The sequence goes on from OY978530.1 coordinate 40,844,674, forward strand.
TTGAATACTGTTTTGGCTTGAAACCCTTCTTCCTGGAGGGCAAGTTTGATTTCGTTAATATCAACGTTGGGTTCGACGCCTTTGAGTACAACGATTAAGCCCTTACTACTTTTTAGCTGATATGTGTAGTAATTCTTTTTTACAGCATCAAATTCCGCTATTACTTTGCGATAATGAGTTTCGCTGTAGATTTGCACTTTTGTTTCCTCAATTTGGCCTTTGCGAATAGGAGCAACATGGAAATTCTTTGGTCCTATAAGACTTGTAATTCTAGAAATCAACTTATCTGAGTTGCATTCTCTCAAGAAAATGGGTGGGGGTTTGAAATTTTTCTTGAAGATAATATTTTCGTCACTTTCATCACCTGAAAGCAGAGCGTATCTATTTTCCGAACTAATAGGGACAGTGTTCTGTTTTTGAATTTTTGTTGAATTCATTTGTTTTGAATTTTGCGGACTTCTCTTTCGCTTTACTACAGTAATGTAGCGATCAATACCAGTTTGAACAGCAACTGGTTCTTTATTAGTTATCGCACTAGTTGCTTTAACTACTGGGTCATGCACTTCAGTAGAAGTGCCGTTATTTGATTGCTTTCATGTTGTAGCTGTTGGTGTTACAGCAGGAGAAGCACATTGTACACTCCACGGTATAGAGGGAGATAGTATATCACGATAGAACAAATTATTTTTTTTGTCTGTATTTATTGTTGTTGCAAAATTTGATGAATTTTTAATATGTGCAGGCAAAAGATTTGCACTGTTACTTTCACTTGTGCAGTGTGTATTAACTGTTTTATTTGATAATGCACTTATCGGGGGGGTTTGCGTGGGTGATTGCAAATTATTGTTTACACACACATTAACAGGCGATTGCCGTTGCCGGAGAGGAGAGCGCTGAACACTCATATTATAAACAAAATGTTTGAAATTATATTATTATTTTATTTGTTTTTTTTTTTTTTCTAAAAATCAAAAGAAACACGTCCACTCTTATTGGTGACTTTCACAATACTGAAGTGTTAGTGAACTCAAAATGTTTTTTAATGTATTGGTGTTTGCCTTATATATATATATATATATATATATATATATATATATATATATATATGTATATGTATGTATATGTATATATGTATATATGTATATATATATATATATATATATATATATATATATATATACATATATGTATATATATATATATATATATATATATATATATATATATATATATATATATATATATATAATGTAGGCGCACTTTGCATATTTCTGCTACTGCCAGCAGTATACAGAACCTTCCACTTTTCTAGAGACAAAATCAATTTTTGCAATTACAGAAGAGAAACGCGTTTTCAATACATTATCGCAAATATCGATGCAATCATCCTACCACACATTAGCGATATTTTGGAGTCACTTCCTTCTGACGGATCCAAATATTTGGCTATTATTATATAAGCATTTTCAAAGTCGGATAAAACGAAACGTCGCTTATTGAATGGTCATGAACTTGGAGATCAGAAGCCATAGCATTACCTCCAAGTCATTTGGAATCTTGCTTCTGGTCAACTTAGTGACACACTTTTAAGGACAGTGTTCCCAGAACAGTTGCCGAAGATGTTCGTTCAATTCTTGTTATTAGTCAAATGGCGGATACTTTTGCTCTTGCTGCTCAAGCCGACAAAATAATGGCGCTATGATTCCTTCAAATTCATGAAATTGGTAAATCAAACAATATTGGTGCTTTAACCCAGCAATCAGTACAGATAGAAGCTTTGGAACGAAATATTGAGACTCTCGTACGTGGCCGAAATCATTCTAGGTGTCTACGCCAGAATGAAATACGCTCACACTGCTCGGAAAATTTAGTTTTCCTCTTTTTTAAGTGTGTTGGCAACATTGGTTTAACCAACTGTGCATTGCCATGTTAACGTCGTTTTTTTTTTCATTATGATTCTCAAGAGATTTCTCTAAGTGGACGGACAGTGTGCGCTAATATACTACTCCTCCCTCTCGTTAGTTTCCCATAATAGAAAAAAAATAAGAATATACATTGTAAATTTAAAATATAAATAAGGAATAATAAGAACTACATATAAACTAAGACTTATAAATAAGTGCAAATAAAAAATATATTAAGAAAAAACTAAAACACAAAAATACAATTAAATGAACACCAAAATTAAATAACATTTAATATAGACAAAACTAAAAGTGTGTGTATGCATCAACAGCCGTAGCAGTAACAACAGCAACATCCTCATCAGGCAAGCCTTGCCATTAAGCGGCTCACCGGAAATCACTCCCTGTAATAACACTAGGAATTATATTTAATAGCTTCTAACGCCGGACCAATATACAGTACCATATCAGAAAGTCAACCAAAGAGTGTGAAACTTGTGAGTAAAATTTATTAAAAATTTCGGCAAAGAATAACACAACAAAAGAGGTTAATACCAATTTCAAATCAGCTGATTGCGCCAAAATTATCTTGTCAACAAATTGCTAGAACTGAGAGGACCAAAAATGCTTTTCTTACTTAGTACACCAACCAGCTCCAGACAATACCTCAATTATCTTGTACACACACCAACTGCAATAACTCTTCATAAAAAAGGTTACCAGGTATAATATACATAATCGGTGAAAAATATTAATCGTCATATTCCGAAATGGTTGGATTACCATCCCTGGGAGGAGGCCCATGAACTAAAACTGAAACGCTTGAAGACCAAAGCAGTATAAATAAAAATCTGTTAACAAGGCTGGAAAAAATTAACCGAATGTGCACTGAGCTTAGGGCAGAAAATGCACGTCTAAAACAACAAAACTTCCTGCTGAAAAACCAGAAACACAATAAAAACCGAGTTAGCCCAAGGCACGCCACAGCCACATCCAACAACAGTCCAAGAATTTCATACTAATGAAGAAGAATTAGCACGATAAACTGAATGGATATTCAAGAAAAAACGCCCAAGCAAGAAGCGTAAAGCAGACTCATCATCTGAAATACCGTCGCGCACATCACCGATGAAACCACACAGCAAGAAGAACAAAACTTACCAGCTACAAAACAACGTCGCCCACCACCAATAATGTTAACAGGGGTAGTCAGTTACCAGCAATTTTACCATGAAATAAAAAACATACGAAAAATGATTTATCTATTAAACTAGAAAATAACGATGTTTATAAGTTAAACCTAGCAAAGAGCCCGGACTATCGTACTATAACTTCACTATTAACATTATCAAATATATCATGGCATTCATATCAAAACAAACAAACGAGACAAATTAAAGTAATAGTAAAAAATTTACATCACATATGTGATCCAGAGTCTACAGTTTTAGATCTAAAAGATTAAGGGCTAAAAATATTGAATGCGATTAAAGTCGAAAACTAAAGAGCCGCTAAATACGTTCATATTGTTTTTCGAATTTGAGGAGGACATTAAGAAAATTTATGAAATTAGAAATATTTTGGGTTTTATATTAAAAATTGAATCGTTGAAGGCATCGACACTTATGCCACAATGTAAAACTTGCCAAGCATATGGACACACTAAAAATTACTGCTCCAACCTACAAACACACTATTGTCAGTTGCACTAAACCAGTCATACAAATGCACAAATGCTGCAATTGTGGAGAAGACTACCCAGCGAATAGAGGATGCTTAGTAACTAAATAACTGTAAAAGTTAAGAGATAGCAAGACAAAAAACACGAAAAACAACAAATCGGTTCAACGCACAGCTGCTTATGCAGAAAACATCGGACATGAGTAGTAGTATAAATATGGGGATTCTGGATCAGCTATCTAACTGTGTATGTGAGTGTGAAACAGCATGATGGGGAATTGTGTGTGTGTGAAAGAGATATCATGCTATCTATGAAGCTATCTTAGCAGTATGTGCGAGTGAGTTGTTGTGGGGGTGTGATTTAGAAGGTATATAGCAATCTTAATGCATGTGTGTAAGATGGTTAGAGGGTGTGAGTCGAGGGAAAATCGATCGAAAGGAGCGTGTGTGTGCGTGAGTGTATGTATATGATGACAGCTAATGATGCTGCTTAGGTCTAGTGACAGCTAATGCTGTTTCTAAGGCCTAGCTTATCAACTATGTGGTTAGTCTGTACGTGTGCATGTGTGTGCATGCATGTGTTTATAGCGCAGCTATGTGGTTTGGTGTAGAAAGTATATGTGCGTGTGTGTATGGTCATAGCTATAATACAGAGTATACATGCTCTAACCGTTAAACACATTGTACAATGAGTTGGATGGCTGTTTAGTATATGTCTACGCCAGCATAAGATACGCGCACTGCCAAAGTGAACTGGACTGAATGAGTGGATGGATGGTCTGGCAACCCTATCGATCTGCTTATTCGATCGATCTCGATTTATTCCTTTTCTTTTATAAATATTTCTTTTTATATACAAGTATTTATATTGTAAATTTAAAATTAGAATTAAAAACCATTCTGTTTGTGCGATTAATATATAAAGGAAAAATAAATACAAGACAATAAGCTAAATATTGTAGTCGATGTGTTTTAACTACATTGGCAAATAAGTATACAATTCGGTTTAACCAAGTGAAAGGTGCCATCATCAACAGCAACCATAACAGCGACGGCAATAGCGCCAAGATTTGAACCAGCTTGTGGCCCACCGGCATTTTCCCACTCAACTCTACATTTTTGGTCCTTCGAGCCGGATTGACTCGCAATGTTCGGTAAGCTAAAGTCTTGCCACCTAGGTACGTGATACTGATTATCGCCATATCTCTGGTTTATTTTTACTAGCCCAAAAATACATAAATCCCAAATTAAAACTCATTCCCGAAATAAAAATTTAAAATATTGTTTGAAATATATGTGTATTTATTTTCAAGTGAAAGGGTATATATTCACTTCCCGCGTATATAATTTTTTATAATTTTATATACAATATACATATAAGTTTATATACAGAAGGTGGTTAACCCCGTATTTAAATCCAAGTTTTTTTTTGGTTGATTGTACATAGAAGAAGTACATACATACGTGCAATAAAGGTACTTTGCTCTCATACAAGTATATAATTTTTGTTACTGCCGTGCTTCTTCTTGTTTCACCCGTTGGGCAAAATTCGCAAGTTTTTGTATATAAGCCATTTGTATGTAAGTACTTAGTACTTAAATCGGCAATTACAAAATCTCTCGTTACAGTACAGAATACATATAACACTCGTATAATCGTCAATTTCGCTACTTTGGATTTAGCAGAAACAACAACCATGTGAGTTGTTTGTTTTGTTCTTTTTCTCGTTATCCCTATATACTCTATATTATATTCAACAATATACACAAATTCCAATATATTAGCTAAAACAATCCTGGTAAAGAAAAAATGTCTGCTGATCCCTTAAATTTTTCTCAAACCAAATTTTGAAAAAATAAAAGGAAAATAATTGTTACACAATACATATTATCGCTTGATATTCAAGTTTAATTACGATTTTGAATTGCAATAAAGCGCGCGCACTGATTTTAAACCGAATTTATCCCGAATAATAAAAAGATGTCTAACGTCAAGCAGTTTAAAGCTTTTGTGGAGGAAATCCACACATTTGGCCGATATTTTCAAACCCTCAGTGAAGATACCCACAGCACTTTTTAAAACTGGATATCCAGAAAAAGGACTTCGAGACCCTATGGAACAGTTGCAGGACAGCGTGGGAGTCGATAATCTCTGCAGAGGAAGATGTAGACGGCATAGAAGAGGTAAAGGAAGCATACCGAGAGTGCCAGGTGGCTTATACTCGGTGCCTCTCTAGTATTAACTCCATTCTCCATGACCTAACCGTCATACTGCCTTCTCCGATCACTACTCATACTCCAACTATTCATAATTCCCCGAGTCATAATATTGAGCATGCCTTTCCCTCCATTTAATTGCCTCCATGCGATACAGCCTGTTTTTCTGGCGATTATGTGTCATGGCCAAGTTTTCGCGACATGTTTATGGCCTTATATCGCCATAACCCCCGGCTGTCGCCAGTAGAAAAATTATACCACTTGCTTCAGAAAACCCGAGGCGAAGCACATAATATCATTCAGTCTACTCCCTTGACTAATGATGGCTTCGCTCTATGATGATATGATAATAAGAGGATTCTCGTCAACTTACAGTTAAAATCTCTTTTCAATCTCCAGGTGGTAACCCAAAAAACCGGCCCAAACCTGAAACGACTACAACGTACGATAAACGACAGCATCACACATCTGACGCTGTAGAAGATTGACACTTCTCATTGGGATGCAATTTTCGTCTATTTGTGTTCGATGAAGATTCCCGACACGACTCTGTGTCTTTGGGAGCAGTCTCTGAAAAATAAACGAGAAATCCCGAAGTGGAGTGACTTCGACGCTTTTTTAACAGAGCGGTATCAGACCTTGGAATCGGTCTCCGATATCAGAAGTGGTTCTCGGGAACTCAGCCAGCCGCAGAATCGGCAGTCTTGGTACCCTGATTGCCCAAAATACAGTTTTCGGCTGGATTATCACTGGTCGTTATGAAAACTCCCAAAAGCATGGATCAGTTTTGTCGCTTTATAATGAAATAAGTCTCGATCCTCAAATATCCCGATTCTGGGAGATCGAAGAACTCCCAAAAACTAATGCCAAGTCAGCCGAAGACTTGTACTGTGAAAAATATTACCAGAAATCCACATTTCGTAATAAAGATGGCCGTTTTGTTGTGTCCTTGCCCTTTAAAAGGGAATTTCCCGAGAAGTTGTCATTAGGAGACTCGCGCAATTGGGTGCGAGCTCAGTTCTTTGGTAATGAGGTACGGTTACTTAGGAACCCCCAACTTAAGATCGAATTTTTTTTTTATTTTATATTTTTTTTTCAAGCTTTTTTTATTGGATCTTTCTAAAATTACTTAGAAACTAACAATAAGTAATCAAATCTTACAAACTAACTAAAATTATGTGATATTCCCTACGTTCCATCACAATTTGTTGAGTCGCGAGGTATAGCAATTTCACAGCATATTCAGTGTGTCTTTTCTTCTTAATCGACGATGCCCCGTGCTCAGCAACAATTGCCTAGCAAGGGGATTCGGATGATTGTGTAATTTTTGAATGTAGCTTCTGCAGGACATTGCAACTTCCTCAGAAATTGTTGGCACATTTAAATCTCGATGGATGTTAACGTTCCTCATATACCAAGGCGCGTTTACAATAATTTGCAGACACTTGGATTGTATTCGCTGCAATTTTTCGATATTTGAGGGAGATGCGGTGCCCTAAAACTGAATACCATAAGTCCAGATTGGCTTCAAGATTGCTTTGTATTCGGGATTCAACTTTGATCTTTTGTGTAACAGCCACTATAACTGATTAATTTTAAGCTTGATCTGAGTTTTCTTTGCCTCTATGTGATTTTTCCAGGTCAGCCTTCTGTCGAGGTGAATACCCAAGTACTTTGTTGAGGAACATTGTGGAACTTATTGGCCATTAATTTTAAGTGGGGGACATCTATCTGGCCTTAGCGTGAAGGTTACATGTACGCTCTTAGATTCATTGACTTTTATACGCCATTTTGCCAGCCAGATTTCGATAGAATCGATATGAGTCTGCAGGAGTTTAGTAGCTCCTATGGGGTTAGAGCGAGAGCACAATATTGCCGTATCATCTGCAAAGGTCGATATAAATGTATAGTTATTGCTGGGCATATCTGTAGTGTATAAGAGATACAGTAAGGGGCCCAAAACGCTTCCTTGAGGAACGCCAGCGTGAATGTCCAATGGATTTGTTGTGTAATCCTTGTGATGTACGAGAAATTGTCTTTTCGTGAGGTAGCTACTAAGCCATGAGGAGACATTTGCAGGCAGTAATAGTTTGAATTTGTAAATAAGGCCATCGTGCCACACTTTATCGAAAGCTTGAGTGATATCAAGATAGACTGCTGAGCAATACTTTTTTTCTTCAAAAGTGTTCCTTATCAGAGTTACAATGCGGTGGACTTGTTCTATTGTGCCGTGCTGTTTTCTAAATCCAAACTGATGTTGAGGAATCAGTTAAAATAAATAAATAAATATGTGGCACATAAAGCCCCAAAGGGCTCATTGGCCGAGCTTCTCTTCCATTACTGTTGTGCGTCTTAAATTTTGGACAATATTAGAAGGGACCTACTTATTTTAGCTTATTTTTAGGATTGAACCACGACCTACAGATCAGAAGGCGGACACACTAACCACTGAGCTACGGCACCCAGGAGGAATCAGTTGGTTGAGACTAATAAATGGAGTTATATTCATGACAAGTAGCTTTTCGAATACTTTAGAGAGTGGAGGCAGGAGGCAGGAGGTCTGTACGATGCAACTTTTGTAGGGTCTTTTCCTGGTTTTGCTATCATAATAATTTTTGAAGTTTTCCGGCATTTGGGATAGTGTTTAATACGAAGGATAGCATTGAAAATGTGCATGAGATGAATTACTGAAGCCGGAGGTTGAATATGATCGAGTTATTGCCGAATATCTCGATCTTGGGCACATGAAGAGAATCGATTATAATAGCTCAGTTCCCTCTCTGTCATTATATCTTCCTCATCATGCGGTGGTGAAGACCGACCTTACCACCACGAAACTTTGTGTAGTGTTCAATGCCTCTAGTCGTTCCGTATTATATACCGGTCCCATACTTCAATCAGATTTGATGGTTATGAATCTCAGGTGGAGGTTTTATCGGTTCGTTTTTAACGCTGATATTGAGAAAATGTACCGACAGATTCTCGTGCGTTCCAAGCACACCCCATACCAACGCATATATTTTCGAAAATCCGTAGACGAAGAACTTCAGGTGTTTAAGCTGCAAACTGTTACCTTCGGCGTGAATTGTGCTCCATATTTAGCCATAAGAACTCTTTTGCAACTCGCCCATGACAATGAAATGGATAACCCGCTTGCTTCCGATATTTTGAAGCACTCAATGTACGTAGATGACGTACTTGCCGGAGCTCATACGCTGACGTTATCACGACACGAAATCAGCTGAATTCGACACTACAATCACCTGGATTCTCCCTAAGGAAGTGGACGTCGAACCATCAAGATGTTCTAACATATATTCAAATATTGGATTCAAAATTCTTGAATATTTCCGATAAGAGCACAGCTAAAACCCTAGGACTGCAATGGAATGCCGGCTCTGACTGCTTCTTTTTTTCCCCAATACCACTCCCAAACAAAACTTCCTTTACAAAACGCGAGGTCTTATCAATGATTGCCAAATTATTTGACCCTGCTGGATGGTTGGCACCCAAGATTATTGTTGCAAAAATATTGATGCAGCAATTGTGGCTCGACAAAACAGACTGGGATGAAGCGATTAAGCCCTTAACACTTCATAAGTAGCAGCAATTTTTGTCATATTACCCGAATCTGACAGCCGTACGCATTCCCCGATACGTTCAATTTTCACCACACTGCAGCTTGCAATTTCATGGCTTTTGCGATGCTTCTGAGAAAGCTTACGCAGCAGCAGTATACGTGCGTTGGAATATCCCACGGGTGAAGTTTACACCCATTTGCTAGCGGCAAAATCACGTGTCGCTCCCGTTAAAACCCTATCGCTTCCTCGTCTGGAACTGTGCGGAGCAGATTTACTCGCTCGTGTGATGGATTCCGTAATTCCACAGATACGAATTGAGACATATACTTTGTTCGCTTGGACTGACTCGACCATCGTGCTGTCATGGCTTAATAAACCACCATGTCATTGGACGACCTTCGTGGCAAATCGTGTTTCATCCATAGTTGAAAAGATGGGTAGCTCAAACTGGTTTCACGTTTGCTCTAGTGAAGATCCTGCTGATCTGGCTACACGAGGAACCACCGCAAAGGAACTTGCCGATAATGAACTATGGTGGCAGAGGCCATCGTGGTTAAACACGCCACGCTCAAATTGGTCGAACACAAGCCCAAATCCCGAATTGGTCAATGTTCGTCTGGAGAGATAGCTTCCACCCGCAATAAACTCATAGGGTTGTGCCAAATGCGACATTTTTCCCATTAAATTAAAGAACCTAGTGAAGACTACGGTACACAAGTGCAAAGTATGTGTACTTGAGAAGTAGAAGCATTATTCACAGATAATGGCAGCGTTGCCACCCGGTCGTTTGATATTAAGGCATACATTAGTCGCGCATGCCGTATCACAAAGGGCTATGTTGCGTATTCGTGTGTTTTGCCACGAAAGCAAAACACACGAGTGACATGACCACGCCTACATTTCTTGCGGCATTTACCCGTTTCTTTTCCCGTCGTGTATGTTCGTCGATATTATTTTCCGACAACGGAACTTCTTTCGTTGGAGCTTCTTGTGCTCTACGAGCTGAGAACGAAAAGTTTCTGCGTAACATACGTGAGCACGTAGAATCTTCCCATAGCCATCAGGATTTGGAATGGCGATTTATTCCTGCTGGAGCTCTCCATATGGGAGGGCTATGGGAAGTCGGTGTTAAAAGCTTCAAGGCCCATTTGAAGAAGCTTCCCCCCAATCTGAAACACACTCTTGAATAATTTAGCACGTTACTCTGCCGCATCGAGGCATGTCTCAACTCGAGGCCTATAAGTCCTATGTCTGACAACCCTGCAGACTTATCCCCTCTTACACCGTGTCATTTTTTGACAGGTTCGGCTTAATTGGCACCGGCCGAGTCCTATGTCTCAGACCAACCCTTAAGTGTGGTTAATAGATGACCACGCCTCAAGGTAATTCACCAATCCTTCTGCCTACGGTGGAAGGAGGAGTACCTTAAGGAACTGCACAAACGCACGAAATGGCAGTCACCAAAGAATGACATTCGCATCGGCGATTTAGTAGTCATACGTAAAGAGCACTTACCTCCGAACGAATGGAGACATGGACGAGTGCAAAAAACATATCTTGGTCCCGATTCCCATGTACGTGTCGCCGATATTCGCACCGCCAAGAGAATTGTAACTCGGCCAATAGTAAAGCTTGTCGCACTTCCTATGTCCACTCCCTAAAATATTCCAATAACACGATTCTTATCCTGTTTTTTTTTTTGTTTTGTTTTTTTTTCTTCCAGTTTTCCATGGCGCCCAAATCTAAAACCTCAAAACGACGCAGCCCCGTCCGTCCGGCTCCCAAATTCCGAGACAAAGTTGAAACGCAAAAACGTCCAGATTGTCGTATAGGTGATAAGGATCACCCCCTGCGTTTATGTGCGCGTTTCTTGGCAATGTCGGTGAAAAGGAAGTTCGGCTATTGCTTCAATTGTTTAGCATACACGCACGTGGCACGACGATGCCCAAGCGTATTGCGATGTCAATTATGTTCTGCGAAGCATCACACCTTGCTTCACGAAAGAGTGCAGCAGCGACCAAAGAAGGCCTCAAAAACATCACGGAAACGCCGACCGGGCACTACGACCGGGCAGTCGTGCCGATGTGCCTCAGCGGAGAATATCACTCCTCCATCTACTAGTAGCTACGCCTGCAATCAAACCAGGCCGATTCTACATCTGTGATGCCGTTTAGCATTGTGCCGATGTTGTCCAATGTTCCACCGATGTACCACGGGCTGTCGCCGAATATGGTCTTAAGCAACATATCCCGTAATTTATTCGGGCCAACATCCGTCACTCCCTCATTCCCTCCTCCAGAATGGATGCGCAGCCTATATTAAGAGCTATTATGACATCAATTATAACATCCAAAACATGTTTTTGCCTATTTATATTATATTATTCCGATTTTCTCCTCTGTTTTAATGAAACATACTATTTTAAGGCTCTGTTTATAATTTTGAATCTATTTTATATTATTTCCCATTTTTGTAATTTTCCTATCTTTAATTTTGAATTTATATTATTTCTCTTTTTTTTAACTATTTTCTCCCTATAATTTTTGAATTCACCTTGGGTTGATTTCATATTATTTCTCTTTTTTTATATATTGTTACGTTTTTATTCTGTGAGCGTTTAATTCTATTTGAATTACCTTGTTCGATCACTGGATTCTGTTAATAATAACTGCAACACTTATTCTGTACAACTATATACAGCAACAATTTATTTAATAATCTCTATTTACAATCAACTCTGTTTACAATCAACTATTTACAATAACACTCTAATGCACTTGCAACTTTTGCCTCTGTATCAATGTTTTCGCAATCACGTTCGGAATTAGATTGATTCTCACTTCTCAACACTGGCTCTATTTATACTCTGTTGGCAACACCCCAGAATCTTCCTTTATCGAGATTCTTCTCTTTCTTTCTCGTTGGCTTGTTCTGGTTATTACTTATTTCTTTTTGTTAACATTCGTTTCGATGCTGCCAATAGTGTCAGTCCAATAGTGATGAGTAACCAACTATCGATAGTCGTTACAATATTATTGCCTGTATAATTCAGCCGAATGTTCTTGTAGCTGCTGCTGTTGTTGCATCATGGATTTCATGAAATCCATGAGTAGACCACTCGAATCTATTTTGCTCTCTTCCTCAGCGTGCACAACTGCTTGTGTATCGGCTTCCTCGAAGAACTCATGTTCTTCTACATTAATTCCCTTAGCCTCCATAGCTTGCCTCAGCCTCACCAGCAGTTCCGCCTTTGCACCTGATGACGATAGATTCATCTCTACCAACAGCTTTTTAAGCTGGTCCACTTTTAGTTGGTCAATTTTCACCATCTTTACAGAATCCCACTTCTGACACCAATTGTTACGTTTTTATTCTGTGAGCGTTTAATTCTATTTGAATTACCTTGTTTTTTTTTTTTTTGCGGTGAGGAGGTAACAAAATGGCTGACCTACTGACCCGTAACTATCGTCACAATTACAGAGTGTGTCGTCGCAGACACTAAAAAACTTCCCCCTCCATCAAGGACCTTTGAACCTACCCCGGAACCACGGTAGTATTACTTCGGGGTAGGGCCCTAGTGAGTCTTTATTAGACTTCACTCGTTTTGACCTGCGTCCAGGTCCCGCTTCTTTCTTCTGAGTACGCATTCCGTATACCGCGAAATAGCGTTCCAGTTTTCTTCGCTGTGTAACAGTTTTTCGACCAGGTTTTCAACTGTCCATAACCCGATTTGCTGCTCCAATACGCTCCTTTCATTACTCCATCTTTCGCAACTGAAGAAAGTATGCTCTACGTCGTATACGCATCTGGCATGCGCTCTCTTCCCCATTCTATGTAAATATTTACAGAAATAGCCGTGGCCAGATAACAACTGGGTTAGGTAATAATTAACCTCTCCGTGTCTTCGCCCAATCCATTCACATATGCTTGGTATAATTTTTATGGTCCATCTGCCATACGTGTCGTTCTCCCATTTCTCTTGCCAGATATTAATTGTCTGCTCTCTTATTTGCTTTTCAGCTTGTGGTGTATAGCCTCCAGATTTTTTTAGTAGGTACAACTTTTTTCGCTCTTCTGCTAGCAGGTCAATTGGTGTTACACCCGCTATTGCCAGCACCGCACTATACGACCCTGTGCGATAGGCACATGTTATTCGTAGGGCCATAGTCCTTTGTACAGCTGATATAATTTTCCTTCTGCAACCCGTTTTGAGTGTGTCGGCCCATAGTTCACATCCATATAGTAGGATGGAACGGTTTACCGCCATTAAAACTTTACGCTTGCTAGGCAACGGTCCACCGATGTTTGCCATCAGTCTGCTTAGTGATGCTGTAACTTTAGCTGCTTTGTTTGTAGCATACTGCAATTGTGCCGTATATGTGAGCTTGGAGTCCAATCTAACTCCTAGATATTTAACTACCTTCTGTGTAGTTATTTGTTCGTCGTTTATGTACATATCTACCTCCAAAGGAATTTGACGCCCCGTTATGAGCAGCAGTTCAGTTTTCTGCGTTGCTAACTGAAGTCCGTGGGAATTTAGCCATTCTTGCGTGCGTATCATCACTTGATTGAGTTTTCGTTGTGCTTTTACTGTATTTCTCGCAGTTATAACAGCTGCTATATCATCTGCAAAGCACACTAGGAATGTATCGTCTGGCATTTATATGCGTAGTATTTCATCGTAACTTATATTCCAGAGATCTGGACCGAGGATTGAACCTTGGGCTGCACCAGCCGTTATTTTTTTCGTCTTAAGTCCAGCGTTTGTATTGTATGTGAGTACGACCATTTCACGCTGTTGAACGCGTTTCTAACATCTAGGGTCGCTAGCAAGACTACTGGTCGAGAATAGTGGTTACCTCTTTTTGTTATCGAGGCTGCTTCCACCACTTCTTGAATCGCTCCCACGGTAGACCTCCCTTTTCTAAAACCATGCTGTCTGTCACTGAGCCCGCCGGCTGCTTGTATTGCAGCTGTGATACGAGGTTTAAGAAGCTTCTCTAATGATTTCCCAGCTGTATCAAGCATACAGAGTGAGCGATATGCACCTGGTGTCATTGGGTCACCTTTGCCTTTGCTTACCAGAATTAGTTGTTGGTTCTTCCACACTTCTGGAAATATCCCTTCTTTGAGACATGCGTTGTACATATCTAACAGTACCTGCGGCTGGTGGTGTACAAGTTCCTTTAATACTTCTCCTGGGATTTTGTCGGGGCCTGGTGCCTTCTTATTTTTATTGATTTATTTATTTTTTTGAATTACCTTGTTCGATCACTGGATTCTGTTAATAATAACTGCAACATTTATTCTATACAACTATATACAGCAACATTTTATTTAATAATCTCTATTTACAATCAACTCTGTTTACAATCAACTATTTACAATAACACTCTAATGCACTTGCAACTTTTGCCTCTGTATCAATGTTTTCGCAATCACGTTCGGAATTAGATTGATTCTCACTTCTCAACACTGGCTCTATTTATACTCTGTTGGCAACAACCCAGAATCTTCTTTATCGAGATTCTTCTCTTTCTTTCTCGTTGGCTTGTTCTGGTTATTACTTATTTCTTTTTGTTGACATTCGTTTCGATGCTGCCAATAGTGTCAGTCCAATAGTGATGAGTAACCAACTATCGATAGTCGTTACAATATTATTGCCTGTATAATTTAAATTTTATATATTTTTTTTCATATACTTTTAATTTTAAGTTACTCTTTTTTTTTCATATATTGTTCAACGTCCTGGACGTGGATATACATCTCCTTTGCAGTGTTCCTGCAAGGGGGAGGAATGTCTACGCCAGCATAAGATACGCGCACTCCCAAAGTGAATGAGTGGATGGATGGTCTGGCAACCCTATCGATCTGCTTATTATTCCATGTTCACTTTATCCCTATTCCTATCCCTTCCAAGCAATTCCATTCGCTCATCAGTTTATTCCACCTATTGCCTTCTCCTTTTCCCTTTACATTCGTTTTATTTTCCCATAAATCAACATAATTTCAATAGAATTTGTTTTTTCCCGAAGAGTGCACGCATTTTTTTTTTTAAAGAAAAATTATCCTTATAATCACGACAGTGCGTGAATCTCGATTTATTCCTTTTCTTTTTTTTTAATATTTCTTTTTATATACAAGTATTTATATTGTAAATTTAAAATTAGAATTAAAAACCATACATTGGCAAATAAGTATACAATTCGGTTTAACCAACCATAACAGCGACGGCAATAGCGGCAAGATTTGAACCAGCTTGTGGCCCACCGGCATTTTCCCCCGTCAACTCTACAGTATACACGTATGAACACGATGTACAATGCGCTGTACAACTTTATTATTCTCAAATTCATCACGTTGAGCACTTCGCAAAATGATACCGCTTTTTCCGTGAAATCAACTCTAACGACAAATATAAACAAAGCATGTACAATTTGCCGTACAATTTGCATTTACAGTGTGCCGTAGCTCAGTGGTTAGTGTGTTCGCCTTCTGATCTGTAGGTCGTGGTTCAATACCCGGCTGATGCATAACAAATTTAATATCGAAAAGATTTTTCTTTCGAACGGTACCCACCTGTCGGCAAGCAATTGGCAATTCTTCCGACAGTAACAACTTGCCATGAAAAAGCTTCTAAAAAGAACTCTGTGACAAAGCTCAGAAAAAGTGATGTCACAAGTGTTCTGCCGTTCGGAACCGGCTAAAATTAGTAGGTCCATTCTAATACTGTCCAAAATTTAAGACGCACAACAGTAATGGAAGAGAAGCTCGGCCCATGAGCCCTTTGGGGCTTTAAGTACCACATATATATATATATATATATATATATATATATATATATATATATATATATATATATATGTATATATATATATATGTATATATATATATGTATATATATATATATATGTATATATATATATATATATATGTACAATTTGCGTATACACGTTCGAATTCATTGTACAACCGCTAACTCCGCCCACCAAAAATTAAAATGTTTTATTCTTCATACAACCGTTGAACCAACATCAAAGTTGGTTGCACAACCATACTATACATGATACAACCGTTTATCCAAAATGCCCATGTTGGACCAATGGTTGGTTCGTGTATACTCTGCATAAGGGTGACACATATGCTGGGCTATTTATTGCAGTGAGTTTGTTATTGAGGTAGGTGATGTCATAGGTTAGTCGTATGTTTTTTGTAATTTTGTAAGCTATAGTTAAGGGTTACATACATATATGCCGTAGTGGCGGAAGGCTCTCTAAGCGGCGAAAAAATAAGGTTTTGAATATTGGCGATCATTTGCCCGTCGAAAGCACGGCCCGAGCGTCCGCTGCACGTCTCTACAGAAAGAAAAACGAAAAAAATTTGTTTGCTCAGGATGCAACAAAGCTTTATGCTACTCTTGTTTCGGACCATATCACAAATAAAATGCTTCTGAATTCTGATTTATTTCTGATTCCTGATTTGCGCCACACAATTTGACGACCTTTTACGCCGAAAACACTGTACTTGCTGTCATCAGAGAAAATTACTTGCTTCAGAATTGTAGAGGCTTATTTATATAGTTTACAAGTTAAATGTATGGTTTTTTTCGAGCGACTCTGCCATTTTACCCACCTTTACTCAAAATTTTTCTAACACCTTCGGCACAAATTCTTTTTTTAAACGTTACATTAACATTTTTAACAATTTTTGTTGATGTAATTCGAGGGTTAACCATTGCCATATTTATTATTTTGCGTTCTTCCAGGACTGAAAACTTCCAGCCATTTTAAATTTGTTTACTACCCACTGGAAGGAAGAATATGTTTTTCCAATAGTTTGACCAATTTTTCGGAAGCTTTTACCATATTTTCACAATTAATTATTTAATTTTAATTTATTTAATTAATAATTGCTTCTCTATCCGAAACCTTAATTTCTTTGCCTTTATTTTCATGTTATAAGGCTTTTAAACAAACTGCGTAACTGAACTTTTTAGACGACCAATTATAATAATATCGAACGGAAAATGGGCAAAGAGAAGGAACTTCATTAAAAATAACGACATCATCCAAACAAACAAATTTAACACAGACTTTGTGGTTGCTAAAGTTACTTGTCGCTACTTTTATATTCCGTTATCACGAAAATGAAAAAGGGAATCTGGATTTTTGTTTTTGGAACTTAAGAAAGTAAAAAAAAGTACATGGAAAAAAATTAAATCGAATTACATACTTACTTTGTGTTTCCACTTCAGTTTAAATTAGTCATCGTCGAGTCTGACCATCCAGGAGTTAAACATTACATAAAAAACCGTTTGGAACCATTTAAATAAATAAAACCTTCAATTTAATGCAAAAATAATGGATTTCCTTTTACTATATATATATATATATATATATATATATATATATATATATATATATATGTATATATATATATATATATACATATACATATATATACATACATACATACATATATATATATATATATATATATATATATACATACATATACATACTTACTTATGTGGTCATAACAACCGAATATCGATTTAGGCCGAAAATAACATGCTTCGCCAGCCATCTCTGTTCTTCGCTAGCTGGCGCCAGTTAGAAATTCCAAGCGCCGTCAGGTTCTCCAGTACTTGGTCTTTCCACCGGAGGTTTGGTCTTCCTCTTCTGCGTCGTCCTCCAGCGGGTTCCGAATATAACACCTTCTTAGTTGGAGCGTGTTCTTCCATTCGCTCGACATGACCTAGCCAGCGCAGCCGCTGGATTTTTATGCGCTTTACTATGTCAATATCGGCATACAGCTCGTACAGCTCATGGTTGTACCTTATTCGGTACTCGCCACCAACGCAAATAGGTCCAAAGATCTTGCGTAGGACTCTTCTCTCGAAAACTCCAAGCATTCGCTCATCCGAGGTGGAAATTGTCCAGGCTTCAGCGCCATATGTTAGGACAGGCATGATGAGAGACTTGTAGAGTGTAGTTTTCGTTCTTCGAGAGAGGGCTCGACTTCTCAATTGCTTACTCAGCCCAAAGTAACACCTGTTAGCAAGAGTTATCCTACGCATGATCTCCAAGCTGACGTCATTACTGCTGTTAATGCTGGTTCCAAGATAGACAAAGTCCCTTACTACTTCAAAAGCGTAGTTGTCAACAGTGACGTGCTGTGCAAGACGCCGGGACTCTTTGTTTGTTGACACTAGATACTTCGTCTTGCCCTCGTTCACCGTGAGACCCATCCGACGCGACTCTGTTTCCAACTCTTTATTTATATATATGTATATATATATTTATATATATATATATATATATATATATATATATATATATATATATGTATATATATATATATATATAAATATATATATATATATATTTATATATATTTATATATATATTTATATATATATATATATATATATATATATATATATTTATATATATATATATATATATATATATATATATATATATATATATACATATCTATATATACATATACATATATTAGGACGAGGCAATTGTATGAAATAAACATTTTCGATACCTAAATTATGATTCCTAATTAATAACAAGGTTCTTTTACGGCATAAGTCCGAATTGAATCGAGGCTCCGGAATTTCAATTCATGTTCGTTATGTACATATACATATGTATATGGTCGTAGGTTCAATCCCCGGCTGAAGCATAACAAAATTTAATATCGAAAAGATTTTTCTTTCGAACGGTACCCACCTGCCGGCAGGAATTGGCAATTTTTCCGGCAGTAACAATTTACCAAAAGTGCTTCTTAAAAGAGCTCTGTGACAAAAAAACTAAGTTAAAGTGATGTCACAAGAGTTCTGCCGTTCCGAACCGGCTAATATAAGTAGGTCCCTTCTAATGCTGTCCAAATTTAATACGCACAACAGCATTGGAAGAGAAGCTCAGTGGTATCACAAAGGGCCTTTCTGGCCTAAGTGTGTTCTCTCAGAGAGAGGGCAGCCACATAACCTAACCTAACCTAACCTATGTACATACATATATACTTTTCAAGACATATGGGATTTAATTATGTTTTCTCTAAAAATTGGTGCCCGGGGAAATTTATTATTTTTCAACAGTTTTCATTCAGTTTACTTAATTCATTTACTTATTATAATTATTATTATTATTATTATTATTATTATTTTCTATAAATAAATTAGGATGTAATATATTTAAATATGTAAACAAAATGTGTTATTTTAATGACGGTAATGGAGATGACCTACAACACCATTACTCTTTGACATATGTGATGACAGTTTATTTCATGGATTCCATGTGTATCGTATGTAAAGAGTATCGATGGTTATTCGCCACTGATTGTGAACAGCACACATAATAAGGCGATAATCAGAACACGCCCACTAGAAATAAAAAAAAAAAACTCGATAACGATAAAAGAAGATTCCAGAGTGTTGCCACAGAGTATATATAGGGCGAGTTTGTTGACGACTCTATCAATTCAATTCGAAAGTCGCCAAGGCAACATAATACGGTAGAAGTTAGAGTAGCAAAGTACTTCAAAGAGTGATTAAAAATAGAAGTATTGATTAAATAAATTATTGTTGGACATAGTTAGTACAAAAAATGTGTTGTGATTATTTTAGAATCTAGTGATCGAACAAGGCGTCAGATCCGGAGAATTTGGTGACGGGCGAATTTCTTCTATACCGGAAACCGCAATAAAATTACTTGTCATTTTGTTGCCTTACTTTAACAAGTGGATTTGCTTCCGGGTAGTAATTGTAAAACCAAGCTTCGTCACCTGTTGCGATCATACTGAAGTTGCTGGAGTCTCCACTTTCGAATTTTCTTAGAAAATATTGAGTAGACCGAACTCGAGCTTCTTTCTGACTATCATTCAATATTCGTGGGACCCATCGAGCAAATTTCTTCATGTATTATAAATCATTCCGTAATATTCGCGATAGCATTGAAGAGCAATTCAGTTTCATTTCTTGTGTCATTCGTGGATCTTCGTAAATTTTTTCTGTAACCAGAGCCACATTTATCTCGTCGATCAAAAATTTTGGCCTTCCTAGATTACTACAAAACTACACAACAAACTACAAATTCTACATATATATATATATATATATATATATATATATATATATATATACATATATATATATATATATATATATATATATATATATACATATATATATATACATATATATACATATATATGTATACACACACATATATGTATATAAATATATATATATATATATATTTATATATATATAAATTTTTTTTTTTCAAACGAGAGGTATCATTTTAAACTAAGAAAGCTGATACATTTATTTTCATCCAAACTCTGTTAGTAATGGAACACAATACCTGCCAAATGTCGGCCGCTACTCTTCTTTCATATGGCCATTCCTTTATAAAAATTTTCATCATATTTTCGCATAATTGTTTCTCGCGAATATTTGCTGGAGCAATGCCGAAGACTTTATCTTTAACGTTTCCCCAAAGAAATAAGTCTAATGGTATTAAAACGCTCAATCTCGTTGTCCATTCTAAGTCTCCAATTCGGGAAATCACACGTTCATGAAATTTTTCATGCAATAGACTAATTGTTTCACCAGCTGTACGGCATGCCGTCCAGCTGATAATAAACGTAGTCCACGTCAATAATTTTAGGCCAAAAAAAGTCAGTTAACATCCTTTGTTAACACAATCCACTCACTGAAATGGTCTCACCAGTCAAATTTCTAAAAAAAATATGGTCCAATGGCACCGCCATTCCAATAACCGCACCAAACTGTAACTCATTGTGGATGGAGAGGTTGTTCGAAAATTTCTCTTAGGTTTTCGTAGCCCCAGATGCGACAGTTTTGCGTATTCACATACTCAGACAGATGAAAATAAGCCTCATCAATCAGAACAATTTTGTTTGAGAAATCATGATCTTCATGCATTTCCAGCACCCAATCAGCGTATGTACCTCGTTTTCGATGGTCTAAGGGCGTCAATTCTTGTGTCATCTGCACCTTATAAGCAGATCCAAGATCTTTATAAAAAATACGGTGTAAAGTGGCTGTGGATAGGCCGAATTCCTATGACCGGCTCGAAATGGAAAAACCTGTGTTTTCACCAACACTCTCAGTTACAGCTGCGAAATTTTTAGTTAACCTTGTCGGACGAGCACGAGTTCGAGTCTTTAAATAAAAAAGTCTTTAATAAGACTCCAAATTTATCGGTTAGTTTCATTATGGCTGTGCAAGAAGGCTTTTTGCCAGCGTATATCGATCCTTATTTGAAAATCACTAGTTCTTCTGTCAACGAATAACACCTGAAAAATAGTGGAAAATTTAAAATGACACCTGTTATTCAAATACCATTTATTTACAAAATTACTAATACCGTTTCAAGTGGTTGCTTCTTAATTGAACTTACATCAAACTTAGTTTTGTAGCACATTCCAGAAGGATCACAAAATCTAGTCATACTCCGTGTCCATTATACGATAAGTCCACCATCACAAAATTTTAAAGTTTTAACAATATATTGCACGTAATGAAAATGTATGTTCCGATTTACTGCTAATACTGATAGTAATCTGCTTGCTATAATCATTCAGTGATCGCAATATTTACCGCGGAATGTACGTGAGGTATTAAACTTCTTAATACGAAGTAATTCCTGTTTAGCACAAACCGAAAATATTCTGCTTAGTAATCTGTTTGACGGTGGAAAACAACTTCATAATTTAGCACTAAGAAAAAATTTCATGACAATATATACGATTCAACCAAGCTACGCATATAAGTAAAACCAAAAATAAATTTTGATTATTCTGACTTTGTTCAAATGATTGATTTGAGGACGATAAAGTACTGCCAGATGCGCCATTCACAAAAAGATACCATATCATAATTTGCAATTGTTTGAATGAAATTGGCTCGGATGAGAGACCAAAAGAGATTTTCAGAAAAATCTTTGAATTTAAAAAACGAAACAAACATATATTAAGATATTTTGCAAACATTACTTTCACGAATATCAGAAAAAGTAATACATTGTCGTTGTCCCAAAGAATTTGAATAAACAAATAAATGAATAAAGTAAGAAAATAAAGCAAAACTTGTGTTTTTATATAAAAGCAGCTCCGAAAATTGTAAAAAAAATTAACAAAATGCTTAACCCTTTATCGCTTTCTGTAACAAATCTGCAACGAGCCGGGTTTTTGCTCACAAATACCTATTTCGGTTTTAAACCTCACTAAATAGCAATGCGACAGAACTGTTACATATCGTTATATATTTTTGTTGTTGTACTTATTCTAATAGCCTAGAGAGACGGCAGCCTAATTCCGTATTACCGGCGCACTTAATCCGAATAAAATAATAACCTGACAGACGGCAGTATTGCGGATTAACTAAACGGCTGATTGCTGTGTTATTAGGTCTGTCCACTTACATTACTATCACTATCAATTTCTGTCATCTGTCACTCTCGATATGAGAAAATCTACAAGAATTACGTGAACTGAAAACTATCAGATTGACATTCACCGTTCGTAATTGACAGCTGGATTTATTTGTTCGCCAACACTTTTCATGTTGAAAACTGTTAACAATTGTTGAAAGTTTTTTGTTAGCGAATACACCTAATATTTTGTAAAATGGATGGAGAAAAATTCACAATAGATAATTTTCAGCAGTGTTGTCATCGCAAATTGCCCTAATCCTCTTTTATTTTGAGAATTAACTCATAGAGTTTATGCGGATTAGCTGCAGTTAATCCGGAATTAGGCTGCCGTCTGTCTAGGCTATAAAAAAGCGTTGTTATCCGCTGATGAAGTTTCCAATTGAAGATTTTTGAGTGCCAATTGTCAAAGAAAATTATTTGCAAAAATTCCAAGTGCCTCGAAAATTCTACATAAACCGAATATTTTCCATATAAATCAAATTCCGGAGCTTCGAAAGTCATTTTAGATTTATGTCGTAAAACAACTTTTTGTTCCTAATGACAAGAGGAATATATATATATATATATATATATATATATATATATATATATATATATATATATATATATACACATATATATATATATATATATACATATATATGTATATACATATATACATATATATATATAAATATATATATATATATATATATGCATATTTATATGCATATATGTATATGTATATATACATATATGCATATATATATATATATATATATATATGTATATATATATATGTATATATATACATATATATATGTATATATATACATATATATATGTATATATATATGTATATATATATATATATATATATATATATATATATATATATATATATATATATATATATATATATATATATATTGATTTACAAAGGTTGTAACCAACAAATTTTGGGTATTGGGTTTCTCCATTGAATTGTGATGAGTTGAATAAATGTATGAATAAATTAATATCATGTACACTACATACTAAATTTATCTTATATTCTCTTTCATTTTTAAGTTAAGAGAAGACATACAGTAGAAAAGCTTCTCGTTTAAGCCAGTATGCGCATTGCATGATATACAGTCGAATTGCAAATCGGGCATATAGCGGCATCGCCTGCCGTACAAATATGTTGTGCACAATCCATACAAAACATATTATGACCACATGGTACTAAAGCTGCTGTAACCTCCTTCTCGTTGCATATTAGACAATCGCGACGTAGTCGAAATATTGATGTTGACATCGGGTCTGTCGCATCAATTGTTGTAGCAGTTGTATTTAGCAATAATTGTTGGATATTTGATGAAAAGTTGTACTGGTCCAATTGCTGTTCTTGCGGCTGTTGCTTCACCAAATCTCGTTTTTGCTGATGCTGTTGCAATATTACAGCATTCCCACCGCCATCTGTCAACAGTGATTCTGTTGGGCTCAACGATTGCGCTGGTGAATTAATTAGACCATTAATAATACCAGCAGTTAATGTTGTTGTTAATACGGCAGCAGTTGCAGCTGTAGACCCTGTTGAAGTCGTGCTAATAGCTTGCTGCCACATATTATTATTGGGTGATTCACCAATACCTTCATCACTTTCAAATGATGTTGATGTTGTTGTAATTGTTCTTCCTGCTACTGTTGTTGCCGTGGCTGATGACATAAGCACATGGTTAGCAATGCTGATTCCATTAGTTTCGCTACAGCCACCGCTGCCTACAATCATGCCACAATCACAATTTCCGCTTGTCAGATTCTTCCAGATGTTCATTAGTTCGGGCCGACTACTACTACTATTGCTATTGCAGCTGCTAACACCACCGTTGTTGGTACTTTTTGATGATGTTGTTGATGAAGCGGATGAACAAGAACGCACCATTGCAACATTATTACTAACTGTATTAGCACTATTACCAACGTCACCACCACCATATTCCATCACCATCATCATAGCTGCTGTTGTTGTTGTCGGTGTTGTTGTATTTGCTGGATTTATATCCAGTTGATTATGTTGAATTATGGGGTTATGGGAAACTCGATGGCGTAGATTGAGATAGTGTTGCTGTTGTTTCTGCTGCTGGTTATGATGTTGTATACCAGAAATATTTGCAATAGTATCAACTGCCCCACTGCCAAAATAATCCTGTATTGTGGTGTGCAATTGTTGTTCATTCAGTAACGTACCACCACCACCATCGCCAGTATTTGCACAAGGAGAATCAAATAACGCATCATTTATATTTGTATGAATGTTAATACCCATGCTATTATTATAATTATTTATAAGCAACATATTGTTAAAATAATCATTATTTTTGTTAATGGCATTGGTGTTGGTGGCGGGAAAAATAGCAGCGGCTGCTGCAGGTGTATTAGCATTAGATGTTGACGAATGCAAACCGTCAATTGTAACCACAGGCGGTGACATATTCGGCATCGAATTCTTATTTGTTGTTGCTTCTGCACCCACTACCATTCCTGTTGCATCAGCGTTCATATAATCGAATGCTGCCGATGAAATGCCATTTTTATAGAGTGTTGCTAGAAAATCCTTATTAATTTCCTCATTCAAAATTTGATTTAGTGTTACTGCTACTGACGACGATGATGACGACGAGTCATCAATAACAGCAGGTGTAAATGTCGCTGATGGTGATAAAGCCGCCAGAGCTCCAGCTAATGACATTGAAGAATTTGACAAAATTAAAGGACTACCAGTGTCGTTTACGGTGTCCGTACCACCACCACTACTCGGACCCACACCAGTGCGTATTGCAATATGAGCTTCGATTTGTTTTCGTGCTGATTGTACATTCTCTGGCAGACCAGTCACTGCGAAAATTGGTTCCTTCTCACGCGATGGTGTCACTATATATGTCTGTGTCTCTTGCTGTATATGCTTAATAGTAGCACCTTTAGGACCAACAACAAGACCAACAACACGATATGGTACACGCACTTGTAGAGTTACGTGACCAGAAATATTTAATGGTCTGAATGGTAAGCGAGTTGAGATAGTAGTATCACCAAAAACAGCAACATCAGGATTATCACTGTTAATGCCACCATTCGAAGAAGTAATAATGCCACCTCCAATGCCAGTAGTAACAAAATTGCCTTCACGTCCATCCCCAATACCACTATCATTAGCGCCACAACCGTTACTACCACACCTCCCCCCTTCTCTGGCGACACTACCAACATTCTCAATAGATGGTTTGCGTGTCGCTCTTATTAGACTAAAGTGCTCCGCTGCCGATAGAATCTCACGTTTCGCTTTTGCTACATCCTCCTTACGTCCAGTTACAACAAAAACTGGCTCTTCACCGCGCACAGGCGTTTTAATATACGTATTGGTTTTTGCACGTAATGCTTTAATTTTACAACCTGCAAAAATAATTAATAAAAAAATAAAGGATTACAAAATGAACCGTGTACGTAATGAAATAATTTACAATTCCTTATGCCCCTCACCTTGTCGTCCAACAATTTCAGCAACATGTTCTGAACTTGGTACAGGTACACATTCCGTCATATTTTGTGATTTCCTTGATCGATCCTCAATAGTGAATGGTAACATACCCGTTGCGATACCATCGCTTATTAGAGGGAGAACAGATGCAGATGTTGATGACGATGATGTTATCGGAAGTGTCATTGCTGCCGTTGTTATTGTGAAATTATGTTGGTGAGCACGGCTACTCTTACAGTTAATATTGCTACTGTTATTGTTGTTGTTGGCAACAGCGGCAGCAGCAAAAGCTACGCTTATAGCACTTAAAGCGTTTAAGTCTAAAGATTGCTGTTGTCGTTTTTGCTCTATTCTAGCAGTTGTAGCTGTATGCTTCTGTTTAACAAATGGTTGCTGCTGCTGTACATTATGATGTTGTTGCAGAAGTAGATGATGGTTATGTGACTGCTGTTGCTGTTGCTGATGTGGGTGTTGCTGCATTCGTTGCAAATTGTTAAAATTCTGCGCGATTGTAGCTGTTGTTGATGACGACGATATTGTTGGTGATGTTGGTATAACAACATCGATCGCCGCTGCTGTTGTATGATTTAAACTGATCATGGACAATTCCAATGCTAATTGCAATGTACGCTGATCCTTAACTTCAAGCAAACGTTGCTGATTGTGATTAGTAGGGTGCTGTTGATTGTGAGAATGGTGATGCTCTTGCAAAATCCGCTGTTGGAAATTGTTGCTAGTAGCAGCAGCAACAATACCATTTAAGAGCAATTGTGCAGATGATGTTCTTGTTGTGTTTGCGATTGTTACTGCTACTGATGTGACTGACGCTGAAACCGAAGAAGTTGGAGTTTCCGTGTTTCCTACAATTGCCACTGTTGTGTTAGTATCTGCTAGAACTATTTTAGCATCTAGCAATGATAAAGAATTGGAACTGAAAGAGGAGCTTGACGACGACGACGATGATGTCGATAAAGAGGATGAACATATTGACGATAATGATGATGGCAATGATAATGTAGGGGGCTGCTTGATAAATTTTGCTGATACTTTTGCATTGTGACTGCTGTCGCCATTGTAATTACTAGCAGTTACAGCACTATTGCATGTTGATGAAAGTTGTAGTAGAGGTGATGGCGAAGATGACAACGTCGTTGTGGTCAATGTTGTTGGTGCTAATGTTTCAATCGCTACCGCTACTGTTGAACAAGATGTTATTCCTGAATTCGTTATTGTTGTTGTTGTCATTGATGCTGATGATGATGACAGTGCGCAGTTATTGCCATTACTATTACCACCACTGCTGTTACTGTTATTGTTATCGCTGCTACTGTTATTAATGTCATTGCTATTGCAATGCGTTATACTTGTAACCATTATTATTGTTGATAATTTTTCTTCATGTACTGCTGCTAGACCCGTTCGTTACTATTCGTTGCAATAACGCAACCAAAATTAATTCTAACGTATGATGAGAAAGGAAACTCCAATCACACAAATACAAAATAGCAGAAGTCTTCTACATCTCTCTCGTTGTCTCTCTTTCGCTCTCCCTCTTTCTCTGGCTCCTTGAGGCTCCCTCTTGATTTGTATTTTACACTCTCTATTCTTTTTCACTATATTACTTGATGTGCTTTCTTTCCCCTTTTTCTTTTCTGACTTTATTACTCTATTCTCTCTACCTTGATTGTTAATTTCTCCATTTCCGTATTTATCATATATATGTATAATACCTCTATATTGCCTGTTGCTATGATTTCAGTTCGCCAACATTATAGTACAGTTATATTGTTCTATGAGTAGAAAACCAATTGTGCATATATTGTAAATGATACTTACTTTTAGAGTAAAAAAAAATTCGAAATTCATAATACAATATTTATCTCCTAATTTTATTATTCTTGGCGGTAAATATATAAATTATATCTCATAGATGATTATTGTGTTAAAAAGACTGGATTAAACAAAAGACGTCGTTTTGCACACGTAAGTATATTGTATTGTGTGTATATTGTGAAGAATGATTTTAAAGGGCCTTAGATACAGTATGTCAAGAATGAGTTTACACATTGAAACAAAATTCAAATTTTCAACTTCCTTAGCCAAAAACATGAACTTTTATTTCCATATACACATTTTTTTTTATTAGTTACAGATATTTACAGTATTTATAAAAGATTCATGAAAAAAAATTGCAAGTTCTACGCAAAAGAAAAGAAAAATACAACAAAAAGAAATTTTACTCAATTTCATAAGTGTCAAGAAACTCTTTTCACAAACGATACAGTCTTTTTTTATAATATTTATTAGTTAAAATTTGATCAAGTAAAATATTTAGTATTTAGTATGGCCACCTTTAGCATCTATCACGGATTGTAGCCGTTTATTCATAAAATAAACCAAATTTTTTAGGCCATAATTGCTCGGTATATTTTACCACTCTTCCAATATAGCAGTTTTAAGTGCTGTACGGTTTTTAGGTTGCCTTTTAGCCACTTTTTTCTTTAAGTAGACTCACAGATTTTCAATAGGGTTAAGGTCTGGACTTTGGGCTGGTGTATCCATAACTTTATCGCAGTTATAAAGAAGCCACAGTCGCACCCTACTCGCCTTATGGTTTGTGTCATTATCTTGATAAAATTTGAAATGCGGTTTGCCCTCTTTGATGAACCCACATTTTTTCGCACTACTGATTAAATGACTTCAAAATGCCTAAATAATGTTGTGCGTCCATGGTTGACTCTATGAAAGCCAATTCTTCTAATACTGTCCAAATTTAAGACGCACAATAGTAATGGAAGAGAAGCTCGGCCAATGAGCCCTTTGGGGCTTTAAGTGCCACATATTTATTTTATATTTATCTAAGTTAAGCACCAGTTTGAAAGAGAAATTAAATCCAACATTTTTGGGAAGCAGTTGAAAAAATTGACATCATCCGCAAACATTAAAACATTTGAGTATGAAGAGTAAGAAGAGAACTGGACTCAGGTAGCTACCCTGAGGAACACCAGAAGCAACGATTATATTTTTCGAAATTGCGTTTTGAATAGAACCTTCTGAGTACGGTGAGATGAATAAGATCTGATCCAGCGTACTAAGATGTGGGGTATGCCAATTAAATCAAGTTTCTTTATCAGTCATGATTTACCTTGTCGAAAGCTTTGCTAAAATCAGTATAAACTATATCAGCCTGGACGCCACGAGTAAAACTATTAATTACACTGGTTGAAAATTCAAGCAGATTGGTTACTATGGATTTTCCTTTCAAGAAACCATGTTGGATATTGCGAACTTTACTGAGAAAACCAGTAGCGTAGTAATAATAGCTCGACCAATTTAGGTATAACATTTAGTTTGGCTATACCTCGATAATTTGAAATTTCTGATTTGGAACCACTCTTAAAAAGTGGAACTAGGAATGACTCCTTCCAACTAATAGGGAAATACCCAAGCTGAAGTGAAGCATTCAAAATATCGGTCAACGGTAAATATCTTGTAAGGTACAGCTAAGTCACACATTTTCAAAGTTTTATGATGGCACAAAACTTCATCAGGAGTTATGAAGGGCATGCGTACTGACTTTATTGGTGTTATCGAAAACGGGTACGAGCAGCTAGCATCGTAAGTTTCTGTTGAATAAGTTGAACTAAAGAAGTCCGCAAAAAATTCAGAGATAATCTGATCATCACCAGAGACACACAATCCTTAAAATTCATTATTGGAGGGAAATCAGCATTTTTAAGTTTTATATTTACAAAGTTATAAAAAGCTTTAGAATTCATATGAATTTCAGCATTTAATTTACTAATGTAATTTTTGTAACATTTTGAATTCAAAGATAGATTTTTATTTCTGAGAAGATTGTATCTAGCGTAATCAACAGAACTACCAGATCCTTTGAAAGCATGATTTCTATGGTTTTTTAAATTTTGCAACTCTCTAGTAGACCAAACTGGCCCCTCATTTTATGAGAGTTCTTCTGTTTAGATATACGTAATTCGAAAGAATCATATAGGAAACCATTAAATTTCAAAACCCACTCATCTAAATTTGAGTTCAAAATGGACCAGCTTACTTTAGTTTGTGATAACTTCAGATAGTAGTAGTAGTTTGTTATAATTGCTTTTCTTTAAACAATATAATTCCACACGCAAACAAGCTTTGTGTTAATTGAGAGTGTCTTTCTGGCCACGTTGAATAATTAGTTGAACCATAATTTGCTCAGTGAACGTGCTATTTTGGCAACGAGAAATGTTGATGTTGACGAAATTAACTTTCAGATTCGAAAGATATTAACAGTCGAGCTGATGTCTTTTTTAATCAATCGACACTGTCGTTGATGAAAACTAAGCTGTAAATTATCCAACTGAATTTTGAAATTCATTAGATATGCCTGGAATGCCACCACATAATCTTCTTGAAGACGTCATTATTCCAATCTCATACAATCTCATATACATATATATATATATACACACACACACACACACATATATATATATATATATATATATATATATATATATGTATATATATATATATATATATATATATATATATATATATATATATATATGTATATATATATATATGTATATATATATGTAAAAGGTTTGCCATTTCGCGGTATAGGGCTAGAATTCGACATCTGTCAAACTGAGTTGTTAAAACAATTTCTTTCTTTTTTAGTTCAAAGTCTGACATTTGCGAAAATGGATCGCTTAACTATCGCACAACGCATTAAAATTGTAAAAACCTACTACAAAAATGGTGATTCTGCCACAGCCACATATCGTGCTTTAAGAGGAGATTATGGTTTACATAATCGTCCAACTACACAAGCAATTGGCAAAATTGTGAAGAAGAGACTGGATCGGTTACAGATATTGTAAGGCCTGTGCATCATCGTTTCGCTCGTACCACCGAAAATATCGCTGCTGTAAGTGAAAGTGTTGCCAAAGACCCGAATGTGTCGATTCCTCGTCGTTCTCAGGAATTAGGACTGTCTTACGGCACATTATGGCGTATTTTGCATTTGGATCTACACCTGCATCCATATAAAATCCAGCTCACACAACGACTGAAGCCAGCTGACCATTCACAACGTCGTAGATACGTCGAATGGGTGCTTGAACAACAGGCGGTGGACGGCGATTTTTCGAACAAAATTTTCTTCAGTGACGAAGCACATTTCTCACTCGGTGGGTATGTTAACAAACAAAATTGTCGTATTTGGGGTTCTGAGAATCCTCAAGTAATTGAAGAGAGGCCACTACATCCACAAAAAGTCACTGCTTGGTGCGCTCTTTGGTCCGGAGGTGTGATTGGACCTTACTTCTTCGAAAACGACGATGGAACGACTGTCACCGTCAATTCGGAGCGTTATGGTCATATGATAACCGACTTTTTTTTTGCCTGCTATTGAAGAATACGACTTAGTGAATATGTGGTTTCAACAAGACGGTGCCACATGCCACACAACTCGAGCGAATATGGCTTTATTGCAAGAGAAATTTTCTGGCCGCGTAATTTCTCGTCGTGGCGATATCAAGTTGCCACCAAGATAATGCGATTTGACACCGCTTGACTTTTTTTTTGTGGGGCTACGCGAAAGACCGTGTTTATGCAGATAAACCTTTAACTCTTGAGCACCTAAAAACCAACATTCGTTGAGATACCGCCCAATATGTGTCAAAAAGTGGTCGAAAATTACCTCAAAAGAATCGATGCTTGCAACAATTCGCGTGGTGGTCATTTAAATAATGTAGTATTTCACACATAATGTCACCGTTCAAACTTTATAATAAAAAACAAATATCATGATAAAAAATATTTTATATGTGTTTTATTTACATTTACTTTTGAAAGCGCAAAATGGATAACCCTTCAACGTGGCTAACTGCTTCTGCTTGACGAAGCTAGCGCAATCCTTGTTGAACTCATCGCAAGTCAACTCACTCGTCATCATATAGTTTATCCTGCTTACTATGTGATGGCGTCTTCATTCTAAATGGGGGTCCTCCTTGTGACGACCTTCATTTTAATGGGGAGCCTCTACAGGACGGGACAGGGCTACTCCAAAAGAGCATCCTGTGATATAAACTATAGTTGACATGCGGAGAAGCGCGAACTGGGATGTGGATTTTTGGTCAGCAAGAGACTTTGATACCTGGTCTCACAGTTCACGCCAGTGAGCAAACGGCTGGCCACAATCCGCAAGAAAATAATGATGAGACCAAAGAGAGCTTCTTTCAGCGCCTGGAAGAAGCTTACGACCGGTACACCCGCTACGTCATCAAAATTGTGCTAGGCGATTTCAATGCCAGGGTGAGTAAGCAGGGTAGCCTTGGTCCTACTGTCGGAAAATTCAGCCTCCACCAGAACACCTCCGATAACGGAATGAGGCTGATCGACTTCGCCGCAGCACGAAACATGGTAATTGGTGGTACCAGATTCCAGCATCTCGACATCCACAAAGCGGCATGGCTGTCCCCAGATCAACAAGCAAGAAACCAAGGTGATCATGTGGTGATTGACGGAAGGCATGCTTTCAGTGTGATGGACGTGAAATCGATCGAGGCAACATCAACTGGGATCACTACCTTGTTGCAGCTAAGGTGCGCACACGTTTATCTGTCTCTGGAGACCCCACAATTTGCGCCAACTACCGTGAAATAAGTCTCCTGAGCATCGCATACAAGGTTCTATCGAGCGTACTGTGTGAAAGGTTGAAGCCTATGCTCAGCAACCTGATTGGACCGTATCAGTGTGGCTTCAGACCTGGTAAATCCACCATCGACCAGATTTTCACACTGCGTCAAATCCTGGAGAAGACCCAAGAAAAACAGATCGACACACACCACCTATTTGTTGATTATAAAGCCGCTTTCGACAGTTCGGTAAGGGATTACCTCTATGCAACAATATCTGAGTTCGGTATTCCAGCAAAGCTCATTCAACTTTGTTTATTAGCGAAAACACACATTAAGAGTGCGGACGTGTCTTTCTATGCTCCGTGGTTTTATGAGTTTTATGAGTTTAAAATTATGTTAAATCGCGTATATGATAAAAAACAATTCCGAAAGGACGCTTAAGTAATAGTTGAATTAAAGGTATTGCTTTATTTGATTCAACGGAAGAATCAAGCAAACAAACAAAACTATAGACAACAGATAAAACTATTTTAAATATTAAAATTAAAAAAAAAACCAACACAAGTGCAAGTAAAAAGAAATTAATGAGTGTTAAAGGCTCTCCACAATCACTGCGACGCTCTTTTATGTCCGAACGTGAATCTCACAAAACAGAAATTCAAAATAACAGTGAAAGTACACTGAAATTGTTGAAGCACTGTGAGACAACAACAACAACAACCGAAGACTCTTTGTCTTATGCTCCTTCTCCGAGCAACAACATGTCTTGGAGTGCACAATGTGTCACACCTGAAGTGCAGGAATTAGCAAGAAAAACAGCGCGTGTATTAGGAAATACACCGTTGTCAGTTCTCTCGCAACATAAAGAGAGAGAAAATCAATGCACTAATGCAATTGTACCAAAAGCATTTGAAAACAACAACATCTTGCTAACCGGTAATTCGCAACATTTGCAAAATGCAAATAAACATGTTGATAAACATTCATCGCTATCAATATCATCAACAAAGGTACAAACTGGAATGGATAGGTATATATTAATTATAAAGAGGAAGCGAAGCCCTCAGGGTGACGTACAAAAAAATACCCCGAAAATTCATAAGCAGAATGGCATAATAATAATAATAACAATAATAACAACAACAACAATATAAATAATAATAATAGATTTGCAATGCTAAATCAACAAGAAGTAGAATCAACAGTGCAGAAATGCCTTACGCAACTTATTGGTGCAAAGAATTTTCATATAGTAACAATCATGAAGGGCACTATTAAAGAAATTAAACTACATATATATGAAGAAAGAAATTACCGTTCTGTCACAAAATATTTTGATGACAAACAGAAATACTATTACACGTACCAGTTGAAAAGCAGCAAAGGATTAGTCGTTGTGATAAAAGGCATTGAGCCAAATGTTGACTGCAATGATGTGAAAAAAGCTATAGAAGAAGAGGGATTTAAGGTCAAATCCGTGTTCAACATAAAAATAAAGAAAAACAACCTACGCCATTATATCGCGTCGAGTTGGAACCCGATATTAAGAAACTTAAAAAGGGTGAAATTCACCCAATATATAATATAAAATATTTAATTCACCGAAGAATTTCGGTGGAAGATCGGGCCTAATACAATGTGCTAACTGTCAAGAGTATGGGCACACAAAATCTTACTGCACTCTACGAAGTGTATGCGTTATATGTGGTGACTTTCATCCCACCTCAGAATGTATTGTTAACAAAGAAGATTCTTCTGTTAAAAAATGTAGTAACTGCGGTGGAAATCACACTGCAAACTATAGAGGTTGTCCAGTTTATACTGAGCTCAAACTCAAACTTAAAAATACTTCCCAAGTAAGACCTCGCAACCCATCAATGGTTAATGCTCCTCAAATAGAGCATGTATCTGCTCCTCCTCCACAAAATGTTACAAATACTACTCATGATATGCCAACATCTTAGGCAAACATTTTAAAGGGGACTACTCCTCCAGTTCAAGTTAATGAAGATAGTGTTCCAAACACTCTTGAAAATTCTGTAAATAATCTGGTCCAGTTAATGACACATTTTATGAATTCAATGCAAGGCATGATGCAAGAGCTAATGAAAAATCAGTCCATGCTCCTTCAAGCAATTCTGTCAAAACAATGAACGAACTGAAGTTATCTTTTTGGAATGCAAATGGGTTAAGCCAACATAAAAATGAACTGGAAGTATTTCTCCATAAAATTCAAGTTGATGTAATGCTTATTTCAGAAACTCACTTCACAAAATTTAATAATTTTTCAATAAATGGGTTTCGCTTTATGATACCAAACACCTTGAAAATAAGGCAAGAGGAGGGACAGCTATCCTCATCAAAAATAGAATAAAACGTTATGCATTAGAAGAATTTTGCAAAGAATATATTCATTCCACCTCTATTTGTATAGAAACAAGTACCCAAAAATTAACAATATCTTCTGTTTACTGTCCTCCTAGACATAATATTACAGAATCACAATTTTCTGATTTTTTTGCAACTTTAGGGCATACGTTAATCGCGGCGGGGGACTATAACGCCAAGCACACTTATTGGGGTTCCAGGCTTATATCTCCAAAAGGTAGACGTCTTTTCTAGACAATATCAAGCAACGGATATGATGCCATATCTACTGGCCTTCGGATGCTAGAAAAGTACCGGATTTTATTGACTTTGCAGTAACTAAAAGTCTAAAAAGAACCCATTTATCTTATGTCTTAAGACAGTAAAGCAAGTCGACAGTGCAGTTGAAAATTTCATCAAGTTGGCTCATGAAGCTGCTAAAATTGCAACACCTCAAAATAAATTACAAGATTATAAAAAGCATACAAATGCCGATATTGAGGAATTAATTAAAATTAAAAGGAAAGCCAGGAGAGAATGGCAGCAGCATAGATCACCAAACCTAAAACAAAAATTGGCAGACTGCACTAAAACACTTAAAAGAATCTTAAAAGAAGCCGAAGAGAGACGTTTAAATGTATATATTAGTAATCTTGCTGCAACAAAAGATACAGATTATTCTCTGTGGAAAGCAGTCAAAGGTGTAAAATGTCCGATAATAAGAGAGGCTCCAATACGAATGACAGATATATCATGGGCAAGAAGCTATCAAGATAAAGCAGAAGCATTTGCAAATCACTTAGAAGGCGTTTTTAAACCAAATGAATCTACAAGAGATGGAGAATTACCAATCATGACCAATAACAGCTCTACTACCTTAGTGAGATTTTCTTTAAAGGAACTTAACAAAATCATAAATGAACTAAACGTCAAAAAAACTGCAGGGTATGATAAAATAAGTGCCAAAATAATCGCCGAGCTACCTCAAATTGCAGTAAAACAGCTGTTATACATAATGAATGCAATACCACGCCTTTGTTATTTCCCCTCAGCATGGAAAATTTCCCAAATAATTATGATTGCAAAACCTGGAAAAGATTCAACTAATGTATCGTCGTACAGGCCTATTAGCCTGCTGCCTATTCTATCCAAAGTGTTTGAAAAACTATTAATGTTGAAGATACAGCCAATTGTTGAAGCAAATAACATTATACCGTTGCATCAATTTGGGTTCAGAGCAAAACATGGTACAGTAGAACAAGTTCACAGAATAGTATGTAACATTACAAAAGCGTTCGAAGCAAAGCAGTACTGCTCAGCAGTATTTCTGGACGTCGCACAAGCTTTTGATAAGGTTTGGCATGATGGCCTACTTCACAAAATCGGTTGTCTCTTTCCTGATAACATTTGCAAAATATTAAAGAGCTATCTGTTGAATAGGAAATTTATGGTTAAACAAAGATCGTATTTAACTCAAACACGTACGATAATGGCTGGGGTCCCGCAAGGAAGCGTCTTAGGTCCATTTTTATATTTAATCTACACTTGAGATATACCAACAAATGGCAATCTTTTCACATCAACTTTTGCAGACGATACAGCAATCTTGAGCGTCGATGAAAGTCCCAGTAAAGCGTCAGAAAAACTGCAAAGTCACTTAAAAAGAGTACAACACTGGCTGGAGACATGGCGTATTAGAATCAATGAATCAAAATGCGTCCATATGACTTTCACGTTGAACAGAAAAACATGCCCTCAATTACAAATTAATGGTCAAAAAATACCACAAAAAAACGAAGTGACCTATCTAGGCTTTCATCTCGATAGAAGGCTAATCTGGAAGAAGCACATTGAAACAAAGCAATCGCATGCTAAATTAAAAGCAGCCAAACTTCATTGGTTGATTGGAAACGCCTCGAAATTGTCGCTTCATAATAAAATGTTTATATTCAAGTCCACCATTAAACCAATTTGGAGCTACGGCATTCAGCTTTGGGGCACTTCTTCAAACTCTAATATTGAGAAAATTCAGCGTGTTCAATCTAAAATCCTTAGACGTCTCTGCCGAGCTCCTTGGTACATCAGTAACACAAATATACACAATGACCTACAGATTGACACTATTAAAATAGACATAGGGAAATATTGCCAACGTTACTCTGAACGACTAAGTAATCATCCTAATAGTCTAGCGAGAGAGCTCCTTAAGCTT
Source organism: Megamerina dolium (assembly GCA_963854835.1). Lineage (NCBI taxonomy): Eukaryota > Metazoa > Arthropoda > Insecta > Diptera > Megamerinidae > Megamerina > Megamerina dolium. Next base: position 40,882,264 of record OY978530.1, read on the forward strand.
AAATATATTAAAAGACTAAAAAGGAAAAATGTTTTAAATATATCTTTTACATAATCTCTCATTACTATTACATATGTCCTTCATGACATAACATGTTATATTTGTTGCTTTAATTTATTTGAATGATGTACACATTGGTGTAGAATCAACAAAATGTATTTTTTAGTATATAAGATTTGTATAATTATTGTTAGTTTCGTAAGAAAGATACAATAAATAGAAGAAATTGAAAAAAAAAAAACTTTGTAGAATGACTCTGCTTAATTCTTGTTGTGCAGTGAAAATTAGGAAGGACCTCTCCGCACTGTTTAATACCGAACGGGGTTTCAGACAAGGTGATTCGTTACCGTGCGACTTCTTCAATCGTATTATTCAGAAAATAATACGAGCTGCTGATCTACGACTTAATGGCACTATCTTTAACAAAAGTGTCATGCTGTTAACGTATGCCGATGATATTGACATAATCGGCATGAACACGCGAGCAGTCAATGCAGCATTCTCAAAGTTGGAAGGAATGTCCCGTCGAATAGGTCTTATGGTGAACGAGGACAAGAGGCAGCACCTAGTATCCTAGCGTCTTGGACAGCACGTCACTGTTAATAAGTACGCTTTTAAAATAGTGAAGGACTTTATCTATCTTGGAACCAGCGTTAACACCAGTTATGATGTCTGCCTGGAGATATTGCGAAGGATCACTCTTACTAACAGGTGCTACTTTGGGCTAAGTAAGCAATTGAGAATTAGGGCCCTCTCTTGAGCCACGAAAACCACATTCTACAAGTCTCTCATCCTTACATATGGCGCCGAAGCTTGGACAATTTCCACATCAGATGAGAGAATGCTCGGTGTTTTCTAGAGAAAATTCCTACGCAAGATCTTTGGACTTATTTGCGTTGGTGGCGAGTACCGAATAAGGTACATCCATGACCTGTACGAGCTGTATGCCGATATTGACTTGGCTAGGTCATGTCTAGCGAATTGAAGAACACGCTACAGAGAAAAGGAAGACCTAACCTCCGGTGGCAAGACCAAGTACTGGAGAACCTGACGGTGCTTGGAATTTCTAACTGGCGCCAGCTAGCGAAGAACAGAGATGGCTGGCGAAGCATGTTATACTCGGCCTAAATCGATTCTCGGTTGTTATGGCCACATAAGTAAGTAACGTTGAAATATGTAAAAATGAACTTAACACTAACTTCTGTCAATTAAATCACAAAGCGGCTTGTTTTCCCAATTTACTGAACAATAGAAAAGGAAATTGTATCAAAATTAAAGAAAGAAATAAACCCAATTTTAATTGAAATTAAAAGTTTACTAAACAGTTTATTCTGTAAACTATCTTCACAATCTTCACTATAGCTTTTGGATGAGCGAATGCTTGGAGTTTTTGAGAGAAAAGTCCTACGTAAGATCTTTGGACCTATTTGCGTTGGTGGCGAGTACCGAATAAGGTACAACCATGAGCTGTACGAGCTGTATGCCGATATTGACATAGTAAAGCGCATCAAAAACCAGCGGCTGCGCTGGCTAGGTCATGTCGAGAGAATGGAAGAACACGCTCCAACTAAGAAGGTGTTATATTCGGAACCCGCTGGAGGACGACGCAGAAGAGGAAGACCTCACCACCGGTGGAAAGACCAAGTACTGGAGAACCTGACGGCGCTCGGAGTTTCTAACTGGCGCCAGCTAGCGAAGAACAGAGATGGCTGGCGAAGCATATTATATTCGGCCTAAATCGATATTCGGTTGTTATGGCCACATAAGTAAGTAAGTAAGTATATATACAGTATATATACAGTTACTCACTAAAGTACACACGTAGTATGTTCGCATTTATTTCATATAAAATAACAAAATTAACTTTATTTCAATTAAGAAACACTTCAAACTAAACTAAACAAAAACAATAATTCAGTTATTAAAAAACTTTAAAAGTTATAGGAACATAAATGAAAAAATGGCTAATTTTACATCACGAAAGTAAGTAAACAAATAAATAAATATGTGGCACTTAAAGCCCCAAAGGGCTCATTGGCCGAGCTTCTCTTCCATTACTGTTGTGCGTCTTAAATTTTGGACAGTATTAGAATGGACCTACTTATTTTAGCCGGTTCCGAACGGCAGAACACTTGTGACATCACTTTTTCTGAGCTTTGTCACAGAGTTCTTTTTAGAAGCTTTTTCATGGCAAGTTGTTACTGTCGGAAGAATTGCCAATTGCTTGCCGACAGGTGGGTACCGTTCGAAAGAAAAATCTTTTCGATATTAAATTTGTTATGCATCAGCCGGGTATTGAACCACGACCTACAGATCAGAAGGCGAACACACTAACCACTGAGCTACGGCACCCACAAACAAAAGTAAACACTATTTACAAAAAATTGAAAAATCAAAGATTTCTTGAAAAATGTTCATTTAATATTTGGTGGGATACCCTTTGGCCTTCAAGACTGCATTGAGTCTATTTGCCATTGACCGAACCGATTTTCTAGTTGTTTCTGAGGTTATTTTGCTCCACTCTTCTACAAGGACTCGTTTTAAATCATTTTTATTGTTAATTTGGTGTTTTCGTATCTGACGATCCAAATAGATGTTCTATTGGGTTCATATCCGGCGATTGAGGTGGGGTTTTGGCCTTGCTCAAGGCGTTCTCCTTGCTGGACGCGGTATTGCTCAATACTGGCGGCAGGAATACCTTCAAGAAGAATGGTCGCGGATCAATTATTAACATTACGTTCGCCAGCTGCGCGCTCGTTCGATCGACAAGCTGGCAGGTGTGCGACTTTTACACACATAGCTACCACCTTGCTATTGTGATGGAAGTCGGCAATCATAAGCAGATTCGAGGGGGCCTACAAAAAACACAAACCAGAGGGTGGAAAGTGGAAACGCTCGATGAAGAAATTTTCAAACTCATCCTAGACGTGAACCAAGACAGTTCAAACGACGTGGACAGACAGGCTGACATGCTGTCAAAGTACGTAAGTAAAGCTTGCGACGCCGTCATGTGCAGGAAAAGACAGAATATGTTTAGAAATCCCACGTACTGGTGGAATCAGGAGATTAATACATTAAGAAGTGAATGTCATAGAGCAAGACGTCTCTCCCAAAGAATGCTACGTGAATGCTTCAAAAACAAACGCAAGGAGTTTAAAAAGGCGATCAAAAGCAGCAAGTCCTCATGCTTCAAAGAATTTTGTGAAAGGGTGGACGAGAACCCGTGGGGTGACGCGTATAAGATAGTGATGTCCAAGGTCAGAGGTGGTAGAGGTAAAGCACCAACCTGCCCTATCCCCTTAAGAAGGGTAGTAAAAACGCTTTTTCCGGCGCAGGACTTGCAACCGTATATGGTGATACCGCCAATAGAAGAAGCAGTGACAATCGAAGAGTCGGAGATTATCTTAGCGGCGGAGAGATTCGGTAACGCAAAGGCGCCTGGACTTGATAGCATCCCGAATAAGGCGCTGAAGATCGCCATTAATCATAACACGGAGCCTTTTGCCGAGCTTTTTACGAGATGTTTGAACGAGGGTGTTTTCCCGAAAGTATGGAAAAAACAGCGCCTGGTCCTCCTTCAGAAGCCGAATAAACCGGCGGGTGAGCCACACGCGTATCGTCCACTTTGCATGATTGATACGATGGCCAAAATATTGGAGCGGTTGATATGCACGTGTCTGGAACAACATCTAGAAAGGAAACCACCTGGTCTGTCCGAGAACCAATTTGGCTTCAGGAGACATCGGTCGACCATAGACGCAATTAGAAAATTGACGGACATTGCTGGCAAGGTCATAGAAGGCACTCGATGGATGCATGGCGATAAAAAATATTGTGCAGTAGTGACACTAGACGTACAAAATGCCTTCAACTCGGCAAACTTGCCTCTTATTATGAGGGCATTAGAGGCAAAGGAAACGCCGGCGTACCTAATGCGAATAATAAATAGTTATCTGTCTGACAGACTACTGTTATATGACACGGACGAAGGGCCCAAAAGCTACGTGGTGACGGGTGGAGTGCCGCAGGGATCTGTACTTGACCCGCTACTGTGGAACGTGTTGTACGATGGGGTGTTAAACCTGCCATTGCCAAAAGAAGCCCAGATAATTGGCTACGCGGACGACATTGCCGTGACGATCGTTGCGAAGGAGCTCTCCCAAGTTCAGAGTATCTGCAGAGAGATAGCTTCGAAAGGATTGGCTCACGACGACAAAGCTTCAGCTTGCGGTACAGAAAACAGAGGCTGTACTTATCACGAGCAGGAAAAACTACAAACAATCACCTTAAACATTGACGGCTACAACATTACAACGCAACCTTCGCTGAGGTATCTAGGTGTAATGAGTGATGCGAGGCTCAACTTCAAGGCGCATATCGAAAGCGGTAAGGCGGCAACAATGACAGCGGCTCTGACGAGAATCATGGCCAACACTGGTGGCCCCAGCCAGAGTAGGCTAAAGTTAGTCAATAAATACTGATGTACGCGGCGCTTATATGTGGGACAGCCCTGCGGCAAAAAACATACTTGAAGAAGGCGAAGATAGTTTTCAGGTTAAGCGCTATTAGAGTTGCATGTGCATTTAGGACAGTGTCACAAGAATGTGCCGGTATTATATCTGGCATTATACCGCCGGACATAATGGCCTCGGAGTTGGGCAGAGTTTATAACAGAACCAAAAGCCTGAATAGGCGGTTAACGGCAACCGAACGGAAAGAGGAGAGACAGACGAGCCTAGACGAATGGCAAAGTCAATGGGACGCTGCAGGAAAAGGAAGGTGGACCCACAGGCTCATCAGGAACGTGCAAGCTTGGGTCGAAAGAGGACACGGAGAGACAGACTACTACCTTATGCAGTTTTTGACGTGCCATGGTTGTTTCAGAGAGTACCTCCACAGATTCGGTCATGATGACGCGACAGAATGTTCATTCTGCAACACTGTTGGCGAAAACGCTCAGCATATCTTTTTCTTCTGCCTAAGACTTGAGACGCAGAGAATGACCATAGAGAGGATAATAAATGAAAGGATGACACCTGATAACATTGTGAATCATATGCTGTGATCGAGTTTGGTGTGGTTTAAAATGAAAGAATGGGCTGCAATAGCTCTCAAGGAGCTCAGAAAGAATGAATGGCAGCGGAGAAATATAACTGCAGTTGAGTGAACCCCATGTACGGGATGTTTGAAGAGGCATATTAGCTCAGCTTAGTCTTGCGAAGTAGTGCTTAACGGCAGTCCCGCAGAACACAAAAAAGCTATAGACGTCGGAGTTAAGGGTTTAGTACGTAGGTGTACTGATTCGCAAGTCCAGCATAGTAAGATAATAGTGACTGGGCGTGGTCCCGAATGAGGTGTACTTTTAGCGGACAGTATGAATAGTACATTCCGTCTATGTTTGACGGTATCGAAGAAAGATTCCCCCTTCGAATAAAAAAAAAACACATTAACAGGCGATTGCCTATGCCGGAGAGGAAAGCCCCGAACACTCATATTACACACAAAATCTGTTTGCAAACTATATTATTATTTTTTTTCTCTTTGACCACAGAAATAACTGCTTGAGTTTATTTACCGTCTTTTCGCAATATATTTGAGTTTTTAAACCGAAATCAATCACTCTATCAATGGAGGGATACAAAACACGTCCACTCTTATTGGTGACTATCACTACCTTTATGATATTTAATTATTAGTTCTTTTAAGTCAATTGAAGTTTCTTTTCCTCTGGGTGCCATTTTTAAAACTTAGTCCTTATTAATCACTCAGTTTTTAAGTATTTATTGAAATTGATTTTTATATTCCTAACATAAAATTTGCCACTTCGCTTGGGTTTTGGTTTAAACCACACGGTATTTATCCAAGAAACGCACGCTGTGTACTAACTTTTGTTATATGACAAATGATGACATTTGAATTACTACGCTACAGCGTCTAACGGGAACAAAATAAGCTGATATTTTTAGCGAATAATACAGTGCAAACATAAACTAAATCAGCAATTGCACATAGGACATATAACATATTGTTACGTTTTTATTCTGTGAACGTTTAATTCTATTTGAATTACCTTGTTCGATCACTGGATTCTGTTAATGATAACTGCAACACTTATTTTATACAACTATATACAGCAACAATTTATTTAATAATCTCTATTTACAATCAACACTGTTTACAATCAACTATTTACAACAACACTCTAATGCACTTGCAACTTTTGCCTCTGTATCAATGTTTTCGCAATCACGTTCGGAATTAGATTGATTGTCAATTCTCAATACTGGCTCTATTTATACTCTGTTGGCAACACCCCAGAATCTTCCTTTATCGAGATTCTTCTCTTCCTTTCTCGTTGGCTTGTTCTGGTTATCGCTTATTTCTTTTTGTTGACATTCGTTTCGATGCTGCCAATAGAGTCAGTCACAATAGTGATGAGTAATCAACTATCGATACTCGTTACACTGCCCTCCTCTTAACCTTGTTCGTCCCGAACAAGTTTTTATACTTCCCCTCGATATGGCGCAAGTCGCTCCAAGTGCACTACTTTAAACTTTGCTCTTTTATTCCAGGCACGTTGAATGCGATACACTACGTCATTTATCTTTGCTATAATCTCATATGGTCCTTCCCAATGAGTCTGTAGTTTAGGAGACAGGCCTTTCTTTCGTTGTGGATTATGAAACATTACAAGCTCTCCTTCATAGAACCCTTTTGAATTTGCTTTCAAGTCATACCTTGCCTTCATCTTATCGCTTATCATCTGCGACCGCTATCTGATGAACCGATGTACTTCATCCAACTGTTCCCGCTTTTCGCTAGTATAATTACCTTCGGTTGATCTCGTTGGTGTTACGACTCCAAATTTTAAATCAGCTGGCAGTCTTAACTCGTTTCCAAAAATTGCCATTGCCGGTGTAGTAGCCGTCGAATCATGTTGTGCGCATCGATATGCCATGAGGAACATTGGTATATGTACATCCCAGTCTCTTTGGTATTTATCTACGACTTTTCTCAAATATTCCTCCAAGGTACGGTTAAATCGTTCTACCATGACATCAGATTGTGGATGCAAAAGTGTTGTACGAGTTTTGTATATACCCAGCATACGGCATATCTCTTGGAATACAACTGATTAAAAATTTCGACCTTGGTCTGAGTGTAACTCCATCGGTACACCAAAACGAGTAACCCATTGGTTAACGAATACATCCGCAACTGTACTAGCTTCCTGATTTGGAATGGGGTATACTTCAGGCCATTTACTGAAGTAATCTATAACCACCAGAAAATACTTGTTTCCTGCGTTGCTTATTGGAAATGGCCCAGCTATGTCCATAGCAATTCGCTCAAATGGAGCACCCACGGTGTATTGGTGCATCTTACCTCGACTTTTCTTAGTGGGACCTTTGGCCATTGCACATTGCTTACATTTCCGAATCCAATCAGCGACATGGTCATGACATCCAACCCAATAAAATCGGTTCTTTATTTTCTCGACGGTTCTGGTGATTCCCAAATGCCCTCCACTGGAGGCATTGTGATACTCAGCTATCACTTCATTTATTCTCGCCTTGGGTACCACTAGAAGATCATTAGTGATTTTTCCATCCTCACTTTCCCATGCTCGGAATAAACATCCGTCTCGTAACTGCAGGCTTTGCCACTGCGCCCAGTATGCCTTTGCTATTGGACTCTCATTAGCCACTTCTTGCCAATCTGGACGTATGCCCTGCTCCTTGTATTCCATAATCTTTACGAGATCTGGGTCGTTCCGCTGATCTTCTTGCACTCGTTCGGTAGTCCATGACTCCTCCGGCAATATATTCGTAAGTCGTACGTCGACAATGTGATTCCTTGCTTTCCACTCGAGAACAATGTTTACATTCCATTTTGCAAGGACGACGAGATAGAGCATCCGCGTTGCCGTGATGTCCTCCTTTACGATGTTCGATGGTAAAATCATAACTCTGCAGCCTTTCAATCCAGCGCGCCAATTGTCCTTCTGGGTTTTTAAATTGCAATAACCACCTTAGCGCTGAGTGGTCAGTTCGTAGATGAAATGACTGACCGTACAAGTATTTATGGAAATACTTTACACATTCCAGTATTGCGAGCAACTCTCTTCGTGTGACACAGTAATTTCTTTCTGGCTTCGATAGGATTTTACTGTAGTATGCTATTACTTTTTCTTGCCCATCTATGATCTGAGAGAGCACACCACCTATTCCATAGCCACTCGCATCTGTGTCCAACACAAACTTTTGACCAGGTACTGGATACGCTAATATTGGTGCTGAACAGAGTTTTTCTTTCAGCTGTTCGAATGCTTTCTGTTGGTCCTCGCCCCACACAAATGGTTTGTTCTTTCTTGTCAACTCATGCAGACTGCTGGCGATGTTTGCAAATCCAGGAACAAATCGTCTATAGTAGGTGCATAAGCCTAGGAAGCTTCTTAGCTAGTGAAGATTCGATGGAATAGGCCATTCTTGTACTGCTGCTACTTTCTCCTCGTCGGTATGTACCCCGTCTGTTGTTACTTTATGACCAAGATATTTAACTTCTCGCCTGAAGAGTGAACACTTTTTCATATTCAGTTTAAGCCCTGATGATTGTATACGCTCAAATACTTCTTTCAACTTTTCCAGGTGGTCGTTAAAATCTTTTCCCATCACAATAATGTCATCGAGGTACACCAAGCACGTTTTCCAGTGTAGTCCTCTGAGTACACGCTCCATCAAACGTTCGAAAGTAGCTGGCGCATTGCATAACCCAAATGGCATGACTGTAAATTGCCATAGACCATCGCCAATACTGAAAGCTGTTTTCTCTTTGTCTTCCTTACCAAGTTCCACTTGCCAGTAGCCACTTTGCAAATCAAGAGTTGAGAACCACTTCGCACCAGATAGTGTATCCAGAGTGTCATCGATTCTTGGCAGTGGATAGCTGTCTTTTTTCGTAATATCATTCAACTTTCTGTAATCCACACAGAATCGAGTACTTCCATCCTTCTTCTTTACCAGCACAACTGGTGAACTCCATGGACTCGCTGATGGTTCAATAACACCTTGTTTCTGCATATCGGAAATCAGCTTAATGGCTTCGTCTCTTTTGGCCAATGGAACTCGTCGTGGTGTTTGACGAATTGGTCTAGAATCACCGGTGTCAATGTGATGCTTCACGATGGTTGTTCGTCCTCCAGTTTTTCCATTTGAAGAAAAGATTGAACTGTACTTCTCCAATAGTTGTAAAGCCTTTTCTTTTTGCTGGTTGGTAAGCACACCTGCCCATTCTTCCATCTGTGCTTTTATTTCCGCTCTGACAGTTCCTGATCTTCCACTTTTTATCGACGAACCCTTTTCGCAGTCTACTATGGCAGTAACTTCCTGGCAATGACCAATCACCATTCCTTTCTTCACAACTGTATATGTATTAGTTGGATTTAATATTCGCACCGGTACTATTCCATTTTCTTTAGGTTCCACTAACGTCCTACCAAGTATGATGTTTTTATTTTGTATTTCTTTATCTGCTTCTACTAACCACAACTTGCCTGTCCCATCATCCACATTCATCTGTGCCCATATCACAGCTTCTGATTTTGCTGGAACCTCTTGGCGTTGACATGCCAGTGCTCGTTTGATGTTCCCACTACGCTTGTAACCGATGTTCAATGGTAGTTCGACATTTGCATAGCGCAGCATCCGTTGATTTAAATCTAACGTAAATCCGTTGCCAATCATAAAATCAACACCAATTATTACGTCATCGATGATGTCGGCCACAATGAATTCATGTTCCCATGTGCAATTTCCAATAGATACTCGTTTCTTTATCTTGCCCAGAATTTGTGCATCCTCACCCGTTGCTGTACGCAATTTTATTCCCATTAAAGGCTCAAACCTCTTTACCAAATCGCTCTTGATTATAGAATGTGATGCACCAGTGTCCAGAGTTAACATGAATTCCATATTGTCCAATTTTCCATCAATAGTCAAGCTGCTTGGCACACGCTGTAGTTGTGAAATGTGAATGATGGGGCAACCCACTGTTGGAGTCAGTTCACGCCCCGCTGAACTGACTCGATCTAGTTTAACGATGGATTTGTGTTAGTGGAGCGATCGCTATCCACCTTATTCTCCTTCTTTTGTCTTCCTGGAGAATTCAATCTTGATCGTCGTAGACGGCAGTCACTGACCATGTGTCCTGGTTTGTCGCAAATAAAGCACTTACCAGTAAATTTGTTTTCGCGTCGACCTGTTGTTCTTCCTTCAGGCTGAACTACTGATTTTACTGCCTGACGCACTGCTTCAACCAGATCTGTTGTTTCTGTTTCTAATTGGCGTACCCGTGGCATTGGTTGACACATGAAACTGGCGGCTTCAAACGTCAAGGCACTACTGACTGTTTCGGCATAAGTATTCCTGGGTGACATGACTAGGGCACGCTTTGTCTCTCCATCACGTATGCCATCTATGAATGCCTCTATTTTTATTTTTTCGACGAACTCTTCCGAATTACCAGAGAACGCTAGATGACATAAGCGCTCAATATCGGAAGCGAATTCCTGAAGGCTCTCATTACTCCGTTGCACTCGCGATCTCAATTCCACTCGATGTAATTGACTCTTGTATTCATTTCCATATTTTCGCTGGAGTGTGTCCATCAGTGATTGGTAGCTACCCCGATCTTTCTCTGGAATCATCTGTAACACTTCGGAAGCATTACCTTTTAATGCGACTATTAAAGCAGCAGTCTTGTCGCTGTCATCCCATTGATTCTTCGGAGCTGTTGTCTCGAATTGAAGCTTGAAGATGTTGAATGGCGTGCTTCCGTCAAATGTTGGTGGCTTTAGTTTAATTTTAGTTGACTCTCTTATCACTGATGTGGTTGCTCCACTTATTTTTATTTTATTAAGTTCGCGCTCTAATTTCTCAAGCTTTTCTTCCAAGTCATCATGTCTGTCTACATGTTCCTTCAGCTTATCATCCAAATCATCCACATGTTCTTTCAGCTCTGTGACTTTGTCATTAATAGCTCCGGAAATTTCCTGAAATCTAATCTCAATTCCCTTTTGTAGTTTTTCGATGACATGTTCTTGACGAGCCGAATGTTCTTGAAGCTTGGAGTCAATTGTTTTCTGGAATTCTCCCATAGCGTTTTCTTGACGTACCGAATGTTCTTGAAACTTGGAGTCAATGCGAGACGCATTTCCTTGAATTTCCGTACGCAATTCAGCCGAATGTTCTTGTAGCTTCGCATTAATTCCTTGCAGTTGCTGCTGCTGCTGTTGCATCATGGATTTCATAAATTCCATGAGTTGACCACTCGAATCTACCTTACTCTCTTCCTCGGCGTGCACAACTGCATGTATATCGTCTTCCTCAAAGAACTCATGTTCTTCTACATTAATTCCCTTAGCCTCCATGGCTTTCCTCAGCCTCACCAGCAGCTCCGCCTTTGCACCTGATGACGATAGATTCATCTCTACCAACAGCTTTTTAAGCTGGTCCACTTTTAGTTGGTCAATTTTCACCATCTTTACAGAATCCCACTTCTGACACCAATTGTTACGTTTTTATTCTGTGAACGTTTAATTCTATTTCAATTACCTTGTTCGATCACTGGATTCTGTTAATGATAACTGCAACACTTATTTTATACAACTATATACAGCAACAATTTATTTAATAATCTCTATTTACAATCAACACTGTTTACAATCAACTATTTACAATAACACTCTAATGCACTTGCAACTTTTGCCTCTGTATCAATATTTTCGCAATCACGTTCGGAATTAGATTGATTCTCACTTCTCAACACTGGCTCTATTTATACTCTGTTGGCAACACCCCAGAATCTTCCTTTATCGAGATTCTTCTCTTTCTTTCTCGTTGGCTTGTTCTGGTTATTACTTAGTTCTTTTTGTTGACATTCGTTTCGATGCTGCCAATAGTGTCAGTCCAATAGTGATGAGTAACCAACTATCGATAGTCGTTACAATATTATTGCCTGTATAATTCAGCCGAATGTTCTTGTAGCTGCTGCTGTTGTTGCATCATGGATTTCATGAAATCCATGAGTAGACCACTCGAATCTATTTTGCTCTCTTCCTCAGCGTGCACAACTGCTTGTGTATCGGCTTCCTCGAAGAACTCATGTTCTTCTACATTAATTCCCTTAGCCTCCATAGCTTGCCTCAGCCTCACCAGCAGTTCCGCCTTTGCACCTGATGACGATAGATTCATCTCTACCAACAGCTTTTTAAGTTGGTCCACTTTTAGTTGGTCAATTTTCACCATCTTTACAGAATCCCACTTCTGACACCACTTGTTACGTTTTTATTTTGTGAGCATTTAATTCTATTTGAATTTGTTCGATCACTGGATTCTGTTAATAATAACTGCAACATTTATTCTATACAACTATATACAGCAACATTTTATTTAATAATCTCTATTTACAATCAACTCTGTTTACAATCAACTATTTACAATAACACTCTAATGCACTTGCAACTTTTGCCTCTGTATCAATGTTTTCGCAATCACGTTCGGAATTAGATTGATTCTCACTTCTCAACACTGGCTCTATTTATACTCTGTTGGCAACACCCCAGAATCTTCCTTTATCGAGATTCTTCTCTTCCTTTCTCGTTGGCTTGTTCTGGTTATCGCTTATTTCTTTTTGTTGACATTCGTTTCGATGCTGCCAATAGAGTCAGTCACAATAGTGATGAGTAATCAACTATCGATACTCGTTACAATATAGAATAAGCTAATATTAGCTTGGAGTTCAAAGGCAAACAGGGTGTGTACTTACTTTAGTGAGAAACTGTATATATATATATATATATATATATATATATATATATATATATATATATATATGTTTATATATATATATATATATGTTTATATATATATATGTATGTATATATACATATATACACATACATATATATACAAATATATATATATATATATATATATATATATATATATATACATATATATTCACATATATATACATATATATATATATATATATATATATATATGTGTGTGAGGCTCTTATAAGTCCCGAAGTATATATATATATTTATATATATATATATATATATATATATATATATATATATATTTATATATATATATATATATATATATATATACATATATATATATATATATATTTATATATATGTATATATATATATATATTTATATATATGTATATATATATATATATATATATTTATATATATGTATATATATATATATATTTATATATATGTATATATATATATATATATATATGGACCGCTTTTGACAAATGGTGTTGGCGAAGTAGAACTAGATTGCCTTTCCGTGGCGACCAAGCACAATGTCAAATTGTAGTGTTTAGCCTGTTGATTCGAAGCTGTTACGAGATTCCCTCGCACAAGTTCGAGGATTTCTTTCAACTGGTTTGCCTTTGCTTTAGGGTTGCTATATCGCTCTGTAATGTTTTCATGTATTCTCCTACTGAATAATGTGTTTGGTAGACGTAGTTCTCGCCCTTGTGTTAGGAATGCTGGGCTGTATCCTGTTGAACTCTGCTTACTGGAATTTATTGCCAATGTTAACTCTGGTAAGCTCTCATCCCACTTGCGTTGGAAGAGTTGGGGCAGTAAATTGCTGTTTGACGCCAAGAGTCACGAAGTATTTCTTGCATTCCCGACTGGTAACTTGAGCACCGTTGTCAGTTATGAGCATATCAGGAACTCCAAATCGAGCTAAAATTTGTTCCCTAAAGGCCTTTATGAACGTTTTAGTGGTAGCTTTTCTCGTAGCTACGGATTCTGACCATTTACTAAATTTGTCATGGAAGACGATCAACGTGGTATTTCCGAGCATGGATCGTGGGAGTGGACCTACAAAGTCTGCTGATACTATCGACCAAGGCCGTGATGTTACAGTCGTTCTCATTTTCCCCGCAGGGGCCTCTTGGGATGCTTTAAATTTTTGACATGTTTCGCATCGTCTTACATCCTTCGCTACGTCTCGGAAAATACCTGGCCAGTAGTACAGTTTGGCTACTCTTGCTATTGTTTTGGCTATTCCTAGGTGTCCGGCTGTGATATCATCATGACACTCTCAAAACACTAATCCGCTCCGATTTTGGCACTACCAGTTTCCAAGGAACAGGATCCACGTCATTATAGGCGCTTGCATCGTAAATATGTCGGCATAAATTACCGTTATCGTCTATTCGGTAGTCTGGTAGATCTTGAGGTCTTCGTGTGACCATTTCCACTTTGGACAAATACCACTTATAGTGTGAAACTTCGGTAGTTTGTTGAAGAGATTGGAGAACACCATGGCAATTTTCAATGTTGGTCAATGGTGAGCGAGAAAGGCAATCGGCAATAACATTAAATTTTCCTTTTCGGTACCTTACCTCGTAATCATATTGCATCATTTCTAGGGCCCAGTGAGCAATTCGCCCCGATGGAGATTCGATAGAGTTGAGCCATTTTAATGATTGATGATCGGTAACAATGACAAAGTGATAACCTTCTAAATAGTGCTTCATCTTTCGAATGACCCATACTATTCCTAGGCATTTTTTTTCTGTAAACGTGTAGTTTCGCTCTGCTGGCATTAGAGTACGGCTAGCATACGCTATTACCTTTTCGCTATCGTCGAATTCTTGTAGAAGGACCACTCCTAAACAAACATCACTTGCATCCGTCTGAAGTATAAACGAACGCTCGAAATCTGGACATGTGAGTGCTGGTGCTTCCGAAAGTTTATGTTTAATGAGTCGAATGCTATCTGCTCTTCATCTGCCCATTTCCATTTATTGTTCTCTTGTAGCAATTTGTTCAATGGGCTTACTAGTGTTGAGAAGTCTGGAAAGAAGCGACGGTACCACGCAGCCGTGTTCAGGAAGGACCTCAGTTCAGTAAGTGTTATGGGTGGCTGTATATTCATGATTGCACATACCTTTTCTGGATCAGTATGCACACCGTGCTGACTGACTACATGTCCCAAATAGTTTATTTCTTTCTTTACAAATGAACATTTGTCCGGATTTATCCTCGACTTGGCTTCGATCAGCCGATCGAATACCGTCTTGAGATTGGCCAGATGTTCTTCCAATGTACGTCCCATCACTACGATATCATCCAAATGTTGTGGTTGATTGTTGCGCATCCTGGCTGCGTCGCAGTGGACGTATTTTTCTCGGTTTCAGTAATTCGATCTTTAGGTTGGATTTGTATTGTAGCGCCGGTTCGTTGCAGAAAATCCATTCCAAGAATTATTGGGTCTAGGCTTGTTCGGAGAACTAAGAAACTGTGTTGAAATACTATTCCATTAAGAGTAACCCAACTATTAACGCAACCTTCAACTCGTATCATCGACGAATCAACCAATTTGAGGGTTTTAATTGTGAAGTCATGGATAAATAAAAAATAAAGACGTGGCACATAAAGCCCCAAAGGGCTCATTGGCCGAGCTTCTCTTCCATTACTGTTGTGCGTCTTAAATTTTGGACCTGGAAGGACCTTTAGGAAGGGACCTACTTATTTTAGCCGGTTCCGAACGGCAGAACACTTGTGACATTTAAATTATGTACTATGTTGAGTTCAATGCAAGAATGAGTGGCTCCAGTATCTACAGTAGCAACGTACCTTGTTTTACTGATCATAATATTTGTTGCTAGGCGGCCATATTTCCCATATTTAATTTTAATTATGAAGGGTTATGAAGACTTTCCACACCCTTCGCTGCAGGATCTCTTAAACCGTTTCCCGTACTTCTTCGACAACAGTCAACAGTTCTAACACTCCGATTACCACAATCCCAACAAAACAGAATTTGTCGATTGGTGCAGCTAGACCGGTTTTGGCCACGTTCCCCACATCGAAAACACACGGTCTCTTCATTCTGAGGGCCAAGCACCGTTTGTATGCGGTTAAAAGTTCTTCTATTCATACCTTCTTCTGGTCGAATGGATTCGTACTCTTGTGCTAAAATAATCAACTCTCTAAGTACACTGAATTCTCGTCTTTTAATGTACATTCGGTATTCAGTACGACTATTCCGAAATATCCGTTCGAGCTGTTGGCTTTGTGACACCGAGGTCCAACGCATCATGTATTGTATTGCAGTGAAAAATGCTACAAATTTCTCATTTGGGCGTTGAATTCGTTTTCTGATGTCGTCTTCGAGTGTTTCAAAGAAACGTGCAGGCAAAAAGAACAGCTTAAAATCTTCTACAAAATCTTGGTATGAGTCCCAAAGGTCTCTATTATTCCTGTACCAAGATAAAGCGTCTCCACATAATAATGCGGACATAGCATTCAGTAATGCGTGTTTAGGTATCTCATAGCAGGCCGCTAGCTCTTCGATACGTTCTAGAAACAACAGTGGTTCTTCGTATTTAACCTTCGTATTTAACACCCCACTTGCGTACCTTGTCACAAATGGAGGCTAAATCTAACAGGTATATTTTGTACAGATAGTGATACAGGTGAAGAACAGGGTTGTTGTTGGTTTGCTCCACTATAACTTGCCCCCACGGTGATACCCGGATCTACCCCGCTGACTGAACCACCACGCTGTGTCTGAGTGGCGACTTTTAATTCTTTCTCCGAAAATGCTGTCCTCAACTGGTCGATAATTTCGATATGTTCAGGAGGTAAGTTGCCATCTTTAATATAATTTCTCAAAACATCCTCATTTCGTCCACAGTGCCGGTTGCCTTCAACCCTACATCACCTAGGCACTGCGTCACTACGTTCTTTATTTAAGAAATTCACAAACGCACGACTCATTTTTCTCACAGTTATTGTTTTCCAATGTTAGCACACTTCCAATATGGTGCATATGTGTACTGCAGTATTTTCCTTGCTCCAGTATATGTGTGCACTAGCCTTTTTTTTTATATATATTTCCTTCACGAAATTCCTACTGTCCCTGCTTGGGCGACATTTATAATGCTCTCTGCTGGTCAAACTCAGATGCCAGGGTTCAAATCGAATTTATTTATGTTTATTATATTATTCCCTTTAGTTATTAGATTATTTCATTTATTTATTATTTTATTTCATTTACTTATTATATTGTTTCATTATTTATTATATGGTTTCATTTATTTATGATATTGTTTCATTTATTTGGTCTCTTTCTGTCCCAGTATGGAGTTATGTCCCCACACCACGACAGCCAGAGGCCAACTGTCGATTTAAGTCGTCTTAAGTCCCTTGATAGTGATCGTTGGTTGTGGAACATATTTACGACTGTGTGGGTGGTATTCCTTCTATCTTTCTCTCCTAGTTGATGTGGATTATAAGTGAGCGGTGAGAGTGTAGATTCGCTTGTGTGTGTGTACGATAAATGTGTGAGTGCGAGTATGTGTGTGTGTATGAGTGGATTACCTGGGGTATTACATTTAGAAAATTATCGTATGTTTAAGATAGTATGTATGTAGTAAATATATATCTACGAAGTATGTGACGAAGTACTTACGTACTTACTTCGTTACAATATATAAACGCAGAATTGTGTGAGGGTCCTTCTTGTCTCGAAGTTAACAAACAACTAACTTTGCATGACAGCGATAAAAAACTATCAACCCAAAAATAACTATAGAATCGGATGTTCTGAGGTATTTACTAAACATATCTATTGTACCGTTCACAGGTATATTTAGTACATATAGTCCCATACGTACATACATATTTTCTTATATTATTGTAATGAGCATCACTCATCTCGAACGACAGTTAGAAATAGTACATTACGTAAGCAAATAAAAGAGTAATCTCAAGTAAGAGAGTACAATATAAATCCATAAGAAATATGAAGTGTCGGGTAAAAATAAAGCAACAACTGCTATTAATCATTAGTTGAATGAAATTCAGATATAAGGTCAACAGTGACTGTAATATCGAACAGTTATCTCTCGTTCACTCTCTCTTCTTCTTTCCACTGCCAATCATGTCATTTCTTGAATGATATTGTGGAAACAACGAAAGACACAATAACTTTCGTAAATATTCAATTATACGGAAAGGAGAGATAGAGAGAAAACATATATATATATATATATATATATATATATATATATATATATATATATACCCAGGTTTGCGCTTTCCCTTTCTTACCCTTTCTTTTGTGATTTGATTGTAGTATACTGATAAGTAATATAATAGCTAAATTAAATAATATAACAAATAAATGAAACAATATCATAAATAAATGAAACAATATAATAAATAATGAAACAATATAATAAGTAAATGAAATAAAATAATAAATAAATGAAATAATATAATAAATAAATGAAATAATATAATAAATAAATGAAATAATATAATAAATAAATGAAATAATCTAATAACTAAAGGGAATAATATAATAAACATAAATAAATTCGATTTGAACCCTGGCATCTGAGTTTGACCAGCAGAGAGCATTATAAATGGCGCCCAAGCAGGGACAGTAGGAATTTCGTGAAGGAAATATATATGAAAAAAAGGCTAGTGCACACATATACTGGAGCAAGGAAAATACTGCAGTACACATATGCACCATATTGGAAGTGTACTAACATTGGAAAACAATAACTGTGAGAAAAATGAGTCGTGCGTTTGTGAATTTCTTAAATAAAGAAGAATTGACGCAGTGCCTAGGTGATGTAGGGTTGAAGGCAACCGGCACTGTGGACGAAATGAGGGATGTTTTGAGAAATTATATTAAAGATGGCAACTTACCTCCTGAACATATCGAAATTATCGACCAGTTGAGGACAGCATTTTCGGAGAAAGAATTAAAAGTCGCCACTCAGACACAGCGTGGTGGTTCAGTCAGCGGGGTAGATCCGGGTATCACCGTGGGGGCAAGTTATAGTGGAGCAAACCAACAACAACCCTGTTCTTCACCTGTATCACTATCTGTACAAAATATACCTGTTAGATTTAGCCTCCATTTGTGACAAGGTACGCAAGTGGGGTGTTAAATACGAAGGTTAAATACGAAGAACCACTGTTGTTTCTAGAACGTATCGAAGAGCTAGCGGCCTGCTATGAGATACCTAAACACGCATTACTGAATGCTATGTCCGCATTATTATGTGGAGACGCTTTATCTTGGTACAGGAATAATAGAGACCTTTGGGACTCACACCAAGATTTTGTAGAAGATTTTAAGCTGTTCTTTTTGCCTGCACGTTTCTTTGAAACACTCGAAGACGACATCAGAAAACGAATTCAACGCCCAAATGAGAAATTTGTAGCATTTTTCACTGCAATACAATACATGATGCGTTGGACCTCGGTGTCACAAAGCCAACAGCTCGAACGGATATTTCGGAATAGTCGTACTGAATACCGAATGTACATTAAAAGACGAGAATTCAGTGTACTTAGAGAGTTGATTATTTTAGCACAAGAGTACGAATCCATTCGACCAGAAGATGGTATGAATAGAAGAACTTTTAACCGCATACAAACGGTGCTTGGCCCTCAGAATGAAGAGACCGTGTGTTTTCGATGTGGGGAACGTGGCCAAAACCGGTCTAGCTGCACCAATCGATTGGTGGGATTGTGGTAATCGGAGTGTTAGAACTGTTGACTGTTGTCGAAGAAGTACGGGAAACGGTTTAAGAGATCCTGCAGCGAAGGGTGTGGAAAGTCTTCATAACCCTTCATAATTAAAATTAAATATGGGAAATATGGCCGCCTAGCAACAAATATTATGATCAGTCAAACAAGGTACATTGCTACTGTAGATACTGGAGCCACTCATTCTTGCATTGAACTCAACGTAGTACATAATTTAAATCTTCATATCCAGGACTCCACAATTAAAACCCTCAAATTGGCTGATTCGTCGATGATACGAGTTGAAGGTTGCGTTAATAGTTGGGTTACTCTTAATGGAATAGTATTTCAACACAGTTTCTTAGTTCTCCGAACAAGCCTAGAATAAATAATTCTTGGAATGGATTTTCTGCAACGAACCAACGCTACAATACAAATCCAACCTAAAGATCGAATTACTGAAACCGAGAAAAATACGTCCACTGCGACGCAGCCAGGATGCGCAACAATCAACCACAACATTTGGATGATATCGTAGTGATGGGACGTACATTGGAAGAACATCTGGCCAATCTCAAGACGGTATTCGATCGGCTGATCGAAGCCAAGTCGAGGATAAATCCGGACAAATGTTCATTTGTAAAGAAAGAAATAAACTATTTGGGACATGTAGTCAGACAGCACGGTGTGCATACTGATCCAGAAAAGGTATGTGCAATCATGAATATACAGCCACCCATAACACTTACTGAACTGAGGTCCTTCCTGAACACGGCTGCGTGGTACCGTCGCTTCTTTCCAGACTTCTCAACACTAGTAAGCCCATTGAACAAATTGCTACAAGAGAACAATAAATGGAAATGGGCAGATGAAGAGCAGATAGCATTCGACTCATTAAACATAAACTTTCGGAAGCACCTGCACTCACATGACCAGATTTCGAGCGTTCGTTTATACTACAGACGGATGCAAGTGATGTTTGTTTAGGAGTGGTCCTTCTACAAGAGTTCGACGATAGCGAAAAGGTAATAGCGTATGCTAGCCGTACTCTAATGCCAGCAGAGCGAAACTACACATTTACAGAAAAAGAATGCCTAGCAATAGTATGGGGCACTCGGAAGATGAAGCACTATTTAGAAGGTTATCACTTTGTCATTGTTACCGATCATCAATCATTAAAATGTCTCATCTGTATCGAATCTCCATCGGGGTGAATTGCTCACTGGGCCCTAGAAATGATGCAATATGATTACGAGGTAAGGTACCGAAAAGGAAAATTTAATGTTATTGCCGATTGCCTTTCTCGCTCACCATTGACCAACATTGAAAATTGCCATGGTGTTCTCCAATCTCTTCAACAAACTACCGAAGTTTCACACTATAAGTGGTATTTGTCCAAAGTGGAAATGGTCACACGAAGACCTCAAGATCTACCAGACTACCGAATAGACGATAACGGTAATTTATGCCGACATATTTACGATGCAAGCGCCTATAATGACGTGGATCCTGTTCCTTGGAAACTGGTAGTGCCAAAATCGGAACGGATTAGTGTTTTGAGAGAGTGTCATGATGATATCACAGCCGGACACCTAGGAATAGCCAAAACAACAGCAAGAGTAGCCAAACTGTACTACTGGCCAGGTATTTTCCGAGACGTAGCGAAGTATGTAAGACGATGCGAAACATTTCAAAAATTTAAAGCATCCCAAGAGGCCCCTGCGGGGTAAATGAGAACGACTCTAACATCACGGCCTTGGTCGATATTATCAGCAGACTTTGTAGGTCCACTCCCACGATCCATGCTCAGAAATACCACGTTGATCGTCTTCCATGACAAATTTAGTTAATGGTCAGAATTCGTAGCTACGAGAAAAGCTACCACTAAAACGTTCATAAAGGCCTTTAGGGAACAAATTTTAGCTCGATATGGAGTTCCTGATATGCTCATAACTGACAACGGTGCTCAATTTACCAGTCGGGAATGCAAGAAATACTTCGAGACTCTTGGCGTCAAACAGCAATTTACTGCCCCAACTCTTCCAACGCAAGTGGGATGAGAGCTTACCAGAGTTAACATTGGCAATAAATTCCAGTAAGCAGAGTTCAACAGGATACAGCCCAGCATTCCTAACACAAGGGCGAGGACTACGTCTACCAAACACATTATTCAGTAGGAGAATACATGAAAACATTACAGAGCGATATAGCAACCCTAAAGCAAAGGCAAACCAGTTGAAAGAAATCCTCGAACTTGTGCGAGGGAATCTCGTAACAGCTTCGAATCAACAGGCTAAACACTATAATTTGAGACATTATGCTTGGTCGCCACGGAAAGGCAATCTAGTTCTACTTCGCCAACACCATTTGTCAAAAGCGGTCCAGCATTTTGCAGCAAAACTTGCACCAAAATTTGATGGTCCCTTCTTCCGATCTTGTGTCCCCTTGCTCACTTGAAAGACTTAAAACCATACCACCACTAACAATAAATAACAGCAAATAAACAACAATAAATACACCTCACTACACTAAGACAGCAAATCTAACACGGTGACAGCGTCTGTGAGAGAATATTTGATTGTATTTACCCTTCCAATTCTTGTGGTAGAATCTACAACTCGCCTACGTGGCATCGACATGACACAATTTTATTCGTCTCAACACAACTATAATAATACGAATTATAATGACCGTTTAGTAAAATTTAGGAGCATAATGAATGCAGCCCGTGACTATGAGGAAGTACAGTACGACCAACTCAGGAAGAAAAATCCATCTGAAGAGCCAACTCTCGTTCCAAAGAGAGCCAAAGTAATAATAACATCTGATGTTACCGACTTACCCAAATTGTATATTAAAGACATTGTTAGCGCATGAAGAAATACAAAACAGAAGCAAGACAATACTTCAGATCATAAAATTGTAGCCTCAGATAGACTTGCTAAACTAGTCACAGATCTGGGAATCGACAAGGAGTTTGACAATTACAATAAACCCGGTGTTCGTACACGATTCCACATGGAGACAGCTGAAGATATGGCCCAGATATATATCCGACGCTCTTTGGTTATTTGGCTGTTCCTGGGAGAACAAAAGCTTTTCTATCCAAAACCAAGGACTGATACCGCTAGTATCTAGTATTACTTTCTTTAATTTTGTATTTAATTATTATTATTATTTTTGTCTTTTTTTTTGAAGAAGGGGGGAGATGTAACGAAGTAAGTACGGAAGTACTTCGTCACATACTTCGTAGATATATATTTACTACATACATACTATCTTAAACATACGATAATTTTCTAAATGTAATACCCCAGGTAATCCACTCATACACACACACATACTCGCACTCACACATTTATCGTACACACACACATGAGAAACTACACTCTCACCGCTCAATTATAATCCACATCAACTAGGAGAGAAAGATAGAAGGAATACCACCCACACAGTCGTAAATATGTTCCACAACCAACGATCACTATCAAGGGACTTAAGACGACTTAAATCGACAGTTGGCCTCTGGCTGTCGTGGTGTGGGGACATAACTCCATACTGGGACAGAAAGAGACCAACTCCACACATATGACTGTGTCTCAAAGTGTTGATTCGGTACCAATCGGTGCAGGCGACAACGCATGTATCGTAGTGAACAGGGCACCTACTGCCTGGTAACTGCCATATCACCCAGGCGTTAGTACTAATACTAACTAACCACTCACACCATCATCTTCAATAAAACTCACGAGCCGAGGTTATGTGAGAGTCAGGAGAAGAAGAATTGGGCAGAGAGGGTCTAGCGGTTCGAAGTGCCAGTAATCGTGGAGCGCAAACCTGGGGTAATCAACCCTTTCTTTTGTGATTTGATTGTAGTATACTGATAAGTAATATAATAGCTAAATTAAATAATATAACAAATAAATGAAACAATATCATAAATAAATGAAACCATATAATAAATAATGAAACAATATAATAAGTAAATGAAATAAAATAATAAATAAATGAAATAATATAATAAATAAATGAAATAATCTAATAACTAAAGGGAAAAATATAATAAACATAAATAAATTCGATTTGAACCCTGGCATCTGAGTTTGACCAGCAGAGAGCATTATAAATGGCGCCCAAGCAGGGACAGTAGGAATTTCGTGAAGGAAATATATATAAAAAAAAAAGGCTAGTGCACACATATACTGGAGCAAGGAAAATACTGCAGTACACATATGCACCATATTGGAAGTGTGCTAACATTGGAAAACAATAACTGTGAGAAAAATGAGTCGTGCGTTTGTGAATTTCTTAAATAAAGAACGTAGTGACGCAGTGCCTAGGTGATGTAGGGTTGAAGGCAACCGGCACTGTGGACGAAATGAGGGATGTTTTGAGAAATTATATTAAAGATGGCAACTTACCTCCTGAACATATCGAAATTATCGACCAGTTGAGGACAGCATTTTCGGAGAAAGAATTAAAAGTCGCCACTCAGACACAGCGTGGTGGTTCAGTCAGCGGGGTAGATCCGGGTATCACCGTGGGGGCAAGTTATAGTGGAGCAAACCAACAACAACCCTGTTCTTCACCTGTATCACTATCTGTACAAAATATACCTGTTAGATTTAGCCTCCATTTGTGACAAGGTATGCAAGTGGGGTGTTAAATACGAAGGTTAAATACGAAGAACCACTGTTGTTTCTAGAACGTATCGAAGAGCTAGCGGCCTGCTATGATACCTAAACACGCATTACTGAATGCTATGTCCGCATTATTATGTGGAGACGCTATATCTTGGTACAGGAATAATAGAGACCTTTGGGACTCATACCAAGATTTTGTAGAAGATTTTAAGCTGTTCTTTTTGCCTGCACGTTTCTTTGAAACACTCGAAGACGACATCAGAAAACGAATTCAACGCCCAAATGAGAAATTTGTAGCATTTTTCACTGCAATACAATACATGATGCGTTGGACCTCGGTGTCACAAAGCCAACAGCTCGAACGGATATTTCGGAATAGTCGTACTGAATACCGAATGTACATTAAAAGACGAGAATTCAGTGTACTTAGAGAGTTGATTATTTTAGCACAAGAGTACGAATCCATTCGACCAGAAGAAGGTATGAATAGAAGAACTTTTAACCGCATACAAACGGTGCTTGGCCCTCAGAATGAAGAGACCGTGTGTTTTCGATGTGGGGAACGTGGCCAAAACCGGTCTAGCTGCACCAATCGACAAATTCTGTTTTGTTGGGATTGTGGTAATCGGAGTGTTAGAACTGTTGACTGTTGTCGAAGAAGTACGGGAAACGGTTTAAGAGATCCTGCAGCGAAGGGTGTGGAAAGTCTTCATAACCCTTCATAATTAAAATTAAATATGGGAAATATGGCCGCCTAGCAACAAATATTATGATCAGTAAAACAAGGTACGTTGCTACTGTAGATACTGGAGCCACTCATTCTTGCATTGAACTCAACATAGTACATAATTTAAATGTCACAAGTGTTCTGCCGTTCGGAACCGGCTAAAATAAGTAGGTCCCTTCCTAAAGGTCCTTCCAGGTCCAAAATTTAAGACGCACAACAGTAATGGAAGAGAAGCTCGGCCAATGAGCCCTTTGGGGCTTTATGTGCCACGTCTTTATTTTTTATTTATCACCCTCAAATTGGTTGATTCGTCGATGATACGAGTTGAAGGTTGCGTTAATAGTTAGGTTACTCTTAATGGAATAGTATTTCAACACAGTTTCTTAGTTCTCCGAACAAGCCTAGACCCAATAATTCTTGGAATGGATTTTCTGCAACGAACCGGCGCTACAATACAAATCCAACCTAAAGATCGAATTACTGAAACCGAGAAAAATACGTCCACTGCGACGCAGCCAGGATGCGCAACAATCAACCACAACATTTGGATGATATCGTAGTGATGGGACGTACATTGGAAGAACATCTGGCCAATCTCAAGACGGTATTCGATCGGCTGATCGAAGCCAAGTCGAGGATAAATCCGGACAAATGTTCATTTGTAAAGAAAGAAATAAACTATTTGGGACATGTAGTCAGTCAGCACGGTGTGCATACTGATCCAGAAAAGGTATGTGCAATCATGAATATACAGCCACCCATAACACTTACTGAACTGAGGTCCTTCCTGAACACGGCTGCGTGGTACCGTCGCTTCTTTCCAGACTTCTCAACACTAGTAAGCCCATTGAACAAATTGCTACAAGAGAACAATAAATGGAAATGGGCAGATGAAGAGCAGATAGCATTCGACTCATTACACATAAACTTTCGGAAGCACCAGCACTCACATGTCCAGATTTCGAGCGTTCGTTTATACTTCAGACGGATGCAAGTGATGTTTGTTTAGGAGTGGTCCTTCTACAAGAGTTCGACGATAGCGAAAAGGTAATAGCGTATGCTAGCCGTACTCTAATGCCAGCAGAGCGAAACTACACGTTTACAGAAAAAAAATGCCTAGGAATAGTATGGGTCATTCGAAAGATGAAGCACTATTTAGAAGGTTATCACTTTGTCATTGTTACCGATCATCAATCATTAAAATGGCTCAACTCTATCGAATCTCCATCGGGGCGAATTGCTCACTGGGCCCTAGAAATGATGCAATATGATTACGAGGTAAGGTACCGAAAAGGAAAATTTAATGTTATTGCCGATTGCCTTTCTCGCTCACCATTGACCAACATTGAAAATTGCCATGGTGTTCTCCAATCTCTTCAACAAACTACCGAAGTTTCACACTATAAGTGGTATTTGTCCAAAGTGGAAATGGTCACACGAAGACCTCAAGATCTACCAGACTACCGAATAGACAATAACGGTAATTTATGCCGACATATTTACGATGCAAGCGCCTATAATGACGTGGATCCTCTTCCTTGGAAACTGGTAGTGCCAAAATCGGAACGGATTAGTGTTTTGAGAGAGTGTCATGATGATATCACAGCCGGACACCTAGGAATAGCCAAAACAACAGCAAGAGTAGCCAAACTGTACTACTGGCCAGGTATTTTCCGAGACGTAGCGAAGTACGTAAGACGATGCGAAACATGTCAAAAATTTAAAGCATCCCAAGAGGCCCTGCGGGGAAAATGAGAACGACTCTAACATCACGGCCTTGGTCGATAGTATCAGCAGACTTTGTAGGTCCACTCCCACGATCCATGCTCGGAAATACCACGTTGATCGTCTTCCATGACAAATTTAGTAAATGGTCAGAATTCGTAGCTACGAGAAAAGCTACCACTGAAACGTTCATAAAGGCCTTTAGGGAACAAATTTTAGCTCGATATGGAGTTCCTGATATGCTCATAACTGACAACGGTGCTCAAGTTACCAGTCGGGAATGCAAGAAATACTTCGAGACTCTTGGCGTCAAACAGCAATTTACTGCCCCAGCAGTACAGTAAATTACCCAAATTGTATATTGACGACATTGTTAGCGCATGAAGAAATACAAAACAGAAGGAAGACAATACTACAGATCATAAAATTGTAGCCTCAGATAGACTTGCTAAACTAGTCACAGATCTGGGAATCGACAAGGAGTTTGACAATTACAATAATGTAATTAAAGATATATTGTCCCAGATAAGCGCTGTTAAACCCGGTGTTCGTACACGATTCCAAATGGAGACAGCTGAAGATATGGCCCATATATATATCCGACGCTCTTTGGTTATTTGGTTGTTCGTGGGAGAACAAAAGCTTTTCTTTCCAAAACCAAGGACTGATACCGCTAGTATCTAGTATTACTTTCTTTAATTTTGTATTTAATTATTATTATTATTACTTGTCTTTTTTTTTAAGAAGGGGGGAGATGTAACGAAGTAAGTACGGAAGTACTTCGTCACATACTTCGTAGATATATATTTACTACATACATACTATCTTAAACATACGATAATTTTCTAAATGTAATACCCCAGGTAATCCACTCATACACACACACACATACTCGCACTCACACATTTATCGTACACACACACATGCGAATCTACACTCTCACCGCTCACTTATAATCCACATCAACTAGGAGAGAAAGATAGAAGGAATACCACCCACACAGTCGTAAATATGTTTCACAACCAACGATCACTATCAAGGGACTTAAGACGACTTAAATCGACAGTTGGCCTCTGGCTGTCGTGGTGTGGGGACATAACTCCATACTGGGACAGAAAGAGACCAACTCCACACATATGACTGTGTCGCAGAGTGTCGATTCGGTACCAATCGGTGCAGGCGACAAGGCATGTGTCGTAGTCCACAGGGCACCTACTGGTTGGTAGCCGCCATAGGACCCAGGCGTTAGTACTAATACTAACTAACCACTCACACCATCATCTTCAATAAAACTCACGAGCCGAGGTTATGTGAGAGTCAGGAGAAGAAGAATTGGACAGAGAGGGTCTAGCGGTTCGAAGTGCCAGTAATCGTGGAGCGCAAACCTGGGGTAATCAACCCTTTCTTTTGTGATTTGATTGTAGTATACTGATAAGTAATATAATAGCTAAATTAAATAATATAACAAATAAATGAAACAATATCATAAATAAATGAAACAATATAATAAATAATGAAACAATATAATAAGTAAATGAAATAAAATAATAAATAAATGAAATAATATAATAAATAAATGAAATAATCTAATAACTAAAGGGAATAATATAATAAACATAAATAAATTCGATTTGAACCCTGGCATCTGAGTTTGACCAGCAGAGACCATTATAAATGGCGTCCAAGCAGGGACAGTAGGAATTTCGTGAAGGAAATATATATAAAAAAAAAAGGCTAGTGCACACATATACTGGAGCAAGGAAAATACTGCAGTACACATATGCACCATATTGGCACTGTGGACGAAATGAGGGATGTTTTAAGAAATTATATTAAAGATGGCAACTTACCTCCTGAACATATCGAAATTATCGACCAGTTGAGGACAGCATTTTCGGAGAAAGAATTAAAAGTCGCCACTCAGACACAGCGTGGTGGTTCAGTCAGCGAGGTAGATCCGGGTATCACCGTGGGGGCAAGTGATAGTGGAGCAAACCAACAACAACCCTGTTCTTCACCTGTATCACTATCTGTACAAAATATACCTGTTAGATTTAGCCTCCATTTGTGACAAGGTACGCAAGTGGGGTGTTAAATACGAAGGTTAAATACGAAGAACCACTGTTGTTTCTTGAACGTATCGAAGAGCTAGCGGCCTGCTATGAGATACCTAAACACGCATTGCTGAATGCTATGTCCGAATTCTTACGTGGAGACGCTTTATCTTGGTACAGGAATAATAGAGACCTTTGGGACTCATACCAAGATTTTGTAGAAAATTTTAAGCTGTTCTTTTTGCCTGCACGTTTCTTTGAAACGGTCCAGCATTTTGCAGCAAAACTTGCACCAAAATTTGATGGTCCCTCCTTCCGAACTTGTGTCCCCTTGCTCACTTGAAAGACTTAAAACCATACACCACTAACAATAAATAACAGCAAATAAACAACAATAAATACACCTCACTACACTAAGTCAGCAAATCTAACACGGTGACAGCGTCTGTGAGAGAATATTTGATTGTATTTACCCTTCCAATTCTTGTGGTAGAATCTACAACTCGCCTACGTGGCATCGACATGACACAATTTTATTCGTCTCAACGCAACTATAATAATACGAATTATAATGACCGTTTAGTAAAAGTACGACCAACTCAGGAAGAAAAATCCATCTGAAGAGCCAACTCTCGTTCCAAAGAGAGCCAAAGTAATAATAACATCTGATGTTACCGACTTACCCAAATTGTATATTGAAGACATTGTTAGCGCATGAAGAAATACAAAACAGAAGGAAGACAATACTTCAGATCATAAAATTGTAGCCTCAGATAGACTTGCTAAACTAGTCACAGATCTGGGAATCGACAAGGAGTTTGACAATTACAATAATGTAATTAAAGATATATTGTCCCAGATAAGCGCTGTTAAACCCGGTGTTCGTACACGATTCCAAATGGAGACAGCTGAAGATATGGCCCAGATATATATCCGACGCTCTTTGGTTATTTGGTTGTTCCTGGGAGAACAAAAGCTTTTCTTTCCAAAAACAAGGACTGATACCGCTAGTATCTAGTATTACTTTCTTTAATGTTGTATTTAATTATTATTATTATTATTTATGTCTTTTTGTTTTTTTTGAAGAAGGGGGGAGATGTAACGAAGTAAGTACGGAAGTACTTCGTCACATACTTCGTAGATATATATTTACTACATACATACTATCTTAAACATACGATAATTTTCTAAATGTAATACCCCAGGTAATCCACTCATACACACACACATACTCGCACTCACACATTTATCGTACACACACACATGCGAATCTACACTCTCACCGCTCACTTATAATCACATCAACTAGGAGAGAAAGATAGAAAGAATACCACCTCACAGTCGTAAATATACCAACGATCACTATCAAGGGACTTAAGACGACTTAAATCGACAGTTGGCCTCTGGCTGTCGTGGTGTGGGGACATAACTCCATACTGGGACAGAAAGAGACCAACTCCACACATATGACTGTGTCTCAAAGTGTTGATTCGGTACCAATCGGTGCAGGCGACAACGCATGTATCGTAGTGAACAGGGCACCTACTGCCTGGTAACTGCCATAGCACCCAGGCGTTAGTACTAATACTAACTAACCACTCACACCATCATCTTCAATAAAACTCACGAGCCGAGGTTATGTGAGAGTCAGGAGAAGAAGAATTGGGCAGAGAGAGTCTAGCGGTTCGAAGTGCCAGTAATCGTGGAGCGCAAACCTGGGGTAATCAACCCTTTCTTTTGTGATTTGATTGTAGTATACTGATAAGTAATATAATAGCTAAATTAAATAATATAACAAATAAATGAAACAATATAATAAATAAATGAAACAATACAATAAATAAATGAAATTGAATAATAAATACATGAAATAATATAATAAATAAATGAAATATTCTAGTAATTAAAGGGAATAATATAATAAAATAAATAAATTCGATCTGACCAGCATAGAGCATTATAATATTTAAAGAAAATAAATGAATTTATTAAATATTAAATAAGTGAAATTATTAAATTAAAGACAAGTCGTTAATTTACAAACACAACATATAACCTTTAGCTTGTTCTTTAAGTACAATAGATAATTGGCGCCTCTATGTGCATGCCATATTTTTTTCCTTGCCTTTTTAGATATAATAATCATTCCAATTCTGTCTTGAAATTACATATACAGCCCGATTCTGAATAAGAATTCCACGGGAATTTTTCCCCTTTTCCCTATTCTTGTATTCTGAATATAAATTCCCCGGGAGTTTTTGCCTTTTGCCTTTCCTCCAATTCTAAACGAAAAAATAGGCATTATTAATGTAAATAAAAGGAGAAATGTGATGACGTTTATTGAAAATTATTCCGCCAAAAATCTGCAAGGGAGTTGGATGCAAAAATATAAGTAATCAATTTTTTTCGTTCAAAATGGAATAAATTTTGTTATTTATTATTATTACAAATATAATTATGGCATTCTTACTTTTAGGTAAAAAAAAACAAATAAATTTCAATTTGAAATTCTACTGAACATGATGCAATCGCACCCGGACATTGCAAGCGGTTTCTACAAATACCCTACAGTATTTTTCAAACCTTTGAAAATGAATATTTAATATAATAAACACATATAAAAGTAACTTCTTATAATTACAATGTTTCCGGCAGTCCAAGCAGATTTGCCGCGTCGCGTAACCGCCTCCTTGCAATCCTTTGTTGTTGCTTCTCTCGCTCCTGCTCCTCTGCTAGCAATCTAAATGCAACGCTATACATAATTTTTTTATTGTCTGTGCACAATTATATTGTTTTTATATTGATTGATTTAGATTTATTGTTAAAGTGTCAGAAATTAATTGCACTTCTTGTTCAAAACTAAACACAATAAGTAAAACAACTGTCTTCGAAAATTCGAAATTCTGTTTCCCTTTTTATTCTGTTCCCTGATTGTTTAGAATAGGAGGAATTTATTCTCGGGAAAGATCAATTTCCCGAGGAAAAATACCCCGAGAATATTCAGAATCGGGCTGATATTTTGAATAAAAGGTAAAGCAACAGAAACCAACAAAACCAATAACTACAAGTATTATAACTATAGATTTGTGTGCTTATTAGCATCTTAGAATTATCTTATTATCATAACTGAATTATTGTAAAAACTAAATTTTAAATATAAATAAACTACTTGTATTAAAAGCAAAACAAACGAAAAGGCCATGAACAATTTTTAATAAAATTTTTACACAAATTTAATTTCTAATAAGATAATTGAGAAATAAAAAATTGTAGTTCAAATAAATAAAAGACATTTTGTGATCAAATTGAAAATAGAGAGTGCAATAGCAGTGGACGTGAAGAAACTAGTTGTCCGCAAGTAAAAACAAAAAAAGAAACCAAATAGAAAAGCGTTTACAATTTTTTGGTAATTTCTCTCTATGTGATTTGAATTTGGTTTGAATTTGATTATACAATATTTGTAAAAATTTACGTCGAAATTAAAATTAATGGTA
Source organism: Megamerina dolium (assembly GCA_963854835.1). Taxonomy (NCBI): domain Eukaryota; kingdom Metazoa; phylum Arthropoda; class Insecta; order Diptera; family Megamerinidae; genus Megamerina; species Megamerina dolium. The sequence goes on from OY978530.1 coordinate 40,914,507, forward strand.
ATGCACTTTCACACCCATACTCGTATGTATAATATAAAATTTGATGGTCTTTTGATGGCAATGAAAGAAAGATGAATTTATGCATAAAATAATTAGAAATTGTAGTCCAGTGAAAACGTAAAACTGCTTATTAAAAATCAGAAATAGCTATCTTTGTCCGTTGATCCATCGTCCATCGATCAACTCACACCCATACAGAGCAATCATAGGGACGTAATACCGGAACTGAGCTGAGTTGAAATACATGAATTTGTGTGAAGTGATATTCAATCGCTCAATGCAGCATACAACAGATGGCCACCTGTACGTCGTGTGCATTTTATCCAGAAATAATTGGCCTATTTTGATCCGCGACTCGCCAGAATATTTTGGCGAATATTTTGAGGCTGCATTCGCCTCCTGTATCAGGTGGATGTAAGAAACTTTGGCATCACTGTCGGCGACTCGACAGAAATGGATTCGCCAAATACGCCAAGAAAAAGCAAATAGAATTTGCATGTGACAACTTCTGAATTTTCAATAAACTCATATTATGTTGTTTATTTTTTTATGTTATTACAAGATTGTTTCCAATATGCAAAAAGCAATAAACAATCTACAGAAAAAAAAAAAAAACAAGTGTGTAACAAAGGAATGAACAATCAACAGAAGAAAAAACAAAACAAGTGTATATCAAAAGTGCAACAAAGGAATAAATAGCAAAAATTTTTAATCGGATTAACGGTCTTACATTTTCCTTTCGAATGATATAAAAACCATTAAAAACACGTAAAGATCCATAAATGGGTGTGTGTAAAGACGTTGCCAAAGGAAACACTGTTGGTTGCGAAGCCGAATAGTTATTTCTTCTTGGTTTTTATACATCTTTTAAATAAATTACTAGATTTAAGGGGGAATAGGGTTAGTTCGAGTAAAAAAAAGGCACATTTTTGTGATTTTTTATGAAACAGTTAAAATCTATTTATTAAAACCATTATAGTATGGCCTTCGAAGAATATTGACCAAAATTTTCATGGAGAAATATTAAAAAATACGGCAATGGCACCAATTATTTTGGAGCGTCTCGGAAAAAAGTTGAATTGCGGTGTCCCTCATAAATCGATGCTGGATCATCTGAAATCAAAAAATCAAAATTATATCGTTAGATAATCGCTTTGCCCAGGTAACGCTGGGGAGTTTTTGGAAATTTCAATTTCTCACTTTTTGGGAACACTTTGAGGAAAAAAACAAATCTCCAAATTTTGTTGAAATATCTCCACATTTGTTCAAGAATGAGCTAGGTGACAGATATATTGACATCTTTAAACCAACAAAAAGAATTGGTGAAAGAGAATATACAAATGTTCTTACGTTTTTATTCTGTGAACTTTTAATTCTATTTGAATCAACCTTGTTCAATCACTGGATTCAATTAATAATAATTGCAACACTTATTTTATACACTTATTTTATTTATATATAGCAACAATTCATTTAATCAACTCGATTTACAATCAATTATTTACAATAACTTTTTAATGTCCTTTCAACTTTTGGCTCTGATACTGTATCAATGTTGATTTCATTTGTCAGCAACTGGCCCTATTTATACTCTGTGGCAACACTCCAGAATCTTCCTTAATCGTGGTGGAGATTCTTCTCTCTCTTTCTCGTTGGCTTGTTCTGATTATCACCTATATCTTTTTGTTGGCATTCGTTTCGATGCTGCCAATATTCGTGTCACTTACAATAGTGTCATTCACAATAGTCATGAGTAAGCGATACTAGTCGATACTCGTTACACTGCCCACCTCGTAACCTTGTTCGTCCCGAACAAGTTTTTATACTTCCCCTCGATATGGCGCAAGTCGCTCCAAGTGCACTACTTTAAACTTTGCTCTTTTATATACACTACGTCATTTATCTTTGCTATAATCTCATATGGTTCTTCCCAATGAGTCTGTAGCTTAGGGGACAGGCCTTTCTTTCGTTGTGGATTATGAAGCATTACAAGCTCTCCTTCATATAACCCTTTTGAATTTGCTTTCAAGTCATACCTGGCCTTCATCTCTTCGCTTATCATCTGCGACCGCTCTCTGATGAACTGATGTACTTCATCCAACTGTTCCCGCTGTTCGCTAGTGTAGTCACCTTCGGTTGATCTCGTTGGTGTTGCGAGTCCAAATTTTAAATCAGCTGGCAGTCTTAACTCGTTTCCAAAAATTACCATTGCTGGTGTAGTAGCCGTCGTATGATGTTGTGCGCATCGATATACCATGAGGAACATTGGTATATGTACATCCCAGTCTCTTTGGTGTTTATCTACGACTTTTCTTAAATACTGCTCAAGGTAAGGTTAAATCGTTCTACCATGCCATCCGATTGTAGATGAAAAGGTGTTGTACGAGTTTTGGTTATACAGAACATACGGCACATCTCTTGGAATACAACTGATTCAAAATTTCGACCTTGGTGTGAGTGTATATATATATATATTTTAGGGATTAGCCGAATCAGACCACTTATATGGGTCCCTTTTCGTCCCTCAAATCATGTGTTAATTATTTGTTCGGTTGCAGAATTCTTCTACTTCCTTCCTCATAATAACATCACGCGTTATTTCAAGCATGTCTTTGTGGGGTATGTTCCACATTTCGAGTTCATCAATAAATTGGCGACCCAGTGTGGACATCCTCCTGCTTGCCAATGCAGGACACTGGCACACTATGTGCGCCGCTGTCTCTGCCTCTTCCAATGTCGACAATGTGCTCCTTGTTTTTCACCCGAGAACAATGTTTACATTCCATTTTGCAAAGACGACGAGATAGAGCATCCACGTTGCCGTGATGTCCTCCTTTACAAAGCTCGATAGTAAAATCATAACTTTGCAGCCTTTCAATCCAGCGCACCAATTGTCCATTCCATAGCCACATTCATCTGTGCCCAAATCACCGCTTCTGATTTTGCTGGGACCTCTTGGCGTTGACATGCCAGTATTCGTTTGATGTTTCCACTACGCTTGTAACCAATATTCAATGGCAACTCGTCATTTGCATAGCGTAGTATCCGTTGAATTAAATCTAATGTAAATCCTTTGTCACTCATAAAATCAACACAAATTAGTTCATGTTCCCACGTGCAATTTCTAATAGATACTTGTTTTTTTATCTTACCCAGAGTTTAAGCATCCTCACCCGTTGCTGTAAGCATTTTAATCCCATTAAAGGCTCAAACCTCTTTACCAAATTTTTCTTGATTATAGAATGTGATGCACCAGTATCCAGAGTTAACATGAATTCCATATTGTCCAGTTTTCCATCAATAATCAAGCTGCTTGGCACACGCTGTAATTGTGAAATGTGAATGAATCAGTTCACGCCCCACTGAACTGACTCGATTTAGTTTAACGATGGCTTTGTGTTAGTTCAGCGATCGCTGTCCACCTTATTCTCCTTTTTTTTTGTCTTCCTGGAGAATTCGATCTTGATCGCTTTCATCGTAGGCGGCAGTCACGCTCCATGTGTCCTTCTTTGTCGCAAATAAAGCACTTACCAGTAAATTTATTTTCACGTCGACCTGTTGTTCAGGCTGCACCACGGACTTGAATACCTGACACACTGCTTCAACCAGATCTGATGTTTCTGCCTCCAGTTGGCGTACACGTGGCACTGGTCGACATATTAAACTGGCGGCTACGTCAAGGAACTACTAATTGTTTCCGCATATGTACTCCTTGGTGACATGACTAGGGCACACTTAGTCTCTCCGTTGCGTATACCATCTATAAATGCCTCTACTTTTATTTTCCCGACGAATTCTTCTGAATTACCAGAGAACGCAAGATGACATAAGCGCTCAATGTCGGAAGCGAAATCCTGAAGGCTCTCATTACTACGTTACACACGCGATCTTATCTCCACTCTATGTAATTCTTGTATTCATTTCCATATTTCCGCTAGAGTGTGTCCATCAGTGATTGGTAGCTACCACGATCTTTCTCTGGAACCATCTGTAACACCTCAGAAGCATTACCTTTTAATGCGACTATTAAAACAGCAGTCTTGTCACTATCGTCCCATTGATTCCTGGAAGCTGTTATCCGAACTGAAGCCTGAAGATGTTGAATGGTGTGGCTCCATCAAATATTGGTGGCTTTAGTTTTATTGTACTTGAATCTCTAATCACTGATACGGCTGGTCCATTTATTTTTAGTTGGTTGAGATCGTGCTGTAATTTTTCGAACTTCAGACCTGTGACCTTATTATTAATGGCTCCGGAAATTTCCTGAAATCTAATCTCAATTCCTTTTTGTAGATTTTCGATGACGTGTTCTTGGCGAGCCAAATGTTCTTGAATTTCCACACGCAATTAACTAATAACGCCCTCTTGGCGAGAAGAACTTTCTTGAGTTTCCATACGCAATTCACTACTAACGCCCTTTTGGCGGGACGAACTTTCTTGTAGCTGTTGAATCATGCTTTTCATGAAATCCATAAGTTGATCACTCGAATCTATCTTGCTCTCTTCCTCGGCGTGCACGACTGCATGCGGCTTCCTCAAAGAACTCATGTTCTTCTATATTAATACCCTTAGCCTCCATGGTTTGCCTTTGCCTCACCATCAGTTCTGCTTTTGTACGATAGATTCATCTCTGACAACTGTTTTTTCAGTTGGTCCACTTTTAGTTTGTCAATTTTCACCATCTTTACAGAATCCCACTTCTGACACCAATAGTTACGCTTTTATTTTGTAAACGTTTAATTCTGTTTGAATTAACCTTGTTCGATCACTGAACTCTGTTAATAATAATTGCAACATTTATTTTGTAGAATTATACACAGCAACAATATATTTAATCAACTCCATTTAAAATCAACTATTTACAATAACACTTTAATATACTTGCAACTTTTGCGTCTGATACTGCACCAATGTTTGCGCAATCACTTTCGGGATTCAATTGATTGATTTGTCAACAACTGGCCCTATTTATACTCTGTGGCAACACTCCAGAATCTTCCTTTATCGAGATTCTTCTCTTTCTTTCCCGCTGGCTTATTCTGGTTATCGCCTATTTCTTCTTGATGACATTCGTTTCGATACTGCCAATATTCGTGTCACTCACAATAGTGTCATTCACAAAAGTGATGAGTAGCCAATCATCGGTACTCATTACAATATATACCACCAGCGTTGCTAAGTAACTTGAGGGAAATTATATGCAAGTAAAAGGGAAATTATATGCAAGTAAAAGGGAAATTATAAGCGAGTTGGTGTCCTTTTGCAACACGCTTACAAAAGAATCCAGCTATACTTAGGACACATATCAATACATTTCTATAAGCTGTATGTACGAAGGCTGCTATTTTTATTTCGGGATCTGGCAACACTAATGTCAGTAACTAAAATGTGGTAACGCCATAATAAAGTTTGACAATTTTTAGCAGAAACGTGCTCACTTGTTGATGTACAAGTGCTATTTGTTTTGTTTACAGTGAGTTAAGAAAATCAATTTGGCCAAAAATGGAAATTTCAAGAGAAGGTTTTCGTTGGATAATTTTTTATAACTTTCGACGTGGATTATCTCAACAACAATGTGTCGATGAACTCAGTTCTTTGTATGGCGATAAAGCACTATCAAAAACCACAGTATATCGCTGGTATTGTGAATTCAGTCGTGGTCGTAGTTTGGTCGCCGACGAATTCCGTGAAGGTCGTCCAAAATCAGTTGTTGTGCTACAAAACATACAAGGTGCGACAACTATGTATTAAGACTCGAACCATATCTCAGCATCCAAGCGCGCCATCTATGTGTGAGCACATGCGTTTTGAAGCTTCAACCTTCCTCTACTAACTGTCAAAATTTCATGGCATTTAGTTGACATTTAATGTTTATTGACATTCATTTTACAAAACACGTGTTCGTTTGATGTTGAAATTTTAACATGAAATTTAACACACAGCACTCATTGTTCGTCAATTTTTGGTTCGGAATCAGGTCTGTGTGTTGAATCACCCGCCGTATTCACCTGATTTGGCACCGTGCGACTTCTTTTTGTTCCCAAAACTGAAATTTAAGTTGAAAGGATGATTTTTTGATGACATTCAGACCATACAACGGGCTTCAACGAGGTCACTGGAGGCAATTCCGAAAAATGAGCTGGAACACGCGTTTGAATCACTATTAAATCGATGTAACAAGTGTATTGAATCAGGATCAGGATCGAATAAATATACTGAAAAATTAGCAGATATCGTGTTTTAATTGTGTTTTCTAGAGGCAGTCTTAATACATAGTTGTAGCACCTTGTAGATGCAGTGCATGAACTGATAATGCAAGATCGGCATGTGACATATCGTGAGATAGAGGCATCCTTGCACATTAGTTCCACTTCAATACATTCGATTTGGCATGAACAGTTAGTTGTAAAAAAGATTTGCAGTCGTTGGATACCCCATAATTTATCAATCGCAATCGACCGTGTGAATGTTGCAAGACAAGCCAAATCCAAGAAAAAATGTTCGGGCCCGCAGCACATTGAAGCACATGGTTGCCTGTTTCTTCGGCCGGATAGGTCATGTGACCATTGAGCGGTACATGACCATTTGTTTGCCGGAAATTGTCAGAGAAATTCGAAAGCTCGCCAACTTACTTACTTTCTTATGTGGCCATAACAACCGAATATCGATTTAGGCCGAAAATAACATGCTTCGCCAGCCATCTCTGTTCTTCGCTAGCTGGCGCCAGTTAGAAATTCCAAGCGCCGTCAGGTTCTCCAGTACTTGGCCTTTCCACCTGAGGTTTTGTCTTCCTCTTCTGAGTCGTCCTCCAGCGGGTTCCGAATATAACACCTTCTTAGCTGGAGCGTGTTCTTCCATTCGCTCGACATGACCTAGCCAGCGCAGCCGCTGGATTTTGATGCGCTTTACTATGTCAATATCGGCATACAGCTCGTACAGCTCATGGTTGTACCTTATTCGGTACTCGCCACCAACGCAAATAGGTCCAAAGATCTTGCGTAGGACTTTTCTCTCGAAAACCCCAAGCATTCGCTCATCCGAGGTGGAAATTGTCCAGGCTTCAGCGCCATATGTTAGGACGGGCATGAAAAAGACTTGTAGAGTGTAGTTATCGTTCTTCGAGAGAGGGCTCGACTTCTCAATTGCTTACTCAGCCCAAAGTAACACCTGTTAGCAAGAGTTATCCTACGCATGATCTCCAAGCTGACATCATTACTGCTGTTAATGCTGGTTCCAAGATAGACAAAGTCCCTTACTACTTCAAAAGCGTGGTTGTCAACAGTGACGTGCTGTCCAAGACGCCGGGACTCTTTGTTTGTTGACACTAGATACTTCATCTTGCCCTCGTTCACCGTGAGACCCATCCGACGCGACTCTCTTTCCAACTCTGAGAATGCTGCACTGACTGCTCGCATGTTCATGCCGAGTATGTCAATATCGTCGGCATACGCTAACAGCATGACACTTTTGTTGAAGATAGTGCCATTATGTCGTAGATCAGCAGCTCGTATTATTTTCTCCATAATAAGATTGAAGAAGTCGCACGATAACGAATCACCTTGTCTGAAACCCCGTTCGGTATTAAACGGTGCTGAGAGGTCCTTCCCAATTTTCACTGCACAACAGGAGTTATGCAGTGTCATTCTACAAAGTCGAATGAGCTTTGCAGGAATACCGAACTCAGATATTGTTGAGTAGAGGTAATTCCTTACCGGACTGTCGTAAGAGGCTTTATAATCAACAAATAGGTGGTGTGTGTCGATCTGTTTTCTTGGGTCTTCTCCAGGATTTGGCGCAGTGTGAAAATCTGGTCGATGGTGGATTTACCAGGTGTGAAGCCACACTGATACGGTCCAATCAGGTTGCTGAGCGTAGGCTTCAACCTTTCACACAGTACGCTCGATAGAACCTTGTATGCGATACTCAGGAGACTTATTCCACGGTAGTTGGCGCAAATTGTGAGGTCTCCTTTTTTATGTACAGGACAGAGAACACTGAGCTTCCAATTATCAGGAATGCTTTCATCCGACCATATTCTGCTTATGAGCTGGTGCATGCGGGTGAGCAGCTCATCGCCTCCGGTCTTAAACAACTCGGCAGGCAGGCCATCAGCACCTGCAGCTTTGTTGTTCTTCAGCCTTAAAATGGCCGTTTCAACCTCGTCATAGTCGGGTGGTGGAACATCAACACCATCATCTGTAATTGGGGTTATCGGGCAATCTCTTCCACTGGCGGAATTGTTCGTAGCATCGCCATTCAGTAACGTGGAGAAGTGTTCCCTCCATAGGCTCAGTACACTCTGGACATCTGTAACCAGATTCCCATTTCCATCACGACAAGAGGCTCCGGGATTCAAACCTCCACTCAAGCGCTTGATATTTTCGAAGAATTTTCGAGTCTGATTCTTGTCGGTACACATCTCTATTTCCTCACACTCGCGTCTTTCCAACTCTTCTTGCGCCTGAAAATACGTCTCTCTGTACCGCTCCTTAAAAGCTCGCGTTGCGCCTGCTCGCAGGGTTTTTCTGTAGGCGGCGTCTTTCTCTGCGGTAGCGTCGCGACACTCCTGATCATACCACTCATTCCTCAGAGGCCGGTAGTAACCGATTACCTCCTCGGCAGCAGTAGTCATGGAGTGGGATATATGTGTCCACCGTGTGCATGTATCAAGTGGGGGAGTGTTCTGCATAAGCAGATCCGATAATCGAGTGGAAAATGCATCTGCTGTCTCGCCAAACAGGTGAATATTTGAGCAGTCAAACCATCGAATTGATGACTCATCCTCCGTACAGTCCTTATTTGGCACACAATGACTCCTTCTTGTTCATGAATATCAAAGATAAATTAAGTGGTCAACGATTTATGAGCGCCAAAGAAGCATTTGAAGCGTTTAAAAACCATGTTTCGGAAGTGTCTCAAGAGGAATGGAAAAACTGCTATGACCAATGGTTTGGCAAGACTAGAACAAGCCAACGAGAAAGAAAGAGAAGAAACTCGAATACGATAAAGGACAATTCTGGAGTGTTGCCACTGAGTATAAATAGGGCTAGTTTGTTGAAAAATGAATTAATTGAATTCCGAAAGTAATAGAGGCAAGTTATTATTGACAGAATCCAGTGATTGAACAGGGTTGATACGAGTAGAATTAAACGTTCACAAAGTAAAAACGTAACAATATTATTAATATTTTTCAGTTAACACACACACACAACGCTAGCTCGCAGCTGTTGTTTTGTATATTTTGTTTTCAGTAAATTTTTGTCACACAAATATCAACTAATATCCTAGACAGACGACAGTGGCAGAACGGATGGGTCTACGTCCCGGAAGCATTCGACCTTACTGGTCGACCAAAGACCGTTCACCTCAGCACATACGGAAATGTTTAGTTCCAGAACAGAGACTTAATGTTGCGAGAACCGCCACCAGGAAATCTGCGCAAGAATGTGCAGTCGTACATCGAAGAACTGGCGGACATCTTTACAGACGAACCAGCGGGCTATAGGTTGGCCTTGAGATCTGTCCACACCGAGATGGTTGAGGTGACTAGTGTTCAGCACAGCATTGTGCTGGGAGGCCGTCCGCCGCCCATCTCGGCAAGGGAGCAGGAGTTGCCGCGGGCAACCAGAGCCGCTCTCGCACAGCTTAGATCTGGCTGATCCCGCATGCTGGCGCATTATCGCGCTCGCTTGGATCCCGAGGTTCCGGGCATTTGTGATACTGGTCCGCACACTGTGGAACACTTCTTCGCATGTGCTGCAAATCCTACGGACCTGCGAGTTGAGGCACTGTTGTCTACTCCACATGATGTTGCATGTTTCCTCAATTTGCCGGTGCATGAGGGAGTAAATGACAACAGCACCGGTGCCAACGGCATCACTGACATTAACAACAACAACGATGCCAACACCAACCCCGACGCAAACAACACCGTTGCCAATAATAGCACCAATTAACATTTCCGTATTCCTGCTGCTCCCACAACAACAACAGACGACAGCGTTAATCCGGATTAGCGACGCACTTAGTCCGAATAAAATGCTAACCTGACAGACGGCAGTATTGCGGATTTAGTAAACAGCTGATTGCTGTTTTATTTGGTTTGTTCACTTGCATTACTATCACTATCAATTTACTTTCACCGTTCGTAATTGACAGCTGGATTTATTTGTTCGTCAACACTTTTCATGTCGAAAACTGTTAACAATTGTTGAAAGTTTTTTATTAGCAAACACACCTATTGTTTTGTAAGTTGGATCGAGAAAAAAATCACAATAGAAAACAGTTGTTAAATTTCAGCAGTGTTGCCATCGATAATTGCGCTAATCCTCTTTAATTGTGAGAATTAACTCGTAGAATTAATGCGGATTAGCTGCAGTTAATGCCCGAGTTAATTCGAATTAACTCGTTTATCAGGATTAAGTTTATCAGTGGGTGCCGTAGCTCAGTGGTTAGTATGTTCGCCTTCTGATCTGTAGGTCGTGGTTCAATACCCGGCTGATGCATAACAAATTTAATATCGAAAAGATTTTTCTTTCGAACGGTACCCACCTGTCGGCAAGCAATTGGCAATTCTTCCGACAGTAACAACTTGCCATGAAAAAGCTTCTAAAAAGAACTCTGTGACAAAGCTCAGAAAAAGTGATGTCACAAGTGTTCTGCCGTTCGGAACCGGCTAAAATAAGTAGGTCCATTCTAATACTGTCCAAATTTAAGACGCACAACAGTAATGGAAGAGAAGCTCAGCCAATGAGCCCTTTGGGGCTTTAAGTGCCACATATTTATTTTTTATTTTTATCAGGATTAACGCTGCCGTCCGTCTGCTATAAGGAATAAATGTTATATATTATATATGTTGTGAGTCACTTTTTGAATATATTATTAGTTCTAACTTGACTCTCGCAAATATGGGTACAGAACCGACATTTATTACCTGCAACAGGGAGGAGGTTTTAGATATAACCCTTACGAATGACTGTTCGGACTGTCTAGTTAGGGAATGGAGGGTTGGCAAAGAACACTCTTTCTCGGATCATAGGTATATTAGCTTCCGCCTTGATATAAGGCCGCAAAAACAGACACCAATTCTAAATAGGAAACGCACAAATTGGGACAAGTATAGGGCCACCCTGAATAAATCCCTCACTCAGGCGCCCTCAAGCCTGCAAAATGAGGAGCAGCTTGAGGCCGCTGTTGATCAAGTTACAGAAGCTTGCAGGAAAGCTACTGTAGCGTCCTGTCCAATCAGAAGGACTCCAAAAAAGAAGAGACCTCCGTGGTGGTCTGTAGAGATCATCACTCTAAGGAAGGAGTGTCGACAGCAATTCAACCGAGCCAAAATCACTCATCAATGGCAACCCTATAAGGAGAGCCTACGAGTGTTTAAAAAGCCGATTAGGAGAGCAAAAAGATCATCATGGAATGACTTTTGCAGCAACATAGAAGAAATTTCAGAGGCAAGCCGCATACGAAAGATTCTCGCAACAAATCCAGTTACACCCAGCCTCATTATGAAGGGGGATGGTGATTGGACCACTTCAAGTCTGGAAACTCTTCGGGTACTAATTGATACCCACTTTCCAGGCTGTTTGGAGGACAGCCCTGGACGAACTCCCAATGTTAATCCTAGTAGAATTATCTACGACGTCCCGCACAAAATAATCAGTAAAACAAAGATTAATTGGGCGATTAATAATTTTAAACCATTCAAGTCACCAGGACCTGATGGTATTATACCCGCGGACATGCAGAAGTGTGCTGACCTTCTAACACCTTGGTAGGCTATGCTATGTCCCCAGGACATGGCTACAAGTTAACGTGGTGTTTATCCCTAAAGGCGGAAAAACGTCCCACTCAAAGCCAAGTGATTTCAGACCTATAAGTCTATCATCCTTCTTATTAAAAACCTTTGAAAGACTACTTGATGTGTACTTAAGGGGCTCTATAGATACTAAGTATATCTCTTCATTGCAACACGCATATAACAAAGGCAAGTCCGTTGAGACAGCCCTTCACTCACTTGTGCAGAAAATTGAAACATCTTTGCACTGCAAAGAATATAGCTTGGTCACCTTTCTAGATATTGAAGGGGCCTTCAATAACATAAACCCAGAAGCAGTCGAAAACTCTCTTGCTATGCTTAAGGTAGATGAACCTATTATTAGATTTATTAGTCTGTTGCTAAAGCAAAGAGTGATAAACTCAAAATTGGGTACCTCATGCATAAGCAGATTTGCGATTAAGGGCACCCCTCGTAAAGCAACTGCAGCACTCTATTCCTGTAAGAAAGCCATAGGTAAAAGATGGGGGATGAGTCCTACAATCGTATCATGGCTATACTCTGCGGTCGTGAGACCAATTCTTTTTTATGGTGTGATAGTCTGGTGGGAATCCTTAAATAAGGAGGTACACAGACGACAAATAGATAAGGTTCAAAGGACGTCTGCGGTGTTGACAACAGGCGCTCTAAGAACCACGCCGTCAAAAGCGCTCTACTCGCTACTGCATCTACTCCCCGTAGATTTATTTGGCAGGCAGAGAGCTCTGATATCAGCAATTAGGCTAAACATCGCTTCACGCTGGGCTCACCCAGGATACGGACATTCAAGGATCCTGGGGGAGTGCACTACGATTCCGAATGCCATCGACTATACCATCCCCATACCATGCTTTGACTTTGACCCATATACCCTCAAGGGAAGAAAGGAATAGGGGTATTGTCAACGAAACTGGAGTTCAATTGGTACAATTGTACACAGATGGCTCCAAATTGGAGGGTAGGGTAGGAGGTGGCGTCTTTTCTGATTCCTTAGAGTTAAGCTCAAGTTCCGATTAACCGACTTTTGCAGTGTTTTTCAAGCCGAGATAATGACTATAAAGGAGGCGGCAACGTGGCTTAGCTGTAATATAATATCCGTCAAAGATGTTTTTATCTACACGGACAGTCAAGCTGCCATTAAATCTCTCGCAGGAGCGTTCGCCAAATCGGCACTTGCCCTTAAATGCCGCACAGCTCTTAACGAGCTAGCGGAGCACTACAATGTTCACATTGTATGGGTACCGGGGCATAGGGACATTCAAGGGAACTGTGAGGCAGATGAATTGGCGAGATCGGGCACTAAGTTGTCAGAGATCTATTCATCTCATCAAGCCGGAATTCCGCTTGCAACATGCAAGCTTCTTATCACACAACATTATCTCACCATAGCCAACAGAAGATGGCGGGATGAGAGCTCTTGTGCTACCACTAGGAAAATCTGGCCAACCCTTGACAATAGACGAACCCGTTCACTGTTGTCAATGGGCAGGAAAACCATGAGTAATGTAGTCGCCGTACTCACGGGCCACTGGCTTGTGGGTAGGCATGCTGCAAGGCTCGGATTACCGGCCAATGATTTCTGTCGCAGCTGCCAGGACGAGGAAGAGGAGGAAAGTGTTCACCACTTCCTCTGTAGATGCCCCGCCTTGGCACGCAGAAGGCACACTCTACTAGGGAGTGCCTTTTTTACAGATACCACTGAGCTTGCACCCATGGATGTCAGGGACATTGCTCTATTCATTAGGAAATCCTAATGGTTCCGCTTAACAGAGGAGATAGGATGGTAAGCATCAACGATGTATGGTGACACAATGGGCCAATTATTTGGCCTAAGTGCGCCCCCCTTTGGGGGGCGGTCGCATAACCTAACCTAACCTATGATATATGTTAATTTTTTTTTACTTTATAACAATATAAAAAAAATTGAATCTTTATAAAAACTTTCGGCATAAGTGTAGAATACCCTACATAATGAAAAAATATAAAAAATGTCTTCAAATGGAGCCTATTTCAAAAAATAAATTTTCTCATAAACGCCCATATAAGGCGTGGCTCAACGTCAAAGTTCAAATTTGCGATAGAAATAACTTAATAAATTCGCATTTCTTTTTACAATAAGGGTTTTTATTTGCGCCCGACCAAAGGCCGGCTATCCAGAAAAAGTATTATCTGAAAAACTTTTTTATCTACTGATGGTCGCAAAGCCGGCGTTATCATAACTTTTAAAATATCCAAAATAAATATATATTACTGCAAAGGTATTAAAAAAACCTTACTTTTGATACCCATTTTGTAAAAAAAATTGCGAATTTATTGAGTATCGATCGCTAATTTGAATTTAGATCTTGAACACCTTATATGGGCATTGCGGAAAAAAATTGTTATTTATATTCACAAAAATAGCCTCTATACGAAGACATATTTTTTTCCTTTAAGCTATTCTGCACTTGTTCCAAACTGGTAAACATTTTTGACGGAATTATAAATGTGGTGTGTCCCATAACGAGAGCTCAGTGCATATGTATTGTGTAATTGCATAGGCTTGTGTGACCATTTCATAAGAGATTCCAAATGAATTTCTTGACCTTAATATTGCAATTAATACTGAAGATTGCTCAATATGATTTTGTACAAAATTATTTGTTATGTGCAACCCATTTCTATTACTTTCATTAAAAATATTTTGAAGTGAGTTTAATTGAAAAGTGGGTTCTTCGGTAGAAATCACATTCACTCAGGTGATTTACCCAGGTATAAATTGAACCTACGCCATCCTGAATCGCAATGTCTCCGACTTCTGTTTCCAAAGCGTTTCCGCACTTCAATTTAAGTTTCAACGCAAAGCCTGGAAAATTAGTAACATTTCAGAAATGCGATTGCTGTGTAAATAAAATAAATAAATTTTAACCATTTCATATTGCTTGAGATTTATAAACTCAACATTTATAAATTGCGCGCGGAAATCAAACTACTTTTGTGGTTGACACCAATCCACTTTTTTGCAAAATCTACATCACACGGATGGTGCCGTAGCTGGGTGGGTGCTGTAGCTCAGTGGTTAGTGTGTTCGCCTTTTGATCTGTAGGTCGTGGTTCAATCCCCGGCTGATGCATAACAAATTTAATATCGATAAGATTTTTCTTTCGAATGGTACCCACCTGTCGGCAAGCAATTGGCAATTGTTCCACAGTAACAACTTGCCATGAAAAAGCTTCTAAAAGAACTCTGTGACAAAGCTCAGAAAAGTGATGTCACAAGTGTTCTGCCGTTCGAAACCGGTTAAAATAAGTAGGTCCCTTCTAATACTGTCCAAATTTAAGACGCACAACAGTAATGGAAGAGAAGCTTGGCCAATGAGCCCTTTGGGGCTTTAAGTGCCACATATTTATTTTTTTTTATTTACATCACACGGAAAGGAAAATAGTTCATTAATAACGATTTGTCGGAACTATCGTTATTGCAACTCGACCGTGCACGCTTCATTTATACAAATTTCCTTTTTTTAGTCAAAATTGTTTTAAATATCCGCGTACTATGCAAATGCAAGAATTACAAAAATTTATTTTGCCCTTTCTGGTTAATTTTCTTTTCTTTTATGACGTCATCATACAAACAGCTGACTGTCAAACTCAAACCAAAAAATATAGTTCATTCATACGTAATCTTCTGTTCTATCATTCTTGGACGTATACAGCGATAGTGCACGTGACAATATTTACTTTCCGAACATCTCTCTACTTTCCCCAAGTGTTTTTTATAACTAGTGTCCATTTTTTAACTTTAGCTAAAATCGCGAAGTTTTATTGGTGTACTTCTACGATCTGACAGCTCTCCCAGCTGCAGCAGGATACAGGAACCATGGTGGCAAGAGCCCACTGGCATCTCTTCCCCAGCTATTCACTATTCAAAGCGGCAGTGACGTCGTTTGATTAAAAAAGAAGAAGTTCTCAATATTGGAACTATTTGTATGAAAAGTGATATTGAAGAGGATTGTGAAAATAGGTTAGACGCTGAAAAACGTAGCGATGGCCAATCAGCCAGCCAGTTTGTGTGAGAAGCAACGGAGCAATCAATATGGTGTTACAAGCAAGTGTTTTGAGGAACTCCTTTTTATATTGTAGTCTGAAAGAATTTCCAGTGTCCTCTAAAACTTTAACAAAATTTGAAAAATCCGTATTGCGTAGTGTCACCCTGTACTTATATGTACATAGCACTCGAAGAGCAATTGCATAAAATGATTTTAAAATTTTAAACAATGTAAAAAAAATCAAATACCAAATAATCAAACATAATTAATTATGTATTTTTTTAAATATATTTATTATATTTGATATATTTAATTTTAATATACATATTTAAGTATTTATCTTTTATTGTAATAAATAATAAATTATAATAAATAAAATGTAAAAAAAGTAACTAACCATTTCCTATATTTATAATAATATGTACCATTACTGTGATACAATAAAATTAGGTAAGACAGCCGGAACTCCATTTTGCTTGGCGTGAGTGTATGCGACTTGATGTCCTTTTTTCTCACAAAAAACTTTGTCTTCAATGTTTGCTATTCTCTCTTTTGGTGCTTTAGTACATTTTTCATGATAAAAAATTTTACTAAAAAAACTGCGGTTTATTTGTTACGGCAGATATACCCCCGATCACAGTGAAAAGTGCTGAAAGTAAAGTTTCTATGTGAAAAATCGCGCGGAAAGACAAAAGAGAAGAAACAAACATTTCCAAAAATCTTAGTTGCCCTATTTTACCTATATATATATATATATATATATATATATATATATATATATATATATATATATATATATATATATATATATATATATATATATATATATATATATATATATATATATATATATATATGTGTGTGTTTTTAAAGGCAAAGACCGAAGATAAGGTGCAGCCTCAAATTTATTATTATTATCATCTTTGAATATATAACTTACTTTTCTCGCTTTTGTGTTGTTTTATTCCAAATGTAAAATAACGGCGGCTTTTATTTTTGAGCTTATAACCAATCACGGAAGACTCTAAAAGTAAATTCCAATTATAAACACTCACACTCACAGAATTTAGCCTTTCTCCATTATCTTTCTCTTTACGTATGTATATATTTTCATGAGATATTTAGGATTTTAAATTAGGCTTAAGATTAAAATTATTTATATCCCTTTCAATCTCCTAGTAAAGATAGTAAATAAGCATTCGTATGAATGAAAACGTCTTAATTTTGAACTTTGCTTTGACCGATTTGCTCTTTTATCTGCAGCTTTAGATTTTAAAATACTATAAAAATAATAAATAAATAATGTAAAAAACCTATAAATATGTAATTGCAAAATGATAAATACACACAACGAACACATGAACATAAACGCCCAGCAAAATGTATACAAATCAAGCACAGCACATGTACGTATGTAAGTAATTAACAATACGTACACACTGGTTTGTCTTAAAATTATTTACACATTACAAATAAGATAAAATGCCGACGATGACAATAATGATAACGACAAAACCACAAATGTAAAATACCCATTCTTCTCCCGCACGAAGACCAAGCCAGACTATTGGAGTTTTCATTTGTATTTTTATAAAATACCCGGTAAATTGTATGTATTCTAGCGTTCCGTGATTTTAGTATCAAGGTAACGAAATCCAAAATAGTAGTAATATCCCAAGCGACCAAAAATTCGCTTTTAGTGACTATCGCCAAATATGAACAATTCTTGTAAGAATTTTATCGCTTATTTTAAGTTTTGGAGAAGTTTTCTCGAACTATTGCTACTATCGTAAAAATAAAAAAATTTCGAAAGTTTTATCATTATTCTAACATACTTTTAAGCGAATCTCTCTCGAACTATCATATATAACTTGTTCTATCTAGTTTTTCGAAGTCTACGTATTTTTTTATAAATGACTGACAACAGAAATTTGATATTCCCGTAGCTTAATTGGCTATTGCATTGTTTTTCTGTGCATGATATGTAGCTCACGATCGAATACCTCCGGAAAAACAATAAAAATCCAATATCATAATTTCATCCGTAGCGACCAAAAGTTTGTTTACCAAATTGTAAACGATAGTATTTCCTCGCTTTTTTCGAACAAAAGTATGGTCTTCGAGCACGTTTACGATTCGAGAACGCAATTGCTTTCGATCTTATGCTGCAACTAGCCACCGACGTAAAAATGTAGAACGTGTCAGCTGACACGACCTATTTTATGGGAATGCCGTGTTAACGCTAACTCACCAACGTATGACGGTGACGTAGACGTTGCTCGTAGCGGAGAGAATCAACAGCAATTTGATTTTTTACGTAAAAACGAGTCAGCTGATCGCTCTATATGTTTACAGGGTTACCAGCTTAGACTTTTATAAATGAATAAAAACAACTAAAAAAGTTTAGTTTTTTTTTGAATTAATCAAAACTATTATCGTGTTTAGTTATTTATTAAAATATACTTCACGTATATTAATTTTTTTTTTAGTTTATAACATATATATTATGAAATTTGATCATGAAAATGGTAAGTGTGATTAAAAGCATGCACGCACAGTGTTACATTGCAACATTGTTATGTATGTATATAAGAAAGAACAGTCGATTTCTCCGTCGCTGCTACGGGCATAACTTTTGACAAATTTTTGCTCTTACGTACGAACGGTACGTTCGTACGCTACGTCGGTGGCTAGTTGCAGCATAAATTTGCCTTAAAAAAACTATCTTTTACGAATCAAAACTATCGTAAACGATATTGAAAGCGATCAATTTATCGAATCATTAACGAGCATACTAAAAAGTATGCTATGAATTTTTTAGTAATTTTCTATAGCAGCAAAATTTTCTACCTAGTAAATTTTAATAAATTATTATATTGATTTTTTACTACATATTGCGGCCGAGGATCGAACTTACGATCTACATCTCATGCACAGAAAACAAACCAACCAATTGAGAGTAACGTTTATAAAATTAAAACACTCGATAAAACAAGTAATATGCTACATTTTGAGGGACATTCGCTCAAAAGTATTTAACAGTACCGATAAAACTTTCGAGAATTGTTACTATTTCATGATAGTAACAATAATTCGAGAAAACTTCGCAAAAACTTAAAACAAAGCGGCTATTTTGCTGACGATCTCGGTATTGGTACCGTCGTACCCGTCATACGTTGTTTTTGTTTTCAATGTAAAATGAAAAAATGGGAGCGTAGGCAAGAACGGCACGGATTGCGTTTTTTGACAATTTATGACTATTAGAAGCAATATTTGCTAATTTAAAAAAAAATGTATCGAAAATGCATGATACCAACGCTTACTGCGTGTTACTTAATAATTAACGGCACGGATTGCGTTTTTTGACAATTTATGACTATTAGAAGCAATATTTGCTAATTTAAAAAAAAATGTATCGAAAATGCATGATACCAACGCTTACTGCGTGTTACTTAATAATTTTGGTTTATTCATGGCATTTTATATATATTATCGTATTTTCCAAATTAAATATCAGTTGTTTTTTATAAAGAAGTTCTAGTCTTTAGGTTTTAAAATTTAAAACAAAAATAACATATTTAAGTTACACTTTTTTATAAACACATTTCAGTTTTTTCTTTTTCTATTTTATATATATTTATGGCGAGATAAACAAATCCAAGTTGTTAAAACAATTAAAGAGAAATAGATTTGATTCGTTGTGTTTAGATGAAATAAAACCGTATAGAAAATAGAATTATATTGTAACGAGTATCGATAGTTGATTACTCATCACTATTGTGACTGACACTATTGGCAGCATCGAAACGAATGTCAACAAAAAGAAATAAACGATAACCAGAACAAGCCAACGAGAAAGGAAGAGAAGAATCTCGATAAAGGAAGATTCTGGGGTGTTGCCAACAGAGTATAAATAGAGCCAGTGTTGAGCAGTGAAATCAATCGAATTCAGATCGTGACTGCGCAAACATATATACAGAGGCAAAAGTTGCAAGTACATTTAAGTGTTATAGTAAATAGTTGATTGTAAACAGAGTTGATTGTAAATAGAGATTATTAAATAAATTGTTGCTGTATATAGTTGTATAAAATAAGTGTTGCAGTTATTATTAACAGAATCCAGTGATCGAACAAGGTAATTCAAATAGAATTAAACGTTCACAGAATAAAAACGTAACAATTGGTGTCAGAAGTGGGATTCTGTAAAGATGGTGAAAATTGACCAACTGAAAGTGGACCAGCTTAAAAAGCTGTTAGTAGAGATGAATCTATCGTCATCAGGTGCAAAGGCGGAACTGCTGGTGAGGCTGAGGCAAGCTATGGAGGCTAAGGGAATTAATGTAGAAGAACATGAGTTCTTCGAGGAAGCCGATATACAAGCAGATGTGCACGCTGAGGAAGAGAGCAAGGTAGATTCGAGTGGTCAACTCATGGAATTTATGAAAACCATGATGCAACAGCAGCAACAACAGTTACAACAAAATGCCTCTCGCATTGACTTCAAGCTTCAAGAGCATTCGGCTGAATTGCGTATGAAAATTCAAGAAGGTTCGTCCCGCCAAGAAAACGCTATGGGAGAATTCCAGAAAACAATTGACTACAAGTTTCAAGAACATTCGGCTCGCCAAGAGGGCGTTATTAGTGAATTGCGTATGGAAATTCAAGAACATTCGGCTCGCCAAGAACACGTCATCGAAAATCTACAAAAAGGAATTGAACTTAGATTTCAGAAAATTTCCGGAGCTATTAATGACAAAGTCACAGAGCTGAAAGAACACGTGGATGAGTTGGATGATAAGCTGAAGGAACATGTCGACGACTGGGAAGATAAGTTCGAGAAATTACAGCACGAACTCAATCAACTAAAAATAAATGGACCAGCCACATCAGTGATTAGAGATTCAAGTACAATCAAATTAAAGCCACCAACATTTGACGGAAGCACGCCATTCAATATCTTCAAGCTTCAATTCGAGACAACAGCTTCGAAGAATCAATGGGATGACAGCGACAAGACTGCTGCTTTAATAGTCGCATTAAAAGGTAATGCTTCCGAGGTGTTACAGATGGTTCCAGAGAAAGATCGTGGTAGCTATCAGTCACTGATGGATACACTTCAGCGGAAATATGGAAATGAATACAAGAGTCAATTACATCGAGTGGAATTGAGATCGCGAGTGCAACGGAGTAATGAGAGCCTTCAGGAATTCGCTTCCGATATTGAGCGCTTATGTCATCTAGCGTTCTCCGGTAATTCGGAAGAGTTCCTCGAAAAAATCAAAATAGAGGCTTTCATAGATGGCATACGTGATGGAGAGACAAAGCGTGCTCTGGTCATGTCACCCAGGAATACTTATGCCGAAACAGTCAGTAGTGCCTTGACATTTGAAGCCGCCAGTTTGATGTGTAGACCAATGCCACGGGTACGCCAACTAGAAACAGAAACAGCAGATCTGGTTGAAGCAGTGTGTCAGGCAGTTAAGTCAGTAATGCAGCCTGAAGGAAGAACAACAGGTCGACGTGAAAACAAATTTAATGGTAAGTGCTTCATTTGCGACAAACGAGGGCATATAGCGCGTGATTGCAATCAATCGAATATGAAGCCTAAAGGTAGAACAAGGAATCAACGCAAATATAAATTTGCCGGTAAGTGCTTCATATGCCATCGAAGAGGGCACAAGGCGCGGAATTGTCGTCTACGACACAAGCAACAAAGATCGAATTCACCAGGACAACGAAAGGACGATCGTGATGTCATTCATCGTAGTAAAGCTTATACTCCATATCGTCTTACTTGCACCGTGGATAGTAAACGGGAAAGAAACCAGAATCACATTGTTAACCTACGTCTTACGAATGTATTGCCGGAAGAGTCATGGACCACCGAACGAGTGCAAGAAGATCAGTGGAACGACCCAGATCTCGTAAAGATTATGGAATACAAGGAGCAGGGCATACGTCCAGATTGGCAAGAAATGGCTAATGAGAGTCCAATAGCAAAGGCATACTGGGCGCAGTGGCAAAGCCTGCACTTACGAGACGGATGTTTATTCCGAGCATGGGAAAGTGTGGATGGAAAAATCACTAATGATCTTCTAGTGGTACCCAAGGCGAGAATAAATGAAGTGATAGCTGAGTATCACAATGCCTCCAGTGGAGGGCATTTGGGAATCACCAAAACCGTCGAGAAAATAAAGAACCGATTTTATTGGGTTGGATGTCATGACCATGTCGCTGATTGGATTCGGAAATGTAAGCAATGTGCAATGGCCAAAGGTCCCACTAAGAAAAGTCGAGGTAAGATGCACCAATACACCGTGGGTGCTCCATTTGAGCGAATTGCTATGGACATAGCTGGGCCATTTCCAATAAGCAACGCAGGAAACAAGTATGTTCTGGTGGTTATAGATTACTTCAGTAAATGGCCTGAAGTATACCCCATTCCAAATCAGGAAGCTAGTACAGTTGCGGATGTATTCGTCAACCAATGGGTTACTCGTTTTGGTGTACCGATGGAGTTACACTCAGACCAAGGTCGAAATTTCGAATCAGTTGTATTCCAAGAGATATGCCGTATGCTGGGTATATACAAAACTCGTACAACACCTTTGCATCCACAATCTGATGGCATGGTAGAACGATTTAACCGTACCTTGGAGGAATATTTGAGAAAAGTCGTAGATAAATACCAAAGAGACTGGGATGTACATATACCAATGTTCCTCATGGCATATCGATGCGCACAACATGATACGACGGCTACTACACCGGCAATGGCAATTTTTGGAAACGAGTTAAGACTGCCAGCTGATTTAAAATTTGGAGTCGTAACACCAACGAGATCAACCGAAGGTAATTATACTAGCGAAAAGCGGGAACAGTTGGATGAAGTACATCGATTCATCAGAGAGCGGTCGCAGATGATAAGCGATAAGATGAAGGCCAGGTATGACTTGAAAGCAAATTCAAAAGGGTTCTATGAAGGAGAGCTTGTAATGCTTCATAATCCACAACGAAAGAAAGGCCTGTCTCCTAAACTACAGACTCATTGGGAAGGACCATATGAGATTATAGCAAAGATAAATGACGTAGTGTATCGCATTCAACGTGCCTGGAATAAAAGAGCAAAGTTTAAAGTAGTGCACTTGGAGCGACTTGCGCCATATCGAGGGGAAGTATAAAAACTTGTTCGGGACGAACAAGGTTAAGAGGAGGGCAGTGTAACGAGTATCGATAGTTGATTACTCATCACTATTGTGACTGACACTATTGGCAGCATCGAAACGAATGTCAACAAAAAGAAATAAGCGATAACCAGAACAAGCCAACGAGAAAGGAAGAGAAGAATCTCGATAAAGGAAGATTCTGGGGTGTTGCCAACAGAGTATAAATAGAGCCAGTGTTGAGCAGTGAAATCAATCGAATTCAGATCGTGACTGCGCAAACATCTATACAGAGGCAAAAGTTGCAAGTACATTTAAGTGTTATAGTAAATAGTTGATTGTAAACAGAGTTGATTGTAAATAGAGATTATTAAATAAATTGTTGCTGTATATAGTTGTATAAAATAAGTGTTGCAGTTATTATTAACAGAATCCAGTGATCGAACAAGGTAATTCAAATAGAATTAAACGTTCACAGAATAAAAACTTAACAATATTATTAATTATTTTAAACAAACCGAACAAGCCTATACAAACCAAATATGTATAGGCTTGTTTATGTAGTAACCGAGGCTCATTCGAAATAAAAGCAATTGGTCCATTATTTAATGTGCCCAAACGCCAGGCCTATACCGTTTATTGACTACAACTTAATAAAAAAACGTAAGCACTTTCTTATTACTAGTCTATGTTTTTCTCTAAAAATACCAATTTAGTTGCATATTCATTGTAAAGTTAAAGAATTTTTAAACACATCACAATTTTCCAAATCCAAATAAAATAATGACATAAAAGATTTGTCAAATGAAAAAGAGTACTAAATAGTAGGTGGAAAAAATCGTCTCTGAGAATGGAGATCTTAAACACGTGAACGTAACATACTGTAACGAGTATCGATAGTTGGTTACTCATCACTATTGTGACTGACACTATTGGCAGCATCGAAACGAATGTCAACAAAAAGAAATAAGCAATAACCAGAACAAGCCAACGAGAAAGGAAGAGAAGAATCTCGATAAAGGAAGATTCTGGGGTGTTGCCAACAGAGTATAAATAGAGCCAGTATTGAGAAGTGAAAATCAATCTAATTCCGAACGTGATTGCGAAAACATTGATACAGAGGCAAAAGTTGCAAGTATATTTAAGTGTTATAGTAAATATTTGATTGTAAACAGTGTTGATTGTAAATAGAGATTATTAAATAAATTGTTGCTGTATATAGTTGTATAAAATAAGTGTTGCAGTTATCATTAACAGAATCCAGTGATCGAACAAGGTAATTCAAATAGAATTAAACGATCACAGAATAAAAACGTAACAATTGGTGTCAGAAGTGGGATTCTGTAAAGATGGTGAAAATTGACCAACTGAAAGTGGACCAGCTTAAAAAGCTGTTAGTAGAGATGAATCTATCGTCATCAGGTGCAAAGGCGGAACTGCTGGTGAGGCTGAGGCAAGCTATGGAGGCTAAGGGAATTAATGTAGAAGAACACGAGTTCTTCGAGGAAACCGATATACAAGCAGTTGTGCACGCTGAGGAAGAGAGCAAAATAGATTCGAGTGGTCAACTCATGGAATTCATGAAAACCATGATGCAACAGCAGCAACAACAGCTAAAAGAAAATGCGTCTCGGATTGACTCCAAGCTTCAAGAACATTCGGCTGAATTGCGTATGGAAATTCAAGAAGGTTCGTCTCGCCAAGAGGGCGTTATTAGTGATTTGCGTATGGAAATTCAAGAAAATTCGGCTCGCCAAGAACACGTCATCGAAAATCTACAAAAAGGAATTGAACTTAGATTTCAGGAAATTTCCGGAACCATTAATGAAGAGGTCACGGATTTAAAGGAACATGTAGATGACTTGGAAGATAAGTTCGAGAAATTACAGCAAGATGACTTGGAAGATAAGTTCGAGAAATTACAGCACGAACTCAATCAACTAAAAATAAATGGACCAGCCTCATCAGTGATTCGAGATTCAAGCACAATCAAACTAAAGCCACCAACATTTGACGGAAGCACGCCATTCAATATCTTCAAGCTTCAATTCGAGACAACCGCTTCGAAGAATCAATGGGATGATAGCGACAAGACTGCTGCTTTAATAGTCGCATTAAAAGGTAATGCTTCCGAGGTGTTAGATGGTTCCAGAAAAAGATCGTGGTAGCTATCAGTCACTGATGGACACACTCCAGCGAAAATATGGAAATGAATACAAGAGTCAATTACATCGAGTTGAATTGAGATCGCGAGTGCAACGGAATAATGAGAGCCTTCAGGAATTCGCTTCCGATATTGAGCGCTTATGTCATCTAGCGTTCTCCGGTAATTCGGAAGAGTTCCTCGAAAAAATCAAAATAGAGGCTTTCATAGATGGCATACGTGATGGAGAGACAAAGCGTGCCCTAGTCATGTCACCAAGGAATACTTATGCCGAAACAGTCAGTAGTGCATTGACGTTTGAAGCCGCCTTTTGATGTGTCGACCAATGCCACGGGTACGCCAACTAGAAACAGAAACAGCAGATCTGGTTGAAGCAGTGTGTCAGGCATTCAAATCTGTAGTGCAGCCTGAAGGAAGAACAACATGTCGACGCGAAAACAAATTTACTGGTAAGTGCTTTATTTGCGACAAACCAGGACACATGGCGCGTGACTGCAGTCTACGACGAAAGCGATCAAGATCCAATTCTCCAGGAAGACAAAAGAAGGAGAATAAGGTGGATAGCGATAGCTCCACTAACACAAATCAGCGGGGCGTGAACTGACTCCAACAGTGGGTTGCCCCATCATTCACATTTCACAACTACAGCGTGTGCCAAGCAGCTTGACTATTGATGGAAAATTGGACAATATGGAATTCATGTTAACCCTGGACACTGGTGCATCACATTCTATAATCAAGAGCGATTTGGTAAAGAGGTTTGAGCCTTTAATGGGAATAAAATTGCGTACAGCAACGGGTGAGGATGCACAAATTCTGGGTAAGATAAAGAAACGAGTATCTTTTGGAAATTACACGTGGGAACATGAATTCAATGTGGCTGACATCATCGATGACGTAATAATTGGTGTTGATTTTATGATTGACAACGGATTTACGTTAGATTTAAATCAACGGATACTGCGCTATGCAAATGTCGAACTACAATTGAACATCGGTTACAAGCGTAGTGGGAACATCAAACGAGTACTGGCATGTCAACGCCAAGAGGTTTCAGCAAAATCAGAAGCGGTGATATGGGCACAGATGAATGTGGATGATGGGACAGGCAAGTTGTGGTTAGTGGAAGCAGATAAAGAAATACAAAATAAAAACATCATACTTGGTAGGACGTTAGTGGAGCCTAAAGAAAATGGAATAGTATGTGCGAATATTAAATCCAACTAATACATCTACAGTTGTGAAGAAAGGAATGGTGATGGGTCATTGCCAGGAAGTTACTCCCGTAGTAGACTGCGAAAAGGGTCCGTCGATAAAAAGTGGAAGATCAGGAACTGATAGAGCAGAATTAAAAGCGCAGATGGAAGAATGGGCAGGTGTGCTTACCAACCAGCAAAAAGAAAAGGCTCTACAACTATTGGAGAAGTACAGTTCAATATTTTCTTCAAATGGAAAAACTGGAGGACGAACAACCATCGTGAAGCATCACATTGACACCGGTGATTCTAGACCAATTCGTCAAACACCACGACGAGTTCCATTGGCCAAAAGAGACGAAGCCATTAAGCTGATTTCCGATATGCAGAAACAAGGTGTTATTGAACCATCAGCGAGTCCATGGAGTTCACCAGTTGTGCTGGTAAAGAAGAAGGATGGAAGTACTCGATTCTGTGTGGATTACAGAAAACTGAATGATATTACGAAAAAAGACAGCTATCCACTGCCAAGAATCGATGACACTGTGGACACACTATCTGGTGCGAAGTGGTTCTCAACTCTTGATTTGCAAAGTGGCTACTGGCAAGTGGAACTTGGTAAGGAGGACAAAGAGAAAACAGCTTTCAGTATTAGCGATGGTCTATGGCAATTTACAGTCATGCCATTTGGTATATGCAATTTGCCAGCTACTTTCGAACGTTTGATGGAGCGTGTACTCAGAGGACTACACTGGAAAACGTGCTTGGTGTACCTCGATGACATTATCGTGATGGGAAAAGATTTTAACGACCACGTGGAAAAGTTGAAAGAAGTATTTGAGCGTATACAATCAGCAGGGCTTAAACTGAATATGAAAAAGTGTTCACTCTTCAGGCGAGAAGTTAAATATCTTGGTCATAAAGTAACAACAGAAGAGGTACATACCGACGAGGAGAAAGTAGCAGCAGTACAAGAATGGCCTATTCCGTCGAATCTTCACGAGTTAAGAAGCTTCCTAGGCTTATGCACCTACTATAGACGATTTGTTCCTGGATTTGCAAACATCGCCAGCAGTCTGCATGAGTTAACAAGAAAGAACATACCATTTGTATGGGGCGAAGACCAACAGAAAGCATTCGAACAACTGAAAGAAAGACTCTGTTCAACACCAGTATTAGCGTATCCAGTACCTGGACAAAAGTTTGTGTTGGACACAGATGCGAGTGGCTATGGAATAGGTGGTGTGCTC
Organism: Megamerina dolium; assembly: GCA_963854835.1. Lineage (NCBI taxonomy): Eukaryota > Metazoa > Arthropoda > Insecta > Diptera > Megamerinidae > Megamerina > Megamerina dolium. The sequence goes on from OY978530.1 coordinate 40,942,125, forward strand.
TCTCAGATCATAGATGGGCAAGAAAAAGTAATAGCATACTACAGTAAAATCCTATCGAAGCCAGAAAGAAACTACTGTGTCACTCGAAGAGAGTTGCTCGCAATACTGGAATGTGTAAAGTATTTCCATAAATACTTGTACGGCCAGTCATTTCATCTAAGAACTGACCACGCAGCGCTAAGGTGGTTATTACAATTTAAAAACCCAGAAGGACAATTGGCGCGCTGGATTGAAAGGCTGCAGAGTTATGATTTTACCATCGACCATCGTAAAGGAGGACATCATGGCAACGCGGATGCTCTATCTCGTCGTCCTTGCAAAATGGAATGTAAACATTGTTCTCGAGTGGAGAGCAAGGAGCACATTGTCGACATACGACTTACGAATATATTGCCGGAGGAGTCATGGACCACCGAACAAGTGCAAGAAGATCAGAGGAACGACCGAGATCTCGTAAAGATTATGGAATACAAGGAGCAGGGCATACTTTCAGATTGGCAAGAAATGGCTAATGAGAGTCCAATAGCAAAGGCATACTGGGCGCAGTGGCAAAGCCTGCACTTACGAGACGGATGTTTATTCCGAGCATGGGAAAGTGAGGATGGAAAAATCACTAATGATCTTCTAGTGGTACCCAAGGCGAGAATAAATGAAGTGATAGCTGAGTATCACAATGCCTCCAGTGGAGGGCATTTGGGAATCACCAAAACCGTCGAGAAAATAAAGAACCGATTTTATTGGGTTGGATGTCATGACCATGTCGCTGATTGGATTCGGAAGTGTAAGCAATGTGCAATGGCCAAAGGTCCCACTAAGAAAAGTCGAGGTAAGATGCACCAATACACCGTGGGTGCTCCATTTGAGCGAATTGCTATGGACATAGCTGGGCCATTTCCAATAAGCAACGCAGGAAACAAGTATGTTCTGGTGGTTATAGATTACTTCAGTAAATGACCTGAAATATACCCCATTCCAAATCAAGAAGCTAGTACAGTTGCGGATGTATTCGTCAATCAATGGGTTACTCGTTTTGGTGTACCGATGGAGTTACACTCAGACCAAGGTCGAAATTTCGAATCAGTTGTATTCCAAGAGATATGCCGTATGCTGGGTATATACAAAACTCGTACAACACCTTTGCATCCACAATATGATGGCATGGTAGAACGATTTAACCGTACCTTGGAGAATAGTCGTAGATAAATACCAAAGAGACTGGGATGTACATATACCAATGTTCCTCATGGCATATCGATGCGCACAACATGATACTACGGCTACTACACCGGCAATGGCAATTTTTGGAAACGATTTAAGACTGCCAGCTGATTTAAAATTTGGAGTCGTACCTCGGCTTTTCTTAGTGGGACCTTTGGCCATTGTACATTGCTTACACTTCCGAATCCAATCAGCGACATGGTCATGACATCCAACCCAATAAAATCGTTTCTTTATTCTCTCGACGGTTTTGGTGATTCCCAAATGCCCTCCACTGGAGGCATTGTGTTACTCAGCTATCACTTCATTTATTCTTGCCTTGGGTACCACTAGAAGATCATAAGTGATTTTTCCATCTTCACTTTCCCATGTTCGGAATAAACATCCGTCTCGTAAGTGCAGGCTTTGCCACTGCGCCCAGTATGCCTTTGCTATTGGACTCTCATTAGCCATTTCCTGCCAATCTGGACGTATGCCCTGCTCCATGTATTCCATAATCTTTACGAGATCTGGGTCGTTCCTCTGATCTTCTTGCACTTGTTCGGTGGTCCATGACTCCTCCGTCAATATATTCGTAAGTCGTATGTCGACAATGTGCTCCTTGCTTTCCACTCGAGAACAATGTTTACATTCCATTTTGCAAGGACGACGAGATAGAGCATCCGCGTTGCCGTGATGTCCTCCTTTACGATGTTCGATGGTAAAATAACTCTGCAGCCTTTCAATCCAGCGCGCCAATTGTCCTTCTGGGTTTTTAAATTGTAATAACCACCTTAGCGCTGCGTGATCAGTTCTTAGATGAAATGACTGGCCGTACAAGTATTTATGGAAATACTTTACACATTCCAGTATTGCGAGCAACTCTCTTCGAGTGACACAGTAGTTTCTTTCTGGCTTCGACAGGATTTTACTGTAGTATGCTATTACTTTTTCTTGTCCATCTATGATCTGAGAGAGCACACCACCTATTCCATAGCCACTCGCATCTGTGTCCAACACAAACTTTTGACCAGGTACTGGATACGCTAATATTGGTGCTGAACAGAGTTTTTCTTTCAGCTGTTCGAATGCTTTCTGTTGGTCCTCGCCCCACACAAATGGTTTGTTCTTTCTTGTCAACTCATGCAGACTGCTGGCGATGTTTGCAAATCCAGGAACAAATCGTCTATAGTAGGCGCATAAGCCTAGGAAGCTTCATAGCTCGTGAAGATTCGACGGAATAGTCCATTCTTGTACTGCTGCTACTTTCTCTTCGTCGGTATGTACCCCTTCTGTTGTTACTTTATGACCAAGATATTTAACTTCTCGCCTGAAGAGTGAACAGTTTTTGATATTCAGTTGAAGCCCAGCTAATTGTATACGCTCAAATACTTCTTTCAACTTTTCCAGGTGGTCGTTAAAATCTTTTCCCATCACGATAATATCATCGAGGTACACCAAGCACGTTTTCCAGTGTAGTCCTCTGAGTACACGCTCTATCAAACGTTCGAAAGTAGGTGGCGCATTGCATAAGCCAAATGGCATAACTGTAAATTGCCATAGACCATCGCCAATACTGAAAGCTGTTTTCTCTTTGTCTTCCTTACCAAGTTCCACTTGCCAGTAGCCACTTTGCAAATCAAGAGTTGAGAACCACTTCGCACCAGATAGTGTGTCCAGAGTGTCATCGATCCTTAGCAGTGGATAGCTGTCTTTTTTCGTAATATCATTTAGCTTCCTGTAATCCACACAGAATCGAGTACTTCCATCCTTCTTCTTTACCAGCACAACTGGTGAACTCCATGGACTCGCTGATGGTTCAATAACACCTTGTTTCTGCATATCGGAAATCAGCTTAATGGCTTCGTCTCTTTTGGCCAATGGAACTCGTCGGGGTGTTTGACGAATTGGTCTAGAATCACCGATGTCAATGTGATGCTTCACGATGGTTGTCCGTCCTCCAGTTTTTCCATTTGAAGAAAAGATTGAACTATACTTCTCCAATAGTTGTAGAGCCTTTTCTTTTTGCTGGTTGGTAAGCACACCTGCCCATTCTTCCATCTGCGCTTTTAATTCTGCTCTATCAGTTCCTGATCTTCCACTTTTTATCGACGGACCCTTTTCGCAGTCTACTACGGGAGTAACTTCCTGGCAATGACCCATCACCATTCCTTTCTTCACAACTGTAGATGTATTAGTTGGATTTAATATTCGCACATACTATTCCATTTTCTTTAGGTTCCACTAACGTCCTACCAAGTATGATGTTTTTATTTTGTATTTCTTTATCTGCTTCCACTAACCACAACGTGCCTGTCCCATCATCCACATTTATCTGTGCCCAAATCACCGCTTCTGATTTTGCTGGAACCTCTTGGCGTTGACATGCCAGTACTCGTTTGATGTTTCCACTCCGCTTGTAACCGATGTTCAATGGTAATTCGACATTTGCATAACGTAGTATCCGTTGATTTAAATCTAACGTAAATCCGTTGTCAATCATAAAATCAACACCAATTATTACGTCATCGATGATGTCGGCCACAATGAATTCATGTTCCCACGTGCAATTTCCAATAGATACTCGCTTCTTTATCTTGCCCAGAATTTGTACATCCTCACCCGTTGCTGTACGCAATTTTATTCCCATTAAAGGCTCAAACCTCTTTACCAAATCGCTCTTGATTATTGAATGTGATACACGAGTATCCAGGGTTAAATGAATTCCATATTGTCCAATTTTCCATCAATAGTCAAGCTGCTTGGCACACGCTGTAGTTGTGAGGTGTGAATGATGGGGCAACCCACTGTTGGAGTCAGTTCACGCCCCGCTGAACTGACTCGATTTAGTTTAACGATGGATTTGTGTTAGTGGAGCTATCGCTATCCACCTTATCCTTCTTCCTTTGTCTTCCTGGAGAATTGGATCTTGATCGCTTTCGTCGTAAACGGCAGTCATGCGCCATGTGTCCTGGTTTGTCGCAAACAAAGCACTTACCAGTAAATTTGTTTTCGCGTCGACCTGTTGTTCTTCCTTCAGGCTGCACTACAGATTTGAATGCCTGACACACTGCTTCAACCAGATCTGCTGTTTCTGTTTCTAGTTGGCGTACCCGTGGCATTGGTCGACACATCAAAAGGCGGCTTCAAACGTCAAGGCACTATTGACTGTTTCGGCATAAGTATTCCTTGGTGACATGACTAGGGTACGCTTTGTCTCTCCATCACGTATGCGATCTATGAAAGCCTCTATTTTGATTTTTTCGAGGAACTCTTCCGAATTACCGGAGAACGCTAGATGACATAAGCGCTCAATATCGGAAGCGAATTCCTGAAGGCTCTCATTACTCCGTTGCACTCGCGATCTCAATTCCACTCGATGTAATTGACTCTTGTATTCATTTCCATACTTTCTCTGGAGTGTGTCCATCAGTGACTGATAGCTACCACGATTTTTCTCTGGAATCATCTGTAACACCTCGGAAGCATTACCTTTTAATGCGACTATTAAAGCAGCAGTCTTGTCGCTATCATCCCATTGATTCTTCGAAGCTGTTGTCTCGAATTGAAGCTTAAAGATATTGAATGGCGTGCTTCCGTCAAATGTTGGTGGCTTTAGTTTGATTGTACTTGAATCTCTAATCACTGATGTGGCTGGTCCATTTATTTTTAGTTGATTGAGTTCGTGCTGTAATTTCTCGAACTTATCTTCCAAGTCATCTACATGTTCCTTCAGATCCATGACTTTTTCATTAATGGTTCCGGAAATTTCCTGAAATCTAATCTCAATTCCTTTTTGTAGATTTTCGATGACGTGTTCTTGTCGAGCCGAACCTTCTTGAATTTCCATACGCAATTCAGCCGAATATTCTTGAAGCTTGGAGTCAATGCGAGACGCATTTTCTTGTAGCTGTTGTTGCTGCTGTTGCATCATGGCTTTCATGAACTCCATGAGTTGACCACTCGAATCTATTTTGATCTCTTCCTCAGCGTGCACAACTGCTTGTATATCGGCTTCCTCAAAGAACTCATGTTCTTCTACATTAATTCCCTTAGCCTCCATAGCTTGCCTCAGCCTCACCAGCAGTTCCGCCTTTGCACCTGATGACGATAGATTCATCTCTACCAACAGCTTTTTAAGCTGGTCCACTTTTAGTTGGTCAATTTTCACCATCTTTACAGAATACCACTTCTGACACCAATTGATACGTTTTTATTCTGTGAGCGTTTAATTCTATTTGAATTACCTTGTTCGATCACTGGATTCTGTTAATAATAACTGCAACACTTATTTTATACAACTATATACAGCAACAATTTATTTAATAAACTCTATTTACAATCAACTCTGTTTATAATCAACTATTTACAATAACACTTTAATGTACTAGCAACTTTTGCCTCTGTATAGATGTTTGCGCAGTAACGTTCGTAATTCGATTGATTTTCACTTCTCAACACTGGCTCTATTTATACTCAGTTGGCAACACCCCAGAATCTTCCTTTATCGAGATTCTTCTCTTCCTTTCTCGTTGGCTTGTTCTGGTTATCGTTTATTTCTTTTTGTTGACATTCGTTTCGATGCTGCCAATAGTGTCAGTCACAATAGTGATGAGTAACCAACTATCGATACTCGTTACACTGCCCTCCTCTTAACCTTATTCGTCCCGAACAAGTTTTTATTCTTCCCCTTGATATGGCGCAAGTCGCTCCAAGTGCACTACTTTAAACTTTGCTCTTTTATTCCAGGCACGTTGAATACGATACACTACGTCATTTATCTTTGCTATAATCTCATATGGTCCTTCCCAATGAGTCTGCAGTTTAGGGGACAGGCCTTTTTTTCGTTGTGGATTATGAAGCATTACAAGCTCTCCTTCATAGAACCCTTTTGAATTTGCTTTCAAGTCATACCTGGCCTTCATCTTATCGCTTATCATCTGCGACCGCTCTCAGATGAACTGATGTACTTCATCCAACTGTTCCCGCTTTTCGCTAGTATAATTACCTTCGGTTGATCTCGTTGGTGTTACGACTCCAAATTTTAAATCAGCTGGCAGTCTTAAATCGTTTCCAAAAATTGCCATTGCCGGTGTAGTAGCCGTAGTATCATGTTGTGCGCATCGATATGCCATGAGGAACATTGGTATATGTACATCCCAGTCTCTTTGGTATTTATCTACGACTATTCTCCAAGGTACGGTTAAATCGTTCTACCATGCCATCAGATTGTGGATGCAAAGGTGTTGTACGAGTTTTGTATATACCCAGCATACGGCATATCTCTTGGAATACAACTGATTCGAAATTTCGACCTTGGTCTGAGTGTAACTCCATCGGTACACCAAAACGAGTAACCCATTGATTGACGAATACATCCGCAACTGTACTAGCTTCTTGATTTGGAATGGGGTTTACTTCAGGCCATTTACTGAAGTAATCTATAACCACCGGAACATACTTGTTTCTTGCGTTGCTTATTGGAAATGGCCCAGCTATGTCCATAGCAATTCGCTCAAATGGAGCACCCACGGTGTATTGGTGCATCTTACCTCGGCTTTTCTTAGTGGGACCTTTGGCCATTGTACATTGCTTACACTTCCGAATCCAATCAGCGACATGGTCATGACATCCATCCCAATAAAATCGTTTCTTTATTCTCTCGACGGTTTTGGTGATTCCCAAATGCCCTCCACTGGAGGCATTGTGTTACTCAGCTATCACTTCATTTATTCTTGCCTTGGGTACCACTAGAAGATCATAAGTGATTTTTCCATCTTCACTTTCCCATGTTCGGAATAAACATCCGTCTCGAAAGTGCAGGCTTTGCCACTGCGCCCAGTATGCCTTTGCTATTGGACTCTCATTAGCCATTTCTTGCCAATCTGAACGTATGCCCTGCTCCTTTTATTCCATAATCTTTACGAGATCTGGGTCGTTCCTCTGGTTTTCTTGCACTTGTTCGGTGGTCCATGACTCCTCCGGCAATATATTCGTAAGTCGTATGTCGACAATGTGTTCCTTGCTTTCCACTCGAGAACAATGTTTACATTCCATTTTGCAAGGACGACGAGATAGAGCATCCGCGTTGCCGTGATGTCCTCCTTTACGATGTTCGATGGTAAAATAACTCTGCAGCCTTTCAATCCAGCGCGCCAATTATCCTTCTGGGTTTTTAAATTGTAATAACCACCTTAGCGCTGCGTGGTTAGTTCTTAGATGAAATGACTGGCCGTACAAGTATTTATGGAAATACTTTACACATTCCAGTATTGCGAGCAACTCTCTTCGAGTGACACAGTAGTTTCTTTCTGGCTTCGACAGGATTTTACTGTAGTATGCTATTACTTTTTCTTGTCCATCTATGATCTGAGAGAGCACACCACCTATTCCATAGCCACTCGCATCTGTGTCCAACACAAACTTTTGACCAGGTACTGGATACGCTAATATTGGTGCTGAACAGAGTTTTTCTTTCAGCTGTTCGAATGCTTTCTGTTGGTCCTCGCCCCACACAAATGGTTTGTTCTTTCTTGTCAACTCATGCAGACTGCTGGCGATGTTTGCAAATCCAGGAACAAATCGTCTATAGTAGGCGCATAAGCCTAGGAAGCTTCTTAGCTCGTGAAGATTCGACGGAATAGTCCATTCTTGTACTGCTGCTACTTTCTCTTCGTCGGTATGTACCCCTTCTGTTGTTACTTTATGACCAAGATATTTAACTTCTCGCCTGAAGAGTGAACAGTTTTTGATATTCAGTTGAAGCCCAGCTAATTGTATACGCTCAAATACTTCTTTCAACTTTTCCAGGTGGTCGTTAAAATCTTTTCCCATCACGATAATATCATCGAGGTACACCAAGCACGTTTTCCAGTGTAGTCCTCTGAGTACACGCTTTATCAAACGTTCGAAAGTAGGTGGCGCATTGCATAAGCCAAATGGCATAACTGTAAATTGCCATAGACCATCGCCAATACTGAAAGCTGTTTTCTCTTTGTCTTCCTTACCAAGTTCCACTTGCCAGTAGCCACTTTGCAAATCAAGAGTTGAGAACCACTTCGCACCAGATAGTGTGTCCAGAGTGTCATCGATCCTTAGCAGTGGATAGCTGTCTTTTTTCGTAATATCATTTAGCTTCCTGTAATCCACACAGAATCGAGTACTTCCATCCTTCTTCTTTACCAGCACAACTGGTGAACTCCATGGACTCGCTGATGGTTCAATAACACCTTGTTTCTGCATATCGGAAATCAGCTTAATGGCTTCGTCTCTTTTGGCCAATGGAACTCGTCGGGGTGTTTGACGAATTGGTCTAGAATCACCGATGTCAATGTGATGCTTCACGATGGTTGTCCGTCCTCCAGTTTTTCCATTTGAAGAAAAGATTGAACTATACTTCTCCAATAGTTGTAGAGCCTTTTCTTTTTGCTGGTTGGTAAGCACACCTGCCCATTCTTCCATCTGCGCTTTTAATTCTGCTCTATCAGTTCCTGATCTTCCACTTTTTATCGACGGACCCTTTTCGCAGTCTACTACGGGAGTAACTTCCTGGCAATGACCCATCACCATTCCTTTCTTCACAACTGTAGATGTATTAGTTGGATTTAATATTCGCACATACTATTCCATTTTCTTTAGGTTCCACTAACGTCCTACCAAGTATGATGTTTTTATTTTGTATTTCTTTATCTGCTTCCACTAACCACAACGTGCCTGTCCCATCATCCACATTTATCTGTGCCCAAATCACCGCTTCTGATTTTGCTGGAACCTCTTGGCGTTGACATGCCAGTACTCGTTTGATGTTTCCACTCCGCTTGTAACCGATGTTCAATGGTAATTCGACATTTGCATAACGTAGTATCCGTTGATTTAAATCTAACGTAAATCCGTTGTCAATCATAAAATCAACACCAATTATTACGTCATCGATGATGTCGGCCACAATGAATTCATGTTCCCACGTGCAATTTCCAATAGATACTCGCTTCTTTATCTTGCCCAGAATTTGTACATCCTCACCCGTTGCTGTACGCAATTTTATTCCCATTAAAGGCTCAAACCTCTTTACCAAATCGCTCTTGATTATTGAATGTGATACACGAGTATCCAGGGTTAAATGAATTCCATATTGTCCAATTTTCCATCAATAGTCAAGCTGCTTGGCACACGCTGTAGTTGTGAGGTGTGAATGATGGGGCAACCCACTGTTGGAGTCAGTTCACGCCCCGCTGAACTGACTCGATTTAGTTTAACGATGGATTTGTGTTAGTGGAGCTATCGCTATCCACCTTATCCTTCTTCCTTTGTCTTCCTGGAGAATTGGATCTTGATCGCTTTCGTCGTAAACGGCAGTCATGCGCCATGTGTCCTGGTTTGTCGCAAACAAAGCACTTACCAGTAAATTTGTTTTCGCGTCGACCTGTTGTTCTTCCTTCAGGCTGCACTACAGATTTGAATGCCTGACACACTGCTTCAACCAGATCTGCTGTTTCTGTTTCTAGTTGGCGTACCCGTGGCATTGGTCGACACATCAAAAGGCGGCTTCAAACGTCAAGGCACTATTGACTGTTTCGGCATAAGTATTCCTTGGTGACATGACTAGGGTACGCTTTGTCTCTCCATCACGTATGCGATCTATGAAAGCCTCTATTTTGATTTTTTCGAGGAACTCTTCCGAATTACCGGAGAACGCTAGATGACATAAGCGCTCAATATCGGAAGCGAATTCCTGAAGGCTCTCATTACTCCGTTGCACTCGCGATCTCAATTCCACTCGATGTAATTGACTCTTGTATTCATTTCCATACTTTCTCTGGAGTGTGTCCATCAGTGACTGATAGCTACCACGATTTTTCTCTGGAATCATCTGTAACACCTCGGAAGCATTACCTTTTAATGCGACTATTAAAGCAGCAGTCTTGTCGCTATCATCCCATTGATTCTTCGAAGCTGTTGTCTCGAATTGAAGCTTAAAGATATTGAATGGCGTGCTTCCGTCAAATGTTGGTGGCTTTAGTTTGATTGTACTTGAATCTCTAATCACTGATGTGGCTGGTCCATTTATTTTTAGTTGATTGAGTTCGTGCTGTAATTTCTCGAACTTATCTTCCAAGTCATCTACATGTTCCTTCAGATCCATGACTTTTTCATTAATGGTTCCGGAAATTTCCTGAAATCTAATCTCAATTCCTTTTTGTAGATTTTCGATGACGTGTTCTTGTCGAGCCGAACCTTCTTGAATTTCCATACGCAATTCAGCCGAATATTCTTGAAGCTTGGAGTCAATGCGAGACGCATTTTCTTGTAGCTGTTGTTGCTGCTGTTGCATCATGGCTTTCATGAACTCCATGAGTTGACCACTCGAATCTATTTTGATCTCTTCCTCAGCGTGCACAACTGCTTGTATATCGGCTTCCTCAAAGAACTCATGTTCTTCTACATTAATTCCCTTAGCCTCCATAGCTTGCCTCAGCCTCACCAGCAGTTCCGCCTTTGCACCTGATGACGATAGATTCATCTCTACCAACAGCTTTTTAAGCTGGTCCACTTTTAGTTGGTCAATTTTCACCATCTTTACAGAATACCACTTCTGACACCAATTGATACGTTTTTATTCTGTGAGCGTTTAATTCTATTTGAATTACCTTGTTCGATCACTGGATTCTGTTAATAATAACTGCAACACTTATTTTATACAACTATATACAGCAACAATTTATTTAATAAACTCTATTTACAATCAACTCTGTTTATAATCAACTATTTACAATAACACTTTAATGTACTAGCAACTTTTGCCTCTGTATAGATGTTTGCGCAGTAACGTTCGTAATTCGATTGATTTTCACTTCTCAACACTGGCTCTATTTATACTCAGTTGGCAACACCCCAGAATCTTCCTTTATCGAGATTCTTCTCTTCCTTTCTCGTTGGCTTGTTCTGGTTATCGTTTATTTCTTTTTGTTGACATTCGTTTCGATGCTGCCAATAGTGTCAGTCACAATAGTGATGAGTAACCAACTATCGATACTCGTTACACTGCCCTCCTCTTAACCTTATTCGTCCCGAACAAGTTTTTATTCTTCCCCTTGATATGGCGCAAGTCGCTCCAAGTGCACTACTTTAAACTTTGCTCTTTTATTCCAGGCACGTTGAATACGATACACTACGTCATTTATCTTTGCTATAATCTCATATGGTCCTTCCCAATGAGTCTGCAGTTTAGGGGACAGGCCTTTTTTTCGTTGTGGATTATGAAGCATTACAAGCTCTCCTTCATAGAACCCTTTTGAATTTGCTTTCAAGTCATACCTGGCCTTCATCTTATCGCTTATCATCTGCGACCGCTCTCAGATGAACTGATGTACTTCATCCAACTGTTCCCGCTTTTCGCTAGTATAATTACCTTCGGTTGATCTCGTTGGTGTTACGACTCCAAATTTTAAATCAGCTGGCAGTCTTAAATCGTTTCCAAAAATTGCCATTGCCGGTGTAGTAGCCGTAGTATCATGTTGTGCGCATCGATATGCCATGAGGAACATTGGTATATGTACATCCCAGTCTCTTTGGTATTTATCTACGACTATTCTCCAAGGTACGGTTAAATCGTTCTACCATGCCATCAGATTGTGGATGCAAAGGTGTTGTACGAGTTTTGTATATACCCAGCATACGGCATATCTCTTGGAATACAACTGATTCGAAATTTCGACCTTGGTCTGAGTGTAACTCCATCGGTACACCAAAACGAGTAACCCATTGATTGACGAATACATCCGCAACTGTACTAGCTTCTTGATTTGGAATGGGGTTTACTTCAGGCCATTTACTGAAGTAATCTATAACCACCGGAACATACTTGTTTCTTGCGTTGCTTATTGGAAATGGCCCAGCTATGTCCATAGCAATTCGCTCAAATGGAGCACCCACGGTGTATTGCTGTTGTTGCTGCTGTTGCATCATGGCTTTCATGAACTCCATGAGTTGACCACTCGAATCTATTTCGATCTCTTCCTCAGCGTGCACAACTGCTTGTATATCGGCTTCCTCAAAGAACTCATGTTCTTCTACATTAATTCCCTTAGCCTCCATAGCTTGCCTCAGCCTCACCAGCAGTTCCGCCTTTGCACCTGATGACGATAGATTCATCTCTACCAACAGCTTTTTAAGCTGGTCCACTTTTAGTTGGTCAATTTTCACCATCTTTACAGAATCCCACTTCTGACACCAATTGTTACGTTTTTATTCTGTGAGCGTTTAATTCTATTTGAATTACCTTGTTCGATCACTGGATTCTGTTAATAATAACTGCAACACTTATTTTATACAACTATATACAGCAACAATTTATTTAATAATCTCTATTTACAATCAACTCTGCTTACAATCAACTATTTACAATAACACTTAAATGTAATTGCAACTTTTGTCTCTGTATCGATGTTTCCACAATCACGTTCGGGATCAAAATTGATTTTCACTTCTCAACACTGGCTCTATTTATACTCAGTTGGCAACACCCCAGAATCTTCCTTTATCGAGATTCTTCTCTTCCTTTCTCGTTGGCTTGTTCTGGTTATCGTTTATTTCTTTTTGTTGACATTCGTTTCGATGCTGCCAATAGTGTCAGTCACAATAGTGATGAGTAACCAACTATCGATACTCGTTACAATATTTATAATTTTTTTTACAATACAAAGTAGCATAAAGCTTTCGAAAGCTATGAATATGATATAGAATGAATTTCGATTAATCGAATTGATTTTTCAAATAGTTTGATTAAACAAACTTATTGAACTCTTTGATTGAACAAACAAATAATCGCACAACTCTAAAATAAAGCGTTTCATACTGATGTTATCTTTACAACGTCTAAAAATTTCTGAGAATATTTGTCGAATTCGTAACACTTTGGATTGGGCGCAAACCTTCCATTTTTTCTGACTGCCTACTTTTCTACCATCTCACTCCACAGCTGCTCCTGTGCAAGCGAATGTGAACAGGCTCTTAATGGATTGGAACATCTGTCAGCACAATTAAAGAAGGTGCACGGCCAAACATACATGAATTTCAACCAATACTAAAAAGCCGTCCTGCTCATTCGTGCAGCGAACGCTGAATATTTTTTTTTTTAAGTTTTTTTTATTGGATCTTTCTAAAATTACATAGAAACTAACAATAAGTAATCAAATCTTACAAACTAACTAAAATTATGTGATATTCCCAACGTTCCATCACAATTTGTTGAGTCGCGAGGTATAGCAATTTCACAGCATATTCAGTGTGTCTTTTCTTTTTAATCGAGGATGCCCCGTGCTCAGCAACAATTGGCTAGCAAGGGGATTCGGATGATTGCCTTCTGCCGAGGTGAATACCCAAGTACTTTGTTGAAGAACATTGTAGAACTGATTGGCCATTAATATTAAGTGGGGGACATGTATCTAGCCTTAGCGTGAAGGTTACATGTACGCTCTTTGATTCACTTCGAGAGAATCGACATGAGTCTGCAGGAGTTTAGTAGCTTCTATGGGGTTAGAGCGAGAGCACAATATTGCCGTATCATCAGCAAAGGTCGATATGAATGTATAGTTATTGTTGGGCATATCTGAAGTGTATAAGAGATACAGTAAGGGGCCCAAAACGCTTCCTTGAGGAACGCCAGCGTGAATATCCAATGGATTTGTTGTGTAATCCTTGTGATGTACGAGAAATTGTCTTTTCGTGAGGTAGCTACTAAGCAATGAGGAGACATTTGCAGGCAGTAATAGTTTGAGTTTGTAAATAAGGCCATCGTGCCATACTTTATCGAAAGCTTGAGTGATATCAAGAAAGACTGCTGAGCAATACTTTTTTTTTTCAAAAGTGTTCCTTATCAGAGTTACAATGCGGTGGACTTGTTCTATTGTGCCGTGCTGTTTTCTAAATCCAAACTGATGTTGAGCAATCAGTTGGTTGAGAGTAATAAATGGAGTTATATTCATGACAAGTAGCTTTTCGAATACTTTGGAGAGTAGAGGCAGGAGGCTGATAGGTCTGTACGATGCAACTTTTGTAGGGTCTTTTCCTGGTTTTGCTATCATAATAATTTTTGAAGTTTTCCAGCATTTGGGTTAGTGTTTAATACGAAGGATAGCATTGAAAATGTGCATCAGATGAATTACTGAAGCCGGAGGTAGCTCTTTTATCATTTTACCGGTAATTTTATCTGGACCAGGTGATTTTTTTGGGTTTAAATCTTTATAAATTGCTTTGAATATGTCCTTTTTTTTAATTTTGAGCTTTATTGAGCAAGGTTGAGAAGTTAATTTTGTTAATGAGGACTGTAAAGAGGGTGGATTGGGTGTAAACACGCTTTTTAGGTGGTTTGCAAAAGCCAAACCCTTCTCATAGTTGCTTCTAGCCCAATTACCGTCACTCAAACGGATGGGGGAATCAGTGAGAATTGGCCGATTTGAGTTTTTTGCTGATTTCCACAAAGAGTAGTCTGATGCTTCACCAGGTGTTAATTTCGCTATGTGCTCTTCTAACTCTTTGTTGTTTTTATTTTTTAAGGCTTGCTTTAACTTTCGAGTGCAGTGCTGTAGCTGTGTTTTCAGATTCGGTGATCTGAATTCTTGCCATTGTCTTCGGAGTCTTCTTTTCTGTCTTACTAGCAATTCAATGTCGGCTGGTGTGTATGGGCTATAGTTTGATTGCTTGCATACCTTTGTGCAGGTGGCTGAGCTGAGAGCTAATGAGAGCAGCTGGTTGAATTTTTCGAGTGCTGAGTATACATCGTGTCCATATCTTAATACAGTACTTAGAGGAAGATGGGAATTATAATATTTCTTAAATTTTAACCAGTCATTTTTTTTCTAACGCAATTGCCTTGGGGGCTTGGTGATTTTATAGATATTACCGTGGGTGAGTGGTCAGATGATAGATCATAATTGCACTCTGTGGAGATATTTTCCATCTGCAAACCTTTGGCGACTCCAAAGTCTATGAGATCGTGTATCTTCCTCTTGTCCGTCGGCCAATATGTCGGTTGACCATTTGAAATAACATCGTAGCCGTGGTTAGTGATGATTGAACATACTCTTCTGCCTTTTGGAGTTATTAAGCGGGAGCCCCAGTGAGTGTGTTTGGCGTTGAAATCGCCAGCAACCAAGAATTTGCTACCAAGAGTTGAGAAAAATTCTTTATATTTCTGTTCGGTAATACTGTATCTTGGGGGACAGTATATCGCAGATATTACTAGCTTAGAGATGTATTCTTCCAGACATATAGATGTTGCTTGCAAGTAGACGCTACTGAAATCTTCGAGAACATGATGTTTTATTCTGCTTTTTATCAATATGGCAGTTCCTCCGCGTGCTTTACCATGCGGATGATTTGTGGTGTACAGTTTGTAATATGGTATTTGGTAGCAATTTTTGTCAGTGAAATGGGTCTCAGATATCATCATTATGTCGATTTGGCTGGATTCAAGGAATTGAATTAGCTCCAAACGGTGCTGGCTTAAGCCGTTGGCGTTAAAGTGGCATATCTTGAGACAACTCATGGTCTGGATAGCAATGTTTGGAGTAACATCGATTGATTTTTCATCATTTCTTGCATCATTGTTTGCATTGAGTTCATGAATTGGTTCATATTCTGAATTAATGTTTGAAGCAAATGTTCAAGGGTACTTGGCTGTTGGGTGGGCAGAGAGTGTTTCTGCTCATTATTTACATAGCTTTGTTGGTGTGGGTTTTGTTTTAACACGCTAGCGTATGATTTGGTTTGATTCTTGTTTGGGATTGCAGAGAAGAATTGTGTTGCATCAATATTTTGTCTCTTACTTGAGTTGGCTATCTGAGTTTGCTCAACTGGTTTTAGAGGTTGATTGCTAGCGGAGAAATTTAGCTTTAGGGTTGTATATACTGGGCAACCTCTATAATTTGCGGTGTGATTACCTCCACAATTGCTGCAATTTTTCATGCTAGCATCGCCTTTAGACTTTGGGCATATGTTTGATTTATGGAGATCTCCACAAATCACACAAACAGCTGGCAGGGTACAATATGTCTTAGTATGTCCATATTCTTGGCAGTTGCTGCACTGAGGAGGTCCAGTTCTCTTATGGGGTTCTTCGATTGTGATTTTGCGATGCAATAAATATCGAATTTTATATATGGGATGCACTTCACCTTTTTTTAGGGGTTTTGTTTCAGGCTGAAGCTCAATTCGAAATAACGGTTGAGGTATGTTGCTCATGTTGAGAATGTTGAAAACTGTTTTGGTTTGAAACCCTTCTTCCTGAAGGGCAAGTTTGATTTCGTTAATATCAACGTTGGGTTCGACGACTTTAAGTACAACGATTAAGCCCTTACTACTTTTTAGCTGATATGTGTAGTGTCTTTTTTACAGCATCAAATTCCGCAATTACCTTGCGATAATGAGATTCGCTGTAGATTTGCACTTTCGTTTCCTCAATTTGGCCTTTGCGAATAGGAACAACGTGGAAATTCTTTGGTCCTATAAGACTTGTAATTCTAGAAATCAACTTATCTGAGTTGCATTCTCTTAAGAAAATGGGTGGGGGTTTGAAATTTTTCTTGGAGATAATATTTTCGTCACTTTCATCACCTGAAAGCAGAGCGTATCTATTTTCCGAACTAATAGGGGCAGTGTTCTGCTTTTGAATTTTTGTTGAATTCATTTGTTTTGAATTTTGTGGACTTCTTTTTCGCTTTACTACAGTAATGTAGCGATCAATTCCAGTTTGAACAGCAACTGGTTCTTTATTAGTCATCGCACTAGCTGCTTTAACTACTGGGTCATGCACTTCAATAGAAAGGCCGTTATTTGTTTGCTTTGATGTTGTAGCTGTTGGTGTTACAGCAGGAGAAGCGCATTGTACACTCCACGGTATAGAGGGAGATAGTATATCACGAGAGAACAAATTATTTTTTTTGTCTGTATTTATTGTTGTTGCAAATTTTGATGTATTGTTAGATTGAGGAATATGTACAGGCAAAAGATTTGCACTGTTACTTTCACTTGTGCAGTGTGTATCAGCTGTTTTTTTTGATAATGCACTTATCGAGATTTCGTATTCTCTGACTGTAGATAGACATATTGCCTCTGTTTTGAAGACACTGCAGTGGTTAGGCAGCTTGAAAGAGTAGTTCATTCCTACGGTATACCACTCCGCTCAAGGCCCCAGGGTGGTGAATCTATTGTTTAACTTGAAAGTTGGGGGAGTAATACAGTTCCCCACTACCAGTTGTTTGATTGATTATCGAGGAATGGCCACTTTGAATCGTTATTTCTAATGCATTTGCTGGTGTAGTTATTAATGCTCCTGTAATTATTATACAAGCCGAACGTTGTATTTTACAGAGTAGGTTTCGGTGGGATGTTTTCTGGGTATAACTACATCTGTATAGATTCAGTGCATGATATTTGATTTAAGGACCTATGTCTTGTGAGGGAATAATAGTTAGATTGTTAACAATTTTTGTCATAAATAGAGACACAGAAAATTCGAACGCATTAACACATGAAATCAACCGTGGGGGACATAAATTAATGGTCGTGAACACCGCCCGATGCAGATGTTACCGTGGTTCCGGTCGTTCTTTCTCTTTCTCTCTCGATCTCACTCTCTCCCCTCTCACATCGATAATCTCCGACATGGCGGTCACTGTGTTCGTTCTTCTGCCAATCGTTGCCACCTGGCTTTTTGGCTTTCATCATGTTTCGTTGAAAGTCGAAAAATTTGCAGGTCAATGAATGCTCGTGAATATGTATAAATGGATACATTTTCTTTTTTTCTCCGTTCAAATTGGTATGGATAAGAAAATACCAATTCAATTGCTTCAACTTCATTCTTAGCTATAACAAAACATTTAAGGCGGTTATTATCATTACCCACCTTTTATTTCTCATTTTAATGCGAATTGCAATTTCGACATATCTACGAAGAAATTTTTGTGTATGATCCGCGTTGGCAAAGTATTGACGTGTTGTTCCGAGCACGATATTGCGTAGGCGCGTTTAACACTGAATCGCGTCACTCGCGTTTGCTGTTCCGTACTACAATTCCTTAGCTTTCTATAAACTCGTTGCCTGCAATGGTATCACACGATCAATGTTAGTCCGCTAATAATTGACAAAACATAGTAATTTTAGCCGTATCTACTGTTTGGCAACATTAAATTGTTACAAGTTCGTACCCTCTTATTCCGCTATGTAAAAAGAAGCTTATTATTCAAAAGGTATTATTCAGATAAAAATTCTAACCGTATGGTAGCACGCAATTTGATTAAACAGATATGGTTGCATTATGGCCCCAGAAATGAATGACCGAGAAAGAGAGAGAGAGAGAAGGAAATGAGAGAAATTGTGGTCGGGAGTAGTAGATGGTTGGCAGCAGTGGATAAATGGCAGAGTAGGTAGAAAATTGTGGTTGCTGGGGTACCACATGTGGAGATGCTATCTTTTATGGCTGAGGACCATGGACGTGAGCGGACGAACAATCATCATACACGCACATTACTCGCGGATAAAGTGCAATTTATTTTCTCGTTCGGAAGATTTTTCGTGAGTGGCCCGCTTTTTTTTGCGGATCTTGAGTGAATATTTCAATTTAATTCCAATAATTTCATAAAAGCATAGCTCCAACGTGTACTGTGAAACAGCACGGATAATCATTCCTATAAAAGAAAAGAAAATATCGAGCAGGAACTACGATCACGCACGATTGTAAAAACCTTTAATTTATTGGAAGAAATAAAAGACTACCTCAAGTCTTCTCGCAAATCAGCACCACATCTAAAATCAGCGGGAATTAATAGAAAGTGAAGACAACAAAGGCATGCATCTAAGCACGTCTTTTGATTTGTGGACAGAATTCGCAGTCGTCTGCAGCCAGCATATCCACAGCAACATCACCAGCAGCACCCTCAAAATCATCACTACAACCAGCGCGCCACCAGTCGAGGAACCAGCGTTAATAACAGCAATAGCATTGAAACTACAATTTTGTCTGATGTAGCCCAAACTTGTAAGAGGCAGGCGAATGCACAGAAGGAACTGCAAGACGAAAAAAAAAAAAATTCTAAGACGTTTGTACATATACATATGTATAGGATTTGTAGAGGGTGTTTTTTTTTTGTTTTGCTTGTTCTTCAAATGAATGAGAACTGTAAGAATAAGCTTAAAATTCAAAATGAATATTTTTTTTTTCAATAACTGATTTATTTCATATTTTAATTGACGTCATGCGTAATATTTTTTTTCATTAAGAAATTGCAAATTATAATGCATAAAAATGTCTATCGAACTCTGACAGCTATCTAAAGACTAAAAAAAAAAAATAAATATGTGGCACTTAAAGCCCCAAAGGGCTCATTGGCCGAGCGTCTCTTCCATTACTGTTGTGCGTCTTAAATTTGGACAGTATTAGAAGGGACCTACTTATTTTAACCGGTTCCGAACGGCAGAACACTTGCGACATTACTTTTTCTGAGCTTTGTCACAGAGTTCTTTTAGAAGCTTTTTCATGGCAAGTTGTTACTGTCGGAAGAATTGCCGATTGCTTGCCGACAGGAGGGTACCATTCGAAAGAAAAATCTTATCGATATTAAAATTGTTATGCATCAGCCGGGGATTGAACCACGCCCTACAGATCAGAAGGCGAACACACTAACCACTGAGCTACGGCACCCACAAAGACTATCTAAAGACCATCACTGTAAAAATAAGCTTAAAATCCGAAATGAATATTATTTTTTTCAATAACTTTGATTTATTTCATATTTTAAGTGACGCCATTCGTAATATTTTTTTTTTATGAAATTGCAAATTCTAATGCATAAAAATGTATGTCGAACTCTGACAGCTATCTACAGTCTGTCACTGTAAAAAAAAATAAGCTTAAAATCCAAAATGAATTATATTTTTTTTTTCAATAACTGATTTACTTCATATTTTATTTAATGTCACGCGTAATATTTTTTTTCATGATGAAATTGCAAATTGCACTGAAAAAAAAAACGAAAAATTTGTAAACAAAGACGAATTAAAGTTGCTTAAGTGAAAAAGAAAAAGTACAAAGACGAAGTGTCAAACAAATAACAACAACAACAACAACAGACCTACAGAGTAGAGTTAAGAAATTATATTGTGACAAAAGAGCCAATTGGCATTTAATCAATTATACACCGTTTTTCGAAGCTCCGATTTAGGTTGTTCCACTGGCGACACCAGGCCTGATGTCAGCGTGGCAACTGAGCGAAAACACACATCGGAAATTGTATTGATGGTAAATATATGTATCTATGCTATACCATTATACACTTATTCTGGAGTCCTGATGCCAAAATGTGTTGTATATTAATGTTATGTTCTAGCTTATTGAAAAGCGATATGCCTTCTTTTATTTTTATTTTTTATTATATAAACTAACTTCGGTATGTAACCAGATATGGCCTACTAAAGGCATTGATTGATTCACTGGGTCGGGGCTTTCCAGGATAGGTCGATAGGTCGAACAAGGGCCGAAGAATGTATAAGGGGTTTTCTTCGGAAGGTTGGGTAGGGTATAGAAGGTGAGGCGAGGTCATCTAAGGCCTCACCCTTCTCCAAAGGGGTTTCTGCCATGCCAACGAAATGGTATTGGGTATTAGGTTTTGGAGTAAGCTGAGGTTTCAGGAGCCTCAACTCCCTTTTCATATTTAAAATCTCTGCTAACTTATTTATGTGGACCAAACGACTGCACCGGAGCAAGATCTCCACCCAATTGCCCTGAGCACAGCTGGATCCTGAGCAGAGTACGCTCCTCCTTACACCTCAAGCGGTTGGTCCGTGGACCGGCATGTCTACATGTTGTAGTGCCACTTACGGCACATCACATACACGATAGTCCGGAATGTGAGGCCAAATTTGCGTGTCCATTACAGTCTTGCCTCTTGCCCTTTGCTTCCAGTTTAGCTTCTTATCTATTACTAGTACCAAAGATGTAGACTCTTCTTTGAGCTCGAGGTTAGTCTTGTTGAGTCTGAGTTTTGGAAATGATTCGGACCTTTTTCCACTTCCATTTTCGGCGGGTTTACTTTTAAACCATGGATGTTGGCCCATCTACTAACTTTGTCTAACGAGTTTTGCATAAGGTTCCTTATAGTGTCTGGGAATCTGACGGTTACAGTGAGAACTATTTCGTCCGCATACTCTATCACTTCACCTCCAGCGGCCTTCAGACTTCTCAGTAGTTCGTTGACTCCTTGTGGCGTTCCTCTGCCGACACTCTTTAAGAGGGAGGAGCCACCCAGCTCTGGGAGAATACTTCTACTTAGTAGAAGATATTCCATCCAGTGTAGCAGATGCTCCTATACTCTAAGTAGCGTCAGTGCCCCTGTGATGGTTCCTAACTCGACATTATTGAAGGCATCTTCTATATCTAGAAAGGTTGCCAATATATGGAGATTTTCCAGTGCGTCTTTCGGATATTTCGGACGATTGGAAGTTTTTACGATGCTCATGGAGCATAAAATCAATGTACCTCAGAAAACGAGCGTTCTTGCGAAACCCCCTAATCTCTATTCATATCTGTTATATTGGAGGACGCAAAAGTACGTAATGTCCAATGCTCCCTGCCTATTTCTGGTTATAAAGGTTATAAAAGTGTTCCCTATGTTGCATACTAATAAGTTAGTAGTTGTTAAGTAATTAAAAAGGGACTTACCTCTCTCATTGATGTCGGAGTTGCCATCTCCCTTTTAGCTCAATAGAGATGATGGCTAGGTCTTCGCTACTGAAATTATGGAGCAAATATGCATTAAGTGGTTTCTTAACAAGGATACAAGCGCGTGGTCTACCGGTACACTTGCTGTGAAACAGTTTATATTTTGGGATCCCTATTCCACATATGCCATTTGCCATCATCCATGGCTCTTGGATTAGGGCGATGTCTACCCCGCTTTTAGTAAGGCGAAGAGCTAATTCGGCTGACGCCCCTTTACAGTGGTGGAGGTTGATCTGACTGCACGGATCATTGTCTGTTACATTCTTCACCGTCTCCACCACCGTTGGATTGAGGTCATAGTCCCTGTATCCTGGTAGGCTGACCTCCTCCCATATCCTACAGAATTCCCCCACCAGATCTGAAGCGAAAGACATAGAATCTGTCCAGATCAGATCCCTCGATTGCCCGGGGGGACTGGACTGAGGCATGTCCATCTTTTCGTCTGCTGCCGAAATTTTTACCTCCTTCTGTAGCAACGCTTTCGAGCCACCTTCGCTGAATTTGGCTTCAGTCAGTTCGTCCTTTTTGTAAAATCCTAATGAGATGTGGACATATGTGAAGGCCACCACTCCTTCAGAAATCGCCAGGGGCCCATTTTTAGTATCCTGTCCGGGTCTTTAGGATTCGCCGGAATCCATACCCTAGTCCTAGATCTGCTGAAGGTATCCTGGATAAAGCAATGAAGGATTCTGGATAAAGCAATGGAAAAAAGATCCAGAGCCCGTTGGTCGACACAAAGCACCAGCTGGAAATGTCCTTTCTTTGCACCATCACTATACGAGACTACATGTTTAATTCCATAGCTACAGCTTTTCTCCGGTTGAGGTCCGGTTTCCTCGGTGTCTCTTGTTGAACTGAATCCATGAGGTAGATCTGTCGTACTCTTTGAGCTTTAGAGTTGCCCATCCAAGGGACTCCTTTTTTCTGGAAGTAATGCTCTCCTCTGCAATACTGCTGATCCTTTCGAGTACTTGCTTTGAACTCCTGCGCTCTTTGAAGCGAAGATTCGACTCCTTCAATTTCTTGCTTTTACGGCTTTTGCTGTAAACAGGTAAGGCTAATTAAATCGTAGGGGGCCGGATACTCCTGACTAGGCTATTTTTACTGGGCGCGCAACCAGGCTGACTTTCGGAATGAACCGTATAAATCCTTAGTCCAACCCAGGGGATGGGGTATGACGGGAATTTGGGATAGGGAAGGGCCACTCTTTATGAGCGAATACATCTTCTAGGCTCACATATACTTAGCTAACCACTCTATCCTAAAGGATTAGGGCAGTTATTACCAGTCAGCACCAACGGGGAGGGTTCAAAAGACAATTTCCGCTAACCTTCAGATAGTTTCTATTCACTAAATTCTGAACATTTTTCATCTATGTTATTTATAATTTCCAATGATTTCAAACATTTTGAATGTTTTGATATTTTTGGGATTGAAATTAATTGTCAAATAATGAAGTAAGAATTATTGACTCGCATAATAGCACTATAACTCGAAATGTTTACTGTTCACTCTACTCGCTTGTTTAAAGCAATGGTTTTTTATCACAACCACAAATCTTCATGATACGATTTAATCATTGAACGAGTCAACTGACCCGTTGACTTAGTTTGGGCAGATTACATACAGTGGCTCCCAGCTTATTTCGTACAGTGACAGTTTAAAAATTGCTGCAGTCGTAATTCCTAATATAGCAAAAATTTGAACAAAATATAAATGCCATTTTTGAAAGGAAGGTTTGTTTTTTATTTTCCAAAATTTACTTTTTCAAAATTTTAGTGTTTGACACTATAAAAAAATAAAATAAGAAAAAAATAGGAAAATTCATGTCACAGCTTATTTCGTACAGTCTCTTTAAGTTCAAACTAAAAACAAAGTAAGTTGATTTTAATATTTAGTATGACATCCCTTAGCGTTAATGACAGCCTGGAGTCTATTTGGCATTGAATCCACCAGTTTTTGAGTGATGTCTGGTGTGATTTTTTTCCATTCCTCCATTAGTACCTTCTTTAGGTCTTGCTTATTAGAAATCTTGTGTGTTCTTATTTTATTGTCCAAAATAGACCAAAGATTTTCAATCACATTCATGTCAGATGACTGTGGTGGTGGAGACATCAAGTGTGGGCAGTTCCAAATAAGCCAAGATTGCAAATCCCAGATTTATGTTTTGGGTCATTATCTTGGTAGTACCGAAATTCTTCCCGCAAACCCAGTTTGTCTGCACTTTGAAGTAAATTGTTTTTCAGAATCTCGAGGTACTTCATTTTGTCCATTGTTCCCTCAATAAAAACCAATTCACCTACTCCGGCTGCTGACATACAGGCCCAAACCATCACGCTACCGCCACCATGCTTCACTGTGGGCTTAAGGTTCTCCTTGTTTAGCTCGGTATTCGCTTTACGCCAAACATATGACATTCCGTCCGAGCCAAAAATATTAAACTTAGACTCATCCGCGAAAATAACGGTATTCCAGAACGCAGGAGTCTTAATAATATGCTCTTTGGCGTAGTCAAGTCGGCGTTGTATATTCATTTTTGAAATGAATGGTTTCTTTCGGGCTACTCGACCGTTCAAGTCATGATTGCGCA
This sequence comes from Megamerina dolium, assembly GCA_963854835.1. Classification (NCBI taxonomy): domain Eukaryota; kingdom Metazoa; phylum Arthropoda; class Insecta; order Diptera; family Megamerinidae; genus Megamerina; species Megamerina dolium. The sequence goes on from OY978530.1 coordinate 40,966,685, forward strand.
GCACACGTCGGACAGTTTCAGCACTGGATGATTTTCCTATTTCACGCTGAACCTCTGCAGCCAACTTCGGAGTGGATAACTTTGGATTTTTCTTAATTTTTCGTACAATATAACGCTCGTCTGATGCGTTGAAAATCTTATTAGGTGCTTCTCTGCCCTTGTTCTCCAACCGATTTTCGCGAATGAAGCGTTGAATGATGTATTGGACAGTTGAGGCACTTAAATTTGTCATTTCAGCAATTTTTCGCACACTCTGACCTTTCCTAAAATGGTTAATTACCAGTTTACGCTGTTCCATCGTTGTACGACGACCCATAACGCTAAATGTTAAATTTACAGCACTTTAACTATTTAAAATAAGAATAATAAAAATTGTTATAATAGTTAAAAAGGACCAAAAACTCATACAATTCAAAAAAACTTTGTAACTGCGCGGCAGAATGAAACTTACTTACATTGAAGTTTGTGTACGAAATAAGATGTGAGCTGAAAATCAGCTGATCAATAGTTTTTCTCTCTTGCATGACAAAAAGAACAATTTTTGGGGTTCCCCGTTTTCTTATTAGGTTTACTAAACACATACACAGACATCTACATTCAAAACTTATCGATAAGTTTTTTAGTTTCGATGTTACAGCCATTTACATAAAAATATATACACTGTACGAAATAAGCTGTGAGCCACTGTATATTTTTTTGTAAAAATATTAACAAGAGAGGATTGAAATTTGAAAGTAATAAAGGCAAATGACGGTGTGATAATGTTACTTACAAGAAATTTTGACAAGAAGTTTGGTTTAGTATTATCCAACTCTATTACTTCATCAATAAATGTTTTAATATAGGCATTTTTCCGCTCATGTGTGTACTTCAGCATTACAAAAGTAATGACGAAAATCGTCAACTTCACCACACATACAGAACCGATTGCAAAACCCGAAGAGATAATGTTCGCCACACACCCTCAACCGATTGAAAATTTACAACAATTTTTGTCAACTTTCGATTGGTTCCTGCCAGTCTGGTTGGTAGCCAAGTGCCACAAATCAACAGCTTGTCCCCTAGTAATGCATCTTTTTTTTTCCATATACAAGGTGCGACAAATATGTATTAAGACTGCCTCTAGAAAACACAATTAAATCACGATATCTGCTAATTTTTCAGTATATTTATTCGATCCTGATCCTGATTCAATACACTTGTTACATCGATTTAATAGTGATTCAAACGCGTGTTCCAGTTCATTTTTCGGAATTGCCTCCAGTGCCCTCGTCGAAGTCCGTTGTATGGTCTGAATGTCATCAAAAAAGCATCCTTTCAACTTCAATTTCAGTTTTGGGAACGAAAAGAAGTCGCACGGTGCCAAATCAGGTGAATACGGCGGGTGATTCAACACACAGACCTGATTCCGAGCCAAAAATTGACGAACAATGAGTGCTGTGTGACTCGGTGTATTATCGTGCAACAGAGACCAAGTTTTTGGATCGCGGTATTCTAGTCGAACCCGACGGATTCTGGACATCAACGCTTCAAAACTTCGAGGTAACATGCGGAAGTAACTGTTTAACCATTGGAACAAATTCTTTGTGGATAATTCCTTTGCTATCGAAGAATGTGATGAGCATTGTTTTGATTTTTGATGGAAATTTTCGTGTTTTATTGGCTTGAATGAGTCGTATAGTTTGATGTTGATGTTTAAGGCCTCTTCCATCATTTTCACTGAAGCATTGCGGTCTTCTGTAATAAAATCACGAACTTTCTGGATCGCTTCCGTCGTCCGCACTGAAATTGGCCTTCCTTCTTTTATTTCATCTTCCAGCGACTCTCTGCCATCCACAAACCATTTGATCTTGATAAAAAACCATCGCCATACACTTGCTGCATCATTCCGAATGTTTCTGATGCACTTTTATCAATTTTTGCGTGGAATTTAATAACCGCTCTTTGCTCCATGTTAAAATTTCAACATCAAACGAACACGTATTTTGTAAAATGAATGACAATAAACATTAAATATCAACCAAATGCCATGACAGTTTTGACAGTTAGTAGAGGAAGGTTGAAGCTTCAAAACCCACACATAGATGGCGCGCTTGGTTGCTGAGATATGGTTCGAGTCTTAATACATAATTGTCGCACCTTATACATATGTATGTACCTGAAATTTGAAATAAACGGTTATATAGTTTTTGGTACTTTTTTTCAGTTTTTGGTAAAAAAATACATAACGCAAGTGTTTGAGACCATGCATTTACAACGGCGATGATTATGAGAAATTCACAATGAGAGAACAAACAATATATTGTAAACCCATTAAACTTCAGTACAAAATTATATGCCATAATAATTTAATGAATTCTAATTACCTACAAATTTTTAATGATATTTAATATTCATTAATTTTCGAATATTACTTATTATATTTCAAACATTTGCTGAATTTCGCACATCCTTGTATTAATAACTTGGTATTATCCTATATAATTCCAATATTAATTGAATATTCATCGTCTGATTCAGGCATAGGTATGATACATATGAAAGTATTTATACAATATGTGTGACATGCCGACTCAAATTGATTGTGCGAAAATGTGGTTGGTTTATATTTGAAAACGCTCATTCATTTTTGGTTTTGAGAGAAAATGGGGCCATTGCTTCTATGCCAGATTTGTGGGATATCTCTATACTTCTAAAGTCTCTGATAGAGCTATCCCAATTTTAATGGACTGCGTTTTAATAGCAAATATCAGGGCGCATGATAAAACGACTTTTACTAAAAATAAATCGCTAATAAGAAATACTGAAATACGTCAGAGTTTACTCAAAAAAGTGTTTGATCGACCGCTTTCATATTGTAACCAGTATCGATAGTTGGTTACTCATCACTATTGTGACTGACACTATTGGCAGCATCGAAACGAATGTCAACAAAAAGAAATGAGCAATAACCAGAACAAGCCAACGAGAGAGAAAGAGAAGAATCTCGATAAAGGAAGATTCTGGGGTGTTGCCAACAGAGTATAAATAGTGCCAGTGTTGAGAAGTGAGAATCAATTTTGATCCCGAACGTGATTGTGGAAACATCGATACAGAGACAAAAGTTGCAATTACATTTAAGTGTTATTGTAAATAGTTGATTGTAAGCAGAGTTGATTGTAAATAGAATTATTAAATAAATTGTTGCTGTATATAGTTGTATAAAATAAGTGTTGCAGTTATTATTAACAGAATTCAGTGATCGAACAAATTCAAATAGAATTAAATGCTCACAAAATAAAAACGTAACAAGTGGTGTCAGAAGTGGGATTCTGTAAACATGGTGAAAATTGACCAACTAAAAGTGGACCAACTTAAAAAGCTGTTGGTAGAGATGAATCTATCGTCATCAGGTGCAAAGGAGGAACTGCTGGTGAGGCTGAGGAAAGCTATGGAGGCTAAGGGAATTAATGTAGAAGAACATGAGTTCTTTGAGGAAGCCAATATGCAAGCAGTTGTGTACGCTGAGGAAGAGAGCAAAGTAGATTCGAGTGGTCAACTCATGGAATTCATGAATACCATGATGCAACAGCAGAAACAATAGCTACAAGAAAATGCGTCTCGTCAAGAATACATTATGGGAGAGTTCCAGAAAATAATTGACTCCAAGTTTCAAGAACATTCGGCTGAATTGCGTATGGAAATACAAGAAATTTTGTCTCGACAAGAGGGCGTTATTAGTGAATTACGTACGGAAATTCAAGGAAATACAATTTCAGGAAATTTCTGAAGCTATTAATGACAAAGTCACAGAGCTGAAAGAACACGTGGATGAGTTGGATGATAAGCTGAAGGAACACGTCGACGACTGGGAAGATAAGTTCGAAAAATTACAGCACGAACTCAATCAACTAAAAATAAATGGACCAGCCACATCAGTGATTCGAGATTCAAGCACAATCAAACTAAAGCCACCAACATTTGACGGAAGCACGCCATTCAACATCTTCAAGCTTCAATTCGAGACAACTACTTCGAAGAATCAATGGGATGATAGCGACAAAACTGCTGCTTTAATAGTCGCATTAAAAGGTAATGCTTCCGAAGTGTTACAGGGTGGTTCCAGAGAAAGATCGTGGTAGCTACCAATCACTGGACACACTCCAGCGAAAATATGGAAATAAATACAAGAGTCAATTACATCGAGTGGAATTGAGATCGCGAGTGCAACGGAGTAATGAGAGCCTTCAGGAATTCGCTTCTGATATTGAGCGCTTATGTTATCTAGCGTTTTCCGGTAATTCGGAAGAGTTCGTCGAAAAAAATCAAAATAGAGGCTTTCATAGATGGCATACGTGATGGTGAGACAAAGCGTGCCCTAGTCATGTCACCAAGGAATACTTATGTCGTAACAGTCAGTAGTGCCTTGACGTTTGAAGCTTCCAGTTTGATGTGTCGACCAACGCCATGAGTACGCCAACTAGAAACAGAAACAGCAGATCTGGTTGAAGCAGTGTGTCAGGCATTTAAATCTGTAGTGAAGGAAAAACAGCAGGTCGACGCGAAAACAAATTTACTGGTAAGTGCTTTATTTGCGACAAACTAGGACACATGGCGCGTGACTGCCGTCTACGACGAAAGCGATCAAGATCCAATTCTCCAGGAAGACAAAAGAAGGAGAATAAGATGGACAGCGATCTTTTCACTAACACAAATCCATCGTTAAACTAAATCGAGTCAGTTCAACGTGGCGTGAACTGACTCCAACAGTGGGTTGCCCCATCATATCACTTTACAAATACAGCGTGTGCCAAGCAGCTTGACTATTGATGGAAAACTGGACAATATGGAATTCATGTTAACCCTGGATGCTGGTGCATCACATTCTATAATCAAGAGCGATTTGGTAAAGAGGTTTGAGCATGTAGTGGGAATAAAATTACGTACAGCAACGGGTGAGGATGCACAAATTCTGGGTAAGATAAAGAAACGAGTATCTATTGGAAAATGTACATGGGAACATGAATTCATTGTGGCCGACATCATCGATGATGTAATAATTGGTGTTGATTTTATGATTGACAATGGGTTTACGTTAGATTTAAATCAACGGATACTACGCTATGCAAATATCGAGTTACCATTGAACATCGGTTACAAGCATAGTGGTAACATCAAACGAGTACTGGCATGTCAACGCCAAGAGGTTCCAGCAAAATCAGAAGCAGTGATTTGGGCACAGATGAATATGGATGATGGGACAGGCAAGCATATAAAGAAATACAAAATTAAAACATCATGTTCAACGCAGTGTTTTAAATTTAATGTTTATTAAATGAGAGTTAGTTCAGTACTAAATCAATACATACATTTAAGCTAAATTATTCATAAAACAAAAACGTAAGAGAATGAGTGTACAAACTTCAAAGAGAAAACTAAAAATACAACTGTATATGAGGATAGCGGTTATTTCAACACTCCCTCTCGCTATCTTCTTTCAAAATTGAAAGTTAATCTTTATACAATCCAAATTTCAAAATAAAGTTAGTATGCTTCTCTACTGCCAATGCTTTTGTTAATTGGTCTGCCAACTGATTTTCAGTAGGTATACATTGTACTAAAATTTCATTTCTGGATTGCATATCGCATGTATAAAAATATTGTACATCAATATGCCGAGTACGTTTCGATGCCTGTGGATTCGCCACTAGATTGATCGCTTGTTGATTGTCACAATAGATAACCGTTGGTAAATGCTGCACCAAACTCAAATCCGACAAAAGCTTTTTTAAACAAATTTAAATTTAAACAGCTTTGGTTGCAGAACATAAAGCAACAAATTCGGCTTCGGTAGTTGATGTCGCTATTATCGATTGCTTCTTAGAACTCCATGCTACGGCGCCACCATTGAGCAACACAAGCCAGCCAGTTGTGCTTTTTTCTAGTATCAGGGTCTCCAGCCCAATCGGAATCGCAGTAGCTTACCATGTTGTTGTCAGTCCCTTGACGAGACGAAAATGTTATGCCTACGTCAGTAGTGCCTTTGAGGTATCTAAAAATACGCTTGACACCTTTCCAATGAGTTGTGCTCGGGTTTTTCATGTAACGACTTAGAACGCCAACCGTGTATGCAATATATGCTCGTGAACAAACCATAAGATACATAAGTGATCCAATAGCTTCTCTGTAAGGAAAATTATCGTCTTCAGCACCATCTTTCTTGGTAAAAATCATTCCAGGTACAGCTGGGGAAGAAACAGGTGAACAATTAGTAAAATAAAAACGATCTAATATACGATTTATGTATGCCGTTTGGAAGATTTTAAGTTTTCGCTACTTTCTCTTCCTCTCAATCTGCATACCGACGAAAAACTCTGCTTCTTTGTACGTGATGCTGAACTCGTTATGCAATTTATTCAAAATGTCCATTACTAAATGTTACCGCAAAGCAGTCCATCATCTACATAAAGTGCTAGATGTATAATAAAACCCTGCGATGCGTACGTAAATACGCAACTATCTGATGATGATTGTTTGAAATTGTGTTGCAATAGGAACTCAACAATCTTTTTGTTCCATTGCCTCGACGCCTGCTTGAGGCCATATATGCCCTTTTTCAGCATACACACTTGATCGTCAACAGCAAAACCACAAGGTTGTTCCATGTATATCAAATCCTCTAAGTCTCCATGCAAAACTGCCGTTTTAACGTCGAACTGGTAAACTTCTAGATCTTCTGCTGCAGCGATTGCTAATAAAATTCGAATAGATTCATAGCGCACTACATGCGCATATATTTCATCGTAGTCAATTTTGTATTTCTGGGAGCAGCCACGCGCCACTAGTCGAGCTTTATATCTATAATTTTCTCCTTTAGAATTTCGCTTTCGTTTAAAAACCCAACGATTTGTAATAACATGCTTGTCTGATGTGCGCGGGACTAAAATCCAAGTATTACTCTTCCGTAAAGAGCCCAACTCTTCGTTGATTGCTTTCATCCAGTCACTGGAATCTCTACTGCTCATTGCTTCATCGAGAGTATTTGGTTCTAGTTGTGCCATAAAAACCTCAGCGATATTCACAGATGTAGTATCTTTACTTGATTTCTTTCGTTGACGTGTATTATATGGACTTCTAGGCACCAACAGCTTGTTATTATTGTTTTGTTGCTCGGTGTCGCTGTCTATCAGCTGTTCAGTTTCGCCTTGTTGTTCAATATTACTTCGAGTTTTTGTTTCCATCACTTCATTCGGCTCCTTTTGATCTTCATTAAAAATTACGTCACGACGCACGTAAATTTTCCTCATTAGTATCTCATATACTCTATATGCTTTGCTGCCATAATTATATCCTATCATAATGCATTTAACTGAGTTCTTTTCCCATTTGGTCCTTTGATCTTTCGGCACATTAACGTTTCTTTTCACGATAACCATCAGCCAAAAATTGATTGTCTTTCTTAAATAAAACTCGATGACCACCTTTAATAAAAACCACATCGATATCTTTTTCTGTTGCTTGCAAAATTGACACAAAATTTCTGTCTAAATCAGGAACGTATAGTACAATTTTGAGTGTATACACAGAACCAGTCTGTTCAGCACCGATAACACTCACATCAATATCACCTTGACCTGCTGCATTCAGTTTTCTTCCGTCGCCAGCACGAACTTTGCAAAAATCTTCTGGGAAAGGTAAATAGTTTTTGAAAAACTCCTTCTGAAAACTCATGAGTGCAGATGCACCGGAGTCAGCATACCAGTCATCTATAATATTTCCGCTTGTCGATGTCATTAATACCGGCTGTAGCGTGAATAACTGTTCAGCTTCGTTGTCATACGCTTTTGACTGTGTTGCCATCATCAAATTTTGTCGATCGCCATTTCTGGTGTTGGTGTTATTGTTGTTTGTTTGGCTATTCGAATGTCTTTCATTGTCACGCTGTTTCTTATAACATTCACGGGCCCAATGTCCAGGTTTCGAACAATAATTACATTTGCCTGGTCTCTTCGTTGTGCTGTTGCTGTTGCCGTTTACGTTTTTATTTTTGCTTCTGCTTGCTGCATACGCTGTTTTTATATTTTCGCTGTCTGCTGCGGCTTTTGCTGCGCCGACGTCTGCTTCTCGAAAATTTTTTATTGCTTCTTCGTTTATGAGATGATCCGTTAACTTCTCGATTGTCTGCTCATTGCGGCGCACTGCATACCATGCAGTTCTCACGTGGTCAAATCTTGCAGGTAAACTGCTCAGAATTTTCGCAATAATCATAAGTGGCTTCTGCTCCAAGTCGATGTCTTTCAGCCGTTGCGCCAACGACGTTATGCTGGCAATGTAACTGGCGACACTTTCACTGTCGTCCATTTTCAAGCTAATAAATTTCTCAAGGAGTACCTGTGCTGATTGCTCACTCTTTTCGGCATGTACAGTTTTGAGCCTAGCCCACATTTTAGCTGCCGTCGTACAGTCGCTTAAATGTTTTAATTGGTCCGATTCTAGACCACGCATAAGGAAAGCTTGAGCCTCAGCATCCTTTCGTCCCAATCTGTACCATTTTGAGCTGGACGAGCAATTATTCCCATTATATATGGCTTTAACTTATTCTCAGCCATATAAATCTCCATCTGCCGCTTCCACAACTGATAGTTTGTGCCGTTGAAACGATGGATTTGGTACGATTTAGTTTCAGCCATTTTCACCGGCTTAATTTCTTCAGTGACTTCTTGCTTAATTAAATCAATCAAAACGATATTTTTATCGTCCATCAAATTACTCATTCTTGAAAAAACGACTTAAGATACACGTGCACTGGGCCCAGAACCTGTTCAACGCAGTGTTTTAAATTTAATGTTTATTAAATGAGAGTTAGTTCAGTACTAAATCAATACATACATTTAAGCTAAATTATTCATAAAAAAAAACGTAAGAGAATGAGTGTACAAACTTCAAAGAGAAAACTAAAAATACAACTGTATATGAAGATAGCGGTTATTTCAACATTAAAATTCAACATCAAACGAACACGTGTTTTGTAAAATGAATGTCTATAAACATTAAATTTCAACCAAATGCCATGAAATTTTGACAGTTAGTAGAGGAAGGTTGAGGCTTCAAAACGCATGTGCTCACACATACATAGATGGCGAGCTTGGTTGCTGAGATCTGGTTCGAGTCTTAATACATATTTGTCGCACCTTGTATTTATTGATTAATTGTATCTTTCTTATTTGGAAATTTACAATTTATATTCAAATCTTAAAAAACTATTATAATAGCAATGTGCTTAAAGAATAACATTTAATGACTTACTACAAAAAAACACAAAGCAAAGATTTACAATTTACAACTGGATTCTTTTTTTTTTATTTTTTTTTTTCAATTATGTTGACATAAGAAGTTTTCTCTTTAATCTATTGATTTTAGAAGCTACAAGCAGCTGTTTCGCGTTAGGATTTGATGAAGTTCTAGCTTTGCTTTATACTTTTCAATGTGTCGCCGCACTACATCAAAGACGGTGGGAATTTGAAGTTCATTGTGAATGTGTATGTTTTTGATATACCATGGAGCACCAGTGATTTGTCTAAACAATTTATTTTGCACTGTCTGAATTTTTCTACATTTGTAGAATAGGCTGAACTCCACAGCTCTAAACCATAGCACCAAATAGGTTTTATGATGGCGTTATATATCAGGACTTTGTTAGGTAAACTGAGCTTAGAGTTTTTATTAATTAGCCAAAATAGTTGCTGAGACTTTAATTTTATTTGTAGTTTTTTGCTCTCTATGTGTTTAGTCCATGTTAGTCTTCTATCAAGATGGATTCCAAGGTATTTCACATAATTTGCTTGAGGTACGATGATGTTATTCAACTTCACAGGGGGACACGTCTCTTTTCGCAGCGTGAAAGTGACGTGGAAGCTTTTTGCTTCATTTACTTTGATGCGCCAGTTTGCAAGCCACTTTTCAAGGAGTTCTAAATGGGCGAACAGGCGCTTATATGATTATTATGTGAACAAAGGATTGCAGTATCATCTGCGAAAGTAGAAACTACATGATTCGAATGCAGTGGAATATCGGCAGTGGAAGATCGGCAGTATATATCAAATATAGGAATGGTCCTAGAACACCCCCTTGAGGAGCGACAGCCATTATATCAACTTCTCTTGATGTAAAAGAATTGAAATTTAATTTAAATTTCCGGCAAAGTAAATAAGAACTGAAGAGCTTGTGAGTATTTTCTGGGAGATATTGCGTTATCTTATATATTAGGCCCTCGTGCCATACTTTATCAAAAGCTTAGGCTACATCAAAGAATATTGTAGAGCAGTATTTTTTGTTCTGAAATGCGGTGTTAATCTCTTTGGCGATCCTATGCACTTGTTCAATTGTGCCATGACCTTTCCTAAAGCCAAATCGGTGATTCGGTATAACTTTATTTTGTGTAACAATTGGCATTATATTCTTCAGCAGTATTTTCTCACAAAGTTTTTGAAAAATAAGGTAGAAGACTTATAGGTCTATATGATGACGGCACAGTTGGGTCTTTTCCAGGCTTAGAAATCATTATTATTTTTGAGATCTTCCATTGTTTTGGGAAGTAGCCATAACGAAGAATACCATTAAAAATCACCATAAGAAACAAAATAGCTATATCAGGTAGTTGTTGAACCATTTTACCCGATATATTATCGTGGCCAGGAACTTTTTTAGGGTTTGAATTCACACGAACAGCTTCTTTGACGTCGTTATAACGTAAAATAATAGGAGTTTGAAAATATGCGGAATGGTGATGGTTGGAAATTTGTAATTTGTGGGTTTGGTTGAAATACACTTTTCAAGTGTTTGGTTAGAATACAGCCTAATTCTTCATCAACGCGCGCCCATGATCCATCAGCTTTTCTAAGTGGCGGTTGGTTATCTATGGGAGACGTAAATTTTTTCGCAGCTCTCCATAAAGAAAAATTATTTCCTTTTTGAGGGTCCAGCCTTTCTAGGTATTCATTAACTGCTAGATTTCGGTCCTCATTCAGTGCTTTTTTTAAAGCTTTTGTAGCTTTGTTTAATTTATGTTTCGCGTTTGGAGATCTGGTTCTTTGCCATTCTCGCCTAGCTTGCCTTTTGGTTGCTATGAGACTATCGATATCGGTTTGAAAAGTGATAATAGAATTAGCTGAGTGGCTTTTGCTCTGAGTAGCATCGGTCACTGCATCATTTAATGTTTTGTTTAAACGATCTACTGCATTATCTATTTCTAGTGGCGAACTAAGAGATAAATCGATGTTAATTTTTTCACTTACTTTATTTCTGAATGTCTTCCAATTTATGAATTGCTTGCTTTGGATATTGGAATGATATTGAGTTTCGTTAATGTTATCAAAACTGGAGAATGATCCGATGATAAATCAAAAGACGGTATTACTGCCATGTCTTCGCGTTTCATACCTTTAATGATTCCAAAATCAATCAAGTTCGGAATCTGTCTGTTGTTGTCTGTCTGTCGGCCAGTAGGTTGGATGACCCAAAGAGATAACGTGTAGATCTCTTCCAAGAGCATTATATAGTTGACGACCTTTAGGAGATATCAACCTAAACCCCCAGTATGTGTGTTTTGCATTGAAATCGCCAGCGACAAGGAAATGAGGACCGAGGCCACTAAAAAAGTTACGAAGCTATTCTGTGCTTGTTGTGAATCTAGGAGGACAGTAGATAGCACAAAATACTGTTTTAGTATTTCTGCTATTTACGCAAATAGCTGTAGATTGAAGATATTTTTCGCTAAGTTTATTGAGTTCGTAATGCATTATAGTATTTCTAACAAGCACGCCTGTGCCACCGCAAGCTTTTCCGTCAGATGCATCGATAGATAAAATTTGTAGCCTAAAATTTTAAAACAATTTTTCTGCGTCAAATGAGTTTCAGAAATAAGCATAATATCAACGTTATTTCTTTTCAAAAAGCTGGTAAATTCTAGAGTATGTTGGCTTAGGCCGTTGGCATTCCAATGGCAAACTTTAATTGCATTCATTTGGATTTCAAAAGTTCAACAATTAAATTTTTGTTTTTGATCATGCTTTGCATTAAACTGTTCATCATATTCTGCATGAAGTCCAGAAATTTTTCAATTTTTGCATTAAAAACTCTGAGCATGGACGTAAGGCCTGGAGCCGCCGGAGCGCCGGCAGAAGCAGGAATTTGCTTGGCGACATTCGCATAAATTGATTGAGAGGGTTGAGACAGTATAAGCTGTGGGTTGGAGCATGCATTTGTTGATAGATGCGGGAATTGATTCATTGCAAGATTTGGCACTTCAGAGTAGCGTGCGCGTTGTGATTGAACGGCGGCATTCATTTTCTGTTTTAGGGCAGCGAATACTGGGAAACCTCTATAGTTTGCTGTGTGGCTTTCACCGCAGTTAGAGCATTTTCTGGCAGCTGGATTTTCTTTATTTGCAGGGCATTTGTTTGTACTGTGGATTTTTGTACATATAACGCATATATTGACAAGCTCACAGTAGGACTTTGTGTGTCCGTATTCTTGACAATTAAGTGTACTTGATCTCTGCGTTTGTGTGGTTCTTCTACTGTAATTCTTCTGTTGAGCAGGTATCGAAGCAGATAAATAGGATGCACTTCATCCCTTTTCAGTTTAGTCTTATCATGGCATAATTCAACCTTGTACATCGGTTAAAGCTTGCGATCTCTGTTGAAAATGTTATACACATTTTTAGTTTCAAAATTGTGTTCTTTTAACGCTTCTTTAATTTCTTCTATACCTGCTTTAATACCTTAAATTACGACTGTTAGGTCTTTAGAACTTTTCAGTTGGTAAGTAAAAAATTGTTAGGTGTTTTATTCCAAGAAATCTACAACTTTGCGATATTGGTCTTCATTAGTAACTTGTTCTTTGGTTTCATCAATGTTACCCTTTCTTAGAGGTACTACGAAAAAATTATTTTTCCCTATTATATTTGAAAGAGAATTTATTAAAGCGCTATAATTTTTTTCTCTTTGATACACAAGTGTGGGCAAATCATCTTGCAAAGCATGAAATCTGTTATTGTTGATTACGTTCATTTGAACTTTTTGCATTTTGTATGGACTATTGATATTTTTTTGAGGGCTTAATTTACGTTTAATTATTTGTGTATATCTTTCAATACCTGTTTGCACGAGAGCTACTTTTTAATGTTATTTGTGTTATTGTTTTGCTTTTGTTGTTGCTGCTGATGTTGATGTTGATGTTGCCGTTGTTGCTGCTGTTGTTGATGCTGTTGCTGATACTGCAATTGTTGCTGCTGCTGCTGCTGCTCTCCTCAGTGTTTGACATGCGAGATAAACATTGATGCTGAACTAATGTTTCCGCAATGTTGACGTTTTGTGTTGGTGTTGTTTTTGGGGCATTGTGCGAAGTAGGTGTTGTTACCATGTTGGGAGAGCGAGACGGACATAGATCAATACTATTTCCAATCAATACTATTTCCCCAACCCGAGACTTCGCTCGGGTTGGGGAAAACGTTTAACACTCATCAATGCACTGTTATTTTTTGTTTTAATTATTGTTTATAATTTTTTTTATTTTATATTTTATTTTGTATCTTTTATTTTTTATTTGTTGATTTTTAGTTTATTGTTTTGAAACAATACACTATTGTGATGATTATTTATTTATTTGCGTCTCTGTCGCTATGTTCGGGAGCATATATACTTACTATCACTGAGAATTTAGTTACAAAGAACGGAGCGAAATAAACACGTCCGCACACTTTACATTCTCACTAGCATTGATGATTCTTGGCTGGTTGATGTCCTCGAAAAATACAGAGCTGACATCACCGCTCTCCAGGAAATGCGATGGACGGGACAGGGCTGCTCCAAAAGAGCGTCCTCTGACATATACTTCAGTTGCCATGCCGAAAAGCTCGAATTAGGATGTGGATTTTTGGTCAGCAAGAGACTACGACATCTTGTCTTACATTTCACGCTTGTGCGGCTGGCAACAATCCGCATCAAGGCAAAATTCTTCAACACCAGCTTTATATATGCTTTATATGTGCTCCGACGAATGAGAAGGACAATATGACCAAGGAGAGCTTCTTTCAGCGCCTCGAAGAAGCTTATGACCGCTGCTCCCGCCACGATATCAAAATCGTGCTTGGCGACTTTAATGCCAGGGTGGCCAAGGACCAAGGACCTTTGGTCCAACTGTCGGAAAATTCAGCCTCCACCAGAACACCTTCGATAACGGAATGAGGCTGATCGACTTCGCCGCAGCACGAAACATGGTAATTGGTGGTACCAGATTCCAGCGTCTCGACATCCACAAAGCGACATGGCTGTCTCCAAATCAACGTACAAGAAACCAAATTGGTCATGTGGTGACCGACGGAAAGCATACTTCCAGTGAGATGAACGTGAAATCGATCCGTGGTGCCAACATCGACTCGAATCACTACCTTGTTGCAGCTTAGGTGTGCATATGTTTATGTGTCGCAAATAACAAGAGAAGTCCTACACAGAGAAAGCTCGACGTAAATAAACTGCGATCACCAGAGACAGCAGATGCATTTGCCACTCGACTATCGGATCTGTTTATGCAGAGCACTACCCACTTGATTATACATGCGCACGGTGGACACTTATAACCCACTCCATGACTACTGCTGCCGAGAAGGTAATCGGTTACTAACGGCCTCTGAGGAATGAGTGGTATGATCAGGAGTGTCGAGAAGCTACCGCCACCTACAGAAAAACCCTGCGTGCAGGCGCAACGCGAGCTGTTAAGGAGCGGTACAGAGAGAAAAGGAGTGCAGAGAGGCGTCTTTTCAGGCGCAAGAAAAGAGAACAAGAAAGACGCTAGTGTGAGGAGATAGAGATGTGTACCGACAAGAATGAGACTCGAAAATATCAAGCGCCTGAGTGGAGGTTTAAATCCCGGAGCCTCTTCTTGTCGTGATGGAAATGGTAATCTGGTCCAGAGTGTACTGAGCCTATGGAGGGAACACTTCTCCACGTTACTGAATACGATGCTACGGACAATTCCACCAGTGGAGGAGATTGCCCGATAACCCTAATTACAGATGGTGTTGATATTCCACCACCCGACTATGACTATGAAATTGAATAAGTCTCCTGAGTATCGCATACAAGGTCCTATCGAGCGTATTGTGTGAAAGATTGAATCCCATGCTCAACAACCTGATTGGACCTTATCAGTGTGGCTTCAGACCTGGTAAATCTACCATCGACCAAATTTTCACACTGCGCCAAATCCTGGAGAAGACACAAGAAAAACAGATCGACACACACCAGCTATTTGTTGATTATAAAGCCGCTTTCGACAGTCCGGTAAGGGATTACCTCTACGCAACAATGTCTGAGTTCGGTATTCCTGAATGACACTGTATAGCTCCCGTTGGGCAGTGAAAATTGGGAAGGACCTCTCCGCACCGTTTAATACCGAACGGGGCTTCCGACAGGGTGATTCGTTATTGTGCGACATCTTCAATATATATATATATATATATATATATATATATATATATATATATATATATATATATATATATATATATATATATATATATATATATATATATGTATATATATATATATATATATGTATATATATATATATATATATGTATATATATATATATATATATATATATTGGGAGCGCAAATTAAAAATGCGGGATTTACCACAGATGGCGTAGTTCGGGATATAAGCATCAGACAATACTGAAACTATATTCATGTCATAACCTCATTCCATAGCTTTCATTTTCAGTATGTGTCATTTGCCCGGAGTGTAAACAACATAGTTTTTTTTGGCTCTCAATATGTCAAGTTTTGTGCCCACAAAACAGCATTTGCGGGAAGTTTTGATTTACTTCTTTAATTTGGAGAAAAGTGCAGCTGAATCGCATCGATTACTAAGTAAGTATATATATATATATATATATATATATATATATATATATATATATATATATATATATATATATATATATATATATATATATATATATAAATGTTAATGTATATGTATATATATATATATATATATATATATACTTACTTACTTACTTACTAACTTACGTACTTATGTGGCAATAAGCGAATTTCGATTTGGGCCGAATATAACATGCTTCGCCAGCCATCTCTGTTCTTCGCTAGCTGGCGCCAGTTAGAAATTCCAAGCGCCGTCAGGTTCTCCAGTACTTGGTCTTTCCACCGGAGGTTAGGTCTTCCTTTTGTGCGTCGTCCTCCAGCGGGTTCCGAATATAACACCTTCTTAGCTGGAGCGTGTTCTTCCATTCGCTAGACATGACCTAGCCAGCGCAGCCGCTGCGTTTGACTGCGTTTTGATGCGTTTGACTATGTCAATATCGGCATACAGCTCGTACAGCTCATGGTTGTACCTTATTCGGTATTCGCCACCAACGCAAATAGGTCCAAAGATCTTGCGTAGGAATCTTCTCTCGAAAACTCCAAGCATTCGCTGATCCGAGGTGGAAATTGTCCAGGCTTCAGAGCCATATGTTAGGACAGGCATGATGAGAGACTTGTAGAGTGTAGTATTCCTTCTTCGAGAGAGGACTCGACTTCTCAATTGCTTACTTAGCCCAAAGTAACACCTGTTAGCATGATCTCCAAGCTGACGTCATTACTGCTGTTAATGCTGGTTCCAAGATAGACAAAGTCCCTTACGACTTCAAAAGCGTAGTTGTGACATGCTGTATATAGATATATATATATATATATATATATATATATATATATATATATATATATATACATATATATATATATATATATATATATATATATATATATATATATATATATATATAAAGGCTCATCTAAGCAAATTTGCCAAAGAAACCATAGCTCTAAAATGAATTTCGAGCGCCCGGCTTTTTCAAAATAGGTATTTTTTCTAGAAATATTCGAGAATAGAGGCAAAAAAATGCTATTTCTTTTAGCCAAATGTGTATGTGGGGGTTTTTTGGGTCGCGGAATCCATTTTTGACATTAATTTTTATTTTTGAGTGCCGCCAGAGGGCGCTTTCGTACATTTTTTTGGAAAAATATACGATACTGTTGTGGAAATAGACGAATTTTTGACTTTGTATTGAATATATTCAAAATACATACTCGAATTATAAATTGTTAAATCATATTCCATACATTTTGTTCCTTTTTCCAGCTTTTCTAAAAATAAAATCGATAGATTTCAAGCTAAGACCTAAATCACATTTTTACCAGCTTTTGAAGGAAGAAAACCTCAAAATCTAGCTGGAAAATCTTAATATTTATAAATTAATTAATTAATATTTAATTTTAAACATGGATCTATTGCCGTCAACATCACAAGCCGCACCAACATCAATAAGTACCGAAAGTAGTTTGAAACATATGCCTTCTCACGATGTTCCTGCTTTTGGTATGTCTTCTGATTTGACTGGTCTGAATCTGCCAACTAAACAGGATATTTTAAGATGCTATTTTTTCTTGGCCGAACGTGCTAAAATGCAAAGTAAAATGTTTTCATATAAAACATTTACTCCTCAAGTGACAGACAAATTGAT